>OZ010576.1:111387537-111555037 GCA_963932145.1 Acanthosepion lycidas | reverse complement strand
GCAGAAAAAAAAAAACAAAAAACAAAAAAACAAAAAAAAAAACAAAAAAACAAACACATTGTTTGATTCTGTTTTTTGTTTATCACTGGGGAATTTTCACAAAATTCTTTTGGCATTTAGATTGGGATCTTCCTCAAATTTTTAATTGACATAGCTTGTCAAAAATGTAAATGAAAAAAGAAAAAAATAACCAAAAACAAAGCAACTGTCTATATTTCTGAGATGAAGTATTATGTACACTATTGTTCTCATCTTTGTCGCCATATTTATTACAACGTTTTGGTCGTTCTACACTCCGGCCTTCTTCAGGTGGTTGGAATGTCGAACTGAACATAGCAGTGGAGAACTTGGAGAGGGGAATTAACAGGAGATAACTGATAACTGACATCCATTAAAAACATGGAACGTGGAACATGAACAGTCTATCCCAGTGAGTGAAATAAAGGGTTCAGTTCGACATTCCAACCACCTGAAGAAGGCCGGAGCGTAAAACGGGCGAAACGTTGTAATAAATATGGCGACAAAGATGAGGACAATAGTCCGAATAATGTAAATAGTGTAAAAACAAAGCAATCTATTAATGTGTACTTTGTTGTACTTCTATGCATTTTAAAATTCCTATTTTTCCCAAATATTACGAACAGAATATTCAATCAATTGAATCTAAACCAATTACGATATATTCACCTAAACCTATGCACATTTGCATTCAGTATTGTTATTTATGTAGTCTGTGATATCACCAGGAGCATTTTTTTAACTGAATGCGTCAAAGTTTTCACTTACACTAATAACGATCCAATAAATATTTAAATAATATAGAGAAATTAAGCACATAATAAAATCTCTATTACATTTCTGGTACGTTTAATATGAGAATAGAATATAGGATAATTATGTTTTACTACCGCGTGGGGTCGCTAATAGTGGAGATAAATTCAAATATTCAGTAGTATACTCAAACATGCTTAACCCTTTGAGCCGTGTATTCCAGGAGAATTTTAACCCTTCTACTTGAGCTCCTGAGTCAAAATTCGCAAATATTTGATATATAATATTTCACGGCAGATATAAAAATAGTTACAAGTGTTTACCCACCGTTAAACCAGTGGCTGGGTATTACGTCACTTTTCTCTACCATTGTTCAACCAGTGCTTGGGCATTACATCATTTTTCTCTACCCACCGTAAAGCGATGATCAGGACTCAAAGGGTTAATGCCAGATTGCTTTGTGAGCGCTCTGAGTATTATTCGTTAGTGACGAGTAACGTCTGGGCGCGAAAGAGTTAACAGGGGTAGAATGTCTGGGCTCTAGAAAAGTACAAGTTGAATGAGGTGATTCATTATTATAAGCTTGAAAGCAAAAGAACAAAATCTGTGTTATATCGATACCCAGGTTTTCTGCGAGTAAGGACATTCAAACCAGTTCCGTCGGTGCAGAAAAAGTATGATCATAAATATGTTGATACACTGAGGAGCATTCGCAGGGAATTTCTGCCAAAAGAATTAATTTATTTATTTTTAGTAAAACCATTATAAATCTTGAAACCTTATAAATGTCAGTATCTCTACAGAATAATGACACATTAGAAAAATTTCTGATTAAGAAGTTCGCAGTTGCCAAACTAAATTCGGAATTTTTCTTTCAAAATGTTAGAAATCTTGATTTAGTCACTCATTGTAAAGGTCATAGAATTGCAGTTATTTGACAATAATCGGACTAATAAAGCTTTATTCAAGATATTTGATACTGTTGCAAATATTCCTTAGGTTACTAAAATGGTTTATATTTGCTTTTCGATTATGAACATATATTTAAATATATTTGCAATAACTGGATAACCGAGGCTTCTTTTGAATTACTGTTTTATTCTGATGATAAATGGGAAATAGTGAAACAACTTTTTGCGCATGAAAAAAATCAATTTATTATGAAAACTAACAGAAATAGCGATTCTTCCAAAACCAGTTCAGAGAAAAAAAGTTTCCCACTGTTTGGAAGTGTTTTGTGATGAGATTGTAACTGCAATGAAAACTCACCCATTATCACAAGATGATGAGACAAGAGAAACTTTTACTTTCATCGAAGAAAATTTGGAAAATAGTGAGTGTAAAAGATGAAAGCGCCAAGCAAAATGATCCACTGAACGAGGGGTATCTGATGGAAATGATGGAAATTTGACATTTCTTGCAAATTTTGGAAGTATGACAAAATAAATGAAGACATGTAAAGAATAAAATCCTTCACAAGAGACACTAATGGCTAATGTTTTAATTGATATTTGAAGACATTTACTTGAATTTTTTCATCCTTGGAGAATTTACCACCGACTATCTTGAAACTAAATTTGGTAAATTGCGATAAGGTTCTAGCGGTACTTATGTTATTACAATACAAAATGTTATTCAGAAATTTCGTATTCAAAAATATTTCTTCAGTTGAAAGTTAATGTCAGAGAGTATAGCCATGACATAATTGCTCAAAATATGGATATTTGTTGGATGAATTGGCGTAAACTGGTATCCCGAAAGATATTAAAATATTTTTATATAGCAGGATATATCCCACAAAACGATCCTCTTACAGAGGAGGAAACATTCTATCATACTGCTTTATGTTATCATGAGAATGGAAGTTTTTTTTTAAAGAAATGCATTGTGGTAATTTAAAAGTTCTTTTGGATACCGCTATTCAGTAGATTTTTTTCTGTTTTATAATGTTCAATGCTGTCAAATCAAAGGTTTGCAGAAATTCTTTAACAAAAATCTTCATGTTGGTGTCTAAAATGTATCATTTCGATACAAAGAGAGCGTATGGACTTATATTGTCTAATATTCAGTTAATTTGTTTGCTTAGTTTAATCGACTACAAAACCGCACTTAAGATTTGGATGCTGAAATTTTAGCTTGAACTTTGCTTTTAGATTATTTTATGATGTGAAATGAAGACTATATCAAAATTTTGGGTTGAAAACAATCAAAATGAGGACAGTTTAAATTTTTGGTAAGTAAAATAAATATCACATTTGAACAAACTATATTTCTATGCCTGACATCATCATCAGGTGCGGTTCCTTTTTTTTCAAGCCACAATATACAAGTCATGATCTTTTAATACAATACATAAAAAAACAAATGGAAATAAAAATCACTCTTTAAAATATTATCTATTTGCATTTGTTTATTCAAAGTTACCTGTTTCTTCATTTATAGGAATTCGTTAAATATTGTCATATGTACCAAATATATTATTGTGTTTCTTGTTTTCTTATGTAAAACACATAAAAACATCAATCTAATCACACAGGCGATTTTTCCCTCTGTTTGCAACTGCTATATCGATTACAACGACCCAAATGTTGTTAGGCAGTGGCCATATTTTCTGGGCTATATTTCCACGCTGAATCTGAAAATCAAATCCATTTTGCCCCACCATATCACATTTTCTCAGTACAGATAATTTAGAAATTATAGGCCAAAATATCTATTTGACAGTGATATTCCAGGGTCAAGAAAACCAAACTTAAACGTTTTCAGGTTAGAATAACTTATCATAAAAAAAGTATCCCGATAACTTAAAGAATGCATTTTCAGCATTTTCATTTCAGAAAAAAAAAATTACAGAGAAAACTCACAAAAAATTAAATTAAGGCAAACAATTTTTGAATCAAAACAGACAAAAAGATGCAAAGAAATGAAAAATACATTCATTTTCGTCCATCCAGAGGTATAATTCTTGGGAAGTCTACGGTACTTTTGAAAAGGTTGGTCTCTTTTGATACTCCAGCAGAAATCAACCATCATGTTAAAATTCCATCAGCCTTTGTATCTTTCTTTCATTACTTTGAAATCCTGATGAAACCTATCCCCTGTTCATCACTACAATCACCAAGATTTTTAGGAAAAATGATCGATGTGACTAAAAAGAAAGTGAACCTTGATACTCATGTTGCTCCCGAGTAGTTTAAAGGACCAGGCAAGACAAGATGTTGGTGGTATTGGGCATGGGTAGGAAAAATACCTAGTTGACTCTACCTATCTGGTATTTGGCAGCTATTTTAAGTGCTGATAAAGAAAATTCTTATCCTGTTAGTCTCAAATAGACTTACCTAACAACCTAACAAACTTCTTTTATCTATGTCCCTATGCATGTTATATGCATGACAATGACAGACATCCGTAAATTCGAGTGATATGATAAAATCTTATTACGGTTTCAGGCTTAAGTGAACACTATTAATAAAAACTAAAATTGCTGTTCTTGAATCATTTCTAAGAAGTTTCTTCTATGAAAATTAGAGAAGAACCGCAAAGTTTTAACAATTTAAAAACATTGAGGGCACAAGGAAATTTTCCAGTGAGATATCTCTTATAAAATCAAGCATTATCTGGTCAGCTTATCTGAAGTGAACTAGCTTTGAAATGATTTTGAAAGTTATTTGAATATTTTTTCTTGAATAATAAATCATTTTAACATGAAACGAAATGTTTCAACTGTTTCACTCGCATATTTAAGTCTTGGCATACCCCTGTGAATTAGGCATTTTGGCCTATCTAAAGCAAAATAGATATTATCTATGCTGAGAAAACGTGATATGATGGGATAAAATGAACTCGATTTTCAGATTCAGCGTGAAAAAAAAAATAGCCCAGAAACATGCGTCCATTGTCCAACAGCATTTGGGTCGAAAAGAATGTCGAGCGGTGTTATCTAAGGAACTTCATATCACCACCAGTAAGAGACCCCAGATTTATGATCACCTGTTATAGGTATTGAATCTATCCCAATTACGAAGTGTTCAAGAAGAAGAAGAAGAAGAAGTTGTTGTTTTATGGTTGGATCGGGTTATATGAGTAAAGTGTATGACGTATCAACCCATCTTGGATTATATTATGTCGAAATCAGTTTTTTATTATATTTGAGTCTATAAGCAAACTATGATGAAGTTAATATGAACGGTTTTCTTATGCGGATACATTCAATATTCATTGATTGAGCCGCTAGTGCGACTGTCGGTTGAAAGTTATCTTTCTATAAAAACAATGTTTCATAAAAGTAGCTTTCTCAAAACCAGTTATTGTTCTTTCTAATAGTGACGGGATGGCTCCTTTCCTAACCAGTTGTTTGAAATAATTTGTAACATCATCATCTTGATTAAGTCATTATTTTCTCTTCAAGGCTTACGTCCATATCATGCTGAAACATCGGCTCCAGTATGATCACCGAGATTAAGTAACATCGAGCCTGTTCAGTACCTAGATGGGTGACTGCTTGGGAACACCAGGTGATGCAAGCTTGGATGTGTGGGTGGTGTAATGGATAATAGTTCGTAATTGTTTATTGACAGCCGAGTTCTAATTCCAGTCGGGTTGGGTATATTCACTTACACACAAATACACTTTGGCAAAGATATGGACATCCTCTTCTTCCACCCAACTATGTGTTAATTATTAAGGCGCGTATCGCTAAACCATTATTATTTATTTGTAAATTCTTACAGTCTAAAAAAATTGTTCTGGCTTTGAATAATCTGGAAAGTGAGATAGGGTTTGGTTTGTTTTGTTTTACGGTATACCAAATAAAAATCTTGTCGGCATTAAATAAACCTTAATGGCTTATTTAATGCCGACAAGATTTTTATTGCTGGTAATATTCTTTTTCCAAAAATGTATTGTTGGTAATATTTTTTCAAAAATTTATTGCTGCTAATATTTGTTTTTCAAAAATGTATAGGAAATATTTCTTTTTCAAAAATGTACTGCTGGTATTAAAACCTATTTTTATACTTTCATAGTGTTTTGGCCCCTTTGCGGGGGTTAACTATTTGTCCAATGCTGGGACCCTGACAGCTGCTACCACCCCGGGTCAGGTTGGACCTGGGAACACAAGCAATTAAGAGGTGGTCCCACGCTCCTCAAAGCCTCCTTTTCAATGGCCTTGCTATCGGATGTAGTTTATCGTCTTACCCAGGACGCGGATGTAGTTTATCGTCATACTCAGGACGCGGATATAGTTTATCGTCATACTCAGGACGCGGATGTAGTTTATCGTCTTACCCAGGATGTAAAATGAGGAGATAACAAATCAATCAATTACTTCTCTTTTAGCTACATCTGTTTAAAAAATCATTTCACTTCAGGTAAGGCGGTAATGTCACTCGTACGCAGTGGTGGGTTTGCAGGGAGGGAAAGTGAAAGAGAAGACTGAGAATTCAGAAAAGTATTCAGAAAAGAACAGAAGGGGATTCAAGAAGACAAAAGATGACGATTGACGTTGCATTTAAACTTTTGAAGATTGTAGTTATTAGAGAAGCAAGGAAACGGAAGGGAGTTGCTCAGGCGGGAAGTGCGAGAAAAGAAAATGTCGCAGTAGAAGTGGCGGTTGCACTTAGCTATTTCATCAGTCGATTTTAGTAGCACATTTAAATTCACGCATTCGGGATGTCATGAAAAAAAAGACCTCGTTAGAGCAGTTGCATGAAAATGTTTGTAGAAAAGAAAGAGGGAAGCCACGTCACGTCGGTGAGGAAGTGACTGAAATCGAGATGCCTGGTCAGGATCGATTACATTACAGATCCTTCTTTGGATTTTGTCAAGTATCCTAAGATGTAAAGCAGGAGCACCAGACTAGATATGGCAACACTTTTCAATGCACGGACGAATGGTAGATTTGCAAATGAGCAAGACGGATTCTGACGAGAAAAAATTCTGGCACAATGATGCAACTTTCCCTGCAGTAGATTTTTTAAAATGATGTCACCCCAAGCAAGGCGTGTGTGTCACTAGGACGCAAGAAGTTATCGTAATTGTGAGCAAAAGTAAAGAGTGTGTTTGAGGAAAGGATAAAGAGAAGGACGGGGATCAAAATCAAGGCATCAGAAGATGTCGATGGACATTACATTTGAATATTTAAAAATTATAGCTATCAGGGAAACAAGTAAGAGGAAGGGAGTCTCACTGACAGGAAGTGCGAGATAAGAAACTGTTTAAGTAGAAGTGACGGTTACATTTAATCGTTTCGACAGTGAAAAGGTGGGACCGAGATGCCAACCTAGTAGCACGCTTAAATTCATGCATTTTGGGAACCAGTGAATGTTGGATGCAACTACTGGTTTAATACAGTCGCTTCACTTAAAGTCAGTGAGAAATATGAGACCAAGAAGGTGCAGTGCTGATGACGGGCAGAATAGTTTCGCTATGGTGGTTGAAAGAGAGCAGTTTTTGGGCGCGTTAAAATTTACAAGCCATTTCCTGCCCCAAACAATTGACTGGAGATCCAATAACAAGAACAGCTTTTATGTTTACTTTGTCAGATCTGACGGATTTGCTACTGAGACAGGAGTAAATGGTAGATTCATCTGCATTATTATCTGGTTGGTAACTGATAACATCTGGGCAATCATTGATTTAAGTTGTTGCGGTTGTTGAATGTCCTCAAAAGATATGGTTCCTTTTATTTAGGTAGGTTCTTCGCAGTTTTGTAGCGCCAGTCATCTAGAATCGAAAAAGGACGCTACACGCAAAGACTTACACACTTCATTCGCTTGAATCATTGATCTGAGAAAGCGGTCATTATTATACATGGATTTATTAAGAAACTGTTGAGTCTTTAGTTAAACATATAACACAAATAGCCGAGGTAGCAAGCATGTTTTCTTTTTTTTATCCGTAACGACACATCACCCTCAGAGTGTTATATCGTGTCAGGAAGGATAAGGTTAGGGTTATTTTATATACATATATGTAGAAAAACGTATGCATACACATATACACATATGTATATACACACATCTAAGTATTCGGAATTATTATTATAGTATGGAGAACCGATTGAGGATCGAATTCACTACTCAGTCGTAACTGATCTAGCGAAACAAGTTTGTTAACCATTACACTACATCAAAGAGCCCAAATGATTTTCTACTCGAAGCTTAGACGTAGCACAAGACCGAAAGTGTAGAGCATCCAGTGAGGATCGAACTCACTACTCAGTCGTAAATGATCTTGCTAACCCTTACATCACATTAAAGTATCCTAGGAATTATTGTTTTATACAATGGTACATAAAACGGTAAAGGAAATATTTTTACTGATGAAGAACCAATGCATATGTCACTGACATTGTCTCTTCCTTTCATGGCTTCCGAAAATAATTTTTTATTTACTCAGGGAGCTAAGTCTATGCTGTTTACATGCTTGGCCACGCAAGGCGCTCAAACCATGGCATGTGCAAATCCATAGCTGATGAAAAGTTGCAGCCTTTTGCGCTGACATAATTTTCCTGATAAATCCGTTCATCTGTGCGCGATGTTGATGGCCGACCAAATCCCCTTACACTGCTCCCGCTTTTAAGCATATTGTGTGCTCCATATTGCACCAAGAACTGGCAATGGTCTGGCTCCTTCTGTCGATAGAAAGCGCACTACGGCGTGTTATTCGTTTAGGATGCAATCGCTTAGTGGATTCATAGGTCTGACCTGATTGCTCCCTGCCAGTCGACTTATCGAAGGAATGTTGCTCGCGGTCAGCTACTCGTTATCCCATGCGTGGTGTTGCTAGTCATCGCCTCCATGTTGTTTTTACAGCGTAATTTCGAAATTGCCATAACTTTCTGATTTACCCTCGTAGTTTAGCAAAAATGCGAATATTGCGATTGAATTTTATTGAGTAATTCCTTAAATCATTTATCTGAGTCAAGGCTCTGGTCGTTACATTTAATCAAGATATATTAGCTTGGTGCAAAAATAATTTCGTTTTCTCAAATAGTAACATATGTTAGAAAACGAAATTATTTTTGCACCAACCTAATACAATAGGGTGTATATTTCGAGGCACGCTGTACATATCGCTATCCCTTCAGTAGGGGAGCGTCTTTTGGAAGTGGCCTACCTCTTTGCAGGGGATGAAGTGAACGTACATTCGCGTGAAGGCTAAACTATAAATATTATTAATTGAAAGATCGTTGTTAATTTAAGATACTCTTGCTAGTCTATCGCTACTGTATTGTTGTTTTTAATAACGGTATTCATTCATTAATCCTACAGTTTTGACCGCCACTCTCCGTGCCGCTTATACAGCGCCGAGTCATCCACATTCTTTTCGTATTCCATTGGTAGGGAGGAAGTTCCACTCAAACAGCATCTTCTCTAGAACTGTGGAACAGATTTCCGAGTGGGTGCTTCGCCAGTCACTACATCTTCAAGTTCAGGGTTAACTTAACTTTCCTACTTATCCATATAATATGCGCTTCTCTTACGCCCTTACAACAACCTCAGCTAATAAAACTCTACATTGAGTAGCTCTTGGTGCTTGTATTGGATGAAGAAAAGTATAAATATTATAGATTGAAATTAATAACTAAATAAATAAGTAAATGAAATTCAATGAATTTAAAATGGAAATAATTGATCTAGGCTTATTTACTTTCTTCAAAATAAGGAAAGAAGCAAAAAGTAATGAAGTTTGGAATTTTCGTAATACGCATTTGAAAATAAGAAATTAATTCAGACATTACTCAATTTCTTCGTTATCCAATGACTTCCTAGAAAAATTATCGTCAGCGCTTTAAAGTCAGATTTGATGATGCTGCACGGAATTTTTGAAAATGTTGGATCTCAAATATGTTTGGATAACTTTCGCAATCCAATCCCTATGTTGTATATTAAAAATAAAAAATAAAAATGTAAACATTTTTCAGTGGTTAAGAATTACAGCAGGCGTTCCTAACAGACATTATAAGTTTATAAATTTACTTGATTATTTCGTTTAGGAATGATCATTAGACTTCAAGAGTTGTTGTGAAAGGTCAATCTACTGAAGCTGATTCAATTTATTCAGACCTTTCCAAGGCTTTCTGATATGTTCTATTTTCTGTTATTTTTTTTATTAACGATCTGCCAAGAATCATTCTCAGATCATTAATGTACACCTAGGCTGATAATACTAATGCTAATGGACACTCTTCTAAAAATCAACATATCTGGAACTCCCTAGTTGATCTCTCCTAACACTAACAGCCTAATTGGGGAATAACTGCCGCGTAACGTTCAATGAGTCAAAATTAAGCTCGAATTAATTCCTCATCAACGTTCAGACTCTGAATGTTCTCCAATCACCATTAATGGTTTCATTCTGAAGGAGAATCCATATTTTTTAAAGTCTCCAGAACCCAAGTTGAACATAATTTTTAAGGTCATTTAGAAAAAGACATATTTTCCATTTTGCGGCCTTTTTCTTTCGGACGCAACGTTGCAAGCCTGTTGATATTCCGCTATTTCCATGGCAGATTATCTCCCTTTCTGAGTTGAAACGATAAAAAAAAAAAAACAGAATCATCATAAATAAGTAAATATTTGTAGAGTATATTTTTCTGAATTTTCACATACACAAAAATACAGGATCTATGTTATTTAGATAATGCGTTAGTCTTCGAAGTGGCGTAGGGACTTGCCTGTTTTTGCTGAAATATTTTCATGACAAATTGCTACTTTTTAGCAATTACATTGATAGTTACAGACGACCAAGAAATCCATCCCTAATTTATCATGCGACAAAAGCAGAATCAACAATATATGTGTCTTAGAATACTCTTAGTAATTGCTCGTTGTTACATATCTAGAGAAGGTTGTAATGAACTGTTCTCGGTGTGGATTGAAAATCCTTTTTCTCATTAACGTAAGTGCGTCTGCATGATTCAGTAACAAAAAACTACTGGTTACGTGAACCCTAATGTCTGTATATCACCATGTGTCGCAACAACTTCGATTTAATGAATCAAACTTATTAATCCTGATATCGTTTAAAAACTGACCAAACACCTGAACAAAAATAGAAAATCATAAACTGTTTCAGTTAGCACAGTCTTAATTCAATTGTCTAATAAAAACGCTTGCTACTTAAAAAATAATTCTTTATATTAATATTTTAAAGAATACGTATTTTACAAAAAGCAATATTAGCTTTAGTTTTTAATATCATGATTGTTAATCATATATTTTTCATTAGGAAGTTAATTTGTATGGCGCTATCAATAGAGCTGCATTTTTAAAAATCTAGAGTAGGAATTACATTCTTAGACTATTTTTATTTAACGTTTTGACTCTTTATAACTAAAGAAGAAAATTCTCGTGGCGAGTCCCCTGAATATGCTAGACTTGGTATAATCCAAAAAATATCCAAGGACGTTTCGATTAATGATTCTGATCACTGTGATTATAACCATACAGGAAAAAAAAATCGACGTTCATTGAACGAACAATAACCGTTACTGGTTTATAAAATTATCCCTCTCAACGTCACTAAATGTTATCGATCTTTCTAATAAGATAATTTCTTTCCTAACCTTTTTTGTTTCCTCGTGTGGAAAGTTACCTGCTGGATTAGATAGTTATGTCCTCTTTTAGTTACATTTGCTACCTATTTTTGCTGTTACTACTTTTAGAAATGTTCACGTGATGTGGTTTATAGCACTTAATTTGGGATTTTGTAGCGCCCGTCTATAGGGAATGATAAAGGATCGTTCTCTTTTATCATAAATTGATTGTTGTTTTGTATATCATATGAATAACGGTGTGTTTGGGAACCAGTGAAATTTCGGCAGTTTGGGAGGACTACGATTAATTGATTAAAATACACTACATTCGTTGTTATTAAGATTTGTATCTTCTTATCAGTGAGTAGACTAATGCTGGACAATCTCCTAAAAGATGCTGAGGATACCATGGACCGGGTATGTGAGCAGCGAAGAGGTTTTGGAGAAAATGAAAACAAAAAGGAACTGATATTTAACATCAAGAAGAGGCAATTGAAATTTCTGGTGCACCTAATGTGGATGGAAGGCTTGGAAAATCTGATACTAAACTCCCTGTTTTCGTCCACCTATGAGGGTATGGGCCATCTTAATTCTTGCTCTGAACAGAATCGTTAATTTGTAATTCTCGAAGTGGGCGACAATGTTCATTGTAAAAGTGTTCGTTCAGCATGTACTTTTTAGCAATTGCTGCCTCTCTCAACTGTTTACATATCTGAAATTGTTCCCGTAGGACAGGGAGGTGGTTATTGATAACACGGATGTATAACATCATAGCAGGAGGCTAGTCAAGATCCTGGACTGGAGTGTTGCGTTGGTTCAGCAAAGCACGGGCTGCACGATAATGTCACAGCCGACCACAGGTGTCCATGTTGTCTGCGAGTACACGCTTAGCAGTAAGCCAACGAAGGACGTTTCCGTATTTCCCAATTCTTAAGGAATGAGTCGTATTCTTGGGAATCAAAAGTTGGTCTTCCGTCGGCAGAAAGTTCTTCAGATGCACCGTATGTGCAGAACAAGGGTGTCGCATACGGTCCCAGCCGTTTCAGATGACATTAGGGTCACTTCCACCCAACCAGTGTACCGATCTACATATATAACATAATTTCTAACGTGCTTCGACCCCTCAAAACCTGGTCAAGTGTTTCCTCCCAATAAAATTTTCGGTTCTTTCAGCGCAGCAATTCCTGGAAGGAGGTCATCACCTCAGCTTGCGAGAATGCATAAGATGATTCACCAGTCCAAACCAAAACCTGACTCCCGTGATTGTAGGCGGAGGAAAGTGAAGGATGGTCACAATCATTTCTTCGTTAGTTTTCCACCATTGGCGGTTATTAAGAACCCCGCAAACTCCACCTCATTCTCTGGAAAATGAAATTAGTTTGGGTTAAATACAACCCTATTTTCCCCACAGTGGGTTATATATTCAATTGCGTGCATGAACGAGGATTCTATAGAAAGGGGGCTATCGTCTATGCAACAGGTTTTTCGAACCATTTTCACTGTAATATCTTCGAACCGATTGGTATATTCGTCTCCAGACGCGTGAAATCCCTGGGGAGCACAAAGATACCTGCTCCATTCAGTAATAAATGTGGAGGCATCTTGTGCGCTTGGTGAAAGCAGTAAACTGTGATACCCGTTCCACACGTCCAGAACTGTTTTCCTTGTCTGAGCCGGAACGATGGAGACCTGATTAAATGGGAAGGATGTGTGATGGGTTTCCCTCATGGAGGCAGCGTTCACTTCTTGTAATTCCACCCTACATCTGGGTTGTAGGAGTGCCCACTGACACCGGTTCAACTATACCCAATGCGACGTCTCGGTCGAGGCCTTGTTTCATTCTCTTCTTCCAATGTTGAGAGACAGGAATCGGTATGTGGACCGTTGATGGCGTCGCATCAGGGACAAAGATAATGTCCACTGGCTTTTCTGTCATAGTGTGTAAGGTTTGGTGTGGGCATGTATTAAATGTGCTGGACTTGAAATGGTCTCGTATGCATCATTCCAGTAGGTGCCTGTTGGTTTCCGTCGGAAGTAATAGGATGGTACTAGGCATCGCTGCAATGGGTTTTCTTCATGGGCACGTGCCCAGGGCCCTTTCCTTTGCGCCCTTCAACGAGTTGAACTGTGATTTCTAGGCTGGGAAATCAGGTGGCAACAGATGTATGTCTTTCGTGGCAAATTCTGATAAGTGAAAACCATTCGTGTTGTTTGACACATACACCACTTTTTGTGTCTCCCTCGAGCCAATACTTAGATGCATGAGCAATACGCACTTTAGATGAGCAACATGCACTTTAGATGAGCAACGCGCACTTTAGATGAAGTTTGTTGTCTGTGATGCCATGTATTCGATGATTATTTTGCATGAGGTACTCGTCTGGGTATCTGAGTAATTTTGATATATTTGGTTCACTTGAACAAGACTAAACCCCCATATCGGTGAATGCGAGGATGCGATGACTATCATGGCTAATTGGAAGTGTGGCTGTGATAAATTATAGTACCTTCTATTGTAAGTGACGGTGGTGGATCTGGGACACCGCCTTCAAATCGCATTCAATTCCACGCAAGATGAAGCTCAGCACCGGGCGGTATCAAACCGGTTTTACGGCTCCGTTTTGATCTGCCAGCACAGTGAATGGCACGTGGTTCGAATTTCAATTTTAGTAGATTTTTGCCATACTCTTTTTACGTGACCCCCTAATCCCACAATTATGACATACCAGTTTAGCTGCTGGTCAATCTCTCCTATTAAATGATCCGCCTGGGTGGAATGTCTTCCTACAACCTACCCAAGGATTCTTATTCGGCGAAGAAGCGAGTACATTATTTCTTCAGGGTTGTCAAAGCTCACGACACTCGTGGACCGATATATGTAGTTAGGACGAGATTGACGGGCTAACGTCATTTAGTAACCATGCAGCTGACTTGTCAATCGCTTCCAAGATGACGTGTCGGTCGTACATTTCCTCGAGTGTGCTGAGGTTGGCAGCCCCGTCCCAAATTCGATTCTGGTATTCCTTGTTGGTAAGTCCCGCAATCAACTGCCCAGCTATCATGTCGCTCGAGTAGTTGACTCGATGACCACAGACTTCCGTGTTGGGGTAATTAACTGTGAAGGAGCAAAATTTGGCTTGAGCACGAAGACTTGTTAACAAATGCGTGATTGGCTCACCTTCTGCCTGATGTATGGAATGAAAAGTCTTCCAGAGAACTTCATTGTGTAAACCCTTAACCACAACGGATGAGTGAGAAAAGACCTTCCCCCGTAGCTGAATTTAAGGTTTCAGTCCCTATAAGGTTGAAAAGAGCTTGTTAACCTCAAGCGAGCATTTCATTCCCATTTCGTTGCGTATTTCGACTGGGTAGGTAAGTTTAAACATCCTACACCGAGTCCAAGTCAATAAATAACACCCAGTCGTATTCTGTTGCGCTGAGTTCAATGACAGGGCGGGTTTGTTTTTTCTTTGCGCCGCGTTAGGGGTTCCGTCCCTCCGAAGTGCGATAGTTTCCTCTTGTAGCTCTATCATTTGTTGTATGAGTTGAGCAATCAAATCGAGGGTTCCGCGTAGTGTAGATGCAATGTTTAATTTTGATAAAATAGTTCCTTGTATTCGCCAGATCCTGTTCATAGAGTCATGTATTAGGTTGGTGCAAAAATAATGTCGTTTTTTCACATAAGTTACTATGTGAGAAAACGACATTATTTTTGCACCAACCTAATAGGATAACCACAACGGCAATGGTAGTAGTAATTCACAATTACTTTATTCTCGTACCAATGAGATACAAATACAAAAATATAACTGGCCGCCGGCCACTACGATGTTTATATAACACTGGACGAGGTAACTTATGTCTACCTGTGGAAGTCTCCAATTATCTAATGAGAACTTTCATTTCTACTCCACAGATGGTTGCCCGAGTAGAAAATATGAGAACTCTTCGGCAAATTCTATTTCCATAACCATCTACCAGACAGCAAGAACTGTAAAAGAGATGTTACGATTACATTCAACCTTGATAGGAACTTGCGTGTTTCAGATAGTAATAAGTGGGTGTGGAGCTGAAAGTTTAGGTTGAATGCAAAGAACTTCTGAAAAATCAGAGTGACGTCGAGAAGAATTTGGGTTGAATCTTAAAGAAAATAAGCTAACAAAAAACAAATCTCTCCATCAATGTCAGATGACGACAGTTTTGTGAACGAGATTCAAGTTTTCCAAGGCGTAGGACTAGACGACAATGTATCCTAAGTCTCGGTCGAGGTTTAATACCTTCCAAAAGATGCAGTCAAACATAGAAATACATTTAGCAAAGACAATGAGTCTTTGATTGAATATCGGCGGTCATAAAAGCATTGAAGGCATTAAACACTGTCTCTTATACAAGAGTGATGTATTAAAAGTCTCAACTCCGATGACACACACACACACACATACACACACACATATATATATATATATATATATATATATATATATATATATATATATATATATATGTGAATTTAGGCAGCAAAGGTTTTTTAAGGCAAATATTATTGAATACAACAAACATTTTGTGTCGATGAATTTTACTGAACAACTTTAAAAAATTACGAATAATCCTTTTCAGACAGGGAGAAAATTTCATCATAAATTGTCTGAAGTTCATTTCGGAAAAAATTACACGAAATTCAGTAATAAACACACACACAATCACACACACACACACACACATATATATATTTATATAGACACACATGTACATATATATATATATATATATATATATATATATATATATATTAAATTTGTCACTTAGATGATTGATATTATTGTTATAAAGGATGTCACTTTGAATTGATTTCTATCCCAATTTCAGCCATCGAAAACGCCAGAATATGTACTCACACACAAACACAAACATACACGCACACACACACACACACACACACACACACACACACACACACACACACACATATATATATATATTGACTGAGAACCCAATACTGCTTTCAGTTGATAGTCTAAAATCTTTCTCTTAAAGCCATTTTTCAAGAAAATAAAAGGTTAGGAAGGAAATCCTATCAATATTTTAAAGAAATATAATAGGATGATAGGATTTCCTCTCTAACCTTTTATTTGAATTAATGTTGAATGCCAACATCTTTATTATGTGATTATTTTATCTTCGAGTTACATGTGTTATACATTTTAGTTGTTGCCGCTGTTGGTAATCATACACGTACACTCACGTTTTTACCTACATACAGTTTATTTTAGGTAAATATACCTAGGATTCTTTAAGGATGGATTCAATAAAGTTTGGTCATGTAATATAATTCTTTTGGCGTGTGTTCATACTTGATAATATTGGTATTAGCAGGTTCCGAAGTAATTACGTTCTCTTTTTAATTAAGGTAGCATTTGTAAAATCAAAGTTTTATGCCTAGTTTATTTCCTGTGTATTACGAGCGAGTTTGAATTGTTGTCTAAACGTAAATTTCTTTTATGTTCGTAGATACGGGTTTTTAGATTTCATGATGTCTGTGGGAACACAGTTTAAAAAAGATAAGAAAAAAATAAGCACTATTAAAGTACAGGAAATTGTGGGGTGCCTTAATCGCCAACGTCCTGAAGGGACACGACACAAAGAAGAAGAAGAAGAAGAAGAAGAAGAAGAAGAAGAAGAAGAAGAAGAAGAAGAAGAAGTTTCTAAATGATATTTAATGTTCTTATGTTACGAAAAAGTAAAATAGCAAATGTGACAAAGTTAAACTTTTAAATCTTGCTTATTTTAAATAAAACATACAAATATGTCAAGGACGAATCAGTACATAAGAAAGGCGGAGATTTGGTCCGCATCAATACATCTTTAGGGCCTCAGGCCGATTCTGTTGCGTTGAATTACATAAACTAATTCGCTATCACGTTAATATTATGATTGATCTTATGATTACAGGGATATTCCTTAAGGCATTAGTTTTACATAAGGAGAGATTATATACTCATTGCCGTTTTGAAACACACACACACACACACACACACATATATATATATATATATATATATATATATATATATATATGTTGAAGACGACTGAAAAGGCTGTGCGATTGAGCTTTTTATAAAATTATATATATATATATATATATATATATATATATATTGACGACGACTGAAAAGGCTGTGAGATTGAGCTTTTAATAAAATTATATATATATATATATATATATATATATATATATATATATATATATATATACATATTGAAGACAACTGTGCGATTGATCTTTTTATAAAATTCTCGTTGCATTCGTATTTTTTCTGGACATAAGGTATTTAAAATCCATGCACATTGGCTCGACTATTTATATATGATGGCTAGTAATGCATTACGGGTAGCTCTATTGTAATATTGTGACGGTTATTAGGTGGGCTTTAACGGTTATGCTTCGGTTTATTCTCGGGTCTATTGAGTGGACAAATTGTGAATCCGAATGTAGTTTTGTGGTTATTTCATAGAATTGTTTGCTAACTTTATTGATTGTTTTGCTATTTGTCGTTGTTATTACGTTTTACTTGGGTTTATGCGTGTATTCGTAGTTTGTTAATTGATTATTATTTACATTAATTCATTTACTTATTTATTGATTTGGATTAATTTATTATGCTTATTTATTTTAATTTTTATTTATTTTTTGTTCGTTTTTAGTTTTCGATTAAGTCATGAAATAAAAATTTGTATCAGTCTCTGCATTATGAGATTAGTTCTGGTCGTTTATTTAGAAAATTATGTTGGTCTGGGGAGATAATTAAGGCTATTTTCCTCAGCAAAGTAGAGTATTTGGATTTATCGTTGTAGGCTGATGCTGTTTTCCTTATTTTACATGATATGTTTGGAGTGATTTGTTTTTTGGTTTAATTTTCCATACACGTTTAGAAAGCATTGCATGTTCGTGTATTTACTGTTTTTAAAGGATGTTTTCTGTGTGTAGTTTCCTTGTTTCCAGGGTCGTTCAGTTACTGTTATGTATTTTTTTCTTCACTGTTTGATGATTTTACATTAGCTTGATATATTACATTGTTCTGATAGCAATTTCCGTTTAAGGGACATTCATTCTTTGCGCTACAGTTACACGTTGATTTGATTTTGTAGATGGTTTGCTATTGTTTTCTTGTGTTTTTTTAAATTATTTATATCATGTGAGAATAGCCAGTCCTATGACGCATGTGAGATCAATTCTGGTATCCCGTAAAGCTGTCTTCTTAGTCCTACCCTTTTTCTGCTTTACATCTGCCCAAGAACGCTTTTAGATCTGTAATATATATATATATATATATATATATATATATATATATATATATATATATATGCAGATCGATTCCACAGGGCATTGGTACAAATCTAAATAATTTGATAACTAGTGTCTGTCAACTGATCTCCTCTGAACTAACAGTTCAATGGGGAAAAGACTGGCTGATATTCAATACATTCAAAATTAAAATAGCAACATTTAATCTCCACCGAACAGACCACAAATCTGCATCAATCCTTATGAGTGGTCATAGTCTTAAAGTGGCTCCTGGTCTCGATGCATACTGGGGTTGAAGCTCCCCCATCTCAAATGGAACGGCGATATTTCTACCATTGCAAAAGTTGCTGGTTTTATTTTATCGCTCCCGAAAATACGCCACTGCCATGCTTTACCTTTATAAAAGTCATATCAGGGTAAAAAAGGAATATTGCTGTCATATATGTGCTAAAGTTTCCCGGTCCTCACTGTCCAGCGTCGATGGAGTTCAAAAGCGCTTGTGAATGATGAATTATTCTAAACTCTGCAACCCTTATACAACAGACAAATAATCGCCAGACTTTCACTACTGTATCATTATTACTATGGCTGAAGTTCGGATTAGTAACGTTCCTTAGTTTCACCAGTTCAGACCTTCACAGTTAGGACTTGTCATGAAGCGTTCGTGTTCCCCATTCCCTTCGCGTTTCTTTGATAAAAAGTAAGTTCTATTGAGAATATTTCTTCCATAGAACTATTAATTTCTCTCACTTACTCCCGGGATAATGCTTCCGAGACAACTGCAATCTTGGTGTTTTTAAGTCTAGATAAAACCGATATCGATCCTGTTTGTTTTCATAATACTCGCTTATTTCCAACGTCCCCTTCTTTAGAATTCCACTCAGTAACCCTCTCCCTTGAATGACTCTTAGGCCTTGTATTTAGTGAGCTATCATTAAAGAAAAACTGAATTCAAGATCTAGAAGTAGCTTTTAATGCGTTGCAAATTTCATGCTTATATGCTTTTACGGCAGTTTGCATCGACGTATTTTAGATTCTTGAAATATCAGGTATGTCAGCTAGTATTTATATAACGGAAAATAAACGCCTAAACAAAAATAACACTTCTATGTTCTATTACTTCGAAATAAAAACATAATTCATCTATTATTTTTTATAAATTCTTTGGGTGTGCGGGTGGTGTAACTGATATCTGCGGGGAAAGTGGAGTCGGCGAGTCGAGTTCAAGTTCAGGCTTAATCCGTAGATTTCAACTTTGAACAAATGCTCTTGTTAAATACAGGAATTCATCTATTTTCCCCACAGCTACGGATTAAAAAACAGAAAAGACTGGGCTCAATTATCTTGGTTGGATAATAAGTCTAGGAGGAGGAAAACTGAATTTAAAAACATAGAGGAATTAAAGGTAAACCACTTTAGTATAAGACGTTATGTTAATTCCAAAATATTAACGAAAAGAAGACTTCCAAGGAATGACAAACACAATAATTAAATATAAGAAATAAAATGTATTTACACAATCATACAAAGAGTAATACTGTTAGTAAGTCCAGGAACGTGGTTAGTAGCAAATACAGATAGATATTTACAGTCTCGAAGTAGGACTTCCTTAGAGTCTACGTGCTTGTAACTGACTTCTACAAGAGGTTACCTCACACTATCTCCGTTCGTATATTTTCTCACTCTCTGACTGCCGACTACTACTGCCATACGACCACCGACTGCCCTTCACTGACTGTAACTCTGGATATTTAACGGCAGCAGTCCACGTACACTTGGTAGAGTCCACTTATATGAAAAAGGGGTGGACCCCATAACAATTTCATATTTTCTCTTCCAACGCTTCGAAGTGTCTTCAAAACTTTTCACCTCGATGGCCTTCAGGAAGTCCGTCAGGCGCGCCTTCTTTTCTTTTCATGTACCATGTCCTTTCCGTGTTGAAAGTTCCCCACCTCCCTCTATCCCTTGCAGCTCTCAACAAGTTCCTTCCATCTGCGTCCTCCCCCAGACCACGTTTTATCATTCACTTGGTTAAGCCCGCCAGGTATATCACACGTTGTTTTCCCTTGTCTCTCTTTCACATTTATTCGACCGGTGAGTATCAGATTTTCCAGACCTTCCATCCTGATTATGTGTCAGAGTCTACCTGATGTTAAGTATAACAGGTACCCCTTAATAGCCTTTAAACACTCGAAACTTGTCCCTTTGATGTCACTTTTTAGCTTGTGGAAGAATTTTCATTGTGCTTGATCTATCGAATAGAGAGCGCTGCCTGCTCTCCGCATACTGTGTTTCAGTACGGCCAATTTAACTAAGAACTTGATGTTGGCTATTTGAAGCT
Source organism: Acanthosepion lycidas (assembly GCA_963932145.1). Classification (NCBI taxonomy): domain Eukaryota; kingdom Metazoa; phylum Mollusca; class Cephalopoda; order Sepiida; family Sepiidae; genus Acanthosepion; species Acanthosepion lycidas. The sequence continues at coordinate 111,534,082 of OZ010576.1, read as the reverse complement.
TTGAAGTGTGTATTTTGTAAGAGTTAGAATTCCCCGCCCTGGGAAAATACGTTTATCAAAATGCGTTTATAGTACTAGAACTGTTCATATAAAACATTAGATGTTGTGCAAATCATGTAATGTAATTATATAAAGTAATTATTTAATGTAATTAGTGTGAAGTTGATGAGTCGCGTAATCACCGTCCACAGTTTAGATTACATTTTGCCACTCCTCCTAGGCACAATACGCACGAATACACACACACACACACGCACAAATATGCAGCCATTTTTCAAATAAAATTATATTTACTAATTATTTGATATTAGTGTTTTAACTATGAATTATTTTTCTATCGAATGAAGACCGACTTGTTAGCTGATAATTCCTTTTGCATATCTACAGAAGCCCATTCGAAGCTCATCCTTTCGGTATAAACTGATTGGCTCATTCGAAGCTCATTAGATTTGCATCAAGAAAAAAGCTCATTAGAAGCCCGTTCTCTTTGCATAAAGACACTGGTTCAATGACAGCTCAAACCCTTTGTATAAAACACCAGCCTATTCGAAGCTCACCCACTTTTATAAAGAGCCTGACCTGTTCGAAGCTCGTTCTCTGCCTAATGACTCTGGCATATTCGAAGTTTGTCCTATTTCAATGTACCTTTTTTCTTTGTATGGAAGTGACGACAAGCAAAACCATTAAACATATTCTTTTTTTTTTTGTAGACGCGTGTGAAGTCCCTGACGTTACATTTTTAAAGGATCCACTTCATCACTACATTCATAATACCAGCGTCGAAGATATTTCCCCAAAATTAAAACTAACATTATCGTCACTAATAAAATCAGTCCTAAAACATCACTATACGAAACCAACATAATGAAAAAAAAAATCCCATGCCAAACAGAAGTTTGAAACTCCAAACGAAATTCGTTTTATGCTGGTCTTACAACCACAGCAATCTCTCGGAGAATAACTTAGCAATTCTCCGGCCAGAATGCATTAATATCACATAACAACTGTAATATTTCTGTCAATATAAGGTTCATGATTGTCAATAATACTCGTATCTTATACAACATTACCTGCAAAAGGAAATTGCAAATTCTCAATAAATATATATTATTCATATATATATATATATATATATATATATATATATATATATATATATATATATATATACGTAAAATAATTTCCCGATCAAATAATAAATAATGATAATAGTAATAAAAAAACGAATATTGTATCCTTTGGTAGAGCAAACGATATTTTTTACTATTTTGCATATCTAATTCCACATACCATATTCATCTTACAGAGATAAGGATACTGACTATGTAACAATTATTTTTCTAGATTTTCCATTGACGTTTTCTGAGGTAACATTTTTACACTATAATGTAGGTGCCTTCGATACCTAAGGTATAAAATGAATTTTTCAAAATGAAAAAAATTATCCTCGAAGCTTTCTCTTTAGCTTTAATTGAAATGATTAAATTTCCCTATTTCTAGTAAGCAAAATACTCTGGTGTATTTCAAATAGAAATTATATTGATCGCAATCTAAACTTTTTTGTAACTTTCAGTAAAATCATTGAAATCAGAATTTTTGATAAATTATTTAGTTAATTGTCGGTTTTTAAAATCTTCCGAAAATAAAATATACTTTTTACTGTAACTTTATGTGAGGAATATTAACTGGTTTAAAGTATAAATAATCTGATTTAAAAAAAACATTATTTACTTTAAGTTGAAAATAGCAGAGAAAAGAATTTTTTAAACAAACATTAGCTGTGTTACATGCTTTTCATCGCTGGTCAATCATTTAACAAGCACTGATAAAGGTTAACAGATCTACAGAGACTTTATCCGTTAAAACATAATTTAAGAAAATGACGGATTAGCACCTTTTTTTATATCATCTTTAAAATGTTGGAAAATATTCTCTTAGGAATGTTGAATTTAAATTACATATAAAATTAAATTAAATATAGTCATCGCTCCTATTTTCTGATAATGTCGTCTATGGTCGACCATACTTTCAAACAGGGGTACGTTACGCAACATTTTGTATACATAAAAAGAATTAAAAATTATTTAAAAAAACTTGGTGCAAAATATTTTTCATTAGTAAATATAGTTTTCACTTACTAACAATATCATCTAAAAAACATAATTTAATACAGAATATCAAAAAGTTAAAACTTTACAAATTATTATAATTATAATAACAAAAATTCTTAAGACAAAAGTGTTCTTAAGAAATTTCATTTATAAACTCAGTTAAAAGCTTTTCTAATTAATTAATCTCATAGATTCGGAGCAGATTTTTCGGAAATGAATATTAGTTTTAAAGAAAAAATTGTTGATTTACATTCTCCAAGAAGTCCCGCTTTTAACTAATAAAAATTTTCTAACCAAAATTTAATTTTTCGAAATTTCATTGAACTAAGTATACGGAGGGGTAGTGGGGTAACATATGAAAAAATATTTTTACCAAGATTTTCTAAAAAAAATTTCCCAAAACAATTTCATTGATTTCAACAACACAAACACCCAATCCAACAACCCCCATATATATATATATATATATATATATATATATATATATATATATATATATATATATATATATATATATACCGGTGTACCATCAAAACTGTCCAAATGGTGCAGCGCTGCAAAATTGTCCAATTGTTAGATCAAGCTTTAAAACGTTGTATCTTAGAAATAATTAAAAATATCTTAATAGATTATCCGAGATTTTTATAACACTATTGAACTCTACTTTGAACCATAAGAATGAATAATTACCTTCGAAGCTTAACAGAATAATCATGGTGAAATCAATCATAAACGAAAATGACATGTTCATCATCGATCATAGCTATGTATTGGTTGATCGTGAAGGACTGAAATAAAAGTTCAACTGGAAACTTAAATACCTTGTATTTATTTCTAATAGATAAGAACAATTCCAAATTGTTTGGCATCAAGAGTTGCTTTGCCTTTGGCAATGACATCCTCAAACAACTTCATGAATGCGCCACAAGCTTTTTAATGAATTCTTCATCAATATTCTCCAACCAGGTCTTATTGTTGCATTTTTCAAGCCGTGCAGGTGGGGCATTTCACAAGAACTTCTGGCCAGTTGATTCCAGATGCTGAAGACTAAGGAGTTCAAATCCGGCTATGAAAGAGGCCAAGTTTCCTTATCCCAAAACCTGTTCGCGAACTCACCCCTGAGAAATTGTTGAGCCATTGCATTCGTGTGACAAGGAGCACCATCCTGCTGGAATGTAAATTTTAAAGCCTTATTGATCTTGTTGGAGTTTTGATTGTCTCTCGCTTCAGGATATTCAGAAAGAATCTGAGTCTTTACCTTTTTCGAAACTTTAACAGTCTCTTATCCTCCTCAAACAGGACCAATAGCATCTTCTTGCCATCAGAGGCCACAGAGGCAAAAACCAATACCATGGCAGTGTTTTTGCACTTGAAAGTGACATTCTTTTCTCTTTCGTTTGGAACTGAAGACAGAATACGACAATTACGTCTGTTTGTGTACGCATCCAGTGTCAAATTCTTCTTATTCAAGGATCATTCGCTTTCTCTAACCTTCTAACTTTCTGTCCTGGAGTAACAATGTGTCTCAGAGCTTTCACATACGATTTCATTTTCAAGTTTTTTTTCACTGCTCTTTGGATTGTCATAGCTGAAACTCCTCTCACATGTGCCAAATGCCATGGATTGAGTTGTATCTTTTCTAATTGATTGGTTTAGGTGTAAGTTAAAATGATGATCCCTCTTCTTGTTGTGACCTCCTGATCCAATTTTTCCTCTCTACTGTTCCCTCTTTTTTAAACTTATTCCCCGTTCTCTTGATGGTTCTTGAAGATGGAAGCCAGAGTATAGATGTAGGTATAAATACTAAAGACCTGAATGATTTTTTACTGTTCAGTAAAGAAGATATAGTGTGGCTGAAAAGAAACGATTTTAACCTGTTGTCTATTTAGCTGAATAAATTAAAGGTTTCTTTTTTATTGATTCTTACAACAAATGGTATCAAGATGGCTAAAAGTCTTATCTGAAACTCTGGAATGAAGAAACTTTAATTAGTTTAGTGGTTTTCACATATTAAACATTTTGTGGGATGGACAACAATTATGCCGTTACACCTGGTATATATATATATATATATATATATATATATATAAATATATATATATATATATATGTATATATATATATATATGTGTGTGCGTGTGTCTTTTTGTGTGTATACAATATTTAAATGTGGATGAGCAGTTCTACTGCGTATGAAAATGTCACTTTCCGTCTTTTTATCATCAGTGTGTTGTATCTGTGGGAACTGTTAAGGGGCAATGAAATATATATATATATATATATATATATATATATATATATATATATATATATATATATATATATTAGGTTGCTGCAAAAATAATGACGTAATAATGTCGTTTTTGACGTTAAAAAATACAAAAAACGACATTATTACGTCATTATTTTTGCACCAGCCTAATATATATATATATATATATATATATATATATATATATATATATATATATATATATATATAATCAAATGGATAAATATAGGTAAATGTACGAGAAAGCGTTCGTGTACAAATACATACATACATACATACATATATATATGTATACACACACACACAAATATATATATATATATATATATATATATATATATATATATATATATATATATATATATATAATGTATGTATATATACAATCTATTAATCCTTAACAACCTCCACAGATACACACCTGATCATAAGTAGACAGAGCGTGACACTTTTATCTCTCCCTCTCTTTATATATATATATATATATATGCACACTCTTTCTATATCTTTAGAAAGAGTGTGAATACATTTCCAGTTGCTTTCTTCTCGATTTTGAATTTAGTGTTGCCAATCTTCTAAACTACCTTCCATCGAAGGCAAGATGGTCTAATATGCGCTGTTATCCAATCTATAGCTGAAGTCGAAGAGATGAATTCTTGAACTTTTTATAGATATTAGTACGATTCTAATTTTCCGTGCAAAGCAACCCCTCATCAATATTAGCGCTAATATTCATTAAAGGAATTTATTCTAATTTACAAAAGGTAGGATATATTAAAACATAATCTATAATACCATTGGTAAGGAACATTAAAGATATATATCCTAGTATACAAGGGGAATGATATATTAAATACATATATCCTATTATATCGGGGGTATCGTATAATAAATACATATATCCATGAATACCAAGGGTAGGATATATTATAGACATTTATCCTAGTAACCAGGGGAAAGGTATATTAAAGGAATATGTCTTAGTTTAACATAGGTAGGATATATTAAAGCTATTCTCCTAGAATACCAGGCGTAGGGCATATTAAAAACATATATTCAATATGTCAGGGTAGTATATATTAAAGACTTATATCCTAGTATACTAGGGGTAAGGTATATTAAAATCGTATCGTAGAATATCAGGGGCAGGGGATATTAAAACATCCTAGAATATCAGGAGTAGGTTATATTAGAAACATATATCCAATATACCTAGGGTAGGATATATTAAATACATATATTCTAGTATAACAGGTGTAGGATATATTAAAGATATATATTCCCGTATACCATGGGGGATATTAAAGAAATGTATTCTAATATGTAAATTTTATGATATATTAAAACTTAATATATTAAGTTAGGATATATTTAACTAACGTATTTGATGGCATATAAGGCGCACTATTTTTACTAAAAAAATCCCTGCGTCTTATATATCATATGTAGGTTTAAAATTCGCGTGAGTCGGCAGAAATTAGATGAAGCATTATTTAACGACGATGATATTAGTATTTAAAATGATTATCAGAGTTTTGATAACGAAGACGACGAATTTTATGGATTTGAAGATGAATAAAATTTTAATGGTAACTGTACTGTTTTGTTCAATTGTAATAATTACTTGATTTTTATTTTGTTTTCTTACCCTTGGATATTATAAAGTTTTTATAGGCTCCTGTTCTTTTTTCCTATTACTTCTCGTTTAGTTGTAATCATGGCTTGTTTAACGAAAATAATACCTCACAAATATAGCCTAGGCTGTATCATTTACTAATAATTTTACTAATTTTACTAATTACTAATTTTTTCTTGATTTGCTCTGCTGAAATTGGGCTGCGTCTTATACACCCGTGCGTCATATATGCCGTCAAATACGGTAATTTATTTTAATATACGAGTTTTAGGGTGCATTAAATTAATATATGCTAATATATGACGTATAGATTATATTAAACAAAAATGTTCTAAATATGAGATTTAGGCCATATTAAACGGGTCTATTCTAATAAACAACGTTTAGGATATATTAAGCCAATCTATTCTAACATTTATGTATTTCCAACGCTTCCGCTTTTTTCTTATCGTAGCCCACTGACTTTACCATGACTTGAGTATTCAGAATCAGCAAATACAAATGTATGCACACGCACATGCGCGAACAGAAAATTGGTAATTATATATTCAGCATACATTACAGGGACACAATTGTTGACCAATCAGTGAGGATTGATCTCACGAGATTATCGTGCTATCCACTGGTCCACGGTGAGGGGAACTAGTTATTTATGAAACTGTGTTTTTCTGATACACCCCAATGGGGTACTGTGCTCAGATAGTATCGGATTCATTACAGACTTTTGTAGTAAGTATTTGTGTGTCTAGTCTGAAAAACACCTCTCTTTTGCAGACTATTTCTCATATATATATATATATATATATATATATATATATATATATATATATATATATATATATATATATATATATATATATATATATATATATATATATATATATATATATATATATATTAGGTTGGTGCAAAAATAATGTCGTTTTCTCACATAGTAACATATGTTAGAAAACGACATTATTTTTGCAACAACCTACTATTAGGTTGTTGCAAAAATAATGACGTAATAATGTCGTTTGTGTCGTATTTTTTAACGTCAAAAAACGACATTATTACCTCATTATTTTTGCACCAACCTAATATATATATATATATATATATATATATATATAGTATTCCTTTGTATTGAGAGAGGGTGAGAGGGACAGACAATTAGAGAAAGAGAGAGGGAAAGAGAGAAGGGGAACTGTGAGTGTGAGAGGGATAGGAAGAGAAAGGAAGAAAGAGAGAGAAAGAGATATGGACAAGAAGGGAAAGAGAGGGAGAAAGAGAAAAGGTAAGAGGGAGAGGCAAGGGCGATAAAGAGAAAGAGTTAAGGAGAGAAAGAGAGAAAAAGAGAGAGAGAAAAAGAGAGAGAGAAAAAGAGAGAGAGAAAAAGAGAGAGAGAAAAAGAGAGAGAAAGAAAGATAGGGATAAGAAGGGAAAGACAGGGAGAAAGAAAGACAATATATATATATATATATATATATATATATATATATATATATATATATATATATGTAAAGAGAGGGGAGGTGGTAGAGAAATAGGGAGAGAGAAATATGCGCTTTAAATAACTACGACCATAGGGCCATAGTTCCAGTTCGGTTGGGGATTTAAACATCCCTCCCAAATCCCTGGTGAAATCCTTTAAAATAGGTTATCTTTATCCGGAATCTTCTTTTGTCTCATATTGCGTAATTTGTGCCGTAAGATCTAGCTTCGACCATAGGGGAAAATCCATATGGTTTTTAGAAAACTTAAAAGCAAATAAATAAACAACCTCAAATTATATTTACTCGACATCTGTTTTCAGTGTCTCTATAGATCTGCACAATATACAAACGATTATTTTGAAGTGTACAGTGGCCAGAAACCGATTTACATTTATTAGTAAAAGTTTACGAATTCTACTTAATTTCTAGTTAATTCTACTCAATTCTACTCTTTATTCCTTAGATTTTTAAACACCGTTGAAGTAATTTTCTACTGATCGGATACAATGACTGATATGAGAACCACTGTTTTGTATTTTCCTTCAACCGTATGTTGTAATAACCTGAAGGATGTTTTTAATCATTGAAAGTCATTCGGTTAATTGATATTAATTTGATGCAAAAGTATCCAGCCTGTTAATCAAATAAACTTATAAAATAACGGAAATTGCGTCTGGAATATACAGGGTACGATAGGAAAATTGTGGCCATTCTATATTTTTAATTTCGCGTATACGCGTTTTTTGATTTTGTCGACTGAATAGTATAGAAGGGCCAGTTGGGCACAGTTCCTGAGAAAAAGAGCAACATGAGGGGCGCAGTTGAGTGAGAGGCCAACAAAACTCCTTGTACTGTGTAACCAATTTTTGAGATTATTTACATTATTCGGACTATTGTCTTAATCTTTGTCGCCATATTTATCACAGCGTTTCGGCCGTTGTACTTCTTCAGGTGGTTGGAATGTCGAACTGAACCCTTTACTTCGCTCACTGGGGTAGACTGTTCTAGTTCCACGTGCCATGTTTGATGGATGTCAGCCATCATTTGTTCTCACTCTGAAAGTTCTCCACTGCCTTAACCGGGTATTGAACTCACACACTTTGGGTCTTGTCACTTGATCTAAGTCTTTATCCACTGTGACATGTGTCCTTGAGGACATCTGGGTATGAATTTCTGGGTATTATAAACCTAATGTCTTCAGCAACCATTTTTACCAGAACTCATATTGCAACTTTGTTGTTATCATTGCTTCTCCCCTTGGCACTCCTTATTACTGGTTCCCATATTGTATTTATTTCTATGCTTGGTCGGCCCAGGAGATTTTTGTGGCCTAGCATATGTGCTGATTCCTTAAGTTTACGAATTTTCCAATAGTTTTCCCTGTCTATGATCTCAACATGATCCCACAGATGGCGGTGATCTCTCTTCTCTCTCCATATGTGGTCAGCCACGCCTGATTTTTCTACCTCCCCTCGTGTTACAGCTTTTTGGTGTTCTTGAAGCCTCACCTTGAGGAAGCGGCCTGTCTCTCCTTTATATTTCTTTCCGCAGCTGCACGGGATAGCGTACACACAGTCTTTAGTAATGTTTTCCTCTATGGGGGTCTTACTCGGGAGAGATATCTGCGAAGTGTCGTCAAGCTCATCTCAGAAATATAGACAGACCCCAATTTTTGAGAATAGGACAATGGGACATACTAAGTTAAAACTTAATATAATGTAAGGGAAAAATACAAATATCGTCCCAATCCTAGCCCTCGGTAAATATCTCTTCTGGTATCAGCTTGGACTCCTTGTCAGCAGCTGCCTGTTGTTTTTTGTTGTTGTTGTCATTTGTGTTATATGTAATAGGAGTAGGTAGGCCTTCCTACCGTCCGGTTAATACTCCTGTCCCTTCTCTTGGACAAGAGTAGAGGATCACACCTTGTTTCTTGTTTAGGAAGGGCTTCCCGGAACTCTCTCTCTCTCTCTGTTTCTCTCTGGCCTTTAGTGTGTTTCTCCCGTGATGTGTGCAGTCTGTGGAATTACCTCTTCATTCTGAGGGTACACGGTTGACAGCTTTCTGGTTTCTGTTTCCGACTGGTAGTTAGGAGCCCTAACCCTTACGTAGCGTCTTAAGCGGCCGCTCTGATCAACAGTTGCATAATACCGGGGTGTCTGTAGTGTCATGTGGCGCATGGAAAGGTGTCCCTGCATTCCTTTTCGGTGGGCAACCCTAAGGTCACATTATGTTGCAGGCTGTGCCAACTTCTCTCTGCCCATCCCACGGTCGAAAACCGTCATCTTCTTTTACTTCAGGCCTTCTCATTTTTACAACCACAATTTCACATGATAACTAACATCCGTGGACTTAGAACCAATTTCTACAGTGTAGAATCTTTCCTCATTGCGAACTGTGTGAGAATAACCTTGATTTGTCTATCCCCTCCTCTGACTTCTCGATCCCCGGCACCTTCCCCTCTTTAGAAAATACTCTTAAACCCACATATCAACATCTCCTTCAACTCCACCCCCTGCAAAGAACCTACTATTACTAGAACCTCGTTCTGTTATCAACGAGTAGACTGGGACTCGTTCCGGGATTTCCTTCGCGATGTTGTCTTTACGCTCCCCGTTCAAGAATGTGCTTCCGAGGTCTCCTCCTGGGTGAAAGCTGGAATCGAGGCTTTCATCTCTTCAAAGAAACATAAAATCAAATCGCGTTCCTTCCCTTGGTTCTGCGCTGCTTGCTCAGCTGCCATTGCCCATAGGAACCACTTCTTCCACCTACATTGAAGTGACATGTCTGACTGCAATAGATGTCTCTTTGTCTCTGCCCGTAACGAGTGTAAGCGTATCCTCAATGAAGCAAAGTCACTATTTGCTATTCGAATGAAAGAACGTATTGCATCTCGCAAATTCGGCTCCAAGGATTACTGGCGTGTTTGCAAGAGCGAGTTGCACATAACCCCGTCATCGGTATTGGGCATTATCTCTAATTTAGACCTTCACAAGGCTAGTGGTGGAGATGGGATACCAGCCATTGTCCTAAAGAAATGTGAGACTGAACTGGCTCCTGCCATCTCCAAATTATATAACTACTGCCTCAATGAATCTTGTTTTCCAGACTGTTGGAAGTCCTCATGCATTGTCCCTGTCTTTAGGAACTCTGGTCAAACTTCTGACCCTTCTAATCACCGTCCCACCAGTCCTATATCCTATATTTTCAGCAAAGTTTTCGAAGCTTTAATCAACGCCGCAGTGGTTCAGCATCTTACATCCCATGATCTGCTCTCAGACAAGCAACATGGTTTCCGCTTTTCCCGTTCTACAGCTGATGTGCTTACGGCCATCACTGAAATTGTTTACCAAACCCTTCATAATAACGGAGAAGCTCGTGCTGTGCCCATAGATATCTACAAAGTGTTTGACAGAATTTGGCATGCCGGCCTTCTTCGCAAGCTTCAGGGTTATGGAATTTCAGGTCAATTGTTTGCCGGCAAAATATGTCTAAGACTGCATGCGTATTAGACTACGATACTTTCCCTTAGTGAATTAATTGCATAACAATGCTCAATTATTACACTGCATTTTGCATTAATGACCAGCCATGTGACCACCCATTTAGCGAATAATTTGCATAATACCCATGAAGTCTTTGGATAATTTAAATTAATGCAGCATTAAAATTTTTCAAGTTGTAGAAAAATTCGAAAGAGAAATAAATCCTGCATAAAGCGTACAGAATAAAACTAATTTATAATGTTTTATTAGAAAAATATTCTGAAATGAATAAAACTTTAACCATTGGTCTTAAACTTATTTTTGCCAGTGTAATAGTTTCCTTTCTTTGGATTATAGATTCCCATGAAAATTTCAATATCCATGTTATCAAATTATTTTACTTTCGCAAAGAAAAAATGTTTACGTTATTGTTAACCAATTTCTCTTTGGTATTCATGTCCCTGTCGAATGGATAACGGCTCGCAATGAGAAATCTGAGTTCGAAATCCAGTCGGGTTTGTTACCTTTATTTACGCTCAAATAACCATGAAAATGTTTAAATACATCTCCTCCCTCCAGATATGGGGTAAATAATAGGTCTTGTATCTGGAAAAATATTGTTATTCACAAAAATTGTTAACGCAATATTCATTCGCTCCCGCCAAAAAAGAATAAAAAAGAAAAAAAAAGAATTATTATTAAAATTCAAAATATGATTCGGCTTTAAATAGCTATCAAAAGGGTCGATAAACCGTAAAGAACAAAATCAATCAATACTGTAGAGGAAGAGTTGTAAAGATATCAAAAACTGATAACCAAACGGAGTTTCCTGCGTGTATTTTATACCGATAAAAACTGGTGTAGTGCTTCCAGCTGACGAAAATACCTCATAGACTTTCATAAAAAAGTTTAACATACCTCATAGACATTCATAAAAAAGTTTAACATAAGCAGCGTTCATTCATATTCCGCTAAACACAGAACATTTCCTGCTCAGAATGTAATCATGAGTTTTCTAGAGACACAGCCTTTCTTTGGGTTGTCATCATTGTCACTTTCAGGGAATGGTAATGGTGAGGATAGACGTTTCCATACAAGAAATATGCCACATTGATTGACCTGTCAGCGTTACTGTCCGTTAAGATTTATACATTCTTTCTCTTAAAACAGATTTGTTTAAGATGGGAACAGACTTCTTGAGTCTTCTGTTACAACTCTTTCTAGTATTGATGTGAATTTCCTGCTTAGCTTTTTCTTTGAAGTAGGGTGGAAAATCAATATCTTGATTATGACATTCTAGTTACACGTACTAACCATTTTCCTTGTTGCTTTTCGAAGTTCTCAAGTGATGGGATGTTTTGTTATTTAATAAAGCTCTTTGATTGTAGATTCTGTAGCGCCAATCTTTATAGTTTGATGAAGGGTTGTCTTCGTTAAGACTTAAAGTATTCATTCGTATGAAGCTATTTTTAATCTGTAAAAAAATTTGTATATAGGTAATAATTTCATTTCTGAACTAGTTACACACCATTCACGGCGTGCAAAAAAAGAAACAAAAAAGAAAATATTTTAAATCTGACGAGGGTATTTAAGAGCATCTTTCAAGTTATCTAGTTAATATTTTATTTTGTAGGAGCTTACAGTAAACTAAATTCAACCTAAAATAATTTCCTTATCTTCTATACTGAATTTGTTTTAAATGATCCATACACAGAAGTATTTAAAGTGTTTAGTGTCTATTAGTTTCACATTCTGAATTTTTATAATTGATTCAGAGTAGGTCCTCACGTTACTCTAATTACAGTTTTAGGTCATCGTATCTGTTCTGGAAAGGTGTTGTATATCGTGTTTTCGATATAAGTAATGAAATAAAAAGTTTACTACTCGAAGGTACATTTAGCAGTTAACCTACCGCTAACTTGGTATTTACCCGAGCTCCCCACAGAGCGTGATGTGGCACAAGGTCGGTTTAACGTAGGCCCGGGCAAAAATTCCCTGTAATGACTTGGTCTAGTTTGTTTACCTCCCAAGACAAGACTCTGCCTTTCGGCACAGATTCCTCTGAGTTCCTCCCTGTCTGAAGTCAGTGAGTTCGACAAGCACTACGAGCTTAAGCGCGCGGCTAAGACCTAATTCTAGCTCGGTATTTACCCAAGTCCTCCACAAAAGGCGGGATGTAGCACAAGGCCGGTTTTTTAACGTGGGACGTTCCGAGCCCGTAGGCCTGGGCAAAAATTCCACGTAGACCCCGTAATAACGTGGTCGGGTGTGTCTACCTCTCCAGACGAGACTCAACTCTTTGGCATAACATCGTCTGGGTTCCTTTCTACCAGAAGACAGAGAGTTCGACAAGTACCAAGAGCTTAGCGCGTGGCTAAGACCTAATGCTAACTCGGTATTTGTTCGAGCTCCCCACAGAGCGGGATGATACACAAGGACGATTTTACGTGGGTCTTTCCGAGCCCGTAGGCTCAGGATAAATTCCCCGTAGACGCCGTAATAACGAGGTCGGGTGTGTCTACCTCCCCAGACGAGACTCTGCTCTTCGGCATAGCCTCATCTGGGTTCTTTTCTATCAAAAGGCAGAGAGTTCGACAAGCATCAAGAGATTAGCGCGCGGCTAACACATGATGCTAACGCTGCTCAACCCCGCTTATTTAAATAAACGGATGATACCATTCATTTATGACCTATATGACAACAGTCTTACTTCTTGGAACATTCAGTAAAGGATGTTGATTATTGTTCGAGATAATTCTTATCCTATGAATACCTATGTCACCAGCATAGTTCCATACACCGTCAGTACACTGGCCACTGGAGGGAAAACCGGAAGGGGAAAGAGTTTTATATTAGTCAATTTGTTTGGGATGTGATATGAAACATTTAAATGCTTAAAGAATCACAAGAAGTAGGCTACAGTTGTACGGCGAGAGTCACCAAGGAAATATTTCTAGGGACGAAAGTCGTAAAGTAAGAGTTTTATATCCATTTTTCTTATTTAATTACCAACTATTGCTCTGATATACGGATTTGTATGTATTTATTTTTATTGTATGTATTTATTTTAGTCGTATCTGTTTCATTTGCCCAAGCACTTAGAAAAAAACATAAATTCATTCTCGTTCACCGATGGATTAAATAGTTGTGCAGAGTGGGCTCTTTCTAGGAGAAGGAAAACTCTAAATTGAGAACTGAGGAAGGATGTTTAGAGACTTCATGGCACATAAGGCACCATTCTTCTCTTATCTATTTTCCTGAAAATATTACTGATTCTACACAAGCTTTTACCACTATAATCATATCATCTGCGTGATTAGACCTAGAGATTCAATTCTAAACTCAACTGTTGTGCCTTCATACACAGATATTGAAGGAAGAATCCATAATGTATTTTTTCTTCATGCATAATATTATGGCTAGCCGCTCATATTCTAGTACTCTGTCGGCTAACTGTTACTATTAAATTTTTGTTTGGTAAACACCCAAAGAGTTCACCTGAGGTTAATACTGCAACTATGCTGAGTGGAATTTCTTTACAGATTCTGGGAGAGAGCGCATAATCTAGCGTGATCACCAGATTGATCGATGCTCCTTTGGTTATGATGAATTCGTGCTAGTACAGTGAAAAACAGCTCCGAACAATTTCGTCTACTTAATTTCATTCAGAAGGCTTGAGCCAACCAAGGCGCTTCCGAACGGCGCCGCATATGGGTGTCGTCTCCCTAGACCGATATTATCAAGACATCAAATCCTTCACAAATGGACCATTTTAACATTCGAACCGAGATCACATGGTCCCAATGCTAACGTTCTATCTATCTGGTTCTTCAACCATTTTATCTATCTATCTATCTATCTATCTATCTATCTATCTATCTAGATATTATTAGTATATGAATAATATGTTTTTAAATGAAATTTAATCGAAATTTTTCAATTCGAACAGGAAACCAGCTAACTACGGGGTCACAAATCCTGTAAGCATCTAAGGTTGTAGAGGAACCGTATCTACTGAAGAAGTGTTGTGCTTTGGGAAAGACAGTTCGACGGAGTCCATCCCTCTCCAGGCTGGTTTTGAATCCAAATTTTTTTTCTCCTAGACCGGTTGCCAAGCAAGAATTATAGCGAACAATCTGTCCTACTAAAGAAAAGAAAGCGATGAATTCATAACTTCTTCCCAGGTCATTAGCACATAAGTGAATGTAATGAATTCCACCGGAATTCGAACCCGACTCCCCGATGGCTCAATCGGAGCCGCTATCCATTAATCCACCGGTGCCTACATACAACAAGCAGTTGTATATTTCCGATCGCTATGCGCCTCAGATAAAGTTCATTTTGTTAGGAAATTAAATAATTTAAATACGAATGGGTGCTCATATGAGAAAAGAGATTTTCTTTTCAAAAGCATTTTGCGACAACAAAAACAACAACAACAAAAATTAAATTATGCATGTCTCGGCATTTATACCTCAGAGCAGAGGATCTATGCACTTTAGAAACAATATTTTACTCACAGCTTATAGGTCAGAATGCATAACAGCGTTGCACATAGACGAAAATATTTACGGATACACATTTTTATAGATGCGGATAAGAACAAAATCTCAAGCAAACGTGGGGGCAAGTAACTCCATTTATTTTAGTGGGGAGAAGCATTTATTGGTCAGATATGGGTTAAAATAACTTTTTTTTATTTTCATTAAACATTTAATTCGAGCCTAATATGGCTTGTCACACATCTGGCTTCAAGAAGCATGCGTGTGTCGAATTTCAACTCAGTTCAGCCAATCGTTTTACTGTCGGTCTGGTCTGGACACACAAACACGTAGACTCAGTATTTTTTATTTAGTACGCACACAAATGCACATAAACATACACAGACAACACACAGACACACGCACAATATTGTTTTTATATTTTATATACACACAAACACAGTCTTTACTTAATCTACACTCATAAAGAAATTTTATTTAATATACCTCCAAACACGTACATACACATTTTTATCTCGTACACGCATTCATTTTTATTTGATACACAAACTCAAACGTACAAACACACATTTTTATTTAATGCACAAAGACAAACGTACAAACACGCATTTGTATTTTTGTTTAAGAAACACACACATACACACACACACGCACACACAAACACCAACTCTGGCAGATATAAATTAAAAAAAAATTCGAGAAGATAAGATATTTAGAGTTTGATTAAAACAAATGAAATGGTTTGAAAAGGCAAAATTGAAAATAAATATACGATATGCTAATTTAATTGCTTGTACGGCTTTATAACTGGTTTGGAAAGTGTGAATAACCTGTTCACCGAACGTAGCATGTTTTTTTTTCATGTTGCTATTACCTGACACAACCATATGCATTTAAAAAGAATAAACTTGCCTTGGTAAAATTTTTAAATATGAAATCAAATCCGCTAGGGAAAAAAGTAACATGCCTAAAAGTTTGCAACTCTCTCGAGAGTAATTTTCCATTACATATCCTGCAGCGTGGCAATTAGAATGTTTGCTTTTTCATACTCTCCCTTCTTATTTGTTTGTTTAGTTAATAATAATAATAATAATAATAATCGGGTATCAAGAGGGTAGTTTTTGTCCAAATGTTTTTGTCTGAATGTTAAGGCAGCTAAGGCGACTTGGGTGTCGCATCTACATATTGGGAAACACCATAAATCGGAGAGCCTCTGAATGCAATGCGTTACTCGACTTGAAAGTATTTTAACCAGGCTCCAAACTGCAAGGTTATGTACTGCTTTTATTAAAACCTGGCACCATATCATGCACATTTGGCTTTGAGTCATGTGTTTAATATACGCATAGGGTATATAGGATATATTAGGCTTAAAATATTTGTTTCCCAGAGTCACCTTTTGGGCAGGATATTCTCTCTCTCTCTCTCCTTCTCTCTCAATCAATCAATCTATAATAATAATATCCAGTTTTAATAATTTAAGAGATCTGTTCGTCGAAGTATTATAAATTTGAAACAAAGGATCATGCTTGATCTGTTTTTTCGGGTGCAGAATTAATTTCAACTCGGAATTAATTTCAACTCGGGTTAGGGTTAGTGTTAGGGTTAGGTTTTTTAAATCGAGTTGAAATTAGTTCCGATTTCAAATTAATTCCGAGTTGAAATTAGTTCCGAGTTGAAATTAGTTTGAACTTGAAATTAGTTCCGAGTTGAAATTAGTTCCAGAGTTGAAATTAATTCCGAGTTGAAATTAGTTCCGAGGTGAAATTAGTTTCAACTTGAAATTAGTTCCGAGTTGAGATTAATTCCAAGTTGAAATTGGTTCCGAGTTCAAATTAATTCCGAGTTGAATTTAGTTCCGAGTTGAAATTAGTTTCGACTTGGAATTAGTTCCGAGTTGAAATTAATTCCGGGTTGAAATTAGTTCTGGCACTCGTTTTTTTTCTTTTATGTATTGTATCCATTCAAGATGTGGGCAAGTCATGTGTTTCCGCAACTTCCTATCTTTTGCATCTCGAAGAATCGTTTGTCACGTTTCTATTCGTCTCAGTCTATATTCTACCATCCATTTATACAAGCTTGTTACTCGATTTTCTCCTACGCCTCTCTTACCTTCAATGTTTTGTAAATATCGAATTCCCTAAGCCCTTTTTTGTTATTATGTGGACCACAAATTTCTGTGATCTTGTTTTTATTCTAAGTACAACTAACATTTTCGTTCTTATCTTTCTTGCCCACTTCTTCATTGCTTACATGTTCTCGCCATGTTATTATTAGAGTCCTTCTGTAAAACCACATCTCTGTTGCCTCAAACTTCTTGTCCGACAGTCACTGAGAAATATTAATATATACAGAATGTCGCAAAAGTCACGTTCTAAGTACTCTTATTTAATGAACTACAACTGGTAACATGATTGAACTGGTGCTATTTAAAAGCTAAAAGTGTTGGGTTTTCTTCTGTTAATTTAATTAATTAAATTTAATTATTGAACTTTGTCTGACAGATGAGTCAGACGTTCCAGTTAGACTGATCGCGTGTTCCTGTGATGGCTACCTAGGTCTCCAGACCGCACGCCATGTAACTTCTTCTTCTTCTGGAGGCATGTGAAAGGCCTCGTGTATGTACCTTTTCTTTCCAGAGACAAGGATGATCTGAAGACGCGAATAACTGCAGACTTAGCAACCATCGACAACGCTATTATTGTTTGCGTTTGGCAAGAATTAGATTATTGTGTAACCTGTGGCCCTCACATTGAGCACCCGTAACAACCTATATAGAAACGTGGAAATATTAGTTTTCAGGGACTATAAATTGTGTTTTGATATCCTCAATACTCATTAAAATATACAATGTCGTAATGCGACACAGACTTTTGAAAGATCCTGTATAACAGTTCAGTAATTTTTCTTGGAGTAATGGATAGCGGCTCGGATTGAGGAATCGGAGAGCCGAGTTCGAATTCCACTCGAATCCATTACATTCACTTACATGCTAATACCCTTGGGAATGGTATGAGCCTTCTTCTTCTTCTCCCAGCTATGGGTAAATAACAGGACAGACCAGGTTCTGTAGCCTTGGATGGCAACTGGTCTACCGCAGAAAGAAATGGCAACCTACTGCAGGAAAAAAATCTGCCTCGTCAGTTATGTATCTTTCGATACATGGTTGCCTAAGCGTGTATCGCGTGACTGACTCTTTCCTTTGTTTCAGACTAAATTCTTATTTCTTAGTTCTTTGTTTAACTTCTGGAAGATAACTTTCAATATTCCAATGCGTCTTCCAATTCCTGTGGCCCATTTTCCATGGTCTGTTTTGATACTTTCCAGATTGTGAAATTTCTCTGCTTGTTTGATTTTGACATCCCCAATTTGTAGCGCGCATCATTCACTGTCTCTTTTGCTATCGACCATACATTTTCTTCTTACAATTTATAGGTTGTCTCGTTTTCTTCTCGCTTTCCGCGCCCGCGAATAGAAAAATGCAGACAGTTCACGAACTCGGTAAAACTTATTATTGGTCCGAGACGAGAATGTAGGCTGATTTCGTAAGTGATTATTAAAATATGTATACTATTTTGTTGTATTGTTAACATTTGGAAAAAAGAAAAAGAAAAGTAAAGTGGACATTCTTCACGAGCGTGTAAAAAAATACTTAAAAAATGACGATAGATTAACAGACTGACCTTATTTAATACTGAGGGGAGAAAAATGTCTCTGAGGGGCGTTAAGAACTGTCTGAAAGGGAAAGTTTAGATGCAAAACCGAGAATCCGTGTTGTCAACGAGATATTACTTCTTCTGCTACTACGACTACTGCTACCAACATTATTATTATTATTATTATTATTATTATTATTATTATTATTATTATTATTATTAATAACAACAACAATAGTATTAAATTAATATTAACAGAAATAGTGTTAATAATAATAATAGCATCAACAATAGTATTAAATAAAGGTGAATATAATATGTGTCACACAGTTCATAATAATAATAATAATAATAATGATAGCAGTATCCGTGAAATTTCACGTTTTTCCTTTTGAATTTTTTTATGAATCCTAAAACTGAATCATAAAAATCTTTTTTTTCGGGGTTGGTGGAAATGGTTCAAGGGATATTATGGCTAATTTTAAACAATTTCATGACGTACTTGTGGCAATGTTTGATGAAAAGTGGCACTAGTCTTGGCAAAAGAAGAAACTCTGCTAAGGTCACGGAGTTTGTGGAGAGCCATGATTGTCAATGCTCTAAAGGGACATGACACATGGATGATGACGAAGAAGTAGGTAAAAGAATCCCGGAGAGTTGAATAACACCATTAGACAGATTTCTTTGGAAATGATTCAAGGAATATCATAGCTAATTTCAAACAATCTCATGGCGATAAATTCAAATATCGTAGTGGTTTTTCTCAGTTGGCTCTCATTTTCATGATTCAGACGATGTAGGCCATGAAAACAGGAAAATGCTTATTTTAAGTCATATTTCTGAATAGGGAAAAATGAACAGCTATTCAAATGCAAATCAAATATTGTTTAAAATAAGAGGCAAGAAGAAAAGTAAAATCAAAACGTTAAAATCATATTAAATATAAAGTTAAAAATGAAAAAAAGAACAATCATGGTAAGAACTTTCACTTTTTTGATTTTCGCGAATGATCCACAATTTTGTGTCTCTTCAGGCTTCAACGGTAATCTGCCATCATTCTTTTATCCCCTCTCTCTTGATATCTGTCCTCCATGACTTTTATATCCTGATGAAAACCTTTCCCTTTTATCATCACTTACATCATCCCGGTTTTCTGAAAAACTTTTTAAATGACTATGCACAGAATATAAGTTCGATACTAACCAAGTTTGCGTCTGTCTTGCGATTATCAAGAAATTTGTCGACACTGGAGTTTGAACACAGATCACCAGAGAACAAACACAGGCGATCCTATTTTGAATAAGTAGATCTCGTGATGGTAAACAAAATGTATATATGGCAATTAGCATGACGTCTAAGTGATCACTATACTGATTGCTGTTCAAATCAGTATTCGGTGGTTATTTTTCGAATGAGTATTATCGACCAAGTGCGAATGATATTCGAAGGCGTCTGACACCAGTATTGTTCAACGGCGTACTATAGTTCTATCTGCGATTACATAGTTTCTAATACAACGAACATTACGAAAGTGACAAACAGTATTCGTTGACATTACAAAAGTGACAACGAGTGTTCGTTGACATCACAATTTTTTTTTTACTGCAGCAACAAATGAAATTCAAGCATTTGATACAGAAACATTCATACAGTTGACGAAGTTGGCATTCTTGATGAGTTTTCGAATTTCAGGTCCATCAGAAATACTTTGTTTGAGATTTTCTGTACTGAAACCAGGAAATGCAGTGCAAATGTACTGAAAACATTGACCGTCATTGTCAAGCGCTTTCCCAAATTTCTTCATGAGTCCTAATTTGATACAGAGAGAAGGGAAGATGATTTTGTCTCTGGGTTTAGTAGATTCCTTATCACATTCTTCTCTTCGATTTTCACTTCCATTCTGACCGGTCATTCTCTTCTACCCCAGTGTTGATCTCTGGCTTTACTGTCCCATAAACAAAGGAAGCATGGGATTATTGTGTAGCCTAATTACTTCCAAAATAAAATGTTAACCATCTTCTGGTCAACACAAATCACGAAGTTACGATGTCAGAACTTGTGAGTGAAACGCTCATATGGAACCCATTGCGCGACATAAGATCTGTTGGAAGACCCCATCGCACCTACATCGACCAACTTGTAGATGACTCTGGATATAATTTGGAGGACCTGCCGACAGTGATGTCTGACAGAGATTGTTGGAAGGAACGAGTCAGGAGAATTCGAGAAGAATTCTTGACCTAATGAGGATTACCTCCTTGATGGGTTCATGCTTTTCTTTCAGCGTTGTGGAGTGTCCAGTTGGTATCTATGCATATACATTGGTGTTGTGCAGCAAATCAAATTTTAAACTACGCTTTGAGCTATGAATGAATCGTCTTCATGAATTTGAATCATA
This sequence comes from Acanthosepion lycidas, assembly GCA_963932145.1. NCBI lineage: Eukaryota > Metazoa > Mollusca > Cephalopoda > Sepiida > Sepiidae > Acanthosepion > Acanthosepion lycidas. The sequence goes on along the minus strand of OZ010576.1, from coordinate 111,512,550 downwards.
CTCCTGAATAAGAAGATGACAGTTTTTTTATATACACAAACCCTTTCAGGAAAAATAAATAAATAAAATGAAATAACCAGACTAGACGATGTCATCTTCCGCTTTGAATTTAGACACCCCAACCTTACCCTGACTTGACCTCTTTGAATGTAACTGCAATATTGATGCAAATTATTAACCCTTTCGCACCCCCTTTTTTTTAAATAATTGCTCTAGCCGTTACCATAGTAATTTTAATTTTAATAATATGCTTATAAAAACACGTAAATTACAAGAATTAGTTATTCCAAAAAAGATTTCTCTTGAAGATGGAATAGAGCTTGGTACTTTAATTCAATTTAATTCAAATAATTATATTGAAGTTTTCGGCTCTTGTTGTGAAACATGAGAACTCTTATGTAGCGATGGAATCATATTTTCAAATAAATAATTATCTATATATATATATATATATATATATATATATATATATATATATATATATATATACCGGGTGTAACAGCAAAATTGTCCAAATCGTGTAACAGCATGGGATAATTGTCCATCCCACTAAATGTTTAATATCTAAAGCGTTTAGCCATCTTGACACCATTTGTCGGAAAACGCATTGAACTGAATCAACTATAAAGAGAGCAGGTTAAAATTAGTTTGTGTCCGACCCACTGTCTTCCCAACCGTACAATGGTGAGAGGAAAAAGAGCATTTTGGCCTTCAGTAATGGTACCAATATTCATACTCTGGTTTTCATCTTGAAAGTCCGTTCAAAAACCATCAAGAGAACGGTGAATAAGTTAAAAAAAGGAACAGTAGAGAGGAAAACTGAATCAGGAGCGAAATTCGTTCTTATTGCTCAATGTAGAGTTCAATAGCGTTATAAAAACTTCGGAGAATTCCAGTAAGATATCTTTAATCATTTCTAAGTTACAACGGTTCTAACAATTGGACAATTTTGCTGTTACTGCCGGTATGTAAAAATCACATCTGCCTGCTCATGATATGAATCACCTGTCATTCTTAAACGGAACACTACTACACACGTTAAACGTTGAAGACAGACACGCCACAAATGTACACGAATGGCAAATGTAACCTAGTCTATGTGGCAACACTTTGCCATCTACCGCTGATTGTTAGTATTGGAAATACAGTAATAAAGACATATATGTATTATCGAAGACTGTGTGCATGTATAGAAGGAGAGACTATGTGAATAATCTTCGTAACGCATGTATATTAAATACAATCATAACGTATGTATATTAAATACAAATGCAATTTTATATACAAGATATATCCATAAAGTATAGATAGTCATAAATAGACCGGAATTAAAAAAATTGTGAAAGCTACAAAATAAATCTACTGGGGGTAACAGATCTTAATATTGAGCGCGTGCATATGTCACATCACAGCAAAGATGCTTGCAACCTTTAAGAGACTGAAGAAACCTCGAATTTCGAGTTGTAATAATGCATTTGTGTCCCCAAGAAAAAATGAAAAAAAAAAAACAAACAAAAAAACAAAAGCAAAAAAACAAAAACAAATCACAATGAACTTGTTTCCGCGTATAGCGAAAATGTAATGGACAGGAAGAAGATAGAGATCTGGTTTACAAAGTCGCGTACGAATTTGCAGGACAGACGTGTAGAGAGTCGGTCTTCATGAACAGGGTGACAGAACTAATTTCAACTCGGAACCTCGAAAGGGTAATTTGAAGTTTAAGGCCTGCGCATAGTTTCTAATAAAAATTTCCCAAATAGTTCCATTTAGGTGTAAATATACATGCTTAATTCGAAAATAACAAGAAGTTTTAATAAAATCTACCGTTTTGGAGTTATTGACAATAATGGTTCGGACTCAGTCGCGTCGCGGTGGTTGAAGCTGAAATTAATTCTACACTCCCATCAACAATTACATTATTTCCGTTCAAGCTTTCATTGATGACGATACACGACACAGAATTCTTTATGTGCCAGTAGAACTGGGTCTTTTACGGATTCCAAAAGCTAAGCAGGGTATTACGAGACAGGAGGATTTCTTTGGTAACAAAGGAAAGAGTACTGAGCTGCTACGTGATATCTGTCCTCCTTTACTATAGCGAATATTGGACGATCACCCCAAATATGAAGAGGTTTGAGGCAACGGAAGTATGTTTCTACAGAAGGATGCTAAGGATATCATAAACCGAGAGTGTGAGAGGATGCAAACAAGGAAGAAGCTTATACTTAACACCAGGAAGGGGCAGCTGAAATTTTTGGGACACGTAATGAGAAAGGCTGGCTTGGAGAATCTGATACTCACAGGTTGAATAGAGGGAAAGAGAGACAAGAGAAAGCAACATACCTAGCGGGCTTAAGGAAGTGGATGACAGAAGATGGCCTGGGGGATGTAGCAAAGGGAGAAAACTTATTGAGACCTACAAGGGATTGGGGGAAGTAGAGAGATATTTTCGCCTACGTCCTGAAGAGACACGGCACATAAAAAGAAAAAATGGTTAGGGAATCGTCGAAGAGAACCTGAGATGGCGAAAAGTGTCACCTCGTTGGGCCATAAATTAATTAACAAAAATGTTCTAACGTATGAACATTACTTTTAAGGTTATGACACAGTATAATGGAGTTGATGGGAACATTTTTTGAAATTTTGACCACATGATCACGTTGGGCGAGTCACGTTTTCTCAGAGTCAAAGGTTTATTCCATGACCTGGCAGCATCCATTGTTAGCACCCCTCACCACGTAAAATTAAAAGTTCAACATTAATTAATAGCAGCTATATCCGGGGATAAAAAAGGTGTGCATTTCGGAGACGTGATCAGACATTTAACGTTGTCAGATACTGTGAAACATTTGACAAACTGAAGGAAAAAGGTGTTTCGCAAGGAAACTAGTTTTTTTTTTGCTTTTTTTTTTTTACATCAGGGCATCATTCTTTTGGAATACCACCTGGTAAACGACTATCATGACTAAAAGAGGATTCCAGCGATATGGTTGCGATGTTTTACCGCAATCAAAGCATAGTTCTGAATTCGTTCCTTCGTCTCATCTGTTTGTGCCTGTCAAATGCCTTTGATCAGGTTCCATAGAGATGACGCTGTTTTTGAAGAACAGGAAGAAGTGGCACCAGTCGCTTGACCTCAATTTCTTCCAGGAGACTTGGCATTCGTGCAACAATGAGAAATGTGCATCAATCTCGATGGCGACGCCATAGAAAAATAGCAGAGTAATACTGGAAACACATGCACAGTGTTTAGTTTGTATAATAATATAAATACCAGGATGGTAAATGTTTATGCTTTGTCTTTTGGACGTCCCACGTATAGTAATCAGCCGATCCAATAGTCTCCGGTAAGTATGCCAATTCTTGAGTAAGTAACAACCTCTTGTATCACCGTCACCTCTGGTTTTGCTCGGCTGACATGGGCTTCTTTTAATGTTTTAACAATTAACTGCCTGCTTTGCGGTTCACGAATTTTGGTACGAATTTTGGTACGAATTTTGGTTACTCCCTCTCATGATAATAAATCGTCGTTGGTACCCGATCACATCGGGATCGTCATCCTCTCTCCATATTCCACTCCCACGGTTAAAAATATAACGATGTCGAGGATGGCTGTGAATCAGCGACAGTTTGACGAGGACATCGCGTGTATTTGATTTTGGTGCATAACTCTGCGTGACGGAGAAACCTCCAAACCTGGCCAGAAGCGCCTCTCTCGCGGCTCAAACAGGCTTGAGACAGGCGAGATCTGGAAAACCTGGTTGCATCGGGTTATCGGATGCTTGGTCTGATAAGATCCGACTTGGTTATACCAACTCGACTCGCGCTGTTCTCTTCTGCCGATTTGGCTTTTAAGATCTTTGTCTATTCCACCGTTGGGGACTTTGGAGGTTGGTTGCGTTCAATTTGATCCCTCCTGCTCGACCTTTCCATAATGAGTGGCCCTACAGGAGTTGGAACGCCAGACGGCTTCAGTCTTGGGATCAGTAAGAGATAATAAATGATTTATAATTAATAAAAAAAAGATCATTTGAGAGAAACAGAAAAAAAAGTTGATGGATATATATATATATCCCCAGTTATTTCTATCCTGTGTAAATCGCTTCAAGTCTTTAACTTGTCTTTATACCTGAGTCAAAACTATCTAACATTCCTTTGCCCATTGTGAAGCTGGCTATACATGAGGACCTTAGGTATTCTATCATCACTCATTTTCGCAACATGACCAACCCTGCGAAGTTGTGACTGCAACGGAAAGGTCTCAATTCCATCAGAATTTGAGATAATTATATTGAAGAGGTAGCAAATCAGACTCGATATAATTATCTCAAATCTTCCTAATTTCTATCATCTGTATATCCTTGCTTGAACCAGATTCTCATGCTCTGGATGGAACGGCTTGGGGGCACAGTCGTGGCTTGTCGGGGCACAGTCCTATGGGTAAAAGAGAAAATCGGAATATGTGATCGAGTGGCGCTATATATACGAGGTCTGTCTGAAAAGAAACGGGACTTATCCGTTCTTTTGGAGGCATGTCCAGAGTGGATTCTTGCCACTCGACTAGACGATCAATCCGAAAGTCTACAAAGAAATCGTGTGGCGTTTACTTCGCTTGGTGTGTGGGGAGAAACGAGAGTTGCGGCAAGACAAATCGTGACTGCTTCACCACGAGAATGCATCTGCTCACAACGCCCTGAGCATCCGGCGTTTCCTCGCCGAGAAAACATTGCCATCCTCGGAAAACATCCCTATTCACCTGATCTTGGTCCTTGTTACTTTTTTGTATTCTCCAATCTCGAAAGGATCATCAATGGATCCATTTTGAAGGCATGGAGAATATCAGGACGTCAGTAACGACGAAGATGAGGGCATCCATGAAGAACCCTTCCAGCAGTGCATAGAGGCATGTCAGTGAAGGATGGAAAAGTGCATTAGACTCGAGGGTGATTAATTTGAAAGGAAACCATGTAGTTTGAATTTAAAAAAATTGTGACACCAGTCCCGTTACTTTTCAGACGCACCTCGTATATATATATAAGGTATGGTCAATGTATATATATATATATATATATATATATATATATATATATATTTAAAGAGATTTTTATGTTTAACATTCTTTTTATAGATACAAGTATTTAAGTAAATGTTCTGTTTCTGATAAACAGTATTAAATAACATTTACCGGCCTGAATGTCCGAAAAATTTTCATAGAATATATTCGTCCTTTGACAGGATTCAAACCTGTATCCCATACGGAACCGTCATTTAGCTTGACGTGCCTAACCGCTCGGCCACAAAGGATCGTTCGGTTGGCAATGTCGAATTTACTACTTATAAACTTCAATTTTCCATGAATCTCTCACGTACATTCATAACTGCTCATCCATAACCGAACGATTCTTTGTGGCCGAGCGGTAAGGCACGTCAGGCTATATGATGGTTCCGTATAGGATAGAGGTTCGAATCCTGTCGAAGGACGAATATTTTCTATGAAAATTTCTCGGACATTCAGAAACGAAAATTAAGAAATTATTTTCCATAAATGGATCATGGCCCGTAGATTTGAAATCAATGACAGCAACAGGAGTGGATTTGAATGAATACGTGTACATTTAGACAATGTCATTTCTTTAAAAAAAATAACTGTAACAAATTATATGCTTCTGACTTTCCTACATGAAAAACAATTGTAGTTGATAAATAAATAGCTTCTTTAAGAATCCAGTAAATAATTAAAATCTGTAGATTTACTTGATAAATTAATATCCGTTCTCATCATACCTGGATATATATATATATATATATATATATATATATATATATATATATATATATATATATATATTGCTCGATTCCTTAGAACATTCGATTCCGACCATGAGAGCCGGGTTCAAATCTCATCATGGTCGATTTATCAGGAAGGTGACTGCTTCATGTTTTCATGTGGTGAGGGGCGATCCTGGCGTGCGCCATATTTGGAAAGTGCTTGAAAACTATATCATCCAAGCCATGTCAGTGAAATTCTATAAAAGTAACAAGCCATCGTAACCAACGCTTTGAGCAAACCGGCTTTGTTCAAACTGTTGAGCTCATCAGATAATGCGTTATCTTCCAGAAACAGTAACTAAGGTACGCTCGGCATAAATGGTGGGCTCTATAGGTGTTGAGCAAACACAAATACAGGCGTCTTCAACAGGATTGGCTAGCTGCCTTAGTAGGCACGCATACTCAGATACAATCGGCCAGTTACCATATATATATATATATATATATATATATATATATATATATATATATATATATATATATATATATATATATATATAGAGAGAGAGAGAGAGAGAGACAGAGACCGGAGAAAGAAAGTAAGAATAGACGTGTATGAGAAGACAGCTGTGAAAAGGAATAGAGAGAATGAGAGAGAGAGAGAGAGAGAGAGAGAGGAAACCATTAAGGAAGAGATTAAGAAAAAGAATGGAAAATGAAAGGGAAAAAAAGAAAAGATTAGAAAGAAAGAAAGAAAGAAAGGGTAATGAAGTGAAAGAAAGAAAGAGAGAAAGGGTAATGAAAAGAAAGAAAGAAAGAAAGAAGGTATGTTTGTGAGAAAAAGGTAAGAAAAAGAGAAACGAAAAAATGAAGAAAAAAAAAAGAAAAAAAGAGGAAGAGAAAGAGAGAAAAAGTAATAAATAAAGAAATTGAAAATGTTTTTGTCTGTTCGCTCTCTCGATTAAATTCTTTATTTCACATTTCCTTTATTTATCATCCTGAATCTTTTTTTTTTTCCCATCTGGCAGACCTATTCTGTCTCGAAACTGCCAAGCCATCTGTTAACATGATGTTTCGTTCTTCAGTTTGAAACTAAACTGGCACCAGCGAAAACTTTCAAATCCACCTGATGTCACCAGTTCCATCTCCCTTAGTAACAGAACAACACTCCAAACAGACATAGAGACGACAAATGGAAATATCTAGTCATAAAACAGGTCTATAAAAAAGAGGGGTCGCAGTACTTTTAAATAAATGAGTAGAAGTCAGCTTTTTTTTCCTATCACGCCGGGAAGTTTCCAGCTGGACATGGATGCGTCTCACATAAAGATATATTCATTTCTTTCAATGACTGTCCATTTTGGGAGAAAAAAATGTATAAATGAACCATTGCGTGTCCAAATGAGTTCCGCTTCAAAAATGTAAATCTTATTTACCGATCTTCACAAAATGGTAATGGTAATATTAACCGTTTCCTTATAAGGAAACATTCGGCATTCATTAAATGAGCAGGCACTATTATTACTTTCGGTTGAAGTTTATAAAATAGTTCTATTAAAACGATATTTCGGAAAAATAGACTTCTACTTTCTCACACATCCAGGATTCGGTTTACTCAGAGAGTATCATTTCCACAGGGAGCCCTTTAACCAACAGCAACAACATTCTTCGCAATGTTTAAGCATTAAACAGATTGTCGCCTCAGGGTGTTGACTTCAATGTTCATTTTTATATTTACATACACTCTATCCCTGATATTGAGTCCTTTAATTATTTTAAGACATTTTAAAAAAGAATGTATAAACATAAAAATGTCTTAAAATAATTATCGGACTTTGTCCATTTTATAATGTGTGACGTCATTTGTTTACATTTGATACGTTATGAGCAGACATGAATATACGTGAGAGATTCATGGAAGATTGAAGTTTAAATACAGTAAAATCGACCTGGCTAACCGAACGCTCCTCTGTGGCCAAATCGGTAAAGGCACGTCAAGTTAAATGACAGTTCCGTATAGAATACAGGTTCGAATCCTGTCGGAGAACGAATATTTTCTGTGAAAATTTCTCGGACATTCAGGCCGGTAAATGTTGTTTATTATAAACAGAGCATTTACTTAACTATTTGTATCTATAAAAAGAATGTGTGTGTGTGTGTATATATATATATATATATATTCGGACTAGCATTCTTATCTCCTTGTGAATATAAAAAGCAAGACGAGAATGCTCGGTTCGAATAATAATAATAAGAGTCTGGATGAATATGAAATTACTTTTTGCTTGGGCAGAAAGAGGGTCATGTGATAATTTTCATTGAAAATTAGCAAATAAAAACCTTATTACCCATATTCAAAGAGACTACATCAGTCACCAACCTGGCTTTAAGGAGAAATATAAAACGGGAAAGAAGAAACATAGAGGGAATGTGTATTAATTGAATGACAATTCTGAAAGTGTGTATGTCTTTTTGCTCAACAGAATCTTTCTTAATCTTGTAATACAAGCAGTGATATAAAAAGACATTCAACTCAATAAAATCTCTTTAATATATTAAATTTTCCCATATGAAATGAAAACCTACATAATAATAATAATAATAATAATAATAATAATTTCCTAAAAATAAATATAAAAACAATAACAACTACCGTCAGCAATAGCAATAACAATAATAACAACAAGAACAATAATAAAAATAATAGTAGGAACCAATTTGAACAAAGCTGTATTGTCTTATTGTCCATTCGGTCATAGAAGCCACGAGGGTGACATGAACGCCGTCAGATAGGGCGGGGTAGGGACATGTTACTAAATATGGCAGTTTTCTCAGAGCATTCATTCTTTATTGTCAATTGTTGTTTGTAAATTTCAAAATGCTGTTGAGAATACATTTACTCGCCTTTTAGAAAATATTTGAAGAGTGAGATTCAGTTTTTTTCTATAAATCTTGCAAAAAAGCTAAACAAAAAGTGTACAATTGGGTATGTATTAAATAGATTAAGAAAAGTTGTAAACCTACAAACCACTTCTCGAACAATTACACACCATACACACACGTTCACACACACAGACACACACACACACATATATATATATATATATGTATATATATATATATATATATATATATATATATATATATATATATATATATATATATATATATATACATACATGCACACACATATATATATATGATAAAAATGTAGATTTAAGGTATGGTATATCTATATCAGGAATAGAGTGTTTGTAAATATGAAAAATGATACTAAGGTCAGCCGCTGGGTGTTGACCTTATTGTCATCTGATATATATATATATATATATATATATATATATATATATGTAAAAGTGAACATAGAAGTCAACACTTAGAGGCGACAGTCTGTTTCATGCTATATGCAATCGTCAGGTGGCCTGACGATTGCATCTAGCATGAAACAGACTGTCGCCTCTAAGTGTTGACTTCTATGTTCACTTTTATATTTACACACACTCTATCTCTGATAGTGAGCACTTTATCCCAGAAATATAGCGCAGCTTAAGACTATATCTCTTCATATATATATATATATATATATATATATATATATATATATATATATATATATATATATATGTATATATATATATATATATATAAGTTATATGGATATGAGTTTGTGACCCTGGGTTTTACGCTTTTGCCATCAACAAACTCATATCCCAAGAACTTATTATGTTAGCTTTATCCCCTGATGAATTTGGTGCGGGCTTGTTCCCAATAGCCGCTATTTATGACGTCACCGCAGAGCATTTCAAACTTCCAGCTTCCCAAAGAATGACATAATATAGACAAAGGAATTCTAAATACCACACAGACACCAAATTCGTTTTTAGAAAATCATTGAGAATAGTCGAAATTACAAGAGCAAAACAATGACACATTATGAATCTGGAATAGTTTATCCCCAATTTCGACCATAACACTCGATACTTTATCCTAAAATTGGAAAAATACAATAAATAATTAAAGAAACAGGGCTTGTCGGTTCTTTCTAAATTCAGGAATTTTTTGCCGCTTCTTTTTCATTTTAGGAACGAGATTAACTCAATAAAATATTTTAACATAATAAATTGTCCCATATGAAATCACTACCTAAATAATAATAATAATAATAATAATAATAATAATAATAATAATAATAATGATGTTATCACCTCCAAGCCATGAGCCTGGTTTAATTAATATTTTTAAAATGTTTCTTTAAAATTTATTTTGTTGGGTGCCAAAATGCCAAAATGTGTAATGGCTTCGTTTGTCAGTCAAACATTCAGTCAACAAGTGACCCTGGAATGCGATGGCTGCGTGCATTTTGGTATATACATCGCAAAAGCTCAAACATAACGGTAAATATAAAATTAAAACCGGTTTCAAATTTATTTACAGTGTATATGCATTTAGAATATTGATGGATAAACAAAATTGTAAGAAAAGTTGCATACAGTTAGATATGTAAAAATTGCTGATTGTTCCATCTTTTTTTTTTTCAAAGAAAAATCAATATCAGCGTGTCGAATTTTATTTTGAAGACAAAATAATTATTTAAAATTAAATGATTTGTACTAAATAAATTAAGTCTGTGTACAAAAAAAAAAAAAGAACATGTAAAGAGATAAGTCGACACAGAATTATCAGCCACACTTTGCCAGTATCTAAAAAGATCTCTCCGTAAAACATGAACATTAATAGTCAATACGAGTTTTTGGATTTCATGCAAAGGTTTTTCATGTAACATGTTCATAAATTTCTCAGATCCTTTCTTAATCCTGATAAGCGTCCCTAGTATTAAAGGGAGAGTAATTGATTTAAGATTATTATTATTATTCTATACTCTTATGTGGCAGTGAATGCTGTACTCATCACAGATGGAGAAGAGACTTGAGGCAACAGGAATATGGTTCTACAGAAGAATAATTCGGAGAATATCATGGACTGAACAGGTGAGCAACGATGAAGTCTTAAAAATGGAAATAAAAACACGTATTATCAGAAGGGGCCTGTTGAATTTTCTAGTGCCCATAACGAGGAAAGATGGTGTGGGAAATTTAATGACATTTGCAGGACCTATTAAAACCAAGTAGGACAACCTATTAAAGCCAAGGGATGGGGGCTAAGGAAAACAGCAAATAACCTACCTAACCAAATGGTTTTGTCAGAATAGGGATAAAGCGATTTAATAAAAAGAAACTTTACTAATGGTTACAAAGGACACGAAATTGTGGCGAGCCATGATCGTCCACATACTGAAGGGGCCCGACAAATAAATCAAGCAGAACGAGATTATTATTTACTCAAGTAGGCTCAGGGCGGAGAGCTCCCATATGTTTCGCTGGTGATAGAACACTGTAGATGATAGCTATGTCTTCCATTCATCCATACTTTGGCTATTGCTGCAACACCTGGTCAGATGCTACTGCTATATATTTAGAGATTCTTGATAAAATCGATGAAGAATCAGAAATATTATTGGTCCTAGCCTGGCATCTCGTCTTCAGTCCCTTTCCCACCGCCGTAATGTAGCTTCCCTATGCTTTTTCTCTAAATACTTTCATAGTAATTGTTCGGATGAACTTTCCTCTATGTTCTTGTATATCATTTGTATTCCTTGTAAATATTCATTAGATGTTCATTTTTAAATGGTGTCATTTTTATTTCCCACCCCAAAGGCAAATTTTGCATATGGGAACTAGTCAGGACTTCATAGAGACTTGTAGGTATTACGGTTGATGTACACACTTTTGAAAAAACAAATTAAGTCTATCTACAAAAGAAGCATGTAAAGAGATAAGTCGACACAGAATTGAAACAATTACTTTAGTTTCCTTTTTTTCAACATTCAGTCAGTTTTAGACCTACTGGAGTGACAGGGTGTTAACAATTTTTATTTTTTTTCTCAGATTAGGTCATTTGCAGTGGTGTGCAGTAATATGAATCTATTTTCGGGGTGTATGATGAAATTTGTTTGGTCTTGAAAAATATTGCGTCATACGGGATTGCATCAGATTTTTATCATGCCCAAACACTATTGTCTCGACTGTCGATTAGTTGTTCCGCGGCCATTGGCTGTGATGTAGATTAGTCCAAGGAAGCGTACGAAAATTGTAACGCTACACGAACACACTGGCAAGCCTTACCAATGAGCAATTCAAAGTACTATAAATTGGCCCGGGAAACACTCCTGATTTAAATCCAATCGAGAATCCGTGGTCAGTTTGCAAGGAACGAATTTGTGGAATGGACATACGAAGTACTAACATGTGCACTTCGGTCATGTTTCATTGGAAAAATACGAAAAATAATAACGGAATTATTTGTTTTGTTTCAATTAATTTGCACAAGAGTGTAGTAGGAATGCTAAATAAGAATGTGTTGTTTTGGCGTGAGGAATACTGTTGCATGTTTGGGTCAGTAATCGTGGCTAACTAAGTTTAAGATAGGACAGATTGAAGATCAGCCTTCCCCTATCCTCTGTTTTCGGTTTTGTGTCATATTTTTGTATTAGAACAAAATAGATATTATTTTCCTCGATGCTACCTAGACTTAATGAACTTAAGTGCTGGTCTAGATTGGCATTAAACTCTCATCAATTTACTTAATTAAATTGGCTAGCTGTAACAATTAGTTTTTGCTAAGTTTATTTTCTCGCACTTCTCGTTTGTGGAACTATCTTCCGGCTGCAGGATTTCAAGCCAACTTTGATCTTCAATAATTCTAAAGCAATGTTATCTACTGTTATTCCTGATTACTCTTCTATTGTTTTCGTTCCTTAATAATCTTTATCATTTTTCTTATTCTTTTATACTCAGTAACCCCTTTACACCTCAGTAATCCATACAGTGGAGTAATGGATAGCGGGTAGGATTGAGGAATCGGAGAACTGAGTTCGAATTCCAGTCGAATCCATCACATTCACTTGGGAAAGGTATGAATCCTCTTCTTCTCCCTCCAGCTATGGGTAAATAGAAGGACAGACCGGGTTCTATAGCCGTGGTTGACAACTGGTCTACCGCAGAAAGAAATAGCAACCTACTGCGGGAAAAATCTGCATCGTCAGTCATGTATCGAAAGATACATGATCGCCTACGCGTGTATCACGCATGGCACATAACTGACTGAACCCCTTGTGTTTTAGTGGCGTTTCTGTCTTGCATGATATGACTTAAAAAAAGTTATGAAGAAATAAGAATTCATTTTACACAACTAGCATTACTATACTGCTCCCCAACAATGATGTCGTTCACATTTTTCAACTGATACTGATTCTCTTATCTCACGCCCAAATATATCTCAGATCCTTTCGTAGTTACCATGACAATTGCAGGTCTCATCTCACCAGGTCTCCCAGAGATCTGAGCTGACACATGCTGCTTTTAGATGTCGTTTGCAGACATCTTGGCTGTGGGCATCCTGGGGTATTTTCCCCGACAAAAATTCACTGTAGATAATCTTTTGAGATCTTGTCGTCTTACATGCGACGCAGCTGACCATCGCCGACTCTTTGTTTATTTTTTTTTTGTATCATGGCTACAGACTTTATGTTTGGTTTTCTATAACATTTCATTACTTGACACTGTCTTTCTGTGAGATTCAGATAAGTCGCCTTAGTTACAATTCTTGTTGTTGTTTTTGTTCTAATATGCAATAATCATTATCGGCTATAGTTTCATTTCTCAGACATGAGGAAAGTAAATAGACACCTCTGTTTTTAAATAAGAGTCTCGTGTAAAAATCTGAACAATTCACGAATATTTTATCATATAAATAAAAATTTGGTTAACTCACCATTAGTAGATTTTAAAGTTTCTACTTTTTCAGAAATTCAATTTTTCGGTGTTTGGATATTCTCATGTGGGATTTTCAAGCAGACTGCAATCAAAAGTAAAATTTAATACTTAACAGAAGTTGTTTCTGAATATTTTCCTTATTTTATAAGACAAAATTACCCAAATACAACTCATATCAGGAGGCTGACTTGGGTGTCAATTTCGCCTTTTAGACTTTTCTTCTAATGGTATAGTACTAAACTTACTATGAAATGGGTTGCTTTATTTAAATCGCTATTAATATATATTAGAATTATCTTTGCTATAATGGCTATGCGGTTCTCGCAATTCATATTGGATATGTGCTTCAGAGGATTTAAACGACCAATGCTCCAATTTGTATGTATTGTATAATTAAAAAATTGTGTGTTATAGAATGTAGAAGCAAAATTCTAATTTTCGATATCAATATTTGTTGAAGCAATTTAGATGATGATAAAGTACCAAAACGTTTTGTACTGTCTCTCTTATCGGTTTCTTTCTTGATTGAATGTATGCCGGTTTATGTCGTGGTTTTCATCTGCTGCCGCAATTAACCAACTGATGACTATATACAGTTATGATTCACGTGTAATACGCACTTGTGTGGAATGTGCACTTGTGTATAATACGCACAGTTAAATTTAGGCTATTAAATTCTGGACGAAAAAAATCTCTTGTGTATAATAAACACTGACCTTTTAAAAATTATAACAGCTAAATTTATCTGAACTTTAACATTTACTCAAATTTTATCCGATTCATATCGACCAAAAATGTGAATTTATACACTTCAAAAAATGTTTCGAGACACAACGTTTACTTCTCGTGATCTATCGTCAGTTAGTCATATCAGGACCCGACGATGTATCATACTTATTATAGAATTCATAGCCTAATCAAAAATGGAAAACCCTACTGTGCTGGTCAGAATGGAAATGAAAAACAATTCGTTTAGGTTTTTTTTATTCCATCGCTCGTAGGAACATACTAGGCATTTTTTTGGAAGTGAAATAGAGAAGGCGATAGAAAGAACAGATCAGAGGTCGGCCAGCTACTTGCCATCAGGTGATGGTCCGTCTCACTCTGCTGAAACCACGGCACGCCAAGAAATATGGGCGCGGAGAGACTTCTTCACTCTTATACTGCTGCAACATTACAGTTTCCGTACGTTTTCGCTTTTAAATTAAAACCTTAAACAAAGACAATCCATCACATAGGGTTTCTCCACCGACGTTGTTCAATCTGACTCGAACCAGTTCAAGTTGGGAATGATCTGACCAGTATGGTAGACTTTGCCTTTTTTGGCTACCCTACGAGTTCTGTAATAGTATTTAATGGCAAAATCACTGAAAGCTGAGCACAATGGTCGGTAATGAAGATGGTATCCTTTTTGAGGGAGAATGGGCAAAATGACACTGTGGACGACGACGACATCAAAGATGAAGAATACATCTGCTCATTGGACGGCAGTGAAATGAGACCCTTTTAGAAGAAGGTCAAGATGACTCTGTGGAGCACGACAACATCGATTTATTTATTTATCTGTTTTTTTTTATGGCTTATCAACCCTTTGTGGTTTTTTTAAAAGCCGAAACATATTTCAAATTGTAGAAGGTTACTTGCAGTATCTGGTGTTTTCATGTTGTCCTCCATCTAAATACTGACTAGGATCAACATTGCTTAACTACGTTCTTTTAGACGCGCCTATTCAGGAAGTTAACGTTCATTTACATGCGCCTATTCAGGAAGTTAACGTTCTTTTACACGCGCCTAGTCAGGAAGTTAATGTTCTTTTACACGCGCCTAGTCAGGAAGTTAACGTTCTTTTACACGCGCTTATTCAGGAAGTTAACGTTCTTTTACACGCACCTATTCAGGAAATTAACGTTCTTTTACATGCGGCTATTCAGGAAGATAACGTTCTTTTACATGCGCCTATTCAGGAAGTTAACGTTCTTTTACATGCGCCTATTCAGGAAGTTAACGTTCTTTTACATGCGCCTATTCAGGAAGTTAACGTTCTTTTACACCCGCCTAGTCAGGAAGTTAACGTTCTTTACACGCGCCTATTCAGGAAGATAACGTTCTTTTACATGCGCCTATTCAGGAAGTTAACGTTCTTTTACATGCGCCTATTCAGGAAGTTAACGTTCTTTTACACCCGCCTAGTCAGGAAGTTAACGTTCTTTTACATGCGCCAATTCAGGAAGCTAACGTTGTTTTACATGCGCCTATTCAGGAAGATAACGTTCTTTTACATGCGCCTATTCAGGAAGTTAACGTTTTTTACATGCCCCTATTCAGGAAGTTAACGTTCTTTTACACGCGCCTAGTCAGGAAGTTAACGTTCTTTTACACGCGCCTAGTCAGGAAGTTAAAGTTCTTTTACATGCGCCTATTCAGGAAGTTAACGTTCTTTTACACGCGCTTATTCAGGAAGTTAACGTTCTTTTACACGCGCCTATTCAGGAAGTTAACGTTCTTTTACATGCGCCTATTCAGGAAGTTAACGTTCTTTTACACGCGCCTATTCAGGAAGTTAACGTTCTTTTACACGCGCCTATTCAGGAAGTTAACGTTCTTTTACACGCGCCTAGTCAGGAAGTTAACGTTCTTTTACACGCGCCTAGTCAGGAAGTTAAAGTTCTTTTACACGCGCCTATTCAGGAAGTTAACGTTCTTTTACACGCGCTTATTCTGGAAGTTAACGTCCTTTTACACGCGCCTATTCAGGAAGTTAACGTTCTTTTACATGCGCCTATTCAGGAAGATAACGTTCTTTTACATGCGCCTATTCAGGAAGTTAACGTTCTTTTACAAGCGCTTATTCAGGAAGATAACGTTCTTTTACACGCGCCTAGTCAGGAAGTTAAAGTTCTTTTACACGCGCCTATTCAGGAAGTTAACGTTCTTTTACACGCGCTTATTCAGGAAGTTAACGTCCTTTTACACGCGACTATTCAGGAAGTTAACGTTCTTTTACACGCGCTTATCCAGGAAGTTAACGTTCTTTTACACGCGCCTATTCAGGAAGTTAACGTTCTTTTACATGCGCCTATTCAGGAAGTTAAAGTTCTTTTACATGCGCCTATTCAGGAAGTTAACGTTCTTTTAAATGCGCCTATTCAGGGAGTTAACGTTCTTTTACATGCGCCTATTCAGGAAGTTAACGTTCTTTTACACGCGCTTATTCAGGAAGTTAACGTTCTTTTACACGCGCCTATTCAGGAAGTAAACTTTCTTTTACATGCGCCTATTCAGGAAAATAACGTTCTTTTACATGCGTCTATTCAGGAAGTTAACGTTCTTTTACATGCGCTTATTCAGGAAGTTAACGTTCTTTTACACGCGCCGAGTCAGGAAGTTAAAGTTCTTTTACATGCGCCTATTCAGGAAGTTAACGTTCTTTTACACGCGCTTATACAGGAAGTTAACGTTCTTTTACACGCACCTATTCAGGAAGTTAACGTTCTTTTACATGCGCCTATTCAGGAAGTTAACGTTCTTTTGCACGCGCCTATTCAGGAAGTTAACGTTCTTTTACACGCGCCTATTCAGGATGTTAACTTTCTTTTACATTGCGCCTATTCAGGAAGTTAACGTTCTTTTACACACGCCTATTCAGGAAGTTAACGTTCTTTTAAATGCGCCTATTCAGGAAGTTAACGTTCTTTTACACGCGCCTATTCAGGAAGTTAACGTTCTTTTACATGCGCCTATTCAGGAAGTTAACGTTCTTTTAAATGCGCATATTCAGGAAGTTAACGTTCTTTTACATGCGCCTATTCAGGAAGTAAACGTTCTTTTACATGCGCATATTCAGGAAGTTAACGTTCTTTTACAGGCGCCTATTCAGGAAGTTAACGTACTTTTACATGCGCCTATTCAGGAAGTTAACGTTCTTTTACATGCGCCTATTCAGGAAGTTAACGTTCTTTTACACGCGCCTATTCAGGAAGTTAACGTTTTTTACACGCGCCTATTCAGGAAGTTAACGTTCTTTTACATGCGCCTATTCAGGAAGTTAACGTTCTTTTACACACGCCTATTCAGGAAGTTAACGTTCTTTTAAATGCGCATATTCAGGAAGTTAACGTTCTTTTACACGCGCCTATTCAGGAAGTTAACGATCTTTTACATGCGCCTATTCAGGAAGTTAACGTCCTTTTACATGCGCCTATTCAGGAAGTTAACTTTCTTTTACACGTGCCTATTCAGGAAGTTAACGTTCTTTTACACGCGCATGTTCAGGAAGTTAACGTTCTTTTACATGCGCCTATTCAGGAAGTTAACGTTCTTTTACACGCGCCAATTCAGGAAGTTAAAGTTCTTTTACACGCGCCTATACAGGAAGTTAACGTTCTTTTAAATGCGCATGTTCAGGAAGATAACGTTCTTTTGCACGCGGCTATTCAGGAAGTTAACGTTCTTTTACACCCGCCTATTCAGGAAGTTAACGTTCTTTTACATGCGCCTATTCAGGAAGTTAACTTTCTTTTACATGCGCATGTTCACGAAGATAACGTTCTTTTACATGCGCTTATTCAGGAAGTTAACGTTCTTTTAAATGCGCCTGTTCAGGAAGTTAACGTTCTTTTAGATGCGCCTATTCAGGAAGTTAACGTTCTTTTAAATGCGCATGTTCAGGAAGTTAACGTTCTTTTACATGCGCCTATTCAGGAAGTTAACGTTCTTTTACATGCGCCTATTCAGGAAGTTAACGTTCTTTTACACGCGCCTATTCAGGAAGTTAACGTTCTTTTACAGGCGCCTATTCAGGAAGTTAACTTTCTTTTACATGCGCCTATTCAGGAAGTTAACGTTCTTTTACATGCGCCTATTCAGGAAGTTAACGTTCTTTTACATGCGCCTATTCAGGAAGTTAACATTCTTTTACACGCGCCTATTCAGGAAGTTAACGTTCTTTTAAATGCGCATATTCAGGAAGTTAACGTTCTTTTACATGCGCCTATTCAGGAAGTTAACGTTCTTTAACATGCGCCTGTTCAGGAAGTTAACGTTCTTTTACATGTGCCTATTCAGGAAGTTAACGTTCTTTTAAATGCGCATGTTCAGGAAGATAACGTTCTTTTACATGCGCCTATTCAGGAAGTTAACGTTCTTTTACATGTGCCTGTTCAGGAAGTTAACGTTCTTTTACATGCGCCTATTCAGGAAGTTAACGTTCTTTTAAATGCGCATTTTCAGGAAGTTAACGTTTTTTTACATGCGCCTATTCAGGAAGTTAACGTTCTTTTACACGCGCCTATGCAGGAAGTTAACGTTCTTTTACATGCGCCTATTCAGGAAGTTAACGTTCTTTTACATGCGCCTATTCAGGAAGTTAACGTTCTTTTACACGCGCCTATTCAGGAAGTAAACGTTCTTTTACACACGCCTATTCAGGAAGTTAACGTTCTTTTACATGCGCCTATTCAGGAAGTTAACGTTCTTTTATATGCGCATATTCAGGAAGTTAACGTTCTTTTAAATGCGCCTATTCAGGGAGTTAACGTTCTTTTACATGCGCCCATTCAGGAAGTTAACGTTCTTTTACATGCGCCTATTCAGGAAGATAACGTTCTTTTACACGCGCCTATTCAGGAAGTTAACGTTCTTTTACATGCGCCTATTGAGGAAGTTAACGTTCTTTTACACGCGCCTATTCAGGAAGTTAACGTTCTTTTACATGCGCCTATTCAGGAAGTTAACGTTCTTTGACATGCGCCTATTCAGGAAGTTAACGTTCTTTTATACGTGCATGTTCAGGAAGTTAACGTTCTTTTACATGCGCCTATTCAGGAAGTTAACGTTCTTTTACATGCGCCTATTCAGGAAGTTAACGTTTTTTACGCGCGCCTATTCAGGAAGTTAACGTTCTTTTTCACGCGCCTATTCAGGAAGTTAACGTTCTTTTACATGCGCATATTCAGAAGTTAACGTTCTTTTACACGCGCATGTTCAGGAAGTTAACGTTCTTTTACATGCGCCTATTCAGGAAGTTATCGTTCTTTTACACGCGCCTATTCAGGAAGTTAACGTTCTTTTACATGCGCCTATTCAGGAAGTTAACGTTCTTTTACATGCGCCTATTCAGGAAGTTAACGTTCTTTTACATGCGCCTATTCAGGAAGTTAACGTTCTTTTACACACGCCTATTCAGGAAGTTAACGTTCTTTTACACGCGCCTATTCAGGAAGTAAACGTTCTTTTACACGCGCCTATTCAGGAAGTTAACGTTCTTTTACATGCGCCTATTCAGGAAGTTAACGTTCTTTTACACACGCCTATTCAGGAAGTTAACGTTCTTTTAAATGCGCCTATTCAGGGAGTTAACGTTCTTTTACATGCGCCCATTCAGGAAGTTAACGTTCTTTTACATGCGCCTATTCAGGAAGATAACGTTCTTTTACACGCGCCTATTCAGGAAGTTAACGTTCTTTTACATGCGCCTATTGAGGAAGTTAACGTTCTTTTACACGCGCCTATTCAGGAAGTTAACGTTCTTTTACATGCGCCTATTCAGGAAGTTAACGTTCTTTGACATGCGCCTATTCAGGAAGTTAACGTTCTTTTATACGTGCATGTTCAGGAAGTTAACGTTCTTTTACATGCGCCTATTCAGGAAGTTAACGTTCTTTTACATGCGCCTATTCAGGAAGTTAACGTTTTTTACGCGCGCCTATTCAGGAAGTTAACGTTCTTTTTCACGCGCCTATTCAGGAAGTTAACGTTCTTTTACATGCGAATATTCAGAAGTTAACGTTCTTTTACACGCGCATGTTCAGGAAGTTAACGTTCTTTTACATGCGCCTATTCAGGAAGTTATCGTTCTTTTACACGCGCCTATTCAGGAAGTTAACGTTCTTTTACATGCGCCTATTCAGGAAGTTAACGTTCTTTTACATGCGCCTATTCAGGAAGTTAACGTTCTTTTACACGCGCCTATTCAGGAAGTTAACGTTCTTTTAAATGCGCCTATTCAGGAAGTTAACGTTCTTTTACACGCGCCTATTCAGGAAGTTAACGTTCTTTTACATGCGCCTATTCAGGAAGTTAACGTTCTTTTAAATGCGCATATTCAGGAAGTTAACGTTCTTTTACATGCGCCTATTCAGGAAGTAAACGTTCTTTTACATGCGCATATTCAGGAAGTTAACGTTCTTTTACAGGCGCCTATTCAGGAAGTTAACGTACTTTTACATGCGCCTATTCAGGAAGTTAACGTTCTTTTACATGCGCCTATTCAGGAAGTTAACGTTCTTTTACACGCGCCTATTCAGGAAGTTAACGTTTTTTACACGCGCCTATTCAGGAAGTTAACGTTCTTTTACATGCGCCTATTCAGGAAGTTAACGTTCTTTTACACACGCCTATTCAGGAAGTTAACGTTCTTTTAAATGCGCATATTCAGGAAGTTAACGTTCTTTTACACGCGCCTATTCAGGAAGTTAACGTTCTTTTACATGCGCCTATTCAGGAAGTTAACGTCCTTTTACATGCGCCTATTCAGGAAGTTAACTTTCTTTTACACGTGCCTATTCAGGAAGTTAACGTTCTTTTACACGCGCATGTTCAGGAAGTTAACGTTCTTTTACATGCGCCTATTCAGGAAGTTAACGTTCTTTTACACGCGCCAATTCAGGAAGTTAAAGTTCTTTTACACGCGCCTATGCAGGAAGTTAACGTTCTTTTAAATGCGCATGTTCAGGAAGATAACGTTCTTTTGCACGCGGCTATTCAGGAAGTTAACGTTCTTTTACACCCGCCTATTCAGGAAGTTAACGTTCTTTTACATGCGCCTATTCAGGAAGTTAACTTTCTTTTACATGCGCATGTTCACGAAGATAACGTTCTTTTACATGCGCTTATTCAGGAAGTTAACGTTCTTTTAAATGCGCCTGTTCAGGAAGTTAACGTTCTTTTAGATGCGCCTATTCAGGAAGTTAACGTTCTTTTAAATGCGCATGTTCAGGAAGTTAACGTTCTTTTACATGCGCCTATTCAGGAAGTTAACGTTCTTTTACATGCGCCTATTCAGGAAGTTAACGTTCTTTTACACGCGCCTATTCAGGAAGTTAACGTTCTTTTACAGGCGCCTATTCAGGAAGTTAACTTTCTTTTACATGCGCCTATTCAGGAAGTTAACGTTCTTTTACATGCGCCTATTCAGGAAGTTAACGTTCTTTTACATGCGCCTATTCAGGAAGTTAACATTCTTTTACACGCGCCTATTCAGGAAGTTAACGTTCTTTTAAATGCGCATATTCAGGAAGTTAACGTTCTTTTACATGCGCCTATTCAGGAAGTTAACGTTCTTTAACATGCGCCTGTTCAGGAAGTTAACGTTCTTTTACACGCGCTTATTCAGGAAGTTAACGTTCTTTTACATGCGCCTATTGAGGAAGTTAACGTTCTTTTACACGCGCCTATTCAGGAAGTTAACGTTCTTTTACATGCGCCTATTCAGGAAGTTAACGTTCTTTTACATGCGCCTATTCAGGAAGTTAACGTTCTTTTATACGTGCATGTTCAGGAAGTTAACGTTCTTTTACATGCGCCTATTCAGGCAGTTAACGTTCTTTTACACGCGCCTGTTCAGGAAGTTAACGTTCTTTTACATGCGCATATTCAGAAGTTAACGTTCTTTTACACGCGCATGTTCAGGAAGTTAACGTTCTTTTACATGTGCCTATTCAGGAAGTTAACGTTCTTTTACATGCGCCTATTCAGGAAGTTAACGTTTTTTACACGCACCTATTCAGGAAGTTAACGTTCTTTTACACGCGCCTATTCAGGAAGTTAACGTTATTTACATGCGCCTATTCAGGAAGTTAACGTTCTTTTACATGCGCCTATTCAGGAAGTTAACGTTCTTTTACACGCGCCTATTCAGGAAGTAAACGTTCTTTTACACGCGCCTATTCAGGAAGTTAACGTTCTTTTACATGCGCCTATTCAGGAAGTTAACGTTCTTTTACACACGCCTATTCAGGAAGTTAACGTTCTTTTAAATGCGCCTATTCAGGGAGTTAACGTTCTTTTACATGCGCCCATTCAGGAAGTTAAAGTTCTTTTACATGCGCCTATTCAGGAAGATAACGTTCTTTTACACGCGCCTATTCAGGAAGTTAACGTTCTTTTACATGCGCCTATTGAGGAAGTTAACGTTCTTTTACACGCGCCTATTCAGGAAGTTAACGTTCTTTTACATGCGCCTATTCAGGAAGTTAACGTTCTTTGACATGCGCCTATTCAGGAAGTTAACGTTCTTTTATACGTGCAAGTTCAGGAAGTTAACGTTCTTTTACATGCGCCTATTCAGGAAGTTAACGTTCTTTTACATGCGCCTATTCAGGAAGTTAACGTTCTTTTACATGCGCCTATTCAGGAAGTTAACGTTTTTTACGCGCGCCTATTCAGGAAGTTAACGTTCTTTTTCACGCGCCTATTCAGGAAGTTAACGTTCTTTTACATGCGCATATTCAGAAGTTAACGTTCTTTTACACGCGCATGTTCAGGAAGTTAACGTTCTTTTACATGCGCCTATTCAGGAAGTTATCGTTCTTTTACACGCGCCTATTCAGGATGTTAACGTTCTTTTACATGCGCCTATTCAGGAAGTTAACGTTCTTTTACATGCGCCTATTCAGGAAGTTAACGTTCTTTTACACGCGCCTATTCAGGAAGTTAACGTTCTTTTACATGCGCCTATTCAGGAAGTTAACGTTCTTTTACATGCGCCTATTCAGGAAGTTAACGTTCTTTTACACGCGCCTATTCAGGAAGTAAACGTTATTTACACGCGCCTATTCAGGAAGTTAACGTTCTTTTACATGCGCCTATTCAGGAAGTTAACGTTCTATTACACACGCCTATTCAGGAAGTTAACGTTCTTTTAAATGCGCCTATTCATTGAGTTAACGTTCTTTACATGCGCCTATTCAGGAAGTTAACGTTCTTTTACATGCGCCTATTCAGGAAGATAACGTTCTTTTACACGCGCCTATTCAGGAAGTTAACGTTCTTTTACATGCGCCTATTGAGGAAGTTAACGTTCTTTTACACGCGCCTATTCAGGAAGTTAACGTTCTTTTACATGCGCCTATTTAGGAAGTTAACGTTCTTTTACATGCGCCTATTCAGGAAGTTAACGTTCTTTTACATGCGCCTGTTCAGGAAGTTAACGTTCTTTTACATGTGCCTATTCAGGAAGTAAACGTTCTTTTAAATGCGCATGTTCAGGAAGATAACGTTCTTTTACATGAACCTATTCAGGAAGTTAACTTTCTTTTACATGTGCCTGTTCAGGAAGTTAACGTTCTTTTACATGCGCCTATTCAGGAAGTTAACGTTCTTTTAAATGCGCATATTCAGGAAGTTAACGTTCTTTTACACGCGCCTATTCAGGAAGTTAACGTTCTTTTACATGCGCCTATTCAGGAAGTTAACGTTCTTTTACATGCGCCTATTCAGGAAGTTAACGTTCTTTTACACGCGCCTATTCAGGAAATAAACGTTCTTTTACACGCGCCTATTCAGGAAGTTAACGTTCTTTTACATGCGCCTATTCAGGAAGTTAACGTTCTTTTACACACGTTTATTCAGGAATTTAACGTTCTTTTAAATGCGCCTATTCAGGGAGTTAACGTTCTTTTACAGGCGCCTATTCAGGAAGTTAACGTTCTTTTACATGCGCCTATTCAGGAAGATAACGTTCTTTTACACGCGCCTATTGAGGAAGTTAACGTTCTTTTACATGCGCCAATTGAGGAAGTTAACATTCTTTTACACGCGCCTATTCAGGAAGTTAACGTTCTTTTACATGCGGCTATTCAGGAAGTTAACGTTCTTTTACATGCGCCTATTCAGGAAGTTAACGTTCTTTTATACGTGCATGTTCAGGAAGTTAACGTTCTTTTACATGCGCCTATTCAGGAAGTTAACGTTCTTTTACACGCGCCTATTCAGGAAGTTAACGTTCTTTTACATGCGCATATTCAGAAGTTAACGTTCTTTTACACGCGCATGTTCAGGAAGTTAACGTTCTTTTACATGCGCCTATTCAGGAAGTTAACGTTCTTTTACATGCGCCTATTCAGGAAGTTAACGTTTTTTACACGCGACTATTCAGGAATTTAACGTTCTTTTACACGCGCCTATTCAGGAAGTTAACGTTCTTTTACATGCGCCTATTCAGGAAGTTAACGTTCTTTTACATGCGCCAATTCAGGAAGTTAACGTTCTTTTACACGCGCCTATTCAGGAAGTAAACGTTCTTTTACACCCGCCTATTCAGGAAGTTAACGTTCTTTTACATGCGCCTATTCAGGAAGTTAACCTTCATTTACACACGCCTATTCAGGAAGTTAACGTTCTTTTAAATGCGCCTATTCATTGAGTTAACGTTCTTTTACATGCGCCTATTCAGGAAGTTAACGTTCTTTTACATGCGCCTATTCAGGAAGATAACGTTCTTTTACACGCGCCTATTCAGGAAGTTAACGTTCTTTTACATGCGCCTATTGAGGAAGTTAACGTTCTTTTACACGCGCCTATTCAGGAAGTTAACGTTCTTTTACATGCGCCTATTTAGGAAGTTAACGTTCTTTTACATGCGCCTATTCAGGAAGTTAACGTTCTTTTACATGCGCCTGTTAAGGAAGTTTACGTTCTTTTACATGCGCCTGTTCAGGAAGTTAACGTTCTTTTACATGTGCTTATTCAGGAAGTTAACGTTCTTTTAAATGCGCATGTTCAGGAAGATAACGTTCTTTTACATGAACCTATTCAGGCAGTTAACGTTCTTTTACATGTGCCTGTTCAGGAAGTTAACGTTCTTTTACATGCGCCTATTCAGGAAGTTAACTTTCTTTTAAATGCGCATATTCAGGAAGTTAACGTTCTTTTACATGCGCCTATTCAGGAAGTTAACGTTCTTTTACACGCGCCTATTCAGGAAGTTAACGTTCTTTTACATGCGCCTATTCAGGAAGTTAACGTTCTTTTACATGCGCCTATTCAGGAAGTTAACGTTCTTTTACACGCGCCTATTCAGGAAGTAAACGTTCTTTTACACGCGCCTATTCAGGAAGTTAACGTTCTTTTACATGCGCCTATTCAGGAAGTTAACGTTCTTTTACACACGCCTATTCAGGAAGTTAACGTTCTTTTAAATGCGCCTATTCAGGGAGTTAACGTTCTTTTACATGCGCCTATTCAGGAAGTTAACGTTCTTTTACACACGCCGATTCAGGAAGTTAACGTTCTTTTAAATGCGCCTATTCAT
Organism: Acanthosepion lycidas; assembly: GCA_963932145.1. Classification (NCBI taxonomy): domain Eukaryota; kingdom Metazoa; phylum Mollusca; class Cephalopoda; order Sepiida; family Sepiidae; genus Acanthosepion; species Acanthosepion lycidas. Next base: position 111,486,639 of record OZ010576.1, on the reverse strand, counting down.
TGAGTTAACGTTCTTTTACATGCGCCTATTCAGGAAGTTAACGTTCTTTTACATGCGCCTATACAGGAAGTTAACGTTTTTTACACGCGCCTATTCAGGAAGTTAACGTTCTTTTACACGCGCCTATTCAGGAAGTTAACGTTCTTTTACATGCGCCTATTCAGGAAGTTAACGTTCTTTTACATGCGCCTATTCAGGAAGTTAACGTTCTTTTACACGCGCCTATTCAGGAAGTAAACCTTCTTTTACATGCGCCTATTTAGGAAGTTAACTTTCTTTTACCTGCGCCTATTCAGGAAGTTAACGTTCTTTTACATGCGCCTGTTCAGGAAGTTAACGTTCATTTACATGTGCCTATTCAGGAAGTTAACGTTCTTTTAAATGCGCATGTTCAGGAAGATAACGTTCTTTTACATGAACCTATTCAGGAAGTTAACGTTCTTTTACATGTGCCTGTTCAGGAAGTTAACGTTCTTTTACATGCGCCTATTCAGGAAGTTAACGTTCTTTTAATTGCGCATATTCAGGAAGTTAACGTTCTTTTACATGCGCCTATTCAGGAAGTTAACGTTCTTTTACACGCGCCTATTCAGGAAGTTAACGTTCTTTTACATGCGCCTATTCAGGAAGTTAACGTTCTTTTACATGCGCATATTCAGGAATTTAACGTTCTTTTACACACGCCTATTCAGGAAGTTAACGTTCTTTTACATGCGCCTATTTAGGAAGTTAACGTTCTTTTACATGCGCCTATTCAGGAAGTTAACGTTCTTTTACATGCGCCTGTTCAGGAAGTTAACGTTCTTTTACATGTGCCTATTCAGGAAGTTAACGTTCTTTTAAATGCGCATGTTCAGGAAGATAACGTTCTTTTACATGCGCCTATTCAGGAAGTTAACGTTCTTTTACATGCGCCTATTCAGGGAGTTAACGTTCTTTTACATGCGCCTATTCAGGAAGTTAACGTTCTTTTACATGCGCCTATTCAGGAAGTTAACGTTCTTTTACACACGCCTATTCAGGAAGTTAACGTTCTTTTACACGCGCCTATTCAGGAAGTAAACTTTCTTTTACACGCGCCTATTCAGGAAGTTAACGTTCTTTTACATGCGCCTATTCAGGAAGTTAACGTTCTTTTACACACGCCTATTCAGGAAGTTAACGTTCTTTTAAATGCGCCTATTCAGGGAGTTAACGTTCTGTTACATGCGCCTATTCAGGAAGTTAACGTTCTTTTACATGCGCCTATTCAGGAAGATAACGTTCTTTTACACGCGCCTATGGAGGAAGTTAACGTTCTTTTACATGCGCCTATTGAGGAAGTTAACGTTCTTTTACACGCGCCTATTCAGGAAGTTAACGTTCTTTTACATGCGCCTATTCAGGAAGTTAACGTTCTTTTACATGCGCCTATTCAGGAAGTTAACGTTCTTTTATACGTGCATATTCAGGAAGTTAACGTTCTTTTACATGCGCCTATTCTGGAAGTTAACGTTCTTTTACACGCGCCTATTCAGGAAGTTAACGTTCTTTTACATGCGCATATTCAGAAGTTAACGTTCTTATACACACGCATGTTCAGGAAGTTAACGTTCTTTTACATGCGCCTATTCAGGAAGTTAACGTTCTTTTACATGCGCCTATTCAGAAAGTTAACGTTTTTTACACGCGCCTATTCAGGAAGTTAACGTTCTTTTACACGCGTCTATTCAGGAAGTTAACGTTCTTTTACATGCGCCTATTCAGGAAGTTAACGTTCTTTTACATGCGCCTATTCAGGAAGTTAACGTTCTTTTACACGCGCCTATTCAGGAAGTAAACGTTCTTTTACACGCGCCTATTCAGGAAGTTAACGTTCTTTTACATGCGCCTATTCAGGAAGTTAACGTTCTTTTACACACGCCTATTCAGGAAGTTAACGTTCTTTTAAATGCGCCTATTCATTGAGTTAACGTTCTTTTACATGCGCCTATTCAGGAAGTTAACGTTCTTTTAAATGCGCATATTCAGGAAGATAACGTTCTTTTACACGCGCCTATTCAGGAATTTAACGTTCTTTTACATGCGCCTATTGAGGAAGTTAACGTTCTTTTACACGCGCCTATTCAGGAAGTTAACGTTCTTTTACATGCGCCTATTTAGGAAGTTAACGTTCTTTTACATGCGCCTATTCAGGAAGTTAACGTTCTTTTACATGCGCCTGTTCAGGAAGTTAACGTTCTTTTACATGCACCTATTCAGGAAGTTAACGTTCTTTTAAATGCGCATAATCAGGAAGTTAACGTTCTTTTACATGCGCCTATTCAGGAAGTTAACGTTCTTTTATACGTGCATGTTCAGGAAGTTAACGTTCTTTTACATGCGCCTATTCAGGAAGTTAACGTTCTTTTACACGCGCCTATTCAGGAAGTTAACGTTCTTTTACATGCGCATATTCAGAAGTTAACGTTCTTTTACACGCGCATGTTCAGGAAGTTAACGTTCCTTTACATGCGCCTATTTAGGAAGTTAACGTTCTTTTACATGCGCCTATTCAGGAAGTTAACGTTTTTTACACGCGCCTATTCAGGAAGTTAACGTTCTTTTACACGCGCCTATTCAGGAAGTTAACGTTCTTTTACATGCGCCTATTCAGGAAGTTAACGTTCTTTTACACGCGCCTATTCAGGAAGTAAACGTTCTTTTACACGCGCCTATTCAGGAAGTTAACGTTCTTTTACATGCGCCTATTCAGGAAGTTAACTTTCTTTTACACACGCCTATTCGGGAAGTTAACGTTCTTTTAAATGCGCCTATTCATTGAGTTAACGTTCTTTTACATGCCCCTATTCAGGAAGTTAACGTTCTTTTACACGCGCCTATTCAGGAAGTTAACGTTCTTTTACATGCGCCTATTCAGGAAGTTAACGTTCTTTTACACACGCCTATTCAGGAAGTTAACGTTCTTTTAAATGCGCCTATTCAGGGAGTTAACGTTCTTTTACATGCGCCTATTCAGGAAGTTAACGTTCTTTTACATGCGCCTATTCAGGAAGATAACGTTCTTTTACACGCGCCTATTGAGGAAGTTAACGTTCTTTTACATGCGCCTATTGAGGAAGTTAACGTTCTTTTACACGCGCCTATTCAGGAAGTTAACGTTCTTTTACATGCGCCTATTCAGGAAGTTAACGTTCTTTTACATGCGCCTATTCAGGAAGTTAACGTTCTTTTATACGTCCATGTTCAGGAAGTTAACGTTCTTTTACATGCGCCTATTCAGGAAGTTAACGTTCTTTTACACGCGCCTATTCAGGAAGTTAACGTTCTTTTACATGCGCATATTCAGAAGTTAACGTTCTTTTACACGCGCATATTCAGGAAGTTAACGTTCTTTTACATGCGCCTATTCAGGAAGTTAACGTTCTTTTACATGCGCCTATTCAGGAAGTTAACTTTCTTTTACACGCGCCTATTCAGGAAGTAAACTTTCTTTTACACGCGCCTATTCAGGAAGTTAACGTTCTTTTACATGCGCCTATTCAGGAAGTTAACGTTCTTTTACACACGCCTATTCAGGAAGTTAACGTTCTTTTAAATGCGCCTATTCATTGCGTTAATGTTCTTTTACATGCGCCTATTCAGGAAGTTAACGTTCTTTTACATGCGCCTATTCAGGAAGATAACATTCTTTTACACGCGCCTATTCAGGAAGTTAACGTTCTTTTACATGCGCCTATTGAGGAAGTTAACGTTTTTTTACACGCGCCTATTCAGGAAGTTAACGTTCTTTTACATGCGCCTATTTAGGAAGTTAACGTTCTTTTACATGCGCCATTCAGGAAGTTAACGTTCTTTTACATGCGCCTGTTCAGGAAGTTAACGTTCTTTTACATGTGCCTATTCAATAAGTTAACGTTCTTTTAAATGCCCATGTTCAGAAAGATAACGTTCTTTTACATGCGCCTATTCAGGAAGTTAACGTTCTTTTACATGTGCCTGTTCAGGAAGTTAACGTTCTTTTACATGCGCATATTCAGGAATTTAACGTTCTTTTACACACGCCTATTCAGGAAGTTAACGTTCTTTTACATGCGCCTATTTAGGAAGTTAACGTTCTTTTACATGCGCCTGTTCAGGAAGTTAACGTTCTTTTACATGTGCCTATTCAGGAAGTTAACGTTCTTTTAAATGCGCATGTTCAGGAAGATAACGTTCTTTTACATGCCCCTATTCAGGAAGTTAACGTTCTTTTACATGCGCCTATTCAGGAAGTTAACGTTCTTTTACATGCGCCTATTCAGGAAGTTAACGTTCTTTTACACACGCCTATTCAGGAAGTTAACGTTCTTTTACATGCGCCTATTTAGGAAGTTAACGTTCTTTTACATGCGCCTATTCAGGAAGTTAACGTTCTTTTACACGCGCCTGTTCAGGAAGTTAACGTTCTTTTACATGTGCCTATTCAGGAAGTTAACGTTCTTTTAAATGCGCATGTTCAGGAAGATAACGTTCTTTTACATGCGCCTATTCAGGAAGTTAACGTTCTTTTACATGCGCCTATTCAGGAAGTTAACGTTCTTTTACATGCGCCTATTCAGGAAGTTAACGTTCTTTTACACGCGCCTATTCAGGAAGTAAACGTTCTTTTACACGCGCCTATTCAGGAAGTTAACGTTCTTTTACATGCGCCTATTCAGGAAGTTAACGTTCTTTTACACGCGCCTATTCAGGAAGTTAACGTTCTTTTACATGCGCCTATTCAGGAAGTTAACGTTCTTTTACATGCGCCTATTCAGGAAGTTAACGTTCTTTTACACGCGCCTATTCAGGAAGTTAACGTTCTTTTACATGCGCATATTCAGAAGTTAACGTTCTTTTACACGCGCATGTTCAGGAAGTTAACGTTCTTTTATATGCGCCTATTCAGGAAGTTAACGTTCTTTTACATGCGCCTATTCAGGAAGTTAACATTTTTTACACGCGCCTATTCAGGAAGTTAACGTTCTTTTACACGCGCCTTTTCAGGAAGTTAACGTTCTTTTACATGCGCATATTCAGAAGTTAACGTTCTTTTACACGCGCATGTTCAGGAAGTTAACGTTCTTTTACATGCGCCTATTCAGGAAGTTATCGTTCTTTTACACGCGCCTATTCAGGAAGTTAACGTTCTTTTACACGCGCCTATTCAGGAAGTTAACGTTCTTTTACATGCGCATATTCAGGAAGTTAACGTTCTTTTACACGCGCCTATTTAGGAAGTTAACGTTCTTTTACACGCGCCTATTCAGGAAGTTAACGTTCTTTTATATGCGCATATTCAGGAAGTTAACGTTCTTTTACATGCGCATGTTCAGGAAGTTAACGTTCTTTTAAATGCGCCTATTCAGGGAGTTAACGTTCTTTTACATGCGCCCGTACAGGAAGTTAACGTTCTTTTACATGCGCCTATTCAGGAAGATAACGTTCTTTTACACGCGCCTATTGAGGACGTTAACGTTCTTTTACATGCGCCTATTGAGGAAGTTAACGTTCTTTTACACGCGCCTATTCAGGAAGTTAACGTTCTTTTACATGCGCCTATTCAGGAAGTTAACGTTCTTTTACATGCGCCTATTCAGGAAGTTAACGTTCTTTTACATGCGCCTGTTCAGGAAGTTAACGTTCTTTTACATGCGCCTATTCAGGAAGTTAACGTTCTTTTAAATGCGCATAATCAGGAAGTTAACGTTCTTTTACATGCGCCTATTCAGGAAGTTAACGATCTTTTATAGGTGCATGTTCAGGAAGTTAACGTTCTTTTACATGCGCCTATTCAGGAAGTTAACGTTCTTTTACACGCGCCTATTCAGGAAGTTAACGTTCTTTTACATGCGCATATTCAGAAGTTAACGTTCTTTTACACGCGCATGTTCAGGAAGTTAACGTTCCTTTACATGCGCCTATTTAGGAAGTTAACGTTCTTTTACATGCGCCTATTCAGGAAGTTAACGTTTTTTACACGCGCCTATTCAGGAAGTTAACGTTCTTTTACACGCGCCTATTCAGGAAGTTAACGTTCTTTTACATGCGCCTATTCAGGAAGGTAAAGTTCTTTTACATGCGCCTATTCAGGAAGTTAACGTTCTTTTACACACGCCTATTCAGGAAGTAAACGTTCTTTTACACGCGCCTATTCAGGAAGTTAACGTTCTTTTACATGCGCCTATTCAGGAAGTTAACTTTCTTTTACACACGCCTATTCAGGAAGTTAACGTTCTTTTAAATGCGCCTATTCATTGAGTTAACGTTCTTTTACATGCGCCTATTCAGGAAGTTAACGTTCTTTTACACGCGCCTATTCAGGAAGTTAACGTTCTTTTACATGCGCCTATTCAGGAAGTTAACGTTCTTTTACACACGCCTATTCAGGAAGTTAACGTTCTTTTAAATGCGCCTATTCAGGGAGTTAACGTTCTTTTACATGCGCCTATTCAGGAAGTTAACGTTCTTTTACATGCGCCTATTCAGGAAGATAACGTTCTTTTACACGCGCCTATTGAGGAAGTTAACGTTCTTTTACATGCGCCTATTGAGGAAGTTAACGTTCTTTTACATGCGCCTATTGAGGAAGTTAACGTTCTTTTACACGCGCCTATTCAGGAAGTTAACGTTCTTTTACATGCGCCTATTCAGGAAGTTAACGTTCTTTTACATGCGCCTATTCAGGAAGTTAACGTTCTTTTATACGTGCATGTTCAGGAAGTTAACGTTCTTTTACATGCGCCTATTCAGGCAGTTAACGTTCTTTTACACGCGCCTGTTCAGGAAGTTAACGTTCTTTTACATGCGCATATTCAGAAGTTAACGTTCTTTTACACGCGCATGTTCAGGAAGTTAACGTTCTTTTACATGTGCCTATTCAGGAAGTTAACGTTCTTTTACATGCGCCTATTCAGGAAGTTAACGTTTTTTACACGCACTTATTCAGGAAGTTAACGTTCTTTTACACGCGCCTATTCAGGAAGTTAACGTTATTTACATGCGCCTATTCAGGAAGTTAACGTTCTTTTACATGCGCCTATTCAGGAAGTTAACGTTCTTTTACACGCGCCTATTCAGGAAGTAAACGTTCTTTTACACGCGCCTATTCAGGAAGTTAACGTTCTTTTACATGCGCCTATTCAGGAAGTTAACGTTCTTTTACACACGCCTATTCAGGAAGTTAACGTTCTTTTAAATGCGCCTATTCATTGAGTTAACGTTCTTTTACATGCGCCTATTCAGGAAGTTAACGTTCTTTTACATGCGCCTATTCAGGAAGATAACGTTCTTTTACACGCGCCTATTCAGGAAGTTAACGTTCTTTTACATGCGCCTATTGAGGAAGTTAACGTTTTTTTACACGCGCCTATTCAGGAAGTTAACGTTCTTTTACATGCGCCTATTTAGGAAGTTAACGTTCTTTTACATGCGCCATTCAGGGAGTTAACGTTCTTTTACATGCGCCTGTTCAGGAAGTTAACGTTCTTTTACATGTGCCTATTCAATAAGTTAACGTTCTTTTAAATGCGCATGTTCAGAAAGATAACGTTCTTTTACATGCGCCTATTCAGGAAGTTAACGTTCTTTTACATGTGCCTGGTCAGGAAGTTAACGTTCTTTTACATGCGCATATTCAGGAATTTAACGTTCTTTTACACACGCCTATTCAGGAAGTTAACGTTCTTTCACATGCGCCTATTTAGGAAGTTAACGTTCTTTTACATGCGCCTATTCAGGAAGTTAACGTTGTTTTACATGCGCCTGTTCAGGAAGTTAACGTTCTTTTACATGTGCCTATTCAGGAAGTTAACGTTCTTTTAAATGCGCATGTTCAGGAAGATAACGTTCTTTTACATGCGCCTATTCAGGAAGTTAACGTTCTTTTACATGCGCCTATTCAGGAAGTTAACGTTCTTTTACATGCGCCTATTCAGGAAGTTAACGTTCTTTTACACGCGCCTATTCAGGAAGTAAACGTTCTTTTACACGCGCCTATTCAGGACGTTAACGTTCTTTTACATGCGCCTATTCAGGAAGTTAACGTTCTTTTACACGCGCCTATTCAGGAAGTTAACGTTCTTTTACATGCGCCTATTCAGGAAGTTAACGTTCTTTTACATGCGCCTATTCAGGAAGTTAACGTTCTTTTACACGCGCCTATTCAGGAAGTTAACGTTCTTTTACATGCGCATATTCAGAAGTTAACGTTCTTTTACACGCGCATGTTCAGGAAGTTAACGTTCTTTTATATGCGCCTATTCAGGAAGTTAACGTTCTTTTACATGCGCCTATTCAGGAAGTTAACATTTTTTACACGCGCCTATTCAGGAAGTTAACGTTCTTTTACACGCGCCTATTCAGGAAGTTAACGTTCTTTTACATGCGCATATTCAGAAGTTAACGTTCTTTTACACGCGCATGTTCAGGAAGTTAACGCTCTTTTACATGCGCCTATTCAGGAAGTTATCGTTCTTTTACACGCGCCTATTCAGGAAGTTAACGTTCTTTTACACGCGCCTATTCAGGAAGTTAACGTTCTTTTACATGCGCATATTCAGGAAGTTAACGTTCTTTTACACGCGCCTATTTAGGAAGTTAACGTTCTTTTACACGCGCCTATTCAGGAAGTTAACGTTCTTTTATATGCGCATATTCAGGAAGTTAACGTTCTTTTACATGCGCATGTTCAGGAAGTTAACGTTCTTTTAAATGCGCCTATTCAGGGAGTTAACGTTCTTTTACATGCGCCTATTCAGGAAGTTAACGTTCTTTTACATGCGCCTATTCAGGAAGATAACGTTCTTTTACACGCGCCTATTGAGGATGTTAACGTTCTTTTACATGCGCTTATTGAGGAAGTTAACGTTCTTTTACACGCGCCTATTCAGGAAGTTAACGTTCTTTTACATGCGCCTATTCAGGAAGTTAACGTTCTTTTACATGCGCCTATTCAGGAAGTTAACGTTTTTTACACGCGCCTATTCAGGAAGTTAACGTTCTTTTACACGCGCCTATTCAGGAGGTTAACGTTATTTACATGCGCCTATTCAGGAAGTTAACGTTCTTTTACATGCGCCTATTCAGGAAGTTAACGTTCTTTTACACGCGCCTATTCAGGAAGTAAACGTTCTTTTACACGCGCCTATTCAGGAAGTTAACGTTCTTTTACATGCGCCTATTCAGGAAGTTAACGTTCTTTTACACACGCCTATTCAGGAAGTTAACGTTCTTTTAAATGCGCCTATTCATTGAGTTAACGTTCTTTTACATGCGCCTATTCAGGAAGTTAACGTTCTTTTACATGCGCCATTCAGGGAGTTAACGTTCTTTTACATGCGCCTGTTCAGGAAGTTAACGTTCTTTTACATGTGCCTATTCAATAAGTTAACGTTCTTTTAAATGCGCATGTTCAGAAAGATAACGTTCTTTTACATGCGCCTATTCAGGAAGTTAACGTTCTTTTACATGTGCCTGGTCAGGAAGTTAACGTTCTTTTACATGCGCATATTCAGGAATTTAACGTTCTTTTACACACGCCTATTCAGGAAGTTAACGTTCTTTTACATGCGCCTATTTAGGAAGTTAACGTTCTTTTACATGCGCCTATTCAGGAAGTTAACGTTGTTTTACATGCGCCTGTTCAGGAAGTTAACGTTCTTTTACATGTGCCTATTCAGGAAGTTAACGTTCTTTTAAATGCGCATGTTCAGGAAGATAACGTTCTTTTACATGCGCCTATTCAGGAAGTTAACGTTCTTTTACATGCGCCTATTCAGGAAGTTAACGTTCTTTTACATGCGCCTATTCAGGAAGTTAACGTTCTTTTACACGCGCCTATTCAGGAAGTAAACGTTCTTTTACACGCGCCTATTCAGGAAGTTAACGTTCTTTTACATGCGCCTATTCAGGAAGTTAACGTTCTTTTACACGCGCCTATTCAGGAAGTTAACGTTCTTTTACATGCGCCTATTCAGGAAGTTAACGTTCTTTTACATGCGCCTATTCAGGAAGTTAACGTTCTTTTACACGCGCCTATTCAGGAAGTTAACGTTCTTTTACATGCGCATATTCAGAAGTTAACGTTCTTTTACACGCGCATGTTCAGGAAGTTAACGTTCTTTTATATGCGCCTATTCAGGAAGTTAACGTTCTTTTACATGCGCCTATTCAGGAAGTTAACATTTTTTACACGCGCCTATTCAGGAAGTTAACTTTCTTTTACACGCGCCTATTCAGGAAGTTAACGTTCTTTTACATGCGCATATTCATAAGTTAACGTTCTTTTACACGCGCATGTTCAGGAAGTTAACGCTCTTTTACATGCGCCTATTCAGGAAGTTATCGTTCTTTTACACGCGCCTATTCAGGAAGTTAACGTTCTTTTACACGCGCCTATTCAGGAAGTTAACGTTCTTTTACATGCGCATATTCAGGAAGTTAACGTTCTTTTACACGCGCCTATTTAGGAAGTTAACGTTCTTTTACACGCGCCTATTCAGGAAGTTAACGTTCTTTTATATGCGCATATTCAGGAAGTTAACGTTCTTTTACATGCGCATGTTCAGGAAGTTAACGTTCTTTTAAATGCGCCTATTCAGGGAGTTAACGTTCTTTTACATGCGCCTATTCAGGAAGTTAACGTTCTTTTACATGCGCCTATTCAGGAAGATAACGTTCTTTTACACGCGCCTATTGAGGATGTTAACGTTCTTTTACATGCGCTTATTGAGGAAGTTAACGTTCTTTTACACGCGCCTATTCAGGAAGTTAACGTTCTTTTACATGCGCCTATTCAGGAAGTTAACGTTCTTTTACATGCGCCTATTCAGGAAGTTAACGTTTTTTACACGCGCCTATTCAGGAAGTTAACGTTCTTTTACACGCGCCTATTCAGGAGGTTAACGTTATTTACATGCGCCTATTCAGGAAGTTAACGTTCTTTTACATGCGCCTATTCAGGAAGTTAACGTTCTTTTACACGCGCCTATTCAGGAAGTAAACGTTCTTTTACACGCGCCTATTCAGGAAGTTAACGTTCTTTTACATGCGCCTATTCAGGAAGTTAACGTTCTTTTACACACGCCTATTCAGGAAGTTAACGTTCTTTTAAATGCGCCTATTCATTGAGTTAACGTTCTTTTACATGCGCCTATTCAGGAAGTTAACGTTCTTTTACATGCGCCTATTCAGGAAGATAACGTTCTTTTACACGCGCCTATTCAGGAAGTTAACGTTCTTTTACATGCGCCTATTGAGGAAGTTAACGTTTTTTTACACGCGCCTATTCAGGAAGTTAACGTTCTTTTACATGCGCCTATTTAGGAAGTTAACGTTCTTTTACATGCGCCATTCAGGGAGTTAACGTTCTTTTACATGCGCCTGTTCAGGAAGTTAACGTTCTTTTACATGTGCCTATTCAATAAGTTAACGTTCTTTTAAATGCGCATGTTCAGAAAGATAACGTTCTTTTACATGCGCCTATTCAGGAAGTTAACGTTCTTTTACATGTGCCTGGTCAGGAAGTTAACGTTCTTTTACATGCGCATATTCAGGAATTTAACGTTCTTTTACACACGCCTATTCAGGAAGTTAACGTTCTTTTACATGCGCCTATTTAGGAAGTTAACGTTCTTTTACATGCGCCTATTCAGGAAGTTAACGTTGTTTTACATGCGCCTGTTCAGGAAGTTAACGTTCTTTTACATGTGCCTATTCAGGAAGTTAACGTTCTTTTAAATGCGCATGTTCAGGAAGATAACGTTCTTTTACATGCGCCTATTCAGGAAGTTAACGTTCTTTTACATGCGCCTATTCAGGAAGTTAACGTTCTTTTACACGCGCCTATTCAGGAAGTAAACGTTCTTTTACACGCGCCTATTCAGGAAGTTAACGTTCTTTTACATGCGCCTATTCAGGAAGTTAACGTTCTTTTACACGCGCCTATTCAGGAAGTTAACGTTCTTTTACATGCGCCTATTCAGGAAGTTAACGTTCTTTTACATGCGCCTATTCAGGAAGTTAACGTTCTTTTACACGCGCCTATTCAGGAAGTTAACGTTCTTTTACATGCGCATATTCAGAAGTTAACGTTCTTTTACACGCGCATGTTCAGGAAGTTAACGTTCTTTTATATGCGCCTATTCAGGAAGTTAACGTTCTTTTACATGCGCCTATTCAGGAAGTTAACATTTTTTACACGCGCCTATTCAGGAAGTTAACTTTCTTTTACACGCGCCTATTCAGGAAGTTAACGTTCTTTTACATGCGCATATTCATAAGTTAACGTTCTTTTACACGCGCATGTTCAGGAAGTTAACGCTCTTTTACATGCGCCTATTCAGGAAGTTATCGTTCTTTTACACGCGCCTATTCAGGAAGTTAACGTTCTTTTACACGCGCCTATTCAGGAAGTTAACGTTCTTTTACATGCGCGTATTCAGGAAGTTAACGTTCTTTTACACGCGCCTATTTAGGAAGTTAACGTTCTTTTACACGCGCCTATTCAGGAAGTTAACGTTCTTTTATATGCGCATATTCAGGAAGTTAACGTTCTTTTACATGCGCATGTTCAGGAAGTTAACGTTCTTTTAAATGCGCCTATTCAGGGAGTTAACGTTCTTTTACATGCGCCTATTCAGGAAGTTAACGTTCTTTTACATGCGCCTATTCAGGAAGATAACGTTCTTTTACACGCGCCTATTGAGGATGTTAACGTTCTTTTACATGCGCCTATTGAGGAAGTTAACGTTCTTTTACACGCGCCTATTCAGGAAGTTAACGTTCTTTTACATGCGCCTATTCAGGAAGTTAACGTTCTTTTACATGCGCCTATTCAGGAAGTTAACGTTCTTTTACACGCGCCTATTCAGGAAGTTAACGTTCTTTTACATGCGCATATTCAGAAGTTAACGTTCTTTTACACGCGCATGTTCAGGAAGTTAACATTCTTTTATATGCGTCTATTCAGGAAGTTAACGTTCTTTTACATGCGCCTATTCAGGAAGTTAACATTTTTTACACGCGCCTATTCAGGAAGTTAACGTTCTTTTACATGCGCATATTCAGAAGTTAACGTTCTTTTACACGCGCATGTTCAGGAAGTTAACGTTCTTTTACATGCGCCTATTCAGGAAGTTATCGTTCTTTTACACGCGTCTATTCAGGAAGTTAACGTTCTTTTACACGCGCCTATTCAGGAAGTTAACGTTCTTTTACATGCGCATATTCAGGAAGTTAACGTTCTTTTACACGCGCCTATTTAGGAAGTTAACGTTCTTTTACACGCGCCTATTCAGGAAGTTAACGTTCTTTTATATGCGCATATTCAGGAAGTTAACGTTCTTTTACATGCGCATGTTCAGGAAGATAACGTTCTTTTACATGCGCCTATTCAGGAAGTTAACGTTCTTTTAAATGCACATATTCAGGAAGTTAACGTTCTTTTACATGCGCCTATTCAGGAAGTTAACGTTCTTTTACACGCGCCTATTCAGGAAGTTAACGTTCTTTTACATGCGCCTATTCAGGAAGTTAACGTTCTTTTACATGCGCCTATTCAGGTAGTTAACTTTCTTTTACACACACACATTCAGGAAGTTAACGTTCTTTTAAATGCGCCTATTCATTGAGTTAACGTTCTTTTACATGCGCCTATTCAGGAAGTTAACCTTCTTTTACATGCGCCTATTCAGGAAGATAACGTTCTTTTACACGCGCCTATTCAGGAAGTTAACGTTCTTTTACATGTGCCTATTGAGGAAGTTAACGTTCTTTTACACACGCCTATTCAGGAAGTTAACTTTCTTTTAAATGCGCCTATTCATTGAGTTAACGTTCTTTTACATGCGCCTATTCAGGAAGTTAACGTTCTTTTACATGCGCCCATTCAGGAAGATAACGTTCTTTTACACGCGCCTATTCAGGAAGTTAACGTTCTTTTACATGCGCATATTGATGAAGTTAACGTTCTTTTACACGCGCCTATTCAGGAAGTTAACGTTCTTTTACATGCGCCTATTTAGGAAGTTAACGTTCTTTTACATGCGCCTATTCAGGAAGTAAACGTTCTTTTACATGCGCCTGTTCAGGAAGTTAACGTTCTTTTACATGTGCCTATTCAGGAAGTTAACGTTCTTTTAAATGCGCATGTTCAGGAAGATAACGTTCTTTTACATGCGCCTATTCAGGAAGTTAACGTTCTTTTACATGTGCCTGTTCAGGAAGTTAACGTTCTTTTACATGCGCCTATTCAGGAAGTTAACGTTCTTTTAAATGCGCATATTCAGGAAGTTAACGTTCTTTTACATGCGCCTATTCAGGAAGTTAACGTTCTTTTACACGCGCCTATTCAGGAAGGTAACGTTCATTTACATGCGTCTATTCAGGAAGTTAACGTTCTTTTACATGCGCCTATTCAGGAAGTTAACGTTCTTTTACACGCGCCTATTCAGGAAGTAAACGTTCTTTTACACGCGCCTATTCAGGAAGTTAACGTTCTTTTACATGCGCCTATTCAGGAAGTTAACGTTCTTTTACACACGCCTATTCAGGAAGTTAACGTTCTTTTAAATGCGCCTATTCAGGGAGTTAACGTTCTTTTACGTGCGCCTATTCAGGAAGTTAACGTTCTTTTACACGCGCCTATTGAGGAAGTTAACGTTCTTTTACATGCGCCTATTGAGGAAGTTAACGTTCTTTTACACGCGCCTATTCAGGAAGTTAACGTTCTTTTACATGCGCCTATTCAGGAAGTTAACGTTCTTTTAAATGCGCATATTCAGGAAGTTAACGTTCTTTTAGATGCGCCTATTCAGGAAGTTAACGTTCTTTTACACGCGCCTATTCAGGAAGTTAACGCTCTTTTACATGCGTCTATTCAGGAAGTTAACGTTCTTTTACATGCGCCTATTCAGGAAGTTAACGTTCTTTTACACGCGCCTATTCAGGAAGTAAACGTTCTTTTACACGCGCCTATTCAGGAAGTTAACGTACTTTTACATGCGCCTATTCAGGAAGTTAACGTTCTTTTACACACGCCTATTCAGGAAGTTAACGTTCTTTTAAATGCGCCTATTCAGGGAGTTAACGTTCTTTTACATGCGCCTATTCAGGAAGTTAACGTTCTTTTACATGCGCCTATTCAGGAAGATAACGTTCTTTTACAAGCGCCTATTGAGGAAGTTAACGTTCTTTTACATGCGCCTATTGGGGAAGTTAACGTTCTTTTACACGCGACTATTCAGGAAGTTAACGTTCTTTTACATGTGCCTATTCAGGAAGTTAACGTTCTTTTAAATGCGCATGTTCAGGAAGATAACGTTCTTTTACATGCGCCTATTCAGGAAGTTAACGTTCTTTTACATGTGCCTGTTCAGGAAGTTAACGTTCTTTTACATGCGCCTATTCAGGAAGTTAACGTTCTTTTAAATGCGCATATTCAGGAAGTTAACGTTCTTTTACATGCGCCTATTCAGGAAGTTAACGTTCTTTTACACGCGCCTATTCAGGAAGGTAACGTTCTTTTACATGCGTCTATTCAGGAAGTTAACGTTCTTTTACATGCGCCTATTCAGGAAGTTAACTTTCTTTTACATGCGCCTATTCAGGAAGTTAACGTTCTTTTACACACGCCTATTCAGGAAGTTAACGTTCTTTTAAATGCGCCTATTCAGGAAGTTAACGTTCTTTTACATGCGCCTATTCAGGAAGTTAACGTTCTTTTACACACGCCTATTCAGGAAGTTAACGTTCTTTTAAATGCGCCTATTCAGGGAGTTAACGTTCTTTTACATGCGCCTATTCAGGAAGTTAACGTTCTTTTACATGCGCCTATTCAGGAAGATAACGTTCTTTTACACGCGCCTATTGAGGAAGTTAACGTTCTTTTACATGCGCCTATTGAGGAAGTTAACGTTCTTTTACACGCGCCTATTCAGGAAGTTAACGTTCTTTTACATGCGCCTATTCAGGAAGTTAACGTTCTTTTAAATGCGCATATTCAGGAAGTTAACGTTCTTTTACATGCGCCTATTCAGGAAGTTAACGTTCTTTTACACGCGCCTATTCAGGAAGTTAACGTTCTTTTACATGCGTCTATTCAGGAAGTTAACGTTCTTTTACATGCGCCTATTCAGGAAGTTAACGTTCTTTTACACGCGCCTATTCAGGAAGTAAACGTTCTTTTACACGCGCCTATTCAGGAAGTTAACGTTCTTTTACATGCCCCTATTCAGGAAGTTAACGTTCTTTTACACACGCCTATTCAGGAAGTTAACGTTCTTTTAAATGCGCCTATTCAGGGAGTTAACGTTCTTTTACATGCGCCTATTCAGGAAGTTAACGTTCTTTTACATGCGCCTATTCAGGAAGATAACGTTCTTTTACACGCGCCTATTGAGGAACTTAACGTTCTTTTACATGCGCCTATTGAGGAAGTTAACGTTCTTTTACACGCGCCTATTCAGGAAGTTAACCTTCTTTTACATGCGCCTATTCAGGAAGTTAACCTTCTTTTACATGCGCCTATTCAGGAAGTTAACGTTCTTTTACATGCGCCTATTCAGGAATTAACGTTCTTTTATACGTGCATGTTCAGGAATTTAACGTTCTTTTACATGCGCCTATTCAGGAAGTTAACGTTCTTTTACATGCGCCTATTCAGGAAGTTAACTTTCTTTTATACGTGCATGTTCAGGAAGTTAACGTTCTTTTACATGCGCCTATTCAGGAAGTTAACGTTCTTTTACACGCGCCTATTCAGGAAGTTAACGTTCTTTTACATGCGCATATTCAGAAGTTAACGTTCTTTTACACGCGCATGTTCAGGAAGTTAACGTTCTTTTACATGCGCCTATTCAGGAAGTTAACGTTCTTTTACATGCGCCTATTCAGGAAGTTAACGTTTTTTACACGCGCCTATTCAGGAAGTTAACGTTCTTTTACACGCGTCTATTCAGGAAGTTAACGTTCTTTTACATGCGCCTATTCAGGAAGTTAACGTTCTTTTACATGCGCCTATTCAGGAAGTTAACGTTCTTTTACACGCGCCTATTCAGGAAGTAAACGTTCTTTTACACGCGCCTATTCAGGAAGTTAACGTTCTTTTACATGCGCCTATTCAGGAAGTTAACGTTCTTTTACACACGCCTATTCAGGAAGTTAACGTTCTTTTAAATGCGCCTATTCATTGAGTTAACGTTCTTTTACATGCGCCTATTCAGGAAGTTAACGTTCTTTTACATGCGCCTATTCAGGAAGTTAACGTTCTTTTACATGCGCCTATTCAGGAAGATAACGTTCTTTTACACGCGCCTATTCAGGAAGTTAACGTTCTTTTACATGCGCCTATTGAGGAAGTTAACGTTCTTTTACACGCGCCTATTCAGGAAGTTAACGTTCTTTTACATGCGCCTATTTAGGAAGTTAACGTTCTTTTACATGCGCCTATTCAGGAAGTTAACGTTCTTTTATATGCGCCTGTTCAGGAAGTTAACGTTCTTTTACATGTGCCTATTCAGGAAGTTAACGTACTTTTAAATGCGCATGTTCAGGAAGATAACTTTCTTTTACATGCGCCTATTCAGGAAGTTAACGTTCTTTTACATGTGCCTGTTCAGGAAGTTAACGTTCTTTTACATGCGCCTATTCAGGAAGTTAACGTTCTTTTAAATGCGCATATTCAGGAAGTTAACTTTCTTTTACATGCGCCTATTCAGGAAGTTAACGTTCTTTTACACGCGCCTATTCAGGAAGTAAACGTTCTTTTACATGCGCCTATTCAGGAAGTTAACGTTCTTTTACATGCGCCTATTCAGGAAGTTAACGTTCTTTTACACACGCCTATTCAGGAAGTTAACGTTCTTTTAAATGCGCCTATTCAGGGAGTTAACGTTCTTTTACATGCGCCTATTCAGGAAGTTAACGTTCTTTTACATGCGCCTATTCAGGAAGATAACTTTCTTTTACATGCGCCTATTGAGGAAGTTAACGTTCTTTTACATGCGCCTATTGAGGAAGTTAACGTTTTTTTACACGCGCCTATTCAGGAAGTTAACGTTCTTTTACATGCGCCTATTTAGGAAGTTAACGTTCTTTTACATGCGCCTATTCAGGAAGTAAACGTTCTTTTACATGCGCCTGTTCAGGAAGTTAACGTTCTTTTACATGTGCCTATTCAGGAAGTTAACGTTCTTTTAAATGCGCATGTTCAGGAAGATAACGTTCTTTTACATGCGCCTATTCAGGAAGTTAACGTTCTTTTACATGTGCCTGTTCAGGAAGTTAACGTTCTTTTACATGCGCCTATTCAGGAAGTTAACGTTCTTTTAAATGCGCATATTCAGGAAGTTAACGTTCTTTTACATGCGCCTATTCAGGAAGTTAACGTTCTTTTACACGCGCCTATTCAGGAAGGTAACGTTCATTTACATGCGTCTATTCAGGAAGTTAACGTTCTTTTACATGCGCCTATTCAGGAAGTTAACGTTCTTTTACACGCGCCTATTCAGGAAGTAAACGTTCTTTTACACGCGCCTATTCAGGAAGTTAACGTTCTTTTACATGCGCCTATTCAGCAAGTTAACGTTCTTTTACACACGCCTATTCAGGAAGTTAACGTTCTTTTAAATGCGCCTATTCAGGGAGTTAACGTTCTTTTACGTGCGCCTTTTCAGGAAGTTAACGTTCTTTTACACGCGCCTATTGAGGAAGTTAACGTTCTTTTACATGCGCCTATTGAGGAAGTTAACGTTCTTTTACACGCGCCTATTCAGGAAGTTAACGTTCTTTTACATGCGCCTATTCAGGAAGTTAACGTTCTTTTAAATGCGCATATTCAGGAAGTTAACGTTCTTTTAGATGCGCCTATTCAGGAAGTTAACGTTCTTTTACACGCGCCTATTCAGGAAGTTAACGCTCTTTTACATGCGTCTATTCAGGAAGTTAACGTTCTTTTACATGCGCCTATTCAGGAAGTTAACGTTCTTTTACACGCGCCTATTCAGGAAGTAAACGTTCTTTTACACGCGCCTATTCAGGAAGTTAACGTACTTTTACATGCGCCTATTCTGGAAGTTAACGTTCTTTTACACACGCCTATTCAGGAAGTTAACGTTCTTTTAAATGCGCCTATTCAGGGAGTTAACGTTCTTTTACATGCGCCTATTCAGGAAGTTAACGTTCTTTTACATGCGCCTATTCAGGAAGATAACGTTCTTTTACAAGCGCCTATTGAGGAAGTTAACGTTCTTTTACATGCGCCTTATGGGGAAGTTAACGTTCTTTTACACGCGACTATTCAGGAAGTTAACGTTCTTTTACATGTGCCTATTCAGGAAGTTAACGTTCTTTTAAATGCGCATGTTCAGGAAGATAACGTTCTTTTACATGCGCCTATTCAGGAAGTTAACGTTCTTTTACATGTGCCTGTTCAGGAAGTTAACGTTCTTTTACATGCGCCTATTCAGGAAGTTAACGTTCTTTTAAATGCGCATATTCAGGAAGTTAACGTTCTTTTACATGCGCCTATTCAGGAAGTTAACGTTCTTTTACACGCGCCTATTCAGGAAGGTAACGTTCTTTTACATGCGTCTATTCAGGAAGTTAACGTTCTTTTACATGCGCCTATTCAGGAAGTTAACTTTCTTTTACATGCGCCTATTCAGGAAGTTAACGTTCTTTTACACACGCCTATTCAGGAAGTTAACGTTCTTTTAAATGCGCCTATTCAGGAAGTTAACGTTCTTTTACATGCGCCTATTCAGGAAGTTAACGTTCTTTTACACACGCCTATTCAGGAAGTTAACGTTCTTTTAAATGCGCCTATTCAGGGAGTTAACGTTCTTTTACATGCGCCTATTCAGGAAGTTAACGTTCTTTTACATGCGCCTATTCAGGAAGATAACGTTCTTTTACACGCGCCTATTGAGGAAGTTAACGTTCTTTTACATGCGCCTATTGAGGAAGTTAACGTTCTTTTACACGCGCCTATTCAGGAAGTTAACGTTCTTTTACATGCGCCTATTCAGGAAGTTAACGTTCTTTTAAATGCGCATATTCAGGAAGTTAACGTTCTTTTACATGCGCCTATTCAGGAAGTTAACGTTCTTTTACACGCGCCTATTCAGGAAGTTAACGTTCTTTTACATGCGTCTATTCAGGAAGTTAACGTTCTTTTACATGCGCCTATTCAGGAAGTTAACGTTCTTTTACACGCGCCTATTCAGGAAGTAAACGTTCTTTTACACGCGCCTATTCAGGAAGTTAACGTTCTTTTACATGCCCCTATTCAGGAAGTTAACGTTCTTTTACACACGCCTATTCAGGAAGTTAACGTTCTTTTAAATGCGCCTATTCAGGGAGTTAACGTTCTTTTACATGCGCCTATTCAGGAAGTTAACGTTCTTTTACATGCGCCTATTCAGGAAGATAACGTTCTTTTACACGCGCCTATTGAGGAACTTAACGTTCTTTTACATGCGCCTATTGAGGAAGTTAACGTTCTTTTACACGCGCCTATTCAGGAAGTTAACCTTCTTTTACATGCGCCTATTCAGGAAGTTAACCTTCTTTTACATGCGCCTATTCAGGAAGTTAACGTTCTTTTACATGCGCCTATTCAGGAATTAACGTTTTTTTATACGTGCATGTTCAGGAATTTAACGTTCTTTTACATGCGCCTATTCAGGAAGTTAACGTTCTTTTACATGCGCCTATTCAGGAAGTTAACTTTCTTTTATACGTGCATGTTCAGGAAGTTAACGTTCTTTTACATGCGCCTATTCAGGAAGTTAACGTTCTTTTACACGCGCCTATTCAGGAAGTTAACGTTCTTTTACATGCGCATATTCAGAAGTTAACGTTCTTTTACACGCGCATGTTCAGGAAGTTAACGTTCTTTTACATGCGCCTATTCAGGAAGTTAACGTTCTTTTACATGCGCCTATTCAGGAAGTTAACGTTTTTTACACGCGCCTATTCAGGAAGTTAACGTTCTTTTACACGCGTCTATTCAGGAAGTTAACGTTCTTTTACATGCGCCTATTCAGGAAGTTAACGTTCTTTTACATGCGCCTATTCAGGAAGTTAACGTTCTTTTACACGCGCCTATTCAGGAAGTAAACGTTCTTTTACACGCGCCTATTCAGGAAGTTAACGTTCTTTTACATGCGCCTATTCAGGAAGTTAACGTTCTTTTACACACGCCTATTCAGGAAGTTAACGTTCTTTTAAATGCGCCTATTCATTGAGTTAACGTTCTTTTACATGCGCCTATTCAGGAAGTTAACGTTCTTTTACATGCGCCTATTCAGGAAGTTAACGTTCTTTTACATGCGCCTATTCAGGAAGATAACGTTCTTTTACACGCGCCTATTCAGGAAGTTAACGTTCTTTTACATGCGCCTATTGAGGAAGTTAACGTTCTTTTACACGCGCCTATTCAGGAAGTTAACGTTCTTTTACATGCGCCTATTTAGGAAGTTAACGTTCTTTTACATGCGCCTATTCAGGAAGTTAACGTTCTTTTATATGCGCCTGTTCAGGAAGTTAACGTTCTTTTACATGTGCCTATTCAGGAAGTTAACGTACTTTTAAATGCGCATGTTCAGGAAGATAACTTTCTTTTACATGCGCCTATTCAGGAAGTTAACGTTCTTTTACATGTGCCTGTTCAGGAAGTTAACGTTCTTTTACATGCGCCTATTCAGGAAGTTAACGTTCTTTTAAATGCGCATATTCAGGAAGTTAACTTTCTTTTACATGCGCCTATTCAGGAAGTTAACGTTCTTTTACACGCGCCTATTCAGGAAGTAAACGTTCTTTTACATGCGCCTATTCAGGAAGTTAACGTTCTTTTACATGCGCCTATTCAGGAAGTTAACGTTCTTTTACACACGCCTATTCAGGAAGTTAACGTTCTTTTAAATGCGCCTATTCAGGGAGTTAACGTTCTTTTACATGCGCCTATTCAGGAAGTTAACGTTCTTTTACATGCGCCTATTCAGGAAGATAACTTTCTTTTACATGCGCCTATTGAGGAAGTTAACGTTCTTTTACATGCGCCTATTGAGGAAGTTAACGTTCTTTTACACGCGCCTATTCAGGAAGTTAACGTTCTTTTACATGCGCCTATTCAGGAAGTTAACGTTCTTTTATACGTGCATGTTCAGGAAGTTAACATTCTTTTACATGCGCCTATTCAGGAAGTTAACGTTTTTTTTACATGCGCATATTCAGGAAGTTAACGTTCTTTTACACGCGCCTATTCAGGAAGTTAACGTTCTTTTACATGCGTATATTCAGGAAGTTAACGTTCTTTTACACGCGCCTATTCAGGAAGTTAACGTTCTTTTACATGCGCCTATTCAGGAATTTAACTTTCTTTTACACGCGCCTATTCAGTAAGTTAACGTTCTTTTACATGCGCCTATTCAGGAAGTTAACGTTCTTTTACATGCGCCTATTCAGGAAGTTAACGTTTTTTTTACATGCGCATATTCAGGAAGTTAACGTTCTTTTACACGCGCCTATTCAGGAAGTTAACGTTCTTTTACATGCGTATATTCAGGAAGTTAACGTTCTTTTACACGCGCCTATTCAGGAAGTTAACATTCTTTTACATGCGCCTATTCAGGAAGTTAACGTTCTTTTACACGCGCATATTCAGAAAGTTAACGTTCTTTTACACGCGCCTATTCAGGAAGTTAACGTTCTTTTACACACGCATATTCAGGAAGTTAACGTTCTTTTACACGCGCCTATTCAGGAAGTTAACGTTCTTTTACATGCGCCTATTCAGGAAGTTAACGTTCTTTTACATGCGCCTATTCAGGAAGTTAACGTTCTTTTACATGCGCTTATTCATGAAGTTAACGTTTTTTTACACGCGCCTATTCAGGAAGTTAACGTTCTTTTACACGCGCCTATTCAGGAAGTTAACGTTCTTTTACATGCGCATATTCAGGAAGTTAACGTTCTTTTACACGCGCATGTTCAGGAAGTTAACGTTCTTTTACATGCGCCTATTCAGGAAGTTAACGTTTTTTTTACATGCGCATATTCAGTAAGTTAACGTTCTTTTACACGCGCATGTTCAGGAAGTTAACGTTCTTTTACATGCGCCTATTCAGGAAGTTGACGTTCTTTTACACGCGCCTATTCAGGAAGTTAACGTTCTTTTACACGCGCCTATTCAGGAATTTAACGTTCTTTTACATGCGCATGTTCAGGAAGATAACGTTCTTTTACACGCGGCTATTCAGGAATTTAACGTTCTTTTACACCCGCCTATTCAGGAAGTTAACGTTATTTTACATGCGCATATTCAGGAAGTTAACGTTTTTTACATGCGCATATTCAGGAAGTTAACGTTCTTTTACATGCGCATGTTTAGGAAGATAACGTTCTTTTACATGCGCCTATTCAGGAAGTTAACGTTCTTTTACATGCCCCTATTCAGGAAGTTAACGTTCTTTTACACGCGCATGTTCAGGAAGTTAACGTTCTTTTACATGCGGCTATTCAGGAAGTTAACGTTCTTTTACATGCGCCTATTCAGGAAGTTAACCTTCTTTTACATGCGCATATTCAGGAAGTTAACTTTCTTTTAAATGCGCCTATTCAGGAAGTTAACGTTTTTTTACATGCGCCTATTCAGGAAGTTAACGTTCTTTTACATGCGCCTATTCAGGAAGTTAACTTTCTTTTATACGTGCATGTTCAGGAAGTTAACGTTCTTTTACATGCGCCTATTCAGGAAGTTAACGTTCTTTTACACGCGCCTATTCAGGAAGTTAACGTTCTATTACATGCGCATATTCAGAAGTTAACGTTCTTTTACACGCGCATGTTCAGGAAGTTAACGTTCTATTACATGCGCCTATTCAGGAAGTTAACGTTCTTTTACATGCGCCTATTCAGGAAGTTAACGTTTTTTACACGCGCCTATTCAGGAAGTTAACGTTCTTTTACACGCGCCTATTCAGGAAGTTAACGTTCTTTTACATGCGCCTATTCAGGAAGTTAACGTTCTATTACATGCGCCTATTCAGGAAGTTAACGTTCTTTTACACGCGCCTATTCAGGAAGTAAACGTTCTTTTACACGCGCCTATTCAGGAACTTAACGTTCTTTTACATGCGCCTATTCAGGAAGTTAACGTTCTTTTACACACGCCTATTCAGGAAGTTAACGTTCTTTTAAATGCGCCTATTCATTGAGTTAACGTTCTTTTACATGCGCCTATTCAGGAAGTTAACGTTCTTTTACATGCGCCTATTCAGGAAGTTAACGTTCTTTTACATGCGCCTATTCAGGAAGATAACGTTCTTTTACACGCGCCTATTCAGGAAGTTAACGTTCTTTTACATGCGCCTATTGAGGAAGTTAACGTTCTTTTACACGCGCCTATTCAGGAAGTTAACGTTCTTTTACATGCGCCTATTTAGGAAGTTAACGTTCTTTTACATGCGCCTATTCAGGAAGTTAACGTTCTTTTATATGCGCCTGTTCAGGAAGTTAACGTTCTTTTACATGTGCCTATTCAGGAAGTTAACGTTCTTTTAAATGCGCATGTTCAGGAAGATAATTTTCTTTTACATGCGCCTATTCAGGAAGTTAACGTTCTTTTACATGTGCCTGTTCAGGAAGTTAACGTTCTTTTACATGCGCCTATTCAGGAAGTTAACGTTCTTTTAAATGCGCCTATTCAGGAAGTTAACTTTCTTTTATACGTGCATGTTCAGGAAGTTAACGTTCTTTTACATGCGCCTATTCAGGAAGTTAACGTTCTTTTACACGCGCCTATTCAGGAAGTAAACGTTCTTTTACACGCGCCTATTCAGGAAGTTAACGTTCTTTTACATGCGCCTATTCAGGAAGTTAACGTTCTTTTACACACGCCTATTCAGGAAGTTAACGTTCTTTTAAATGCACCTATTCAGGGAGTTAACGTTCTTTTACATGCGCCTATTCAGGAAGTTAACGTTCTTTTACATGCGCCTATTCAGGAAGATAACTTTCTTTTACATGCGCCTATTGAGGAAGTTAACGTTCTTTTACATGCGCCTATTGAGGAAGTTAACGTTCTTTTACACGTGCCTATTCAGGAAGTTAACGTTCTTTTACATGCCCCTATTCAGGAAGTTAACGTTCTTTTACACGCGCATGTTCAGGAAGTTAACGTTCTTTTACACGCGCCTATTCAGGAAGTTAACGTTCTTTTACATGCCCCTATTCAGGAAGTTAACGTTCTTTTACACGCGCATGTTCAGGAAGTTAACGTTCTTTTACATGCGCCTATTCAGGAAGTTAACGTTCTTTTACATGCGCCTATTCAGGAAGTTAACCTTCTTTTACATGCGCATATTCAGGAAGTTAACTTTCTTTTACATGCGTCTATTCAGGAAGTTAACGTTCCTTTACATGCGCCTATGCAGGAATTTAACGTTCTTTTACATGCGCCTATTCAGGAAGTTAACGTTCTTTTACACGCGCCTATTCAGGAACTTAACGTTCTTTTACACGCGCCTATTCAGGAAGTTAACGTTCTTTTACACACGCCTATTCAGGAAGTTAACGTTCTTTTAAATGCGCCTATTCAGGGAGTTAACGTTCTTTTACATGCGCCTATTCAGGAAGTTAACGTTCTTTTACATGCGCCTATTCAGGAAGATAACTTTCTTTTACATGCGCCTATTGAGGAAGTTAACGTTCTTTTACATGCGCCTATTGAGGAAGTTAACGTTCTTTTACACGCGCCTATTCAGGAAGTTAACGTTCTTTTACATGGGCCTATTCAGGAAGTTAACGTTCTTTTACATGCGCCTATTCAGGAAGTTAACTTTCTTTTATACGTGCATGTTCAGGAAGTTAACGTTCTTTTACATGCGCCTATTCAGGAATTTAACGTTTTTTTTACATGCGCATATTCAGGAAGTTAACGTTCTTTTACACGCGCCTATTCAGGAAGTTAACGTTCTTTTACATGCGTATATTCAGGAAGTTAACGTTCTTTTACACGCGCCTATTCAGGAAGGTAACGTTCATTTACATGCGTCTATTCAGGAAGTTAACGTTCTTTTACATGCGCCTATTCAGGAAGTTAACGTTCTTTTACACGCGCCTATTCAGGAAGTAAACGTTCTTTTACACGCGCCTATTCAGGAAGTTAACGTTCTTTTACATGCGCCTATTCAGCAAGTTAACGTTCTTTTACACACGCCTATTCAGGAAGTTAACGTTCTTTTAAATGCGCCTATTCAGGGAGTTAACGTTCTTTTACGTGCGCCTATTCAGGAAGTTAACGTTCTTTTACACGCGCCTATTGAGGAAGTTAACGTTCTTTTACATGCGCCTATTGAGGAAGTTAACGTTCTTTTACACGCGCCTATTCAGGAAGTTAACGTTCTTTTACATGCGCCTATTCAGGAAGTTAACGTTCTTTTAAATGCGCATATTCAGGAAGTTAACGTTCTTTTAGATGCGCCTATTCAGGAAGTTAACGTTCTTTTACACGCGCCTATTCAGGAAGTTAACGCTCTTTTACATGCGTCTATTCAGGAAGTTAACGTTCTTTTACATGCGCCTATTCAGGAAGTTAACGTTCTTTTACACGCGCCTATTCAGGAAGTAAACGTTCTTTTACACGCGCCTATTCAGGAAGTTAACGTACTTTTACATGCGCCTATTCTGGAAGTTAACGTTCTTTTACACACGCCTATTCAGGAAGTTAACGTTCTTTTAAATGCGCCTATTCAGGGAGTTAACGTTCTTTTACATGCGCCTATTCAGGAAGTTAACGTTCTTTTACATGCGCCTATTCAGGAAGATAACGTTCTTTTACAAGCGCCTATTGAGGAAGTTAACGTTCTTTTACATGCGCCTTATGGGGAAGTTAACGTTCTTTTACACGCGACTATTCAGGAAGTTAACGTTCTTTTACATGTGCCTATTCAGGAAGTTAACGTTCTTTTAAATGCGCATGTTCAGGAAGATAACGTTCTTTTACATGCGCCTATTCAGGAAGTTAACGTTCTTTTACATGTGCCTGTTCAGGAAGTTAACGTTCTTTTACATGCGCCTATTCAGGAAGTTAACGTTCTTTTAAATGCGCATATTCAGGAAGTTAACGTTCTTTTACATGCGCCTATTCAGGAAGTTAACGTTCTTTTACACGCGCCTATTCAGGAAGGTAACGTTCTTTTACATGCGTCTATTCAGGAAGTTAACGTTCTTTTACATGCGCCTATTCAGGAAGTTAACTTTCTTTTACATGCGCCTATTCAGGAAGTTAACGTTCTTTTACACACGCCTATTCAGGAAGTTAACGTTCTTTTAAATGCGCCTATTCAGGAAGTTAACGTTCTTTTACATGCGCCTATTCAGGAAGTTAACGTTCTTTTACACACGCCTATTCAGGAAGTTAACGTTCTTTTAAATGCGCCTATTCAGGGAGTTAACGTTCTTTTACATGCGCCTATTCAGGAAGTTAACGTTCTTTTACATGCGCCTATTCAGGAAGATAACGTTCTTTTACACGCGCCTATTGAGGAAGTTAACGTTCTTTTACATGCGCCTATTGAGGAAGTTAACGTTCTTTTACACGCGCCTATTCAGGAAGTTAACGTTCTTTTACATGCGCCTATTCAGGAAGTTAACGTTCTTTTAAATGCGCATATTCAGGAAGTTAACGTTCTTTTACATGCGCCTATTCAGGAAGTTAACGTTCTTTTACACGCGCCTATTCAGGAAGTTAACGTTCTTTTACATGCGTCTATTCAGGAAGTTAACGTTCTTTTACATGCGCCTATTCAGGAAGTTAACGTTCTTTTACACGCGCCTATTCAGGAAGTAAACGTTCTTTTACACGCGCCTATTCAGGAAGTTAACGTTCTTTTACATGCCCCTATTCAGGAAGTTAACGTTCTTTTACACACGCCTATTCAGGAAGTTAACGTTCTTTTAAATGCGCCTATTCAGGGAGTTAACGTTCTTTTACATGCGCCTATTCAGGAAGTTAACGTTCTTTTACATGCGCCTATTCAGGAAGATAACGTTCTTTTACACGCGCCTATTGAGGAACTTAACGTTCTTTTACATGCGCCTATTGAGGAAGTTAACGTTCTTTTACACGCGCCTATTCAGGAAGTTAACCTTCTTTTACATGCGCCTATTCAGGAAGTTAACCTTCTTTTACATGCGCCTATTCAGGAAGTTAACGTTCTTTTACATGCGCCTATTCAGGAATTAACGTTCTTTTATACGTGCATGTTCAGGAATTTAACGTTCTTTTACATGCGCCTATTCAGGAAGTTAACGTTCTTTTACATGCGCCTATTCAGGAAGTTAACTTTCTTTTATACGTGCATGTTCAGGAAGTTAACGTTCTTTTACATGCGCCTATTCAGGAAGTTAACGTTCTTTTACACGCGCCTATTCAGGAAGTTAACGTTCTTTTACATGCGCATATTCAGAAGTTAACGTTCTTTTACACGCGCATGTTCAGGAAGTTAACGTTCTTTTACATGCGCCTATTCAGGAAGTTAACGTTCTTTTACATGCGCCTATTCAGGAAGTTAACGTTTTTTACACGCGCCTATTCAGGAAGTTAACGTTCTTTTACACGCGTCTATTCAGGAAGTTAACGTTCTTTTACATGCGCCTATTCAGGAAGTTAACGTTCTTTTACATGCGCCTATTCAGGAAGTTAACGTTCTTTTACACGCGCCTATTCAGGAAGTAAACGTTCTTTTACACGCGCCTATTCAGGAAGTTAACGTTCTTTTACATGCGCCTATTCAGGAAGTTAACGTTCTTTTACACACGCCTATTCAGGAAGTTAACGTTCTTTTAAATGCGCCTATTCATTGAGTTAACGTTCTTTTACATGCGCCTATTCAGGAAGTTAACGTTCTTTTACATGCGCCTATTCAGGAAGTTAACGTTCTTTTACATGCGCCTATTCAGGAAGATAACGTTCTTTTACACGCGCCTATTCAGGAAGTTAACGTTCTTTTACATGCGCCTATTGAGGAAGTTAACGTTCTTTTACACGCGCCTATTCAGGAAGTTAACGTTCTTTTACATGCGCCTATTTAGGAAGTTAACGTTCTTTTACATGCGCCTATTCAGGAAGTTAACGTTCTTTTATATGCGCCTGTTCAGGAAGTTAACGTTCTTTTACATGTGCCTATTCAGGAAGTTAACGTACT
The DNA here is from genome assembly GCA_963932145.1 of Acanthosepion lycidas. Lineage (NCBI taxonomy): Eukaryota > Metazoa > Mollusca > Cephalopoda > Sepiida > Sepiidae > Acanthosepion > Acanthosepion lycidas. The sequence continues at coordinate 111,457,429 of OZ010576.1, read as the reverse complement.
TTTAAATGCGCATGTTCAGGAAGATAACTTTCTTTTACATGCGCCTATTCAGGAAGTTAACGTTCTTTTACATGTGCCTGTTCAGGAAGTTAACGTTCTTTTACATGCGCCTATTCAGGAAGTTAACGTTCTTTTAAATGCGCATATTCAGGAAGTTAACTTTCTTTTACATGCGCCTATTCAGGAAGTTAACGTTCTTTTACACGCGCCTATTCAGGAAGTAAACGTTCTTTTACATGCGCCTATTCAGGAAGTTAACGTTCTTTTACATGCGCCTATTCAGGAAGTTAACGTTCTTTTACACACGCCTATTCAGGAAGTTAACGTTCTTTTAAATGCGCCTATTCAGGGAGTTAACGTTCTTTTACATGCGCCTATTCAGGAAGTTAACGTTCTTTTACATGCGCCTATTCAGGAAGATAACTTTCTTTTACATGCGCCTATTGAGGAAGTTAACGTTCTTTTACATGCGCCTATTGAGGAAGTTAACGTTCTTTTACACGCGCCTATTCAGGAAGTTAACGTTCTTTTACATGCGCCTATTCAGGAAGTTAACGTTCTTTTATACGTGCATGTTCAGGAAGTTAACATTCTTTTACATGCGCCTATTCAGGAAGTTAACGTTTTTTTTACATGCGCATATTCAGGAAGTTAACGTTCTTTTACACGCGCCTATTCAGGAAGTTAACGTTCTTTTACATGCGTATATTCAGGAAGTTAACGTTCTTTTACACGCGCCTATTCAGGAAGTTAACGTTCTTTTACATGCGCCTATTCAGGAATTTAACTTTCTTTTACACGCGCCTATTCAGTAAGTTAACGTTCTTTTACATGCGCCTATTCAGGAAGTTAACGTTCTTTTACATGCGCCTATTCAGGAAGTTAACGTTTTTTTTACATGCGCATATTCAGGAAGTTAACGTTCTTTTACACGCGCCTATTCAGGAAGTTAACGTTCTTTTACATGCGTATATTCAGGAAGTTAACGTTCTTTTACACGCGCCTATTCAGGAAGTTAACATTCTTTTACATGCGCCTATTCAGGAAGTTAACGTTCTTTTACACGCGCATATTCAGAAAGTTAACGTTCTTTTACACGCGCCTATTCAGGAAGTTAACGTTCTTTTACACACGCATATTCAGGAAGTTAACGTTCTTTTACACGCGCCTATTCAGGAAGTTAACGTTCTTTTACATGCGCCTATTCAGGAAGTTAACGTTCTTTTACATGCGCCTATTCAGGAAGTTAACGTTCTTTTACATGCGCTTATTCATGAAGTTAACGTTTTTTTACACGCGCCTATTCAGGAAGTTAACGTTCTTTTACACGCGCCTATTCAGGAAGTTAACGTTCTTTTACATGCGCATATTCAGGAAGTTAACGTTCTTTTACACGCGCATGTTCAGGAAGTTAACGTTCTTTTACATGCGCCTATTCAGGAAGTTAACGTTTTTTTTACATGCGCATATTCAGTAAGTTAACGTTCTTTTACACGCGCATGTTCAGGAAGTTAACGTTCTTTTACATGCGCCTATTCAGGAAGTTGACGTTCTTTTACACGCGCCTATTCAGGAAGTTAACGTTCTTTTACACGCGCCTATTCAGGAATTTAACGTTCTTTTACATGCGCATGTTCAGGAAGATAACGTTCTTTTACACGCGGCTATTCAGGAATTTAACGTTCTTTTACACCCGCCTATTCAGGAAGTTAACGTTATTTTACATGCGCATATTCAGGAAGTTAACGTTTTTTACATGCGCATATTCAGGAAGTTAACGTTCTTTTACATGCGCATGTTTAGGAAGATAACGTTCTTTTACATGCGCCTATTCAGGAAGTTAACGTTCTTTTACATGCCCCTATTCAGGAAGTTAACGTTCTTTTACACGCGCATGTTCAGGAAGTTAACGTTCTTTTACATGCGGCTATTCAGGAAGTTAACGTTCTTTTACATGCGCCTATTCAGGAAGTTAACCTTCTTTTACATGCGCATATTCAGGAAGTTAACTTTCTTTTAAATGCGCCTATTCAGGAAGTTAACGTTTTTTTACATGCGCCTATTCAGGAAGTTAACGTTCTTTTACATGCGCCTATTCAGGAAGTTAACTTTCTTTTATACGTGCATGTTCAGGAAGTTAACGTTCTTTTACATGCGCCTATTCAGGAAGTTAACGTTCTTTTACACGCGCCTATTCAGGAAGTTAACGTTCTATTACATGCGCATATTCAGAAGTTAACGTTCTTTTACACGCGCATGTTCAGGAAGTTAACGTTCTATTACATGCGCCTATTCAGGAAGTTAACGTTCTTTTACATGCGCCTATTCAGGAAGTTAACGTTTTTTACACGCGCCTATTCAGGAAGTTAACGTTCTTTTACACGCGCCTATTCAGGAAGTTAACGTTCTTTTACATGCGCCTATTCAGGAAGTTAACGTTCTATTACATGCGCCTATTCAGGAAGTTAACGTTCTTTTACACGCGCCTATTCAGGAAGTAAACGTTCTTTTACACGCGCCTATTCAGGAACTTAACGTTCTTTTACATGCGCCTATTCAGGAAGTTAACGTTCTTTTACACACGCCTATTCAGGAAGTTAACGTTCTTTTAAATGCGCCTATTCATTGAGTTAACGTTCTTTTACATGCGCCTATTCAGGAAGTTAACGTTCTTTTACATGCGCCTATTCAGGAAGTTAACGTTCTTTTACATGCGCCTATTCAGGAAGATAACGTTCTTTTACACGCGCCTATTCAGGAAGTTAACGTTCTTTTACATGCGCCTATTGAGGAAGTTAACGTTCTTTTACACGCGCCTATTCAGGAAGTTAACGTTCTTTTACATGCGCCTATTTAGGAAGTTAACGTTCTTTTACATGCGCCTATTCAGGAAGTTAACGTTCTTTTATATGCGCCTGTTCAGGAAGTTAACGTTCTTTTACATGTGCCTATTCAGGAAGTTAACGTTCTTTTAAATGCGCATGTTCAGGAAGATAATTTTCTTTTACATGCGCCTATTCAGGAAGTTAACGTTCTTTTACATGTGCCTGTTCAGGAAGTTAACGTTCTTTTACATGCGCCTATTCAGGAAGTTAACGTTCTTTTAAATGCGCATATTCAGGAAGTTAACTTTCTTTTACATGCGCCTATTCAGGAAGTTAACGTTCTTTTACATGCGCCTATTCAGGAAGTTAACGTTCTTTTACACGCGCCTATTCAGGAAGTAAACGTTCTTTTACACGCGCCTATTCAGGAAGTTAACGTTCTTTTACATGCGCCTATTCAGGAAGTTAACGTTCTTTTACACACGCCTATTCAGGAAGTTAACGTTCTTTTAAATGCACCTATTCAGGGAGTTAACGTTCTTTTACATGCGCCTATTCAGGAAGTTAACGTTCTTTTACATGCGCCTATTCAGGAAGATAACTTTCTTTTACATGCGCCTATTGAGGAAGTTAACGTTCTTTTACATGCGCCTATTGAGGAAGTTAACGTTCTTTTACACGTGCCTATTCAGGAAGTTAACGTTCTTTTACATGCCCCTATTCAGGAAGTTAACGTTCTTTTACACGCGCATGTTCAGGAAGTTAACGTTCTTTTACACGCGCCTATTCAGGAAGTTAACGTTCTTTTACATGCCCCTATTCAGGAAGTTAACGTTCTTTTACACGCGCATGTTCAGGAAGTTAACGTTCTTTTACATGCGCCTATTCAGGAAGTTAACGTTCTTTTACATGCGCCTATTCAGGAAGTTAACCTTCTTTTACATGCGCATATTCAGGAAGTTAACTTTCTTTTACATGCGTCTATTCAGGAAGTTAACGTTCCTTTACATGCGCCTATGCAGGAATTTAACGTTCTTTTACATGCGCCTATTCAGGAAGTTAACGTTCTTTTACACGCGCCTATTCAGGAACTTAACGTTCTTTTACACGCGCCTATTCAGGAAGTTAACGTTCTTTTACACACGCCTATTCAGGAAGTTAACGTTCTTTTAAATGCGCCTATTCAGGGAGTTAACGTTCTTTTACATGCGCCTATTCAGGAAGTTAACGTTCTTTTACATGCGCCTATTCAGGAAGATAACTTTCTTTTACATGCGCCTATTGAGGAAGTTAACGTTCTTTTACATGCGCCTATTGAGGAAGTTAACGTTCTTTTACACGCGCCTATTCAGGAAGTTAACGTTCTTTTACATGGGCCTATTCAGGAAGTTAACGTTCTTTTACATGCGCCTATTCAGGAAGTTAACGTTCTTTTATACGTGCATGTTCAGGAAGTTAACGTTCTTTTACATGCGCCTATTCAGGAATTTAACGTTTTTTTTACATGCGCATATTCAGGAAGTTAACGTTCTTTTACACGCGCCTATTCAGGAAGTTAACGTTCTTTTACATGCGTATATTCAGGAAGTTAACGTTCTTTTACACGCGCCTATTCAGGAATTTAACGTTCTTTTACATGCGCCTATTCAGGAAGTTAACGTTCTTTTACACGCGCCTATTCAGTAAGTTAACGTTCTTTTACATGCGCCTATTCAGGAAGTTAACGTTCTTTTACATGCGCTTATTCAGGAAGTTAACGTTTTTTTTACATGCGCATATTCAGGAAGTTAACGTTCTTTTACACGCGCCTATTCAGGAAGTTAACATTCTTTTACATGCGCCTATTCAGGAAGTTAACGTTCTTTTACACGCGCATATTCAGAAAGTTAACGTTCTTTTACACGCGCCTATTCAGGAAGTTAACGTTCTTTTACACACGCATATTCAGGAAGTTAACGTTCTTTTACACGCGCCTATTCAGGAAGTTAACGTTCTTTTACATGCGCCTATTCAGGAAGTTAACGTTCTTTTACACGCGCATGTTCAGGAAGTTAACGTTCTTTTACATGCGCCTATTCAGGAAGTTAACGTTCTTTTACATGCGCCTATTCATGAAGTTAACGTTTTTTTACACGCGCCTATTCAGGAAGTTAACGTTCTTTTACACGCGCCTATTCAGGAAGTTAACGTTGTTTTACATGCGCATATTCAGGAAGTTAACGTTCTTTTACACGCGCATGTTCAGGAAGTTAACGTTCTTTTACATGCGCCTATTCAGGAAGTTAACGTTTTTTTTACATGCGCATATTCAGGAAGTTAACGTTCTTTTACACGCGCATGTTCAGGAAGTTAACGTTCTTTTACATGCGCCTATTCAGGAAGTTAACGTTCTTTTACACGCGCCTATTCAGGAAGTTAACGTTCTTTTACACGCGTCTATTCAGGAAGTTAACGTTCTTTTACATGCGCATGTTCAGGAAGATAACGTTCTTTTACACGCGGCTATTCAGGAATTTAACGTTCTTTTACACCCGCCTATTCAGGAAGTTAACGTTCTTTTACATGCGCATATTCAGGAAGTTAACGTTCTTTTATACGCGGCTATTCAGGAATTTAACGTTCTTTTACACGCGCCTATTCAGGAAGTTAACGTTTTTTACATGCGCCTATTCAGGAAGTTAACGTTCTTTTACATGCCCCTATTCAGGAAGTTAACGTTCTTTTACACGCGCATGTTCAGGAAGTTAACGTTCTTTTACATGCGCCTATTCAGGAAGTTAACGTTCTTTTACATGCGCCTATTCAGGAAGTTAACCTTCTTTTACATGCGCATATTCAGGAAGTTAACTTTCTTTTAAATGCGCCTATTCAGGAAGTTAACGTTCTTTTACATGCGCCTATGCAGGAAGTTAACGTTCTTTTACATGCGCCTATTCAGGAAGTTAACGTTCTTTTACATGCGCCTATTCAGGAAGTTAACCTTCTTTTACATGCGCATATTCAGGAAGTTAACTTTCTTTTAAATGCGCCTATTCAGGAAGTTAACGTTCTTTTACATGCGCCTATGCAGGAAGTTAACGTTCTTTTACATGCGCCTATTCAGGAAGTTAACGTTCTTTTACATGCGCCTATTCAGGAAGTTAACCTTCTTTTACATGCGCATATTCAGGAAGTTAACTTTCTTTTAAATGCGCCTATTCAGGAAGTTAACGTTCTTTTACATGCGCCTATTCAGGAAGTTAACGTTCTTTTACACGCGCCTATGCAGGAAGTTAACGTTCCTTTACCTGCGCCTATGCAGGAATTTAACGTTCTTTTACATGCGCCTATTCAGGAAGTTAACGTTCTTTTACACGCGCCTATTCAGGAAGTTAACGTTCTTTTACACGCGCCTATTCAGGAAGTTAACGTTCTTTTACACGCGCCTATTCAGGAAGTTAACGTTCTTTTACACACGCCTATTCAGGAAGTTAACGTTCTTTTAAATGCGCCTATTCAGGAAGTTAACGTTTTTTTTACATGCGCATATTCAGGAAGTTAACGTTCTTTTACACGCGCCTATTCAGGAAGTTAACGTTCTTTTACATGCGTATATTTAGGAAGTTAACTTTCTTTTACACGCGCCTATTCAGGAAGTTAACATTCTTTTACATGCGCCTATTCAGGAAGTTAACGTTCTTTTACACGCGCATATTCAGAAAGTTAACGTTCTTTTACACGCGCCTATTCAGGAAGTTAACGTTCTTTTACACACGCATATTCAGGAAGTTAACGTTCTTTTACACGCGCCTATTCAGGAAGTTAACTTTCTTTTACATGCGCCTATTCAGGAAGTTAACGTTCTTTTACACGCGCATGTTCAGGAAGTTAACGTTCTTTTACATGCGCCTATTCAGGAAGTTAACGTTCTTTTACATGCGCCTATTCAGGAAGTTAACGTTTTTTTACACGCACCTATTCAGGAAGTTAACGTTCTTTTACACGCGCCTATTCAGGAAGTTAACGTTCTTTTACATGCGCATATTCAGGAAGTTAACGTTCTTTTACACGCGCATGTTCAGGAAGTTAACGTTCTTTTACATGCGCCTATTCAGGAAGTTAACGTTTTTTTTACATGCGCATATTCAGGAAGTTAACGTTCTTTTACACGCGCATATTCAGAAAGTTAACGTTCTTTTACACGCGCCTATTCAGGAAGTTAACGTTCTTTTACACGCGCCTATTCAGGAAGTTAACGTTCTTTTACACACGCATATTCAGGAAGTTAACGTTCTTTTACACGCGCCTATTCAGGAAGTTAACTTTCTTTTACATGCGCCTATTCAGGAAGTTGACGTTCTTTTACACGCGCCTATTCAGGAAGTTAACTTTCTTTTACACGCGCCTATTCAGGAAGTTAACGTTCTTTTACACACGCATATTCAGGAAGTTAACGTTCTTTTACACGCGCCTATTCAGGAAGTTAACGTTCTTTTACATGCGCCTATTCAGGAAGTTAACGTTCTTTTACACGCGCCTATTCAGGAAGTTAACGTTCTTTTACACGCGCCTATTCAGGAAGTTAACGTTCTTTTACACGCGCCTATTCAGGAAGTTAACGTTCTTTTACATGCGCATATTCAGGAAGTTAACGTTCTTTTACACGCGGCTATTGAGGAAGTTAACGTTCTTTTACATGCGTCTATTCAGGAAGTTAACGTTCTTTTCACGCGCATGTTCAGGAAATTCTGCTTTTGTTTATGTCTTTCATTTTTTCAGCTGTTGATTTTTCTTCCAGTTGTAAATTTTTTCGAAATTTAATTTTTCTTTGAAATTAAATTTTTCTTCAAAATTTAATTATTTTTTTATATGATTTATATAGAAGATGTTATGTTATTAATTAAATTGTAATATTTATTAATTTGTATTCTTAAATAAATTATTAGGTTGGTGCAAAAATAATAACGTAATAATGTCGTTTTTTGACGTTAAAAACACGTCAAAAAACAACATTATTACGTCATTATTTTTGCACCAACCTAATATAATATTTTATGTTGTATTCGTATCATTAATTAATATTTTTAATTAATATTCTAATTGATTTATTATGTTATATTATTATTAAAGTAACAAAGTTAATATTTGTTAATATATTGGCATAGGGTTAGGCTTAGGGTTAGGATAATATAGAGCTAATTCCTCAAAAATTAAGTGTCTGCTTGCCTTGAAAATCTTGATTGAGCAATACGAATTTTCTAGTGTCCTCGATGAAAAATGCTCAACAACCACATACTGAACTGGATCAATACCCTAAGATTTAAATGTTAGACTAACGAAGAAAATGAAAGAAAGAAATATATAAGAAAACCATTGTTGATAACTTATGCATGTCATTCCTTTATATGGACGCGTGGCCGGGTGGTTAGGACGTTAGATTTCTGACTATGAGATCCGGGATGTGACTTACTGATGTTATCTGCTTTGGGAGACAGTGCTATGGAAATTGCTTGAAAATAATACGACCGTGGGAAAGTGTCTGAAAAGCAGACCACAGATTCACTGAAGCCTTGTGGGTGAAACTGGATAGAAGCCATTAATGATTGCGGAAGCATGAATCCACAAGTCATCGAGGATTGGCACAAGGCCTTTTTAACGTGGGATCTCCGAGACCGTGGGTTAGGCCAAAAATATGTCCTTTGAACCCGTATAAACGGGTTCAGGGTTGGTTTACCTCCTCGAAAGAGACTCCGCCCTTCGGCGTAGCCTCGTTCGGGTTCCTCCCAGCCCGAAGGCAGAGAGTTCAACCGATCAGCCGGTCAGCCGATCGCCCGACTTCGGTTTGAACTGCCTGCTTCCTCTTGAGGCGCAGTATTCATTACATATGGAATAGTCCATTATGTTATTATGGGTAAGGTCCCATAACAATATTTAACTGCATTTTCTCCAGTATCTGTCTATTTCTGAGGTGAGGTATTATATACACTATTTACATTATTCGGACTATTCTCTCTCTCTCTTTCTATATATATATATATATATATATATATATATATATATATATAGACAGATAGATAGATAGATAGATAGATAGGTATATATATTTCTGAGATGAGGTATTATGTACACTATTTACATTAATCGGACTATTGTCCTCATCTCGCCATATTTATTACAGCGTTTTACGCTCCGGTCTTCTTTAAGTTGTTGAAATGTCGAACTGAACCTTTTATTTCGCTCGTAGAATGTTCTAGTTCCACGTGCCATGTCTAATGAATGTCAGTTATCAGTTATCTCCTGTTATCCACCGCCTTAACCAGGTATTGAACTCACACTCACACCAGTGCTCATATTGCAATTTTTGCTGTTATCATTCCATATTTTTACCAGAGATCATTTTGCAATTTTTGTTGTTATCGCTTTTCTCTGTCACTCCCTTTTTACTGACATCCATTAGACATGGCACGTGGAACTAGAACAATGTACCCCAGTGATCGAAATAAAGGGTTCAGTTCGACATTCCAACCACTTGAAGAAGGACGGAGCGTACAACGGCCGAAACGTTGTAATTAATATGGTGACAAATATGAGGACAATAGTCTGAATAATGTCAATAGTGTGCATTTTCTCCTTTTAAAACATCCCGAATTTTCCCTTCCTTCCTTCAGCTGTAAGGCATCTCTACATGCATTTTTACAGTACTAATATTCAAGCGTTTTTATACCCTATCGAGGTTGAAATCTGCTTGGTGAGATTTGTAAAAAAAAAAAAAAAAAATTTCAGGACAAGAAATTTCCCACTAACATTCTTCAAAAGGTCGTGTTTTTGCAAATATGCTTTAGCGTGGGATACTGATGTGGGCTCAAAGTCGGGACCACGGAAGGAAAACACGGAACACGGATTAGAGGTAAGAAAGATATATTAAACGAAAGGTTACAAAGATAGTGTAACTGTAAGCGGAGCTTACTATGTGCTAGTGTTCAATATTGGTAGTCGTACGCGGCTGATACTACGGTATTAGAATACTTTCTCTCTCTCTCTTTCCTCCTCTTCTCTCAGAGTGTTATATCGCATATTTTATATAGTCCTGGAAGAGTACATGTTGTAGGTATGTTACGGTCTCACACTAGACATAAATACATAGGTAGTATAGACTCATGAAACAAGACACAACTCAGGTAAGATGACCTGAACGACGTTCCACTGTTCTTTTGTCCCAGCCTGATTCACCTAAAAAATTACATGCAACATATTTCTTTAGTCCATCCTCATCTGTTTCTAACTGACCAGAAAAAGGGTACAAATGATGAATTATAAGAAGAAAACAGGCCTCATTCTGTTGTTAGCTCGACTATCATATATATATATATATATATATATATATATATATATATATATATATATATATATATAGGGTGTACATAAAGTTCATGTGCATTTTATACTTTTTTAAAAAATTTAACGTGCATACGAACTTTATCTACACTCTGTATACACACACACACAAACACACACACACGCACACACACACACACATATATATTTAAAAAAAATTGTTTTATATATTTATATATATATATATATACATTTATGAATAAAAATGACAATAGGAAAACTGGTAATTGCTGACGCGTTTCGTCCAATGTGGACTTTATCAAAGCAAAATACGAAAATGAAATTAAATGAACAAAGTAACTAATAAAAACAAAAACAGAATGTACCTAACAACTGGAACGTAGAGAAACGCTATTTTCATATTTTTAACTGAAAAATAACGCCAGTAATTGTCACGTGTGGAGAATATTGTCATTATAACTATGTTGATGTATTCAACCATTTTCTTTTGATTTTATGAATCTGTTGTGTATATTTGTTTGTAAGAGCATTAATTTTGTTAAGAAAGGTGAAATAGGGAAAAAAAACCTGGGCGTAGATTAATATTTGGGTAGTTACTGCTACTACTGACCACGCAGGCATTCAAACGCTCAATTTTTCAATCTCCCATTCCCTCACACAGATAGTTAACTTCCCCACTCGTTTTGCCTTCAACCGGGAAGGTAAAACCTCGACTTGTGCTTTACCTCCATCCCCGAATCCTGCAGCGCCTCGCAACTCTGCCCTCTTGGTAACTCTGATCATGCAGTAGTATCAGTTAACATCTCCTTCAACTCCACCCCCTATAAAGAACCTCCTATCAACGAGCTGACTGGGACGCGTTCCGTGATTTCCTCCGCGATGTCCCCTGGGATGGAGTCTTTAAGCTCCCCGTCAAAGAATGTGCTTCTGAAGTTTCTTCCTGGGTTAAAGCTGGAATCAACGATTTCATCCCATCAAGGAAATATAGGGTCAAGTCGCGCTCCTCCCCCTGGTTCTCGGCTGCTTGCTCAGCCGCCATCGCCCACAGGAACCACTACTTCCACCTATTCCGTAGCGACATGTCTGACTGCAATAGACGTCTCTTTGCCTCCGCCCGTAACGAATGTAAGCGTGTCCTCAACGATGCTAAGTCACTATTTGCGGCTCGGATGAAGGAACGTATTGCATCTCGCAAATTTGGCTCCAAAGATTATTGGCGTCTCAGCAAAAGCGTATTGAACAATTGCAAACCCTCTATACCTCCTTTATTCAACCAGTTCGAAGTCCTGACCTGCTCTACCGACAAGGCTGAATGCTTTGCTCGGAAATTTTCATTCAACTCGACGCTCGACCCATACCCGACTTCCCTCTTAGAACTGAGGCCATATTGAGTGGGTTCAATATAACCCCATCTTTGGTACTGGGCGTTATCTCCAATTTAGACCCCAACAAGGTTAGTGGTGGAGACGGGATACCAGCCATTGTCTTGAAGAAATGCGCGCCTGAACTGGGGCCCGCCCTTTCTAAAATATACAACTACTGCCTCAAGGAATCTTGTTTTCCTGACTGCTGGAAGTCCTCTTCGATCATTCAAGAACTCCGGCGACCCCTCTGACCCTTCCAACTACCGTCCTATCAGTCTCCTTCCCCTCTTAGGCAAAGTCTTCGAAGCCCTAATCAATACCGGGGTGGTTAACCACCTCACATCCCATAATCTGCTCTCAGACAAGCAATATGGTTTCCGCTTTGCCCGATCTACAGCCGATTTGCTTACGGCCATCACTGAAACAGTCTACCGAGCTCTTCAAAATAACGGGGAAGCCCGAGCCGTGGCACTAGACATCTCCAAAGCGTTTGATAGGGATTGGCATTCCGGCCTTCTTCGCAAGCTCCAGGGTTATGGCATTACGGGTCGATTATATAATATGATAATTCCTATTCAAACCGTAAATTGAAGGTCGTTCTCAATGGATTCTCCTCCAGTTCCTATCCCACGAACACAGGTGTTCCTCAAGGCTTCATCCTAGGACCCACTCTATTCCTTATCTACATAAATGACCTTCCTGACGCAATAACTTCCCAAGTTGGCATCTACGCGGATGACACCACAATTTATTACTGACTCAAAAACAAATCTAGTCTCGCTGACAAAACTCGCCTGGCCGTGCGTCTCGAAAAGAACCTCCAATTGATTGTGAACTGGGGCATGAATTGGCTGGTCAACTTCAACGCTTCCAAGACAAAACTGCTCTCTATTAATCACCACAGAGATCCTTCCCTTCCCTCCATTAGAATGTCTGACTCTCAACTTCTCGACAGCAACTCTCTGCGGCTTCTCGGTCTCACGTTGACTGCTGACCTGAGATGGAATAAATACATTGAATCAATTGCCTCGTCCACTGCAAAGAAAGTTGGCTCCCTGAGCCGCGCCAGGAAGTTTTTCTTCCCGGAGTCGATCCTCCAGATCTACAAATCAACAATTCGCCCTTGCATGGAGTATTGCTGCCATATATGGTTTGGTGCCCCTTCTGTTTGCCTCGGGGTTCTTGATAGGCTCCAGAGGCGGATATGCAATGTAGTTGGCTCTGCCCTGGCGTCTCGTCTACAGTCACTTTCTCACAGACGCGCCGTCGCCTCCCTCTGTCTGTTCTACAAATACTTTCATGGAAATTGCCCCGAGGAGCTGCATTCGCTGGTTCCCAGACGTCATGAGTTCCAGCGCCTTACGAAGCTGGCATCCCACTCTCACCCCATCACTGTCGAAACTCCTAAATGTAGCCGTCTCTTCTACTCTAATAGCTTCATGTCTCGCACCTCTCGCCTGTGGAACTCCCTTCCCTTTTCCTGTTTCTCTGTGAGCTATAATCTCCAGCTATCCAAGTGTAATGTCAATCGACATCTCCAGTTGCCTTGATCTATCCACTACCCTCATCCTTTCTTCTATCACTCCTATCTGATCTTGCTCTAAATTTTCTGTATCCCCTTGCGTCCTAGTGGCTTCCCGCCTTGCTTGGGGTGAAATTTTTAAAAAAAAGAAAAAAAAAAGAAGATTTACCCGACGAGAAGAATGGAAGAGTTCAGTAAATACTATTTTTTCTGAACCGTTTAAATAAAGAGAAAGAATAAATGAGAAATGTTTATCGATCTAACATGTATCGGCGCAAAGTGTTACTTGGAGTATAAGAGAATGAAAAGACTAATGTGGAGAAAGGAGAATAAAAGAACAGGATTCAGGAACGCAAAAGATGCCGATTGTAGGTGTCAGAGAAGCATGAAACTGGAAGCAAATTCCACAGATTAGAAGTGTGAGGAAAGAGCTATTAGTATAGAACTTGCCTATGTAGTTTATCGTCTTACCCAGGACGACCAGCGCTTTAGCTTCATTGTTCGCGAAAGAGTCGTTTAAAACCACCAGACACAATGTCCTGCTTTGAAGCATGAAGATTTAGGAAACTAAATTCTTAGATTGAAATCTTATGTAGTCAACAACTAGAATAAACCAAAGCTTATTAATATCTTTCAAGCATGTGTGGGCATTGTAGCAATTAGCGACTCGGAAGGAGAGATCTGCAACCTGTGTACGAATTCCGGCGCGGTTCTTTACATTCACTTCGCATAAATATCTTTGGGAAACGTATAAAGGCATCTCTTCTCGAGGTAGCTCTGCATTTTAACGTAGCTATAGGTTAAAATGCAGAACTAACTGGTCTCTCTAGCCTTGGTTAGCTTCCAACCATGAAGAAGAAAAACTCTGAACTCAAAATCAAGTAAATGGCAGATGCGTTACGTCGGTCTATTTTTCCCGACTTGCACCAATGCCTACTGGTAAGGAGAAGGAAAACAAGAAAAAAAAATTGAAAAGAGATCCATCAGTCTATATTGCCTTAGATACACCTTATATTGTCCTAGATACACCACTATTGTTACAGTACATGTGGTACCCATAAGGAACTCGGGATATGACGTTATTTATTCTGCATGTCTTTGTCATTAACACATCACTTTGGTCAATATTAAGAATACGTTAACTTTACCTTTGTGTGAAAATGAGGCTGACTTGGGTTTGTGATGTTTCAACCCTAAACTTGAAACTTCTACATATCTTCTAAACTTAACGTATACAGCGAATTCTCCTGTCCGCAATATTGACCACCAAAAAAATGGTGTATTTCTGTCATATCTGGGCTGGAGCATTCATCCTTGAAAAATATTCAAAAGCATCTACGTAGCCTTGCAAGAGATTGCTTATTTTACAGCCGTCAACATATTCCCAACAGACGCAACGCTGCAAGCCTTTCGTTTCTCTATCACTGTTTCTATTGAAAGTCTTCTAACGAGCTACACTAGTAAAATGCCAATAGATTTAAGCACTGAAATCTCATCACACAGAAAGTAACTCAATTATGTATTTACCAACCAGCAACCTCGTACGAGAGGTGTGGTATTCTTTAAATTAGCAAACGATAAAATATTTTGGAATTAAATTTCGGAGACTCATTTTCAGAATATTTGCAATAATACTTTTCTTCCTAAAAAGCAATATTTAATAATATAAATTAGCCAGTAAGCTTGCAATTAATAAATCCAAATTTTAGATTTCTCTAGAGCCTACCTTGTTATTATGAATATTATCAATTCTTGGTCACTAACTAGTCTTTCAGTTAACCTTTTACCAGGGGCTTTGTTCGATCGTTTGTCATATAAATGTAACTAAAATACTTCCAATTAATTACTCACATATTTTTTCTCATATTTATTCGAGTATACAATATTACAAAATAATGCTTAGCGGTCGTTTGTTTACATGCGTCAAAAGGCGCAACAACTTCCTACGTTTATTTCATAAGGTCTACAACTACAATTCATGCACACTAAACCTGTCACATAAATCTAGTAGACCTGTAACATAACCTGCACACATATAGACGCATTTATCGTTTATCTTATACTAACACAATTCATTCAGTTATACTGTAAAAAAGATACACAAAACATTTTGTGTGAAATTATTCCCAAAGTAATTTTGTAATTCATTTCTTTCAATTAAAATTAATAATAGTACTCGAATAAATAAAATTATTAAAAATTGTAGATCCGTGTTTGAAGATTAATTTAATTCTTCGTTTATACACACATATGTCGTTACAGGCTCAGAATGGTAATAGGTGTGAATCTTCCTTTAAACTTAATAACTCAAAAACGAAGGATTTTCTATAGACATTTGTCATTGGTTGGTGTGAGGAACCCGCCCCCAAATTTTGTAAAAATATTATTGACAGACCACACACACACACACACACACACACACACACACACACACACACACACATATATATATATATATATATATATATATATATGCATGTTTATTTATATATATATATATATATATATATATATATATCTGAGTGTGTTGTTTATGGAGACACGGTGGAGTAATTGGTAGCGGCTGGGAGTAAAGTATTGGAGATCCAAGTTTGAATTCCAGTCCAGTTCTCAACATTTACCTTCTTATAGGTAAATAGCAGAGCAAACTGGATCGTATAGCCTTGAGTATCGAACGGTCTAGTAGAAGGACATAGAATTGAAAACTAGCGGAGTATCATTTGGGGACCTTCTGGCATAATGTGCACCACTTTTCTGTATTCGGCTCTTCCAAATGTGTTCATGTCTTCACCACTATAATCAAATGATACGTGCGGGTAGTTTGGGTGTTGGTTCTAAGAACTGAGCTGCTTAAACCTTATTCGTTAAAATGACGGGAGATGTGTGTACTGGAGTACACACGCACACACACAGACACACAAATAGACACACACACATACACACACACACACATATATATATATATATTTATATATATATATATATGATAATGAAAAAAGTTTCCATGTCACGCGTTTCGTCCTTCGTTGGACTAAATGTGTTGGTAGAACTAAATTTTATCCGATGGAGTACTGAAGGACAAAACGCATCACAAGTAAACTTTTTCCACTTTGTCATACAAATTTCCCCAATAATGTTCTTGATATATAAAAATATATATCGTTATTGCATATATATATATATATATATATATACGAAAAGGTGCTGAAAAAGACTTGACCGAACTAAGAAGAATATGGGAAAAAGTTATCCTACAAAATGTTTAATATCTAAAAACCACTAAACTAACTGAGTTGCTTTTTCTAAGGGTTTCCTGATGAGTGAGAGGTTGGACACTATTTGTCGTAAGAACCACAGAAAAAAAACTCTCTGAGTTATTCAGCTAGAAAGAAAACAGTTTAAATTTCTTTTGTATCAGCTCCACTGTCTTCTCAAATGAGCAATGGTGGGAGGAAAAAGATCATTCAGATCTTCAGCAATGGTACCAACCTTAATAATTTGATTCAAATCTTCAATGTCAATTCAAGAACCATCAATAGAACGGTGAATGAGTTTCAGAAAGATGGAACAGTAGAGAGCTAAAGAGATCAATTACAAAAGATCCAACTCAATCCATAAGACATTGGAAAGTGAGAGCGGAGTTTCACATATGACAGTCCAAAGAGCAGGTTAGAAGGTTAGTGAATGCTAAGATTATCGTGATATCTTAGGAAAACGATCCTGGAATAATATATATATATATATATATATATATATATATATATATATATATATATATATATATATATATATATATATATATATATATATACACTCCGTGCCAAATTATTATCGAGAAAACTTTTTTCTAAAATTTCAAAAACCGTCCAATCAATTCATACAAATTTTTCACCCAATGTTGGCAACACTGATCGGCGCAATCAATGAAATTTTTGTACTGATCTACGCAATGTAAACAAACTGGCGCCAACAATAATAATAATAATAATAATTTGCCACGCAGTGTATATATATATATATATATATATATATATATATATATATATATATATATATATATATATATATATATATTATCTTTATTTCAGTCCTTCATGAGCTTTCGATCCTTAGCTATAATGAACATGTCATTTTTCGTTTATGATCGATTTTATCACGATTCTTCTGTTAAGCTTGAAGAGTAATTATACATTCTTATTTTTCAAATTAGTCTTATGAAAACCTCGGACAATTCCAGTAAGATATCTTCAATTATTTCTAAGATACAACGGCTCAAATCTTAATCTAACAATTGGACAATTTTGCTGCGACACAATTTGGACAATTTTGCTGCTACGCAAGTTGGTCAATTATGCTGTTATATACCCGTTATATATGATGATTTTCTAAGCGTATCTTAGATGTGGCACAAGGCTAAAATATCGGCACCCAGGGAAGATAAAACTCTTCAGTCGTAACTGATCTAGTAAGATGAACTTCTTAACCACTACATCACGTCGAATTACTAAATGAATTTCTAAGCGTATCTTAGATGTGGCACAAGGCCGGAAGCATGGTCCACCCAGTGAGCATCGAACTCACTATTCAATCGTAATTGATTTAGTGTGACAAGATTGCTAACCATTACACAACGTCAAGCTGGCCTGCCTTCCTATTTATGATTGTCACTGCAATATTTTGTTAAAGTTGTTAAGCTCAAATATTTAACAATACAATCGGATTTTCACTGTAGAACCTGCAAATAATTTATTCAATGATTAAATTAAAGACTATGATTCCTAAGAAAATTTAGATAGCAAGATTGTGAAATTTTCACGTATTTTAATTTCACGAATAATACTCGATGTATTATTAATTACCTTTATAAGATGACAGTTTAAAATGTTTTAAACTGTGATCTTATAAAATTAATTAATAATGTGTCGAGATATCAAGTGGTAGAACTGTTCGCTTGTAGATATAAATTATAATCGTAAGTTTTATACTTGGGAGAGGTATTTGGGACAATATCTACCAACCGCCCCACGCGGTCACTTGTGACAGAAGGTCGAATTTAATATGGGGTAACCCGAGCCCGTAGGCTCAGCCAAAGATTTCCCCTAGACCTCGTATAAAACGGGGTCGGATAGGTTTTCCCCGAGACGAGACTCTGCCTTCGACATAGCTCCATCTGAGGATGCTCTCTGCCCGGATGCAGAGAGCTTAACCAGCCTAGTTGAAGACAAATCTCCAACTGCAGGCCGGCAGAGGTATTTTGGACAGATATACATTGTTGCCCGCTACTCGCTTAGAAAAGGAGATTATGTTCAAAGAAATCTTTGAATTATGAAAATTTTTTAATTCCAACCATAAGAAAGGTGATTAAATTTTCGATTTACTATTAATACAGGTCAATAAAGACCTATCCATGCGTATAGAGACATCAAAGTAGTCGTCCTTGCTGAGACCCTGGAAAGCATGTGCAAAAAACGAACGAAATGGGAGCCGCCGTGTAACGCACCTTAGCAAAATTAATTCCCACGCTGTTACTTGAAAAAAGAAGAAAATAGACATTCCATTCTCACGTGAAACCACTGCGATAAGATATCATATTTGAGGCTATCAGTAATATCACCATCAAAATGGATTTTCGTTTATTTAGTCTTCATAAAGAGTTTATTGTTCCTTAAACCTGGGACATGTCAACAGTTCAGGGTGTGTTCACTCTGACCAGTGAATCAAGCAGGGATAATTAAAAGAGAGAAAGAACGAACCAACCAAGCAAAGAAAGGGAATGTGTTAGACAGGAAAGAAGCGAACAGAATGAGAGAAAGGCAAGCATGAAAAGGGAGAATCTGAATGAAGAAGGAGAAAAAAAAAAGAAAGGAAAGATCAAAGAAGGAAAGAAGGAAAGAATGTTAGAGAGAGAAGGAGGGATTTAAGAGAGTGAATAAGAGAGAGAAAGGCAAGCATGAAAAGAGACAATATAAAAGAGGAAAGAAAAGAAAAAAGAAAGAAGAAAGAAAGAATATTAGAGAGAGAAGGAGGGTATTTAAGAGAATGAATAAGAGAGAGAAAGGCAAGCATGAAAAGAGACAATATGAAAGAGGAAAGAAAAGAAAAAGGAAAGAAAAAAGAGAGAATATTAGAGAGAGAAGGAGGGTATTTAAGACAGTGAATAAGAGAGAAAGGCAAGCATGAAAATAGACAATATGAAAGAGGAAAGAAAAGAAAAAGGAAAGAAGAAAGAAAGAAAGAATGTTAGAGAGAGAAGGAGGGTATTTAAGAGAGTGAATAAGAGAGAGAAAGGCAAGCATGAAAAGAGACAATATGAAAGAGGAAAGAAAAAAAAAGAAAGAAGAAAGAAAGAATGTTAGAGAGAGAAAGAGGGGATTTAAGAGAGTGAATAAGAGAGAGAAAGGCAAGCATGTAAAGAGACAATATGAAAGAGGAAAGAAAAGAAAAGAAAGAAAGAATGTTAGAGATAGAAGGAGTGTATTTAAGAGAGTGAATAAGAGAGAAAGGCAAGCATCAAAAGAGACAATATGAAAGAGGAAAGAAAAGAAAAAAAGGAAAGAAGAAAGAAAGAAAGAATGTTAGAGAGAGAAGGAGGGGATTTAAGAGAGCGAATAAGAGAGAGAAAGGCAAGGATGAAAAGAAAGAGTATGAAAGAAACAAAGGAAAGACCGAATTAAAAAGAAAAAGAAAGAAAGTGCTATAGAGATAAAAGGTATGAATAGTAAGAGAGTGAATGAGACAGAGGCAAGCATGAAAAAAGAGAGTTTGAAAGAGAAAGGAAATAAGACAAAAAAAGAAATAATGTTAGAGCCGTTAGGTTAGAGAGAGAAGTAGGGAAAAGAGAGTGAATGAGAGAAAGCAAAGCAACAAGGGAGTGACTAAGAAAAATGAAAAAAAAGGAGAGAAAAAGAATAGAGCAGAAAGAAAAGACGGAGGAAATAAAGAAGTAAGGAAAAGAGAGGAGGAAAGTAAAAGAGTGGCATAATGAGAGAGTGCGAAGAAGAAAGAAAGAAGAAAATTACGTAAGCGGGAAGGAAAGAAAAGAACAATAGACAAAAGAAAGGAAGAAAGAGAGATTAGGTATATGCATATGTGTATGCGTGAGAGAAAGAAAGAGTGAGAGAGAAGAGCGCAGACAAAAGAAAAAGAGAAAAATGAAAGAGAAACAAAAAAGAAAGTGTACAAAAAGAGCACCAAAGACAATTGAGTGAGAGAGAAAGAGAGATAGAAAGAGAGAGAGAGAGAGAGAGAGAGAGAGAGAGAGCAGAAAAAGTAAAAGTTAATGCAAAAACGAGATAGAGGGAAAGCGAATGAGAGAGAAAGTGAAGGAGTGATGGAAAAGAAAGAATGGAATTGACAACGAGGAAAAGAAAAAGGGAACAAATTGGACTGAGAGGATTAAGACAGAAAAGCAAAGGTCGGACAAGCGAGTTGGAGGAGGACAGAGAGAAAGGGAAAGAGAAGAAGCAAAATAGAGAGAAAGTGAAATGGGAGGAGAAAAATAATGAAGGAGAAAAAAGGCGATAAATAAAAGGCACTGCGAGTGTCTGAGAAAAAAATTGAAATAAGCTACCTTCGAATGTACGAAGAGAGAGAGAGAGAGAGAGAGAGAGAGAGAGAGAGAGAGAGAGAGAGAGAGAGATACTAAAGAATAAAGGAGAGTAGAAGAAAGCAAAAAGAAATGTAGCACATCTAACAAAAGAGAGGAAGAGAGAAACAGAAAGAGGAGGACAAAAGTGAGAGGGTTGAACTCAGTATTCTTAATTTGCCAATCAAAGTTTGGTTCTACTAATTAATCGGCTGATAAAGCGGCCATATTAGCATTTGCCGATTAATCGGTTTTTATACTCAGCTATCATAATTTCTTACATCACAAAATAATTCATACTTGATTTAAGAATCATTTGTTATCAGGCATGGAAGTAATTTAAATGATGTTCTAATAATTTTCTTTCATTTTTTTTGATAATTATTACTAGTGACTTAGAATGAGAAATCGGAGAACCGGGTTCGAATTCCTCTCGGCTTTGTTACATTCACTTACGCGTACGTACTCTTCGAAAGGGCATGGATTTATCATTCCCCCTAACTATGAGTTAAATAGTAGGTCTGGAAAATATTGCTATTCTAAAAAATTGTTAATATAATATTCCCTCGCAAAAGTGAATTTGTCTTACAATCCAGAATATGTTTCGTTTTAAATATCATAGAAAGGGTTGATAAACCGTAAAAGCAAATCAATCAATATAGTCTATCGTTATTAGGAGTGAATATGTTACCGATTAATCAACCGATTAATGGGTGCAATTCTAATTCAACCGATTAATCGGTGCAATCTTAATTCAACCAATTAATCGGCCTTATCCTAAATCAAAACACTATCAAATGAGAAAGAAATGAACGTAATTTGAAATCAAAATAATGCTTTTGGAAATGATCTCAGATAAAAAGAAAAATAAATATTGATCCAACTCAATCCATAAGGCATTTGGCACAGTCCAAAGAGCAGTGCATTTCACACTATCCTAGCTAACGATTGGAAGCTCATGAAGAATTGAAATTAAGTTCATATATATATATATATATATATATATATATATATATATATATATATATATATAAGTGAACATTGAAGTCAACACTCACAGTCGACAGACTGCTTTATGCTAGACACAATCGTCAGGCTGCTGACGACTGCGTCTAGCATGAAACAGCCTGTCGCCTCTGAATGATGACGTCAATGTTCATTTTTATATTTATATTTATATACGCTCTATCTCTGATATTGAGCACTTTATCCCATAAATATAGCACGCCTGATGATGACGTTCGAAAGTACTCGGTTGTCTTTTGGGAAATATATATATATATATATATATATATATAAATTTTGAAATAAAAAGTCTCATTCGAAAATATGAGAAAATACAAGAGAAAATCAGCAGGACTATGTTGTTTTGGCGTTTAATACAACGTGTTTAAAAGAGGGGACGCTGCCTAAATGCACACACACACACATATATATATATGAAGAAATATAGTCTTAAGCTGTGCTATATTTCTGGGATAAAGTACTCAATATCAGAGATAGAGCGTGTGTAAATATAAAAGTGAGCATAGAAGTCAACACTTAGAAGTGACAGTCTGTTAGATGCAATCGTCAGGCCTGACGATTGCATCTAGCATGAAACAGACTGTCGCCTCTAAGTGTTGACTTCTATGTACACTTTATATATATATATATATATATATATATATATATATATATATATATATCTATATATATACTAATCATATATATATATATATATATATATATATACTAATCATATATATATATATATATATATATATATATACTAATCATTAGCTAGGATTAATTAATTAATCAAACCTAGTTAAGGATTGAAAGCTCATGAAGGATTAATTAATGATGAACATGTCATTTTCTTTTATGTTAAGCCTGGAGAGTAATTATACATTCTCATTGCTCAAAGTAGAGTCAAATAGTATTATAAAAAATATCGGAGAATTTAAAGCTTAATCTAACAAATGGACAATTTTCCTTTTCATGCGTTTTGTACAATTTTGCTGTTACAGCAAGTATATATATATATATATATATATATATATATATATATATATATATATATATAACTAAAATAGATTCAGTGACGTGGTACCTTTAATAAAACAGTTAATTAAATTATTCGAATAATTATTTTAGCAAAAACATATTTATTATGGTTTAAGACCTCTTTTTGGGTATGTTTCATATGTTCAAACATATACATCCCAGAGTGGTTATGCAACATCCACAAAATCAAATCAACGACATTTCCTCCGTATTCTACTAGTAAGGAGGAAGTTCCACCCAGGCAGATTTTTCCTGAGTTATGCTACACTTTGCGGCATACCGCTGCGTGGATGCTTCCCTGAACACTATAATCTTGAACTTTTTAAGTTAAGAGTCAATCAATATCTATCCTCCTTATTCCCAATCGTCTTCATCTTCCTTTTATCTCCTCTTACATTTATATCACACACCTCATTCAGTAATGCTCTACATTGAGTGGCTCTCATGTGAACTTTAATATAACAAATTTAGATATTCCTCAAGATAACAGTAACTAGTTATTTCTCTATAAAAGTATATGGAAAATAAGTGTTTCTCCGAAAAAGTCATGAAGGAACTTCTAAAGCATATACAGTGTAACCCGAATATAAGAGAGTTGTCGGGACCGGAGAAGAAGTCTCTTATATCCGGGTTTAACTTATATTCGTGTTTCTCTTATATCCGGGTTTGGTCTATTTTGTTTAGGTAAGTATGGCTCTAATTTGGGACCATTGAAAATCTCTCTTATATCCGAGTTTCTCTTATATCCAGGTCTCTTATATCCAGGTCTCTTATATCCGGGTTACACTGTATATAAAAGATATGACCTCACCTGTGATGTTTGTGGCATAATTTGCTTGAGTGGTTCTCGAGTGAACTTTAATATAACAAATATATATCTTCCTGAAGATAACACTAACTAGTTATTTTTCTATAAAAGTATCTGGAAAGGAAGTGTTTCGCCGAAAAATCCATGGTGGAACTTTTAAAGTATATAGACATATTGATTGAGTAAAACAGACAAATTGAGTCACATCGTACCAGATCACTGGTAATAAAAGAAATGACATTAAATACTAACAATTCTTGTCACACTTGTGCAAAAGTGTGCAACTCATCTGGTGGGCGTAAAAAAATGGATATGTTCGCAAAAAAGTATACCTAACGACAACAAAACAGACGTGTATCATATCTTTCAATATTTTGCTAGAGGTTTTAAACGTTTGTCAGGTTTAAAGAGCCATAGTCGTCTAGTAAACAACTCAATCTGACTCTTATATCTTGCAATGATCATCCTTGACAAAGAGATGGTCTTCTTTATGTGTCTTGTTCCATAAGGAGGTAGGCGATCATAGTTCTCCACAATTTCCTCTCGGCATCAGTGAGTTTCCGTAACTTAGCTTCCCTGAGCGTTTTAAATAAATATTTTCATGATAATTTTTCTGATGAGCAATCCACTTTTCGTACCTCGACTTCATGAATTTAAGCGCAGTACTAGATTGGCAACTAGGTCTCATTCTTTTAATGTTGAAATTGCTAAGTGTAAGCGTAATTTATATGTTCCTCTCGCCTGTGTAACTCTCTTCCAGTTTCTTGCTCTCCCGTTAACTATGGTTTTTGAACATTTAATTAGAAAGTCAATTATTATCTTCTGCCTTCATGTATCTTGTTCTTTTTGTTGTTCTTTCTCTCCTGCAATATTTTTCAGTTTCTTTCACACTTAGTAAACCTTTGCGTCTTCGTGGCCTTATCGCCTTGCTTGGGCTGAAATGATTAAAATTTTGAATAAAATAACTGATAAGTATCATTTGAAATATTAGTATCTGAGGCAAGATCAGCACTGGCCAAAATGAATCGCAACAAAGAGCGGCTGTGCTCTCATTGAGGCTCGAACGTCTATTTGGATTAAAGGTCACACTCGACCTCGGTTTCTTTTAAGCACATAACGCCTACTACCAAACTCTATCGTTACAAGATCAAACCCATGGTGTATTGCTGCCATATATGAGCTGGTGTGGCCCAGTCCTCATTGTCCACCCTAGGCATAATTCAAAAGCAATTACGCGGCCTTGTGGGCGATGAATTATATTCCATTCTGAAAACGTTTTCCATGGACGAAGCATTGCTAGCCTCTCGCTACTCTCACGCTATTTCTATGGCTACATTCGTTAGTTCCGCCAGTTCAGACCTTCCCAGCTAGGACCGGCCATGCAACATTCACATTATCAGTTTATCCTCATTCTCTTCCTATTTCATTGACAAGGAGGAAGTTCCACTCAGATATATTCTTCCCCAGAACTGTCACTTTGTATATTAGACTCCTAAAAGGATACTTCCCCGACTACTACAATATTAACTACGTCAATTCTCGAGTTAAACTTTTATCTCTCCTACATATCCTCATCATATGCATAGCTTTCGCCTCTCTTTATGCCCTTACAACATTTAGTAAGTCTTGAGTTGTTCTTGGGCCTTGAACTTGGTGAACAATAGTATTAAAAAATATCTAATAACTAATTCCTACAGTGTATTATTGCGTCGATGATGTAAAAGTTCGCATTCCGCTACCCCCAGGCAGCACCTCTCTTCTTGGGTTTATTGCCCGATGCCTGAGGCGTCGCCAAAAGGTGTAGTGTCAAGGGGGCTTGTGAAATATTTCCACGGTATTACAGTTAAACTCACTTTAAACTGACCTTGTGTCAAATTCGATTGCAATGTGGGCGCACTGAAAAATACCCCAATGAAATTTTTTGATCGCCATAATCTGTTAATTCTGGAATAACTGATAATTAATATTTAATTATGCATAATTACTTTTAATTTACTTATGCATAATAATGCATAATTGCTTCAGTGTTGAAAAAGTCCTTTCATCGGAAGACAACGGTATGTAAATAATTCACTAATTACTGTTAACTAACATTTACAACAGAGAATTGCATTCATCCGGATCAAGTCATATGATAATGAAAATAATTAAATCAGATACTTTCTGAATAATTGCTAAGTAAGATTTACAATAGAGAATTACATTGATGTTTATGAAGTGTTTTCATCACAGAACATCTGCTAATGTACAAAGATATATGAACGAGAAAAGGAATTGCCTTGATGCTGATCAATTATTTACAGATAAATGTTCCACGAGGCAGCTTTTACCCAAGACGCACGTGAAAGAAATTCGCATATGAATGCTTCTCAGATCACCACAGTATTAAGCTCTTTAAGTCAAGAATCAATCTTATTCATCATCCCTATCCTCAATATTCCTCACCCGTTACTTCCTCCTCTTCATCCTGTATCTCCTTATATTGAGTGGCTCTTATGCCTTTTATTAAGTAAACTTCAGTTAAAATGTAGTCGTGGTTTATTACTTGAAGAAGATCCATATTGTTTTCAGCGGGTTTCTATTAGGTTGGTGCAAAAATAATGACGTAATAATGTCGTTTTTTGACGTTAAAAATACGTCAAAAAACGACATTATTACGTCATTATTTTTGCACCAACCTAATATTGCTAAACGATAGCTATTGATAGAACAAGGCGAAATATTCACTCTATTCTTTTGCACATTTTCGGACAGGATGACCGCGCATTGGTACAAATTGGATGCAGCTGGTTGTGTGATATGAAAATCGGAATTTCGAAAACTGATTTCCAACTGGTCTTGAACCCAGATAACTTTTAGCAGAAGCAAAGGCTCGTATTTCATTGATAGAGACAATGATACCAATGGCAGTGGAAGGGACGAAAGAAAGAAAGAAAGAAAGAAAATGAATGTAGGGATTGAATGAAAAAGCAGATAAGATTTAAGAACCCGTGTTAAGAACTTGATTTATAATTGATTCAAGCACATCGGTAACGTCTACTTTATAAATCTTAAATTAGTGACACACGAGAACTCTTTATGTGGCAAACAAGAAGAAAAACACGTTTATTTGAAACCTGGCGAAAGGTCCCTTTGTCAGAAAGCGTTAATAAAAAGTGAAATGCAGCTTATAAATGTCTTGAAGGAATTTCATGAATCTTGTAAAGCTTAAGAAGCTACAAATGGCAAAGGATTTTTTTTTCATCTGTTTCCTTTTTTATTCAAAATCGCTTTGTGTTAAACGTTATTATAAAAGTGACACCATATTAATATGGTGGACTCTCCCGTCGTCTTCGACGTATGTGGGTCAAGCAGCTTAGTTCCTAGGAACCGACAGCCCAGACACCAGCCCATATGATTTGATTATAGTGGTGAAGGTTTTGTGCAGAACCAACCACACTTTTTGAAGGACCGAATACAGAGACCTGGTGCACTACGTGCCAAAAAGTCCACAAACGACCCTCCGCAGGTTTTGAATTCAGAGTTATCCTTCTCCTAGACCAGTTGCCATCCAAGGCTATAGAACCCAGTCTGTCCTGCTATTTACCCATAGCTGGAGAGAGAAGAGGATTAATACCTTTCCCAATGGGTAATTGTACGTAAGTGAATGTAATGGATTCAACTGGAATTCGAACTAGGTTCAACGATTCCTCAATCCGAGCCGCTATCCACCGTGCCTCCCCCTCTCTCTCTCTTTCTTTCTCTCTCTCTCTCTCTCTATCTATCTATCTATCTATCTATCTATCTATCTATCTATATATATATATATATATATATATATATATATGGTGGGACTCTCCCGTCGTATTCGACGTATGAAGATCAAGCAGCTCAGTTCCTAGGAACCGACAGCCAGACACCAGCAAATATGATTTGATTATAGTGGTGAAGGCTTTGGTCAGAAACAGCCACACTTTTTGAAGGGCTGAATGCAGAGATTATCGCACTGCTTAGGGTTAATTGATTAATATATATATATATATATATATATATATATATATATATATATATAGATAGATAGATAGATAGATAGATAGTAATCCGTTGGTATAATCCAAGCGAAGCATATTAACACAATATAGAATTTAAAATATTAAATATTAAGTGTCAAAACTGACTCACAAAGAGCGCTCAGTGTACATTTTCATTAAACAGAGAAATATTTTTTTCTTACAATTCGAATTAAGATACCATTAGTTAATGATCATGTTCACCTACGAATTTTAATTTTAAAATTTTAAAATTCACAGGATTTTTTAAACTGTTTATAGTTGAAAATCCCGCGAATTTTAAAATTAAAATGGTATATTAACTCCAATTTAAGAATATATATATATATATATGTGTGTGTGTATTATTAGGTTGGTGCAAAAATAATGACGTAATAATGTCGTTTTTTGACGTATTTTTTAACGTCATTATTACGTCATTATTTTTGCACCAACCTAATATCTTATAACCGAAAATCTTTCCATACTCTCGAAAGTTCATATTTATCTAAATGTAAAAAATAAAATTTCTAAAGAAGTAACGAATTTTATTTATTTTAGCCAATTTTTAGTGGAATCCCATGTCCAGGGAGAAGATCCGTTTACTTGATAAACCGTGTATTTATTTATTTTCGTCTACCATCTTGGATATTCGAAAAATCTTATAAAAGAGAAACCCTTCGTGCCGACTCGGTAAAAAGCACATCGGATCTAAAGGCGGTTTCTCCTGCAACCATCTTAAATATGAATATATAACATATCTTAAAACTCTTTCTCTCTCTCTCTCTGTATGCATCTATCTATCTATCTATCTATCTATCTATCTATCTATTTATATATATATATATATATATATATATATATATATATATATATATATATATATATATATATTAAGAGAGAGAGAGAGATAATAATAATACAGAAAAAGACATTGCTTGTTGAGTATATTGACAAAATGCTGAAAATGTACCACATGACTCTTCTTTAAGTGGAACTTCCGTTTACAGTCTGTGGCCACTTTGACCCGCGGTTGTCAACAATCAAATATCTTCCGCTTTCAACTGAAGACAATTGTAGGAAAAGTTTATTCCCCCTTAACACGTGCATGGAGATCGGCAGGAAAAAAATATTTCAAATTCCCGACCTTAGCTTTCCTGTTTGCAAGCATTGCCCATAAATTATTCACTTGGGTCGAGAAAAGGACAAATACCAAGCTGACCTGTTTCGAATATTATTGCCTTTCAGATCTTCGGTGAAGTGTCTGCGTACAAGATTACAATGCTTGAAAGTTTTCTACAATTGCAATTGAACAAAATAAATAAATGAACAAAATTGCTATTGTTTTACTGAATGACAATCTTTACTTTTCTTAAATCGGCCAAATGACAAAACTTGGTGCCCAGAAATAAATATATAAACACTTAAGTCAACATGGCATCCGTTCTTCTTGCTTGCTTTCATGGTATGAATGAAATCAATAATAAATGAAACGATTTTTTAATTTACGTATATAGTTAAACATATCTTTAAAACTTATTTATCTACAAATCCCTTCTTAATTCACAAGTTCATTTAAAACAGTGTAATATATCCGATTTTATTATGCAAATTAAAGTTACTGAGGTTTGTAAAACTTTCACAACTACATAACCATGTCCTATGAATTCCATCTTCATGTTGTAATGGTTAGCAAGCTTGTCTCCTTAGAACACTTACGACTGAGGAATGAGTTCGGTCTCCGACTTGTACCGCAAAATAAATAGTAAATACGCAAACAGCACTATTCTTTATAAATATATATGGGAAATTAAAAACAAAAACCAAATCACACTAAAAATATTATGGAAAATAATGAAAACAGTATCAGCCTACATCAATAAATCCCAAACTGTAAACTCTACCTGGAGAAGAAAATAGCTATAATTACCATCCCAGATCAACACAAATTACTAAATTAATGATTAGTATTCATCTCAAAATGCAGATACAAAAACTAATTTTTACTATATTATTTAAAAATCGAAAACTAAGAACGAATTCGAAAAAATGAATAAATAAACAAGCAAAATAAAATAAATTAAACAAGAAATGTAGATAAATAAATAAGTAAACAAATTAGGTAAATAATACACAAATTAACAAACTACGAACGTACACATAAATACAAGTAAATGTAAGAATAATAATCAACAGTGATAAATGAAAATAATAAATACAGAATTAAAAAGTCAGCAAACAACACTTTAAAATAGATTCCAATAACTGCGTTCGGGCCAACGGTTATTTTTTTCACTCGCCTTTAGGAAAATTTCAAAGAAATCCGTTAACTCCCACCCAATAACCGTTAGGGTAACACAATAGACCTTCTACCCACAGTGCACCATTGAACAGCATATATAAATAATCGAACCAATATGCATGGAAGAAGAAAGCGTGTAAGCATGAAACGGCCTGTCGCCTTAGTTTGTTGACTTCAATGCCCACTTTTATATTTACATACGCTCTCTCTCTATCTAGCTCTGATATAGAGGACTTTAACCCATAAATATAGAATACCTTAAAACTATATTTTATCACACACACACGCACACACACACACACACACACACACACATATATATATATATATATATATATATATATAACGAAGGAAATAAACACTAAAAAATTGTCTAAAATCGTATTAAAAAGTGATCAATATCAAGTTAGACAAATCAAAACTGTTGGTCGATTTAATATCCTAAAATAATAACACGCTGAGGTCTCATTAGGTTGTTAATAATCACAGACAACAAAACAAGAACTTAAATTTCTTAATGCGTCACCGGAATTAATGAGTGGGAGGAAGAATGGAAAAAATTATTTTTCCAACTTCAACCGGGTTCTTATAATCCTAAAATCAACTTCGTAATGTGCCTACATTTGGCTATAATATTGGGCCTCTTATTCAACAACACAGTACCACCCTTGATTGTTACAATAACCAACTTCTCCTCATGACACAGCTTACAGGATTTGCTATTCACTTTCCTAGTTTTTACTTTTCTTAAAATATTCCATTTAATAGCCGGATTTCTTTCACTTTTTCCTTCTAAAACTCCAATAATAGTTTGTTAGCCTTTTATTGAACCTGTATTCGCGTATTCTAAATAACGAGGTATGGTTATACCACCTGCTTTACAATTGACCCCCAGTGCAACTTTTTTTTTTTGTACTGCCAATTATTTTCTAACTCGGCACAATACACTAAACCTTCTGTGCAATATACTTCATTTAAGGGACAATTCGTTTTCTTCTGCAATTACAAAGCACCTTCATTCCACTCCTCACATGTTCTTCAAGATTTGAATTTCTTTTGTTCAACATTTTAATAATCTTGCCTAGGTTGCTAGTGCAACTATTGCTCAACTTGACTGTGTTGCGATTAAATTATTTGTATAACCCGGACGTTTGGGGAAATGTTTATTTGAAAGTCTAAAAGTATTTTCCATATATTAGTTCTTACTTGTATGTTGAAGGGTGGTTTGAGCCAGGTTTTGCGTGTGTTTGAATATAACAGACAAGGAAAAATATAAGAATATTAGAAAAAGTGAATAAAAGTTTGGCAAATTTTCCTTGTCATATTCAACGATACATGTTTGAAAGAAAGGTGTCTGTCCATATATATATATATATATATATATATATATATATATATATATATATATATATATATATATTCATGAATTATTCATACAAAACACAAATACAAAGGTTCATGATTTAATTGGCGAGAAATCCATCTTCGCGAACAATTCAAATAATATACAAAAACCCCGAACCTGTTTATGAATGAAAAGATCCTTGTTTTATAAATTTTAGTTGCATAAGGTCTTATTTTTACAAGCTTTCGTCTGTTCCTACAGACATCCTCAGGTATGGAATAGATTTTGTTCTTGTTTTTACTCTCAGTAATAAGTGGACAACGAAAATAGAGATGTAATCGGAAAAATGCTATGAGAAATGTGTTATTGTTTTGGAACGTGCAGTCGCAACGCTGAGTTTGAATTTAAATTTTAATGTTGTGGGTTTTTGTACAAATATAGTGATAAGAGAATTCTTTTTTACTGGTAGATTTTCCGTCAAAGTGACATGAACTATATTGTTCAATAATTACAGTAATGTCGCACTTATTATCCAAAAGTTGCACTTGGATCAGTTATTTTAATTTCAATAAAGGTGCAATTAATTTACAAATTCATGAATTATTCATACAAAAAACAAATACAAAGGTTAATGATTTAATTGGCGAGAAATCCATCTTCGCGAACAATTCAAATAATATACAAAAACCCCGAACCTGTTTATGAATGAAAAGATCCTTGTTTTATAAATTTCAGTTGCATAAGGTCTTATTTTTACAAGCTTTCGTCTGTTCCTACAGACATCCTCAGGTATGGAATAGATTTTGTTCTTGCTTTTAATCTCAGTAATAAGTGGACAACTATATCACTATATTTGTACAAAAATGCACAACCTTAAAATTTAAATTCAAACTCAGCGTTACGACTGCACGTTCCAAAACAATAACACATTTCTCATAGCATTTTTCGGATTACAACTCTATTTTCGTTGTCGACTTATTACTGAGAGTAAAAACAAGAACAAAATCTATTCCATACCTGATGATGTCTGTAGGAACTGACGAAAGCTTGTAAAAATAATAAGACCTTATGCAACTGAAATTTATAAAACAAGGATCTTTTCATTCATAAACAGGTTCGAAGTTTTTGTATATTATTTGAATTGTTCGCGAAGATGGATTTCTTGCCATTTAAATCATTAACCTTTGTATTTTTTTTGTGTGAATAATTCATGAATTTGTAAATTAATTGCACCTTTATTGAAATTAATATATATATATATATATATATATATATATATATATATATATATATATATATATAATATAAAAGGCTTAAACACTAATATTCCATGGTTATAATTTATTACATTGGAATCGTAATCACGGACTAAAATGAGTGAAATTTGGTAGACGGAAATCTTGGAGAGCCTGTTGATCACGTTAGATATCACGCTATAATGTTCGCTCGGCGTAGTTGCAGTATAAACCATACGTGGGTTCTGTTAAAAAAACACAAATGTGGATGAGCAGGCGCCTGCAATTGGGATTAGCTTGCCGCTCTAGTACACGGTCAGCCACTAATGTATATGTATATCTGGAATTGCACAATCGAACGTGCTTATTCTTTCTGGCAGATACAATCTACACATGAAATACATATGTGAATATAAATTATTTTTCTTCGTATACACATATTTTGACGCGCTCACACACATGATTATATGCTTTTAATAATTGATACAGTATTTCGTTGATAGATTTTTAAAGATTTGTTCCGTTAACAGCAGCATTGGAAGTGCATTTTAATCTCCCTCCTTCCTGTTACATTTAATCTGGGTCCCATCACATTACGCTTAATGACACAACTTTCCTACTTTGCCTTATAAACTTCTCTCTTACATTTTCCCTTTAAACTAGCAGTTACTTAAGCCGACATGACTGAAAGGGAATTCCTAGTTGGCCTCGTGTGGTTTGCTGGGAAATACCGGAAACAGGAAATCATTGTCGCCATCCGGCAAAAAATCCCAAATATAGAAAATCAAATGCTTTTTAATTTAATTTTTTTTTTTTTATTTAAATCAAAAAGCATTCCGGAAATTTTAAAATCAGAATTGAAAAGTTACCACTTGTTCGCATTTCAACACAAAAGAGACCCACAAATTCCAGAGACTTATTCTCATGACTGCCATGTGGGGGTGAATTTTTTTTTTTTACCACAGTTATGTATATATCTACGGTACTTGTAATTTTTATTCTAAAAATGGAGTTTTGTCGATTTTACTTTTGTGTTAGGACATCGTAAGTGCGTACTTTCATTTTGTGCGCGTCTTCCCTTTTTTTTTCCGCGTGAGACTGACCGCTTGACACAAACTCACTTTGTCGTTGTGTAAAAGGCGAGGTCAGGAATTAGAACTTTCAAGAGAAATTGTTCTCTGAGAATTCCCATAGATTTTTTTCACGGGACGCTGCCACCACTAAAGACTTCTTTGGTCATTTCTTCTTTGTAAAAACAAACCTGACTTTTTTTAATTGCATGCATGCATCTATCTATCTATCTATCTATCTATCTATCTATCTATCTATCTAAGATTGTACACTATCTATCTATCTATCTATCTAAGATTGTACACTATCTATCTATCTATCTATCTATCTATCTATCTATCTATCTATCTATCTATCTATCTAAGATTGTACATTATCTATCTATCTATCTATCTATCTATCTATCTATCTATCTATCTATCTAAGATTGTACATTATCTATCTATCTATCTATCTATCTAAGATTGTACATTATCTATCTATCTATCTATCTATCTATCTATCTATCTATCTATCTATCTATCTATTAGTTTTAAGGATGCAACAATGATACCACCGGATTGTTCAAGAGACGAATGGATGAAAACATTGATTGCAAAACATTTGATTCCATGACAATCGTGAATTCAATACATTGCTGAAAAGTAACATAATTTGGTGAATAATTTGAATTTAACTTGAATAAAACTGATGAATATTCCAATTATAAGGCAGTAGTTCCATCAGGCAGATTTTGCCAAGAATTCCTACTTTGTGGAACAGACTCCTGCGTGGATGCTTCCCTGAAAATTAGAATCTTAACCTCTTCAAGTCATGGGTCAGTCATTATATATACTCCTTATTCTCATAATATTCCTTTCCTATATTCTTTTCTAACATTCATATCACACCCCTCAGATTAAAGATCTATATTGAGTGACTCTTGAGCCTTGTATTGCGTAAACATTGTTAAAATAAAATTAACATTTATGAAATGGTCTCTAAGTATCGAAAATATGATTTGAATTTAAGGGTTCGTTTCAAAATTCCATAACTTTAAAGAGAAATACAACAGACATCTGAAGAAGGACAGAGGATTCATCGGTTGAAACGTTGTGAGTACAATAATGAAGATAAGGATACTAATCTGGATTGAATAGTATATAATAATTATAATCTCAGAAATCCCGGTATAGATAACTTATCTGCTTTTTTACAAATTTGCACTTATTTTCTTGATTAACAGGTCGTGCAAAAATAACGACGTAATAATGTCGTTTTTTGACTATTTTTTAACGTCAAAAAACGACATTATTACGTCGTTATTTTTGCACCACCCTAATAAAACGTAGTAATTAACAAAATTACCATGTTTTTAGGTCACTTGCTTGTAATATATCAGCAGTGGTACAGGGTCTTATCCCTAAACGACATAGATTTTAATGTACAAGTCGAATTTTCAAGCCTAAGTTTTTTTTTTCTCAAAAACTATGGTTGTACTTATATGGCGAGTATCAAATGGAAACTTTTATCACTGAATTGTAAACAAGTGGGACAGAAATCCTAACAATTATTGTATGTCACTTACTGTTATGGGACCTTACCCATAATAACATACTGGACTATTCCATACGTAATAAATACTGCGCCTCAAGAGGAAGCAGGGAGTTCAGTCTGCAGTCCGAAGTGAGGTCTGTCAGAAGTCTGTCAGTTAGTCAGAGCGAGCGAGTCAGTCAGTCGAGTCAGAGGCAGAGCGAAACAGAGTCGAGTTCAGACAATTACTACTAAACCTGATTGTTCGTACTAACACTTTTTTCTTCTCTGTATATATTCCTGTTTGTAATATATCTGTGTTATTCCATACGTGTGTTCGAGTTATTCTTTATTGGTTCTACCTTGGACTATCACCGTGGTACAAGGAACCGGACCATAACACTTACCGTACCTCCAACAGGCTGCCACAAATATATCCCACTAAAACTTGTCTTTGGTGAATATATTTAGCATATTAACATAGAAAGTAATATAAAATATTAAAATAGGAAAATAAATTCAGTATTCGGTTTACGTTACAACGGACATCACGTCTAACGTCTGACACATGACCATTGACCGAAGCACCGTTTAACTGAAGCAGCCATTCAGACAACTAGTTGCCTCAATATGCAGGTAAATGGCGTGACCTTAGTTTAGGCATAGGTTATCATATATTGTAGCCTAACTTCATTTACCAGACCATTGGTAGCTTACCGTAAGTTTGAGGGTCGACATACTGTAGGTATAGGTCTAACCGAGAATTTTGGGAATGAGACGCTCCCGTGTAGACCAATTGGCCTCACTGATTCGGCGTGGCCGATTCGGTGTAGCCGACTCGACATAGGAATTTTTTTAGAGAGACGAGGGGCGATTAGGCGTCGGATTACTACTTCGTAGTAGTTGGTTGCATTTTTATATTGAAGGAAAGGAGTAGAGAAAAGAGGCATTTTTAAATTTAAAGAAGGGTAGTTGGAAGTATTTTTATATTATATTTTCTTCACTGCAGCTTCATATTTTTTAGTCGTCAAAGCATTTTATTCCAAATGGAAGCAAATATTTTATCAAAACGTGGAAGAAACAAAGTGATACACAATGGATACCTTGTTATTTTTGACGCAACGAGCAAGATGGATCCTGAATTAAAGTTTTGGCGATGTGAACAGAAAGATCGAGACAGTGACGTTGAAACAGTGTGATGTCTAAACGGCAGTACCGAATAGTCCAAATATTTTTCTAACGCCGAATCTCTCCCGCCGAATCAGCGACGTCAAAAGGGGTACGCCGAAGCATACGAAACCGCAGAATTTTGAGCTAAAAATCTTGAGGTCGATTTGTACGCCGCAGTTTACGGCAATTTAATTGAGATGTTTTTGTCTGCTATGTTTTTATCTATTTTAATAGATTTTACCAAATAAAAGGCTCGAGAGCAACTCAAGCTAAAGGTTTACAGATGAAGTGATATTGATGAATGAGTTATTGAATATGAGCGGGAGAGAATAAATATGAGAATGAGGTTGATAGAAAACGATTGATTCTCGACTTAGAGATGTCACCATTTTCAGTGTTCAGAGAAGCACCTAAATTAGATTAGTAATTCTTGGAAATGTCGGCGATTCGAGCCCGTGAAAATAGTAGTAAATGTCTGAACTGGTGCGACTAAAACATGGAGCTCATCTGAACATTTGTCATGGACATAGCGACAGAATAGCGACAGACATAAATCCTCAACCCCCAGCTAAAGATGAAATAAGAAAAAGTGAACCTTTTAGACTTCAGAGTGACGAACTCGGTCAGTCAATCTTTCTGTAGGCACATTCATTTCTCCTGCTGCAGATATAGTGGTTCAGGAAGCATGCGTACAATAGACCGTTAAAACATCACAAGGCAAAAATTATGTCAAAACATGGCGAATTCTACGACAGTAAAATATCAGTAGATGTTCCACAATTGCATCGTTAATTATTTGAGCTTAACAACATTATCAAAATATTGCAATGACAGTCATACATATAATCGTTATTTAAGTTGTTTTGGTTTGACTTGGTTTGTTTTGTTTTACAGCATATCAGCCTCAATGGGTTATTTAATGCCGACAAAATTGTTACTGCTGGTAATATCTTATTTTTCAAAAATGTATTGCTTTTAATGTATTGCTGGGAATGTTTTTTACAAAGTATTTCTGGTATTAAAACCTATTTTTACACTTTCATAGTGTTTTGATCCCAGTTTGGTGGTTAACTATTTACCCATAGCCGGGACCGTAACAGGTGCTACCACCCTGGATCAGGGTGGACCTGTGAACACCAGCAATTAAGATGTGGTTTAACGCTCTTCAAAACCTTCTGATCAAAGGCCTTGCTGTCGGATGTAGTTTCTTGTCTTACCCAGGAGGCAGATGTAGTTTATCGTCAATCCAAGACGGTCGTTATTTAAGTAAGGGGACATAAATGAAAAGATTGGATATTGATCATTTTTTCCATTTTACTCTAACAGACGTTAAACACTTTTTGTTTTCATTCATTATCTTTCTTTTTTTCTAAGCACATCTCTGATATGTCTTTGCCGTCTTTCCACGCGATCAAAACGAAATAGTCCATCTTTTATGAGGTATTGACAGGAGACGTTAAACACTTGTTTCTTTTTTTCTTTCTTTTTCTTACAGAAATCAAGTGCGTCTCTAATATGTCTTTTCCTTCTTTCCACGCGATCAAAACGAATTTTTTTTTTATGTTGTATTGTCAGGAGACGTTAAACTCGTGTTTGTTTCTTTCTTTTTCTTACAGAAATCAAGTAGCGTCTCTGATATGGAATCTCCGTCTTTCCACTCGATCAAAACGCAATAGTCCATTACTTCTGATGCAGTCATAGGGCGTAAAGTTCGTGCTACCTAAGGGATATAAGAATTATAATAAGATATGCAGATTCGGTCGTACTTCATATAGACTAAACTCATTTTTTTAAATCGGTATTACCCTTTGCAAGGCAGTAAATCCACTAACTCACAAGGAGTTAATGGGTGTGAAAGAGTTAGGAACAGAAATATTAATAATGAGCGGGAAGAGGAAAGAGTAATCAGGAATACAGTAGATAGAGATTGACATTGCATTTAAATTTTTGCAGATTAAAGCTGGCTAAAAAGCATGGCACCGGAAGGGAGTTCCAGAAGCGAGAAGTGCGAGAAAAGAAACTGTTAGCATAGAACTTACGATTACATCTAGACAGCTCAGTTGTAATCTCGATCGCGACGCTAGTCTAGTACTGTGCTTAAATTAAAAAGTCTAGGTTCATCCAAACAATTACCATGTAAATATTTATAGAAAAGACACAGAGATGCCACCTTACGGCAGTGGGGACATTACTGATGCCAAGCCGTCAGATCAGGATCAATAATATTGCTGATACTTCCTTGGATTTTATCAAGGAGCTCAATGTAAATAGCAGATGCACCGGAAAGTATGTAGCAGCAATAATCGATGTATGGACGAATGGATGATTTATGATATGTAAAGAAAAAAACTGAATTATTTGCGATATGATTAGGTCCCCTATTTCAGCACGGCGTTGTTTTATACTAACGTTGTATTTATAAGAGTTAGATTAGACCATACATATAGTATTACTGCCATTTATAGACTGAAGCTGCCCGATTCTCACATTCCAACCTTGATAGAGTTCATAATCGTTCACGCCGTGTTGTAGGGGAAGACTTATTTTCCACTCCACAGCCTCTTTCCCACAAGCGAAAAATTGCAGGCTTATCTCTATTCTATCACTATTTCCGTTAGAAATGTTCGGATAAGCTCTACGTTTTAGATCCAGCAGTTGAGAACTTTTACGGCTAGGGCTCGCCACACTACCTACATGGAGTCGAATCGCCCACATTTGTAAGCGGGGAAGTTTCACTCAGCTTTGTCCCGAGAACTGCTACTTTGTGGAAGGAACACCTTGAATACTTTAATCTTAACCCCTTCAAGTCAAGGGTCAATCGTTATCTAGTCTTCTTATCCTCATAATAATCACTTCATTCTTTTTCTTCTGACGTTCATATCACACGCTATTTCATCAATCATGAGTGACCCTTGAGACTTGTGCTGGATGACCTTTAATATTCAAAAATCTATTGTTGAATTTTATCATAACACTCCACGTTGCTAAACACCTTGAGCAAATAAAGCGAAATCGGACGTAGCTTCCACTTACTTGAAACCTATAATACCTTCGTTACGAATCGCCGTGGCACGGCGGAGTAATGGTAGCCACTGGGATAGGAACCTGTGAGCCGAGATCGAATTCCAGTCTAGTTCATTACATTCACTTACCCGCTAATACCCTTGGTAAAGGTATGAATCTATCTCTTCTCATCACTACTATGGGAAAATTATAAGTACCCTATAGACATGAGTGGCAACCAGTCTAGAAGTCAACTCTGAATTCAAATCGGATAGCGCTATCCTAAAAGTGTGTATGCAGGCTGGGGACCGCTTGTGAATCAAAATTCCCACTGAAACGCCAACTATAAATTTGCATGTCCGAATGAATACGACCTTTGCTAATCTTGGTCAGCTGTCGTTCAGGTTCGGAGAGTTCATTTGACAGAGCCATTACAATTGACCGGGTGTATGCTGCCACAGATACGGGTAGAAAGATACAGATAACGTACTTTAGTAGTCAAAAAGTGTACTGGGCCAGACTGCTGTGATAAAAAAGGAACAATAATAAAATTGACAAAAATAATTTTAAAAATATCTTTCCATCTAATATTTACTTAGATATACGAATGTTGATTGATAGCTGGCGTCTCTAAACAATTCCTGATAGGATAATGAAACTGATATCAAAGGGAAATAAATTTACTTGCAAATCAAAATTGCAAGTTTATTTTCAATTTAGTCACCAAACTTTTTTTTAATGATTTCACTTCAAGCAAGGCAATAGAGCAAGGGTTTGCTGTGTGTGAGAGAATATGAGAAAAAGAAAGAATTATTAAGAAGAGAGAACAATAAACTTCTCAACTTTGGAATACGGAGGAAACGTAGATGATTCGATTCTGTGGAAGTAGGATGACGTAAAGATTTGAATTAATGGAACTAAAGAACTGAGTTCATATAAACATTTGGCTATGAAGTAACGATAGACTGGCAACATTGAATGACTACAGACTTGCAAATGGCTGTACAATTTCTGTACTTGTGTATATAGAAATATATACCGATTTTTAAAATCATTTCACCCAGTCAGTCAGTCATGTGCCATGCGTGATATACGCTTAGGCGATCATGTATCTTTCGATACATGACTAACGAGGAAAATTTTTTCCCAAAGTAGATTGCCATTTCTTTATGCGGTAGACTAGTTGCCGTCTAAGGCTATAGAAACCAGCCTGTCATGCTATTTAACCATAGCTGGGTGAGAAGAAGAAGATTTATACCTTTTCCAAGGGTATTAGCACGTAATTTAGCACGTGACTGGAATTCGAATTCGGCTCTCCGATTCCTCAATCCGGGCCGCTACCTATTACTCCACCGTACCTCCATTTCACGCAAGTAAGGCAAAAAAATCGTTAAGACGCAGGTGTATACTGAATGTTAAAGAATATATTAAAAAATGGAAACATTATTAAGGAGAGCGGAACAATAAAAGAACAGGAATTACGAAGATAACGACTGACATTGAATTTAAATTTTTGCAGTTCAAATTTGGAAAGCAAGAAATCGGGAGAGAGTTCCACAAACCAGAAGTGCAAGAGAAGACACTGTTAGCATAATCATTTCAACTATAAAATAGTGAGACCTTGCCGACAATTTAGTACCTCGCTGGAAAAGAAAATAAGTGTAATGATAAACCCATTAATACTTGTATCATAAAGCAAATTATCCAAATAGAAAAAAAAGCTTTAAATCATTATGCTATAACGTTTTGTGATATAAAATCCTAAACAAGAAAGAAAACAGTAAATAAAACAAATGACGCCATTTCCGTTTTACCTAATTTTTTAACCTTCGACTTCTAACTGCAAAGACTAGCGTATCTTTAACGAATATTTATAGCTTTAATATTTACTAAAGGGCATTTCTCTTCGGAATAATGGTTAATGAGCTCATCTTACAGACCATTTTCCTATAGTAAGTTAATTTCTAACTAGGTGCATCCCACTTATGCTTTTGTGACAGACTCAGCTAAACTTGGTAAATTGTTTAAAATATTTACAACACATGTGTTTCCACAGAGTCAAAATATGTACATGACGTATATACAGGAAAATTTACACAGAGAATTTATTTGCGTTATTTTGTAGACATATTACAAGAAAAAAATATCAATACATTTAACTCTTATCGATATCAATATATTTATCATATATTTAGTTATTTTTTATTACTATTTCTGTCCCTTAGATAAATATGAACTTCGTCCAACTTAAACATTTAAACCATACCGACGACAGAAGAAAGATCGTTCTGCCAAAATGTAGATATAATCGCATCTCCATTGTTAAAGAAAACATGTTCACTCACAGTCTTTCCAAATATAGCATCACAAAATAAAAATAAATAGAGAAAAAGAAAAGAATAAAACGTTTTATTTCTGATAACCGAAAAAAAGGGAAACAATACTTTCCAAGATTAAACTTTTGCGTGGAAAATAATTCTAGCCACCATTCTCTTCTCCTACGCTATACACGAACATGCAGTGCTGTGTTGTCAGATAAATTAGTTCGTTTTCTTTTCAATGTTACGTGAATTAGCACGATGAATATTTTTTACCGAAGCGTTTTATTTTTTGTAACTCTCTTCTCCATTTAAAACTTTTATTTATCGTTTTATATTATTGGCTAACGAATTTATCTGACAAAGAAATTAATATATGCGTGTGTGTGTGTATGTATATATATATGTATATAAATGTACATATGTATATAAATGTACATATATATATATATACATATATATATGTATATATACTTCAATATATGTGTGTATATATATATATATATATATATATATGTATACATACATACATATATATATATATATATATATATATATATATATATTTATATATATATATGTATGTATAATTAGTTATATTTACACTGCACAGTTCTTTTTAGCAGACATAAGATTCAACACTTCATGGTGATTGCCAGACTCCGTCTGAAGATTGCATTGAAACGTCATGAAACTGGCGATCACTATATAATGTTGATTTCTATGTTAACTTTCTTTATCTCTCCCTCTCCCTTTCTCCATCTCTATCTATCTATCTGTAAACACACACACACACACACACACACATATATATATATATATATATATATATATATATATATATATATATATAAAGAGAGAGAGAGGGAGAGAGAGAGAGATGAAGAGATTCAGATAGATAGATTGTTAGATATATATATATATATATATATATATATATATATATATATATATAGATAGATAGATAGATAGATAGATAGATAGATATGCGTGTTATCAATCATTTTTTGTAGCTTAAGACATGAAGTGCCTTCGTCAAACAAAGGAAAAA
The DNA here is from genome assembly GCA_963932145.1 of Acanthosepion lycidas. NCBI lineage: Eukaryota > Metazoa > Mollusca > Cephalopoda > Sepiida > Sepiidae > Acanthosepion > Acanthosepion lycidas. The sequence continues at coordinate 111,414,906 of OZ010576.1, read as the reverse complement.
TTAAGATGGAGTACTTGAAATGCTGAGTAAGTTGACAGATTAATAATTTGTTAAAATATCCGGCGAGGATAGAAATTGCTAGCGCAATGTAAGTTCAAGTCACAAGCAAATGAGATAAGCTTTGTGTCCAATAGTGAGGCACGCGTATCTTAAAATATGGCTGTTTTTCTGTTGGCATGCATTTGTAAAGTGTCACTGTTTTGGGTGCATATCTAAGAAAGTCTATCGGAAACATAACCACTCATTTTCAATATCTATATTACAGGTTGCGCGGCCTACTATGCAATCTGACAATGAATCACATGGGACTTTTTTTAGGAATGCATTGAAAAACACGACTGTCAAGGGATCGGCTATTCGGTAGTGAAGTGCTGGCGAGTGAAATTGTGCTACTGTCTTCTTACGTGACGTACACAGGTCTCTTTTTTTTAATAGAATTAAATTGAATTACTCAAGTCTGTCAGCGCCTACAGTATAGATATAGATCACTGTGCCTTCTGGATTTTCTCAATCCTCAAATCTCATTTGATACGCCATCGAAGAGATTTTAGGCGAAAACGATGAGGTCAGCTAATGGTAATCCCGAAAGAGAAATTTAAATTGAGAAAAGTGAAAAGACATTGGAGTAAATAGTGAGGCTCCAAGTGAATTAAGGCATAATTTAAGCCTATTAATTTCGTTAATGTCTAAGAGTGTACTGTTAAAATATTAATGACTAGCCTAAACGCCACCATTTAAGCTAGCTCCTCCTGAGGGCTCTTGATAGGGCCTTCGGCTTACTCAGGAGTTTCAGAATCCCTAAGTCTTTCCATATTCTCAGCATTGGAAGCTCTTCTATCTGCCGTTTGATCTCGGTTATCATTTGCACAAGACTTTCTTTTCCTTGGCTCTTTTGATTGCAATCTGGTCTCCTGTTGGTGGAGATTTCTTTTTGTGAGGCACACTGCTGCCGTATGCGATAGACAACAATCAGCTACAGAAGAACTCAAAATTGATCGCTGCATTTAAGTACCGCATTAATATTTAAGCTTACATTTTAAAGTTCAACGATAATTCTTCAGCCACTATTTAATTTAAAGACAATATCATGTACGTACATCCTTATTTTCCGTACAAGCAATTATTTTATTTCATGGCTGACTTTCGCTGGATTTCGAAATTTATTTCCAAGATATAAAAATTGTTATCGCACAGTTATCGGGAAACAATGCTGTATGTCTGGAACTTTATTCTTATCTTTGGAATACGGGGGAAACTTGGATGATTCGATTCTGTGAAGTGGGATGACGTAAGGATTTGAACTAGTGGAGCTAAAGAATTGAGATTATATAAATGTTTAACATCACGACAGACTGGCAACATTGTGTGGCTCTAGACTTACAGATGGCTGTACAATTTCACAAGACTCGTATACATAGAAATATATACCTATTTTTTAAAATCATTTCCCCCATGTAAGGTGACAAAACCACTAAAACGCAGGAGTCTACTGAGTGTGAAAGAATATAAAAAAAGAAAAAGAAAACATTATTGAGGAGTGTGAACAATAAAAGAACAGGAATTAAGAAGACATAAGATAACAATTGACATTTCATTTAATTTTTTGAAGATCAAACTTGAATGGTCAGCAAGAAACCAGACGAGAGTTCCAGAAGCAAGAATTGCGTGAAAAGAAGCTATTAACATAGAATTTACGGTTACGTATAGCCATTTCAACTGTAAGAGAATTGCCGACAATCTAGTTTTCTTTGCGTGTCGTGTACTCTGAGGGCGTTGACGATCATGGCTCTCCACAACGCAGTTTTGTTGCTTCAAATCTCCTCTTCACCTTTAAGGAGATTGCCCAGCATTACTCTTCACGTTGAGAAGAAGACACAAATCCCTGTCATACAGAAGGAAAGATATCAAATAGCAATTTAAAATTCTTTTCCTTGTTTCTTAGTGCACTGCCTAGCAGTTGGAATGCTTCCTAGGCTATCCCAATACGCCTTCGGTTTTCAATGTCGCTCTTTCCGTCCTCTGTTAAAACATTTCCCAGATATTTGAATTTCCGCACTTGTTTGATCTTGGTACCTCCGATTTGCTATTCGCATTTTGGGTTCATCATTTTGCTTACTACCACGAATTCTGTCTTTGTCCAGTTGATTTTTTTTTATTCTTTCTTCTTGCTTTCCTTCTTTTTAAGCGTTTCACCCCAAGCAAGGCTGTAAGCCACTAGCACGCAAGGGGTTACGGAGGATTAGGAGCGAGAGCAGATAGGAGTGATAGAGGAAAGGATGAATAGTGGATAGATCGAGGCAACTGGAGATGTCGATTCACATTACATTTAAATAATTGGAGATTATAGCTATCGGGGAAACAGGTATAGGGAAGGGAGTTCCACGGGCGAGAGGTGTGAGATATGAAGCTATTGGAGTAGAAGAGGCGGCTACATTTAACAGTTTCAACAGTGAAAGGGTGAGAGCGGAACGCTTGAATTCGCGAAGTCTGGGAACCAGCGAAAGCAGAATCAAGATCCCCGAGGCAAACAGAAGGGCCTCCAGACCATATATGGCAGCAACATTCCATGCAAGGGCGAATGACTGATTTGTAGATTTGAAGGATCGATTTCGAGGAGAACTTTCTTTCTGTCTTTGCTAACAACACTATGTCATATTTAGAATCCCAGTACCATAGTGAAAGATTGTGTGTGTATGTAACTGTGTTTATGCGTATGTATGTGTGTGGATGTGTGTGGAACTTCTAGCGGATGCATTTTATACATTTTATTTTACTAATATCTTTGAAAAGGCATGTATTCATCTCTCCCTGAGCACTGTCATATTGTTTTGCTATCATTGTTCGCCATTGGCAGTATAGAAAACTGTTGCAACACTCTACATAGATAATAACTATTAGATTAGATATCGCTACAATATTCTCGGCGAAGGTACAAGCCACAAAATGGCGACTATACCCATTGTGAAAAGAAATATATAGACTTTAGTGACACTGGATACAACAAGTTTTTTTTTTAATTAAAAAAATGGGAAATATATTCTAAAATAATTTTTTAGGTATTTCTTGAAAGACTGCGAACTGTGGGGTGAAAGAATTGATTGGTTGTAACATATCGATAACAGCCAGATTAAAATGCTCGTCTGACACGATTTGGGTTCACTGCTTATATTTTTATCTGTCTTTCTTTTAATTTAAAGAAGTTCTGTGCCAGTAGTTTGTTTCAAAGATTAACTCGAACTATTTACATGTATTTCATTAAGTGGGTGAACCACGATAGCCCCAACGAAATAAGTAAGATTTAGAGCAGATTGAATCAGTATTAAAATAACATAAAACATATTTTCTACAAGACAAAACATGGGTCGAAAAAAGAAAAAATGAAGTTATATTGTAAATTATAAACGAAGGGCATCTTATCGTCGGCTCGTCTTATCGTCAAATCTTTCGTAAACAAACATAGTATCTGAAGTCAGTAAAACTTGTCTCTTTTGGAAATATGCGAGCAAAACATGTTAACAATAACAACTATGAAATGTAGGGTGAGTCAAGAAGTCGCTGTGTAGTAAAGAGAATTGACTGCACTACAACAAGTAGCATAAAAACAAAAGAGAAAATGTATTGTAAGAAAATAAAATGGAGTCATTCAAAAGACTGAGACTGAGAAAGGTAAAGAAAAGCTGAGGAAAACAAGAGATTTAGGTTTTGAAACTGCCACGAAATGGAAGAATAAAAGATAAGGAGAGTGCGTTTATGTTAAAAGAAGAAGAAAGAGAAGAAAGGATGAGGGAGAAAGAAGAAGAAGAAGAGGAAGAAGAAGAAGAAGAAGAAGCAAGAGGAGGAGCAAAATAATAATAAGACAACGGCGGCGGCGACGACGACGACGACGACGACTAAGAAGAAGAAGAAGAAGAAGACGGTGAAAAAAGAAGGAGGAAAAGAAGAAGAAAAAAGAAGAAGAAAGAGGAGGAGAATAATAATAAAATAATAACAATAATAATAGGAAGAAGAAGAGAAGAAGAAAAAAAATAAATAGAAAGAGGAGGAGAAAAATAAAATAATAATAATAAGAAGAAGAAATGTGAATGAGAATAATAATAATAATAATAGAGAATGAGAAGAAGAAGGAGGAGGAGGAGGAGTAGGAGAAATTTAGAGAAGAAGATGTGCATTTAAAATTTTCCCACGGAGATGTTAAGTAATAATAAATAAAAGGTACATTTAAGAGGAAAAAAAAAAAATATCAACACTTTGTTGTTTTCATTTGATAAAAAGTAGGTTATAATTTACCGGGAAAACAGTAGCCATAAAAATTTACACGACACAACAGGATAAACGTCTGCACCATCAGAGCAAATGAATGTCAAAACACACACACACACACACACACACACACACACACACACACACACACACACACACACCCTTCCTGACTTTCTCTGTCTCTCAGAACACAGTCTCAGTAATGATTTTTATCACAACTCGGGAAGTCTCAAGATTTATCAAAAGTTTTAACCCTAAGATGGCTACCGGTCCAGATAAAATCCCAATGCATTAAACAATAAATACATCACAAGGTCGGTCGTATTAGATATTTCAGAGGCAGAGAGGGCAACTGCATAAGTTCTCGAGCTATGTATTCATTGGAAGAGTGTTGACAAATATCAAATTCTTCCTAACGAGTAGTTCACTGAAAGCAGCTGTTAATTCCAGTCTTCCGAGGCTCAGTCGATCAATTCAAGCGTTCCCACAAGGGTTCGTTTCTCGGTTCAGTCCTCTTCTTTACATAAATGGTCTGCCAATGAGTATACGACCATTTGCGAATATCTATGCTGATGATACAACGGTATATCGATGAACCTCTAAAAGTCTAGATGACAAAAGCGTGACAACTGATCCTTTCACTGATCTAGCTCTAACAGCTCAGTGTGGGTAAAAACTGGCTGGTCATATTCAATGCTCCCAAAACCATATTGGTGACGTTGCGTCATCACCGAACGGACCCTGAATTTTCACATGTCGCAATGTACGAGTGTTTCCTCAGGGAAGCCCTGTGGCTTGAGCGCCTATTAGGGCTTAAGTACAACTCAGACCTCAAGTCTAACTCGTACATATGAACTATAGCTAAGGATCCTGGAAAAAAATAGTCGGTTCTTTGTATCGTTCTAGTAAGTACCTGACTCCTGCTATAACTTATTTTTACAAGAGACAGATCGGGCCGAAAATGGAGTAATGCTGCTATATATGGACAGAAGCTGCCCAGTGCTTATTTTTCAGTCTTGATAGAGTCCAAATGCATTTTCGCGTCCTTGTGGGTGATGAATTATTTTCCACCCTGTAATCCCTTTCCCACAAAAGAAACGTCGCAAGCCTCTCGCTGATCTATCGCTATTTCAATGGAAGAATTTCAGACGAACTACATTCATTAGTTCCACCATTTCTAATGTCCACGTCTAAGACCCGCCATGATACGCATATAGTAACAAACCATGCTCATTCTCTCCGTATTCCATCAGTTAGATGTAAGTTCCTGTCTTGTGGAACCAACTTCCAAGAGTATGCTTACCCGATCACTACAATTTTAACCTATTCAAATCTAGGGTTAACCGTTATCTTCCTCACATATTAGTATCAACTGTGCCTCTTACTCTGTAGCCATCTAACTTGAGCGGCACTCGGTCGTTGTATAGGGTCCAAGTTTTTTGTTAAAAAACGTTCTATGTAATTCAATTGACAAGTCAAAGATTGATCATTTTCTCATGTGGGTGTCTGTTTATTAATCTCAGTGAATTTTCATAGACATCTGTCCAGAGCGACCAGTAGAATAGAACATGAGGAATCAAGACCAGCAATGTAGTCTTCTTCAAAGCAAAATGACGAATTAATTGACTGAACAGTTCATTAGTAGATTCTTTATAAGTTGTGAATTCTGGAATGATCTCTAAGATTTGTAACGTATTGATTGAATCACTTTTTTTTTCCATTTTAGAAGTTTGTTATCAACAGGCAACCAAGGAAATCACTTTAAAAATAAGTTATTACAAAAGACGTAGTAATAACCAAACTAATTATGTAAAAAATTTCAGCGGCTTCTGCTTAAGTGTTGAATTTAAACCCATTGTTATGTAACAGAACGAAATACATATAATTGCTATTTGTTATGTAATAAATGTAATATAAAAATACTTTTAAGAGACTTAGTAGTAAGGGAACGAATTAAACGGCTCAACGTAAATTCTATATCACAGCATTATCAAATCTCAATACATTGTTTCAAAACCTTTGGTTCATTGCATCTGAATATTAAACGTTATTTTTACGTTAGTGGTACACTAGTATATATTTATAAATATAAATAACCACGCGCGCGTGCGCACACACACACACACACACACACACACACATATATATATATATATATATATATATATATATATATATATATATTGATAATATTAGTGGTTAATACACACACATATATATATATATGTACAGATAGATATATATAATTATAAGATAGATTATATATATATATATATATATATATATATATATATATATATATATATATATACAGATATATGTATATATAAATAAAAAGAAAGAACAATAAGATATATAATCCGGTGTTCTTATTGATATATATTTTTTTATTTTTACAAAACAGTGCTCAATTTAAATTTACAGAGCATAAATATTATAAATTAACTTATTGAAAATATAGGGTTTTTTTTTGCTACACAGTAATAACCATGTTTCAAAAATGGAAGCTAAAAACTTTAAATTTAATTATATAATTAAATTAAAAACATTAGTTTCGTTTCATCTTCAAGCGAATATTGGAATAACTTATTTTTAAATTTACTGAGTTTTAAACGCACATATAAATTCATAATTTAATGTTTCCAAGGATACAGAGGAATCCAATGATTCCAACAGAGGCGGTATCGTGATCATTTTTATTAACTATTGTTGTATCAATTATGAGTTACGTTCGAAAAAGAGGTTAAGTTTAGTGAGAGTAGGGGTGTATTTTTCAACGAATTCTGACATCCGTTAAATGCATGTCGTCTGGGTTTTTATTATTATTATTTTTTTTATTAACGGCAAAAGGTTTTTCGGCATTTTTTTATACTTAAAGTTTCTTTTTAGATGTGTTTGTGTTAAAATATATTTTATTAAACTACATTCTTAATTACTACACTCTTAATTACTAATACTAATAATTCTTTTAAAAAACAAGTAAATGTAATAGAATTACTTATATTACTTAAAATTATTTTTTTATCAAATATAAGTATGTATATTACCAGCTCCCAGTTTTTAATTTTATTTTTAAATATTATTTAAGGAAAATTTTTTGATCATGACAGCAAAAAATAGCTATTTCATTTCTCTGATTTAGTAAATTTTCATTTTTTATAAACTTAGTAATATATAGTTTCTCATGTACCTAAAGAACATCGATCATTTAATGACCTACATATTCTAGCTTTTCTTATTAATTTCCATTTTACCGTAGGTGTTTTATTTGATCCTTTTAAGTGCCAGAAATATTTAGAAAGCGATGTCTAATTTCTGGACTTATTTATCCTAAATGAAGTTTGATGTTGATTGAACCGCTTTTTGAACTCATGGCTTGTGCGTCTTATATAGATTTTTATGTTTTCGTGATTCTCAATAGATGAGATATTGCATTGGTATACTAATGATTCCGCGCGACATTTATTTTGTAGAGGACAGTTATGAAGATTTCTACAGTTACATAATTTTTGTTTATCTTCATCTGTTTTTATTTTTATTTTTATATTGTCTAAATTTCTTTGGTTTTTGTCTGTGTTTATTGAAGATATTAGCATTATGTTTCTTAATAATTTTTTCTAATTTTTCAGTACAGCTGTAACTTATTGGTAATGTATTTTTATTGAAAATATTACTTAGTTTACTTTCTCTAGGAAAGTGCTTAACTATTAATGCAAGGAATCTTTGTCCTAATTTGTTCTTTACCATTTGGTTGTATGGGGGTGTATACTAAATTATTTTTCTATTTCTGTTCTTTCTATGCTTTTCATTTTCCTTTTTTATATATTTTAGTTTTGGGTTTTTCTAGCCACCATCTTTTAGCGCTTTATTATAGAAATTAATATGTTCATAGAAAATCTTCTCATTTGCTGAATTTGGACTTATTCTTTTTCCGATAGATAAAGGTATATGTTTAATTATATAGACGATGGAGGATAATTTGATTTAGGCTCTATATATAAGGGATTGGTATTGGGTTTTTTATAAGTTATGTATATATTTTTTTCATTAAATCTAATGTTATATTAAAGAAGTTAACTTTTTTTTAAATTTAGTGCGTACCGTAATTTTTAAGTTTAGGCTTTTAAATTCTTTATATAATATCTTTCTAAGTTTAACGATTTTAAAGTTAGTAGAGTTCCTTATAACCATAAGTCCATCGTCTCTGTATAAACCAATGTCAGTTATATTAATTTTACAGTGCGCTGTAAGATTGTATAATATAAAAAGACCTATGAGATCAGAAGACTCAGCTTAGTCTAGGGATACCATTGTGATGTCAGTGTGGTTATGTGAAGTGAATTTTTTATCCATTGCTGACCTTTATGTATCAGTATCGATATTTTGGATTTATAATAATGCTTTTTTCTTCAGTAATTCCATGTGCTGGGTAGCTAATCCATCTTATAATTACATCTATCAGTATATATATATATATATATATATATATATATATATATATTAGGTTGGTGCAAAAACCATGTCGTTTTCTCACGTAGAAACATATGTGAGAAAACGACATTATTTTTGCACCAACCTAATATATAAGTCTATTGTAAAAGTATTAGGTGCTAAAATTGCTGGTTCTTTTTCCATAGTTTACAGGCATTTTAGGGAGGCAGTTTTTTTGTCATAAAGTGCTCGATGTAAAAAGGTAAGGATAGAGCGTTAATAGAATTAATATGGAAAAAGCTATCACTTAACTGAGTGGTGTTATTTTAGTCATACCGATTAATAAGCATTAATTCTCTCTTTGTTGATTTTTCCTTTTTTGGGGGTGGGGTCAAAACACCATGAAAGTTTAAAAAATATTTTTATAGTAAAAAATACAAGCAATACATCCCTTTAAAAGAAATTATTAATGCTCTCAATAAAATTACATTCCTGCATTAAATGGTCCCTAGGGAGTTAATATGCTGCGAAGCAAAGATTTTCAAAGCAAAGCAATATCTGTCGTAGTAGACATACAATTACGTTCAAACTATAATTAGTTGAAGCCATAAAATTGTGCTCAAATTATTTAGATTATGGCATTAAATGGGCTGTAGGCGTTGATATGTCGCTAAACAAAATTAACAACCAATCAATCAGATACACACACACATACTCACGCACACGCACAAACACACACATATATATAGTATACGTTAAAACTACACTTATATATATATATATATATATATATATATATATATATATATATATATATATATATATATATATATATATATATGATTAATATCAATAAAATTGTCACAGCTGATTGATGTTACATTCAGCATCCCAATCCCAGAGTTTCGTAGACGGGCCTGTACTTCCACTCTTTAGGGGTTATAAGCAATTTACTGCATATATTTTTTTTTTCAAATTTTTCTTCTTATACATATTTAGCCCTGGTGTAAATTTTCTTTTCCATTCTCTGTGATTGTGTGTGCGCTTCTCCGTGCGCTGACAATCGCCCGTCTGCACGGATGTCCATCGTTATCATGTTACCCTTTTTCTTCGTTTTTTTTATTTATCTGTAGCAGGTTTAGTCTGGTTTTGCTCAGGTACGAGACATGTGACCTATTTATATTTATTTATTTTTTATTTATGGGTATTTTATCGTTTTCTAGGGAAGTTGTATTTCGTTTATTTACGTTTTAATATATATATATATATATATATATATATATATATATATATATATATATATATATATATATTATGTTTTTAGTATCAATGCTTAGTCAGTATATATATATGTATATATATATATATATATATATATATATATATATATATATATATAATATTAATAACAGGGTGAGATGGATAAATTGTCGTCGAAATTACGCATTAATGAAAATAACACTGACATCTCATTTTAACATATATTTACCAAAATTACACAAAAATATCTTGAAATGCTACAGAGTAAATTTATTCAATAAAATTGCCATTGGCTTCAACCACGGCCTCCAGACAACTTCGGAATTTCCGGAACTCTCCTGGACGGTTTCCTTATGTGTGTGTGTGCATGCATGTGTGTGTGTGTATGTCTGTGAATATATATGTATGTATGTATAAGTGGTTGTGTGCGTGAGAGACTCTTTCATTAAAACAACACGCCATGAATTTTTATATCGATAAAAACAGTCTTGTCTTCTGTTTTTAACGAAACATATCAAGGAAAAGCTGCTGCCGAAATTGGCATTATGTATGCATATATATATATATATATATATATATATATATATATATATATATATATATATATATATACATATATATATATATATATATATATATATATATATATATACATATATATATGTGTGTGTGTGTGGGTGTATGTGTGTGTGTGTGTATACTTCTGTATTCATTTTGATTGTTTTATCTATTTTGGCGATTGGTTCACAAAATCGATGCGAACTGTTTCCCGGAACAGCTATTTGCACAAAAGAAATACATTCGATGTTTTTTTTTTGTTTCTTTCCCAAACAGCATTAGGCAAATGACAAGCAATGCAGAAGTTTGATTGATCGGTTCTAAAAAAAATATATAGTTTCTGGCTGTTGATTTTCTGGCCCGTATAACTGACAAATGCATGTTTTTGATGCGTTGAAAATAGATATACTCGATTGCAAACTTTTCAAGAGTTGACAATATAATTTATCAATCGAATCACTGGGAATGAACAACACCGCCTGCCACAAAACAAATCTGTTATATTCACGCCAAAGAACAAACACTCAAATCAACATATTTGACAACAATTTTAAACGTCCACACGCTATAAATCACTTGTTCTCGTTTAAAAAAAAATATTAGGCAGACACCTTACCAAAATAGACGAATCTTAAGGAAGGTTTAACGAAAAGTTTCTCTGGGCTGGTTTTATGTTGCTAAAATAAATAAAATACACACATCATCGGCAAGGTTTTAGCAACCATCTTTTTTGTCGCTCGAGATTAACAGTCATTGTCTTCGCCTTGTGACATGAAGATTAACGTGATCCAATACAAAATAGATCGGCAAAACAGTTTTTTTTTAAACGCGATCTAAAATAATTCACATTTACATTTTTGTCTAAGATTATATTTAAAAATATATAAATTTGAAGAAAATGACCAAGAGTTAAAATTGTGTTTTTTACGTTGACATTGATATATGTCGGACTATCTTTTCATACTATTTACGAAACAAAGAGCCACATACACACACATAAATATATCAGAATCAGAAAATGCCTCGACGAGGCTTAAAATCATACGTTATTTTTGTAAATTATATATTTAATAGACTATTTAGGTTTAAGCACCGCCTGTTTGAAAATAGTTCCCTTGGAAACACACAGCGATCCCAACAACACTCCCACCTCTAAAAAGCAGAAATAATGTAGTCGAATACATTCCCTACTAAATAAGAAATATGTCACAAGATAAATCTTGTTTTGGAATGAAGCAGTAACGCCACATACACTGTATTCATCAAGACGTGGAATTTAAATATTAAGCTCTTATGTATCAATTATAACCATCCTAGTATAGGAGATAATGCAATTGAACATAGAGTAGGTGTAGCTTTTCCCAACACCACATGTTACCACAAAAACAAAACATTAACTGTTAACCTTAAAAACATTATTAGTTTATGCTTCTAAATGGCATCGAGGCTTTCATATTAATGTCATGCATTACGCCAAACCTATTCAGAAATGCGTCCTGGGTATGACGATAAACTATATCCGCGTCCAGGATAAGACGATAAACTACGTACCAATAGCAAGGCCGCTGAGGCTTTGAGTAGAACCTCCTCTTAATTGCTGGTGTTCCCTGGTCGCCTTGAACGCTTATCATCTTGAAATGAAACTCGACTGTCCTTGAAACGAGCATCCTACTCAAAACTTTGTGTTCGAGGCGAAGAATTTCGGGATTGATTGATTTGTTTTTACGCATTATCAATCCTTTTTGGGTTATATCTAGCCGAAATATGATTGGATCGTTACAACAATTCTTTTTTTGTTTTGCGAATGAATATTGCCTTAACAATTTTTTGAAAATAACAATTATTTTTCCATATACAAGTCCTACCATTTAGTCTATACACAATACAAAAAATATGGATTCATGCCTTTCACAGGGGTATTTGGGCGTAAGTGAATGTAACGATCCCGACTGGAATTCGAACTCGGTTCTCTGATTTCTCATTCCGAGCCGCTATTCACCACATGCATATTCGGAATTTTGAGGATCTCCCAGCGCTCAGAAAAATGCTGAGATGTAGCTAAGAAAATCTCATCTACCATACTGATAACACCCAGTTGTTGATAATGTCGAAAGGTCTTGTACAAATAAAATAGAACAAAATATTAACTTTGGACAGTTTCTTCATAAATTTTCTTTAGTTTGGTTTGGTTTGGTTTGGTTGAATTTATTTAGCAGCATATCAACAACTCTATAGGTTATTTAATGCCGAAATATAAATATCTTGAACATAATTTTATGACCTCAAATGAATATATTTCGAACGCAATTGCATGACCTCAACTCCAGGTAAAATGTATTGTAAGTTATTTTTCTATAAAATGTATTGTTGGGCATTTTACTTTAAATATGTATTGCAGATAATTTTACTATAAAAATGTATTTTTATAGTTTCATAGTGTTTTCTTTCTGTTTCACTATTTGTCCATAGCTGGGACCCTAACAGGTGCTACCACCCCGTCATAAATTTCCTTCCGATGAAAAACATCATTCAAAATTCAAAATTTTGAAAAATACATGTTTCATTTGTACAAATTTGGTTAAATATAAAACAAATGTTCTTTGCTGATTTATTTTTCTGCTTTAATTTATATATATATATATATATTTTTTTTTTTCTCTGTTGTTTTAATTTCCATGTTTCTGACCCCACTTGTATAGGATCATGAAAGATGAAAGAACCCACTCATTGGACAATTTATATTAAAATAATCACTCGAAATATTAACAAATAAAAAAGAACTTTCCTTCGTCTTCAACGAATTTATATATATATATATATATATATATATATATATATATATATATATATATATATATATATATATAATAAGAAAGAACTGTTGGTTTACTCTGTAGTGCTAGATAAGTTTTCTCACCAGAGTTTATCTTACATATTTATAAGTCTATCATTCGTCTTTGTTTTGAATATTGCTGCAATATCTAGAGATTTTTGATAAAATCCAATGCAGAATCTGCAATTTCAATGATCCTGACCTAGCATTTCGGTTTCAGTGACTTTCTCGCCGCCGTAACGTAGCTTCCCTGTGCGTTTTCTATAAATACTTTCATGGTAATTGTTCTGATGAACTTTCCTCTATGGTACATACACTCTATGAATTTAAGAACAGTACGAGGTTGGCGGCAAGGTCTCATTATTTTACAGTTGAATTGGCTAGATGTAACCGTAAGTTCTATGCTGAGAGTTTCTTCTATCGCACTTCTCGATTGTGGTACTGTCTTCCGGTTTGACCTTAAAAAATTTAAAGGCAATGTCATCGTTATTTTCTGTCTTTTTAATTCTTGTTCTTTATTGTTCTCTCTCATTAATAGTTTTTTTTTTTTTTCATATTTTCTAATACTCAGTAATTCTTTGCGTCTTATTGGCATTATTACCTTGTTTAGGATGAAATGGTTCTAAAATGGTTCAAATATATAGATATTGCATAACAGAAAGATTATTTAACAGTTACGCGAATTTGTTTACCTCGAAAGCGCGATTAATACAGTGGTCATCGGACGAAATCAACATACGAATCCAGGCAACTGCTGCAACTTTTGGTGCCCCATGAAGCCGACTGTGGCAACGGATGGTATCAAGCTGGTCAGAAAGTAAGCGATGTGCATCGCAACTTTGATGTATCCCCTTGAATCTGCATCACTATACCACAGGGACATCAAGCGTTTGACAAGTTTACAATTTGCACTAAATCATGAATATCTCGTGGAAAGACAATAAATTCCTTGCCAGAGCAAACACGCAAAGTGTGGGAGACCTGCTAGCAACATCGAGACTGCGATGGACGGAGCATGTCTATCGGTTGAACGACTCTCGGTTGCCGATAATCGCTCTGTATCGTGAACTAGGGTATTACATTCACTTAAGTGCTAATACCCTTGGGAAAGGTATGAATCCTCCTCTCATCCCCAGTTATAGGTAAATAGCAGGACAGACCGGGTTCTATAGCCTTGGATGGCAACTGGTCTACCGCAGAAAGGAATGTCAACCTACTGCGACACGGGAAAAAATCTGCATCGTCAGTCATGTATCTTTCGATACATGATCGCCTACGCCTGTATCACGTATGGCACATAACTGACTGATTGTGAACTAAAGTGCGGGAAATTATTGCAAGGCGATCAATGAATCCGCTGTGAAAACTGTATTAAGAGGGACCTGAAAGCAATGCAGATCGATATAAACAACTGGGAACAGCTTGCTTCGGACTGCTCTGCATGGCGCCGAACAGTTCATACTGTCGTAGCAACAATCGAAGTATCGTGGATAGCTAGTTATCAGCGAACACCGGCCCGGAGACATGGCAGTCACTCGATTCAAACAGCCGGACCTAGATGAATCTCCTTCACATGTCTTCGCCGAATATGACGGATAGTTGATGATGATGATGTAGAATTGGAGAAGTGGAGGGCTTACTGTTGCTAGGAAACCTCATCTTCAACAATTAATGGTACGCGATGCAATATTTGCAGGTGGTGTAATGGTTAACGGTTCGAAACAAGAAATCGGCAAGTCGGTTTCGAATTCCAGTCGAGTTCGTTACTTTCACATTCTAGGGAATGTTATGAATTCATATATTCTGTCCCCAGCTATGGATTAAATAGTCTAGCTGGGTGACCTTAGTTGGCAAACCAGTCTAGGAGAAGGATAATTCTGAATTCAAAACTGGTTAGGCATAGAGCCAGAATCACAACAGAAATATCAGCTTTTTGCGTGTGTAACCTATACTCCACATTGGAGTTCACGGGATTTGCGTTAAGTCAGAAGCAATATCAAGCTGGACAATTCCAAGTAACCTTGCTAAGCAATGTTTTTAATTAGCTTTTCCAATTCCCATTTCCGATTATAATCATTTCCAGTTTTGTAAACTTTTGCTCAAAACATTTGATATGCTATAAGTTATTTATATTAATACCTTCAAGTGGATATGACATGAGCAAGCCTATATGGGAAAATGTATGTCGATGCGGAAGCACCTGTGTACGTGTGCTCCCGCCTGTCTGTGCCTAGGTAGGTGTACCTCAGAATATACACACACGTATATATATATATGTGTGTGTGTGTGTGTGTGTGTGTAGTAGTAGTAGTAGTAGTAGTAGTAGTAGTAGTACGTGAGTGAATGTATGCGTTTTCATGACACATTGTTCAGAACTAATGCCGTCAGGCCGACGTCATATTTAGTTTAAATTTATGACGGAAGTTGAGTTCTGAAAGATTTTTCGACCCGACCATGAAGGCATTAATAATAAGATCTGTGTTTTGTCAGGATTTAAAAATTGATACTTCCCACAAACTTTTCAGCCCTCCCTTGTACTACCTCGACCCATATGCTCCGGAAATTTGAACAGCACGCGGGAAAATGAAGTAACTATTTTTAGGTGCTTAATACAATGTGGGGATCAATAACTTCAGGGGTTCAAAGTTTGTGTTTTTTTAATATGCAATAAATGGGATGGGGTGGCGTCTTAATAAAAAAGAGGATTGCAAAATTGTTTAAAAAGTAAAAAAAAAAAAATGAGAATTTCATCAAGGAAACGTTTTAAAAATTATTTTCAGATGCACAACTGTAATAGACTACCGTCTCCCTTGAACTTCTGCTACTTTTTGAGAAGGGATGTAAAGAAAATTCTGGTATAATTTAATTATTATACAATTTATTTGCATACTAATTAAGTTATTCCAGGGTATCACATAAATTAAATATAGACTGGAATAAATAACATGAAATCAAAAGTAGAGTCGTGCATTCTCACCTTTGTAGACTTTTTAAACATTTTTAATAAGACAGAATGATGGGCGGGAAAACTGAAATCTGCGATCCGATTTTAATTGTTGCATTTCCTTTCGTAATATTTCACTTTATAAAAAAATGAATGTCCCATCTTTTGTAACTCATGCTCCACATTGGTGTTCACGAGATTTAAGTTAAGCGAGAAACAATATCAAACTGGACAATTCAAAGTAACCTTGCTAAGCAATTTTTTTTAATTAGCTGTAAATTAGTTAAATTTTAATAAATTATAGGGTAAATTTAATGAAAAATATTGGTGTAAAACCTAAATATTAAAACAAATTGTTTCTAAAACTAAATGCAACCCCGAAATTAATCAGTATATTGGGGTCGAGGCGGCACCATCTGTACTTCAGTCACAGTGGGTCTGCTCCGGAGCAAGATAGCCTGACGTTGCACAACTATTTCCAGGTTGGTTTTGAAGTCAGAGTTTTTTTTCTTCTCCTAGACCTGTTTCCACCCAAGGTTATAGGACTTAATCTGTCCTGTTGGAGATGTGTCTTAACACCTTTCTCACCTAAGTGAATGTAATGAACTCGACTGGAATTCGAACTCGTTTCTCAAATTCGAGCAGCTATTCATTACTTCACTGCGTCACCTTTAAAACTTCCTCAATCAATCATAGAAGCGTAAAAATTTAAAGGGAAATAGTAATTATCATTTCCTTTTTGAGTTCTGGGGAAGGAGAGATGGAATTAATAAACGGAGTGGTCTTAATAATTTAGGTGGTTGGAAAATGTCCTCAAAAAGTCCCAACCTTTCAAGCCGACACCTAAGAGTAGTAATTTTGTCGCTACCTTTTATGAGCAGCAAACTCATAATCCTCTCATCATCACTCTCTTGCACCAAATAACTTTTTTTTAAACATCGGTATCTACAAAAATAAATAAATAAAATAAAAAAGAAACACATGAAAAAAAACAAAAAAAAATTTGATGTTTCTAGGAAGGTGTTCCAACAGTGGATGGAAAATATGACACCGAAAGCCGAACGCGCATTGGATTAGCCTAAGATGAATTTCAAAAGCTAAGCAAAGTAATAAACAAACCGAAAGATTTTGAGCAAAGAAACGTCATCTGAATTTTCTGATAACCATCCTCTTCTATGGCGGTGAATACTGGACAATCTCCTGAGAGGCGAAGGGAAAACTGGAGAAAACAGAAATATGATTCTACAGAAGGATACTGAGAATTCCGTAAACGAGGTGTGTAAGCAACGAGGAGGCATTGAACGAAAATGGTGACAAAAAGAATACTTATACTCAAAATCGAAGATAGTTGAAGTTTCTTGACTACATAATAAGGAATGAAGGGGCCTAGAGAACTTCACCCTCGAACGGTATATCAAGGGTTAGGGATAGAGAGGAGAAGGCAGTGGGCTACTTGGCTGACGACCTTATACAAATAGAGGCGGAACGGGTAGGTAGGGGGTCTTGGTAAAGGGAGAAATGTTGCTAAGTGCCACAATGGATAGGAAGCTGGAGAGAGTCATGATCTCCAAAGTTCTGAAAGGACACGACACACGAAGAAGGGAATATCAAATTTTGCCTATTTTTGTCGCCAACATGTAAATAGTTATTTAAATTAATATATTTTTCATGTTTTTTTTTATCAAGTTCTTTTTTTAAATTTTTTTTCCTTATTCGTGTTTCATTTCCTCGTTTTTTTTTGTTTCTTTTCTACTTTCTTCCTCTATCCGAAATGCTTCCATGTTTGGCACGTCTGATAAAAAGATTAAGACAAATATTACGATCAACCTTCCCCCTTATTTACATAATTCCATCAGTCTATTTCATTTCCTATTTCTTTTTCTTTTCCTTGATTTGATCTTCCTCACTTCTTCTTCAAGCGTCAATGCCGATGGCTATTCTCGTTATTTTGGAATAATATCTTTCAAAAGATCTTAACTAACAGTTTTCTATCTATAAGCTTCTTGTCGCTTGCCAATGGGTTTGTGCTCAAGAGCATGTCAATTGGCTCTAATACTGTTACATTAACTCTCATCGTTTGCTTTTGAAGAGTATTGTTTTGGAAGAGAGGTTGTGATTGGTTAAAAAATGAGTGAAAGAAATGAGTCTTTTGTATGTAGTGAGCTGGAATTACAGTTAAAATGCGAAGAAGTACTTTTCTGATTGGTGCAATCAAAGAAAATGTGCATATATAATGTAAAAAATGTGTACATCGTCATGGGGAGTTTTGAGTTAACTAAGTGTTAATAAGTGTTATATTCCGAGCCAATAGGAATATATACTTGAAAAACAAGGTGGATAAAATAAGTAAAGGCTTATTGTAAAAAAAAAAAACCTGTACAATAAGAATAAAGTTAACAGTTATGCAAAATGTCATCGCAAGTCAATCCAAGAGTGAGTGCTACTATTGAAAGGTAGGTAGTTCTCGCGTAAGTCTGAGTCGTACTCAACAGATCCCAGCTAGAAATATTTACCAACCTCTACACGGGATACGATGTGACACAAGGCCGAATTTAATGTATGGCAATCTGAGCCAGTAGGTTCGGTCAAAAATTCCCCTAAAACCCGCATAAACGGGTTCGGGTCTGTTTACCTCCCCAGACGAAACTCCGCCCTTCGGCATAGCCTCGTCTGGGTTCCTCTCTGCCTTCTGGCAGAGAGTTCGACAACAGCTAAGAACTGAGTAACAGATCCCAGCTAGCCGATATTTACCAGCCAACCCACGAGGTAGGATATGACACAAGACCGAGTTTAATGTGGGGTAATCGGAGCCCGTAGGCTCGGCCAAAAATTCCCCGTGAACCCCGCATAAATGGGATTGGGCCTATCTACCTCCCAGAACAAGACTCTGCCATTGGGCATATCCTCGCCCGGGTTCCTCTCTGCCTTCGGTCAGAGAGTTTGACAGCACAGCTCGAACAGATTCCAGCTGGTAGTATTCATCAACCTCCCACCGGGTAGGATGTGGCACAAGGCCGAGTTTAATGTGTGGTATCCGAGCTCGTAGGCTCGGCCAAGAAATTCCCCGTAAACCACCATAAACGGGATCAGGTCTGTCTACCTCCCCAGACGAGACTCTGCCCTTCGGCATAGGTTCGTTCGGGTTCCTCGCTGCCTGAAGGCATAGAGTTCGACAGCATAACTGGAACAGATTTCAGCTGGTCTCTAGTTCGTTGACTTACTGATACTTACCTCCTATATTTTAGTCACTCATGGGGATGACAGGTTATTCCACTACATCAGTAAGACACCATAAAATGGGACACCCAGTAAGGATCGAACTCACTACTGGTAAAATCAATTGTTTACGGTACTTTTCAGACTGCAGTTTAGTAGCTGCAAGAGTGAAACAAATGGGAAACTAACAACAGAAAAGCTGTAGTTCTGTTGTATACAAGATTTTCTTAACTAAATGATTGTTTGTTTGATTCCTTTCCTGTGACTTATCAATCTTTTATAGGTTATTTAAAGCCGGATCGTATTTTTAGGTTGTACGAATATTTTTTTTTGTTTTTTGTGAGTCAATATTGTATTCAACATTTTAATAATAATTTTCAGAAAAAAATCTTTAATCCATAGATGAGGTAGATTCATACCT
Source organism: Acanthosepion lycidas (assembly GCA_963932145.1). Taxonomy (NCBI): domain Eukaryota; kingdom Metazoa; phylum Mollusca; class Cephalopoda; order Sepiida; family Sepiidae; genus Acanthosepion; species Acanthosepion lycidas. The sequence goes on along the minus strand of OZ010576.1, from coordinate 111,394,983 downwards.
TCCCCAAGGGTGCTTGCGCATAAGTGAATGTAATGAACCTAACTGGAATTCGAACTCGGGTCTCTTGACTTTTCAGTCCGAGTCGTTATCCATTACACTACATGCACATCCAAGCTTACGGAAGCTGATATTCCCAAGCGGTCACACGTCGAGGCATTGACTATATTGGACTTTGCTTAATTTCGGTGATCGGTTGAGTATTGATGTTTCATCGTGATATAGCCGTAATCTCTTTACTAAAGACCAAGCCAATAGAAACTCTCACCTAGAACTGGGAACCTATCTCAAATCACATCATTCCACTGGGAGCGAAAGTTTTTTAGTTTCAGTTTGTTATAGTTCGTTAGTAGAGTTGGCTTAAGTAAGTTTTGTTTTATACATTTGAAATATCATTAACATATTTAACTGAAATACACCTTGTGTAAATTAATTAAAACAATCACTTTAGTTTCCTTTCTTTCAACATACAATCAGTTATAGACCCACTGAAGTGACAGGGTGTAATCGATTCTAGTTTTTTCTCAGTGGTATACAGCAATATGAATTTATTTTCAGTGTATGATGAAATTTGTTTGGCCTTTAAAAAATATTGCGCCATCCGTGGTTGCATCTGATTTTCATCACACCCAGACACATATTGTCTCGACTGTCCTAGTTGTACTACGGTCATTGTCTACGACAAGGAAGCATACTAAAATTGTAACGCTGCATAAACCAGTGAGCAAATCAAAGTACTATAGATTAGCCCGAAAACGCTCCAATCGAGAAACTGGTCAATCTACAAACAACGACTTCGTGGAATGGACATACGAACTAATAACATGTGCACTGGGTCATGCTTCATTGGAAAAATACGGAAAAAAGTAAATAATAACGGAATTATTCGTTTTGTTTCAATTAATTTGCACAAGGGTGTAAGTATAAGACTTATTTCATTTTATATTATTTTGTTTTCATTGCCAGAAAAACAATTTTTGAGCGAAATTCACTAAAACAATGTGATGGTTCAAGAAGACAGAACATGGCGATGTACATTCCATTTAAATCTTTAATGACTCTTGATGGCAGAAAAGCTATTTCAGCAGTAAAACGATGAGGCCTAGTTGCCAATCTAGTAGTACGCTTAAATTCATGCGATCGACGTACCATTGAGGAGGGTTCATTAGAACAACTACCGCAAAAATTTGTAGGAAAAACAGAATGAAACCTTGCCACGGTGATGCGAAAGTGACTGAAGACGAGATGCCAGGTCAAGACTGATAACATTACAGACCCTTCTTTTGATTTTGTCGAAAATTTCGAGAAATATAGTAGGAACACCAGGTATGTCAGCGGTATTCAATTAACCGCTCATGGTAGATTTATTAACGGGCAATATGTATTCTGACAAGAAAAATGTCTGACATGACACAAGGAACCAACTTTCCTGGCAGTGGATTTAGCAATTGATTCATTCTACTTCTTGTCAATGGAAAACGTAATAATAAGAAGTTGAAATGTATTTCTTCTTCTGGTGGTTAGAATATGCCATGCTGATGGAAATAAAACAAATGTTATCTAGGGTGATTAAGTATGTGATTAAATATATATATATATATATATATATATATATATATATATATATATATTAATAATATATTCCTATGAAAACAACTTTGATTTAATAACGATTTGATGTGTGAATTAATTAATAACACCGTTTTACACATGTCTTGGGGCAAGGTAACATATTTTTTCTAAGTTTGTGACACTGAGTCCAAAAATCAAGTCTATTTTTTTAAAATGATAATTAGTAACAATATAAAGATCTTGGATATAATTCAGGAGGAAAGTTTTTGCCATGACTCCAAATTGTTTTCAATATTCGAATTTTAATCACTTATTGACATATTTTTTAGTATTTCAGAAATTGCGTTACAACTTCAAATTAGTATCTGTTTTTTGTATCATCATTATCCTATCTTACTCTCATCCCCAATTTTTTCGAAGGATTCTGGAGCAGGACGGCTAAAGTCAATGGTAGGAAATTAATGTTATTTCTGAATTCATTAACCACCAAAATTGTTCATAATTAGCCAATACATTCTATTCATCATTTAAGAAAATCGTAGCCTTGTATAATTCGAAACTGTTTGCTGAAGGCAATCATTCGTTTAAAAGTAAGGTACATCCACTAGCTTAAAAAAAACAGAAAAGTTTTGTTCAACGATACCGTGACATAATTTTGAACAGTTATTGTCATTGGCAAAATTGAACAAATGTGGTTGCATCACTATGCAGATTTTTTTTTTCGCAACGCACAAGTGGCACATTTCAAACGACAGTTTAATCATTTCGATGGATTCCCGACGCGCCCTATTCTAAAAGCGCTAAAATTTTTCGTATGGCTGCGTGAAATATATTCGGTAATGACATTGGCTGAGATCTCTGGCGCGACCGAATGCAGAAACCTAGACCATCTGACAGTATAAACAGCTGTCTTGGTACGAAGGCAGATATCAAAATGCAGTGCATATTTTTAAACCGTTATATGACTCCATAACGTAAAACAATTACTTGGTAATGCCCGATTTATAAGTCCTAAAAAAAAGCAATTAACAAAAGAAAAAAAAAAGAAGAAACAAAAACTTTTAATCTTAATTTTCACAATATGGCGCATTAAAATATTTGAACAGGTTAACCGAGAAAAAACATAAAATAGAAGCAGTAACCGGGATCTTCTGATTGTTTTCAGAATCGTGAAGCTGGTCGTATGCTACTTTTTATAATTATCTAAATGTTACACCAGTCATAGATGTTGACATACAAATTTTGTATAGGAAATAAGAAAATTGAACAAAGAATAGGCAGCGTTAGAGATAGTTTTGCCCAACGCTACAAACTGCTAGAAAAGCAAAATATTAACCTGAAATCTCGTCATGTTCTTGAGTAGCCTCGTGAGATCAAGACTTTCATATGGATGTCATACATGTCGCCAAACCCGTTCAGAAATATGTAAATTGTCTGCTCTGTAAAACCATTTTCTAAGATCAATTGTTAAAATGGCATTGTGAGTGAAGACACTTCTTCAAAACTTTGGACTGGCGCTACAGGATCAGAAATAAAGAACGGTACCATATAACAGAAACCACGTCACTTAGAGACTTTCAACAGGAGCGTCAGCTGAAATGGATAGCACATGTATCTAGAAAAGAAACCAATGGCATGATCAGATTGTTGACTTTCCATACTACATCAAGCAAAAGGTTAGGAAGGAAACCCCCATCAATACTAGAAAGAGATATAACAGCTACTGGACTTGAGAAACGTATTTCCCTGAAAAATTGTTTTAATAGAAAATGTGCTGCGGCACGGAGGTTGAAAATCACTGATCTATAGCATTAGAAAATGCAAACTCCCAAATCGATGAATGACATACCTGATATTCGAATGTCACAGTCACAAGGTAATTATTATTATTATTATTATTATTATTATTATTATTATTATTATTATTATTATTATTATTAAGTAAGTAAGTAAGCAGCGGATGAACATTTGTATCTGGTTAATGGCCATAGAACACAATTGGGTAAACTGGTTTCCAGAGCTATGTATGCCACCAGTGCGGTGATGACATGTCTTTGTTGGGCGGAGGTATAATCTACACTGAGGTCAATGGCCATGGCGAGGGGCTATCTCGATGGAGTCAATGACCACATGTTTTTGATCAAATCGAGTCTTCAAGTTAGAGGACATCGTCTGTGGTTTGATCTGGCGTAGTATGGATTCCACTAATGGTTTGGTTTTGTTTTGTTTTACGGCATATTAACACCTCAATAGGTTATTTACTGCCGACAACATTTTTAGAATAGATTCGTATGAATAGAATATGCATTCTTTGTAAGAAATTAGTTTGTAGATCAGGTTTCCTTGACGTATTTTGGTAAAGAGGGTTTTTGTCGAGAATCAACAATGTATTGCTAATATTTTTACTATAAAAATTATTTTTCTACTTTCATAGTATATTATGAAATGGACAGTCCGACAATTATTTTAATATATTTTCTGTTTAGTCGTTATTTCTATAGATACAAATATTTAAGTTAATATTCTGTTTATAATAAAAAATATTAACAAAATTTACCGGCCTGAATGTCCGATAAATTTCCTAGAGAATATGTGTCCCCCGATATGAATCGAACCTGTGTCCTGCACAGAACCGTCATATAGTCTGGAATGCTATAGCTACATACGAAGCGTCTGGCTAATGGGTCCAAATTACTACTTTTGAACATTCAAAACGGTAAAGTGTTGTTAATACTGTTATAAACAGAGCATTGACTTAAATATTTCGATAGAGTTTTTCTTATTCTTCATTTCATGAATAAGAGTTATATTGCTTGCCTGTTTTAATTAACTGTGTGACACTTGTTTGTTCCTTCTACTGTGTCTTTTCAGACACTCTTCTGACATCTCAGACTTAGGGATTCAACTTGCAACTTTCGGGGAAACCGATATGTCTTTAGTTAACGACGAGACGCGTTAGAGTAATAGATAGCGGCTCGCATTGAGGAATCGGAGAGCCGAGTTCGAATTCCAATCGAATCCATTACACATTCACTTACGTGCTAATACTCTTGGGAAAGGTATGAATCCGCTTCTTCTCCCCCACCAGCTATGGATAAATGGCATCTATAACCTTGGATAGCAACTGGTCCTTACCGCAGAAAGAAATGGCAAACTACTGTGGGAAAAAATCTGCCTCATCAAACATCGATCGAAAGATCCATAATCGCCTAAGCGTGTATCACGCGTGACGCATAAGTGACTTTAGTTAATGCTTTAATCTTTCTCTTGGACAGTCAAGTATTCAAATTCTTCAACCTGGAACTGTCTGACACAGACTTTCTTTTTCAGTGATTTTACGTTATCAAAGGCATCTAGATATTAATTTCTAGGCTCAGACAACTGTGGGGTTGATTAACGAATTGACAGGTGCGATGATTCTTTCACTGTTGTTCTTTGTCGATAATTATGACTTAATTCCACAGGTTTTGATGAAAATCATTTAACTTCTATTAGCCATACATGATTTCAATGTATTTTTTCAAACAACTGCTTTTCGATGTTCTTCCACTAGTACGTTTTAGATGTAGCTTCTATACTGAATATAATGGAATACAAACATTTCTGGGTCATGATTTCTTTTGAGATATCATGATGGTCCTAACAACAAAACATATCGTAATGATAATTCCTGAGGAAAAATAAAAAAGAAAGAAAGAAAGAAATAAAGAAAGAAAGAAAGATTAAAGAAAGATGAAAAATTTGAGAAGTGATTGGATGAGAAGAATATTGAAAAAGGGAGGAAGATAAAGATGGAGAAGAAGAAGAAGAAGAAGAAAGTGAAGGCGAGGAAGGAAAAAGAAAATGAAAGGGAATCGAAAGAGAAAAATATAAAAACTGCGGCGACAGAAGCAATATGAGAAGAGATCTGTAAAATGAAATGCTGAGTCAAAGAGAAAGAAAGATGAAGAGAACAGCGACGAGGAAATAAAGGCAATTTTAAAAGATTTAAAAAACAGAACCGGTAGGAAACGTAGTCCACTAGGAAAGAAGAAAAATAGAAAATGAAAAGTGAAAAGTGAAAAGATAAGGGAAGAAGAAGAAGAGAAAAATGAAAAAGAAGAAAGAAGAGAAGTAAATAAGAAAGAAGAAAATAGAATAGACGAAAGCAAAAGACAAGAAAAGAATAAATGAAAAGAAAAAAGAAACAAAGGAGAAAAAAACGAAGTTAGAAGAAGAAGAGGAAGAGAAAAAGAAACAATAAAATAATCAAAGGAAAAAGAAGTACAAGAAAGAAGGAAAGAGAAAGTAAAAGGGAAAATAAAAGAAGAAAAGGGAAAGGATAATTGTAAGGAATAGACTAAGAGAATATAAAAAATACTATAAAATAATCAAGAGAAGGATGTGAAAAAAGAAACGTGGTAGAAGAAGAAGAAGAAGAAGAAGAAGAAGAAGAAGAAGAAGAAGATTAGAGAGAGTTTATGGATAAAAAAAGGCGAGAAACCAAAACCATTTTAGGACAACAAATGATATATAAATAAAATATAAATAAAAAATAATATGAGAGGTCAGATATAGATTCGAACAAGGAAGTTATGTGTTAAGAAGAGAAAAGATTAAGAAATAGACAGGGAACAGATAAATTCACGAAATGACAAAGAAATGTTGAGAGACGATTATTGATAAATTGATTATTGTAAAATTATGTACAAACAGAGATAAGAGACAAATATATATATATATATATATATATATATATATATATATATAAAGAAATATAGTCTTAAGGTGTGCTATATTTATGGAATAAAGTGCTTAATATCAGAGATAGAGCGTGTGCAAATATAAAAGTGAACATAGAAGTCAACACTTAGAGGCCTCTAAGTGTTGACTTCTATGTTCACTTTTATATATATATATATATATAGAGAGAGAGAGAGAGAGGGAGAGAAAGAGAGAGAGAGAGAGCAAACTAAAAGAGTGATTGGAAGGTATAATAAACTACATTGTTACTAATTAAATTGGTTGATAGATATATATTCTTCTACTATGCGCTGTCTCCCTTCAGTACGTTGTTGATCATAGCTCTCCACGATTTTCTGTCTTATGGAGGCTTTAATAAACTTTTTGTCTTTTTGTTTTTTCCCCTAATCCTTGTTCCGCCAGCCATTTACTCAGCACGCCACGTAAGTTATGCGTTGTTTTCTTCTGCCTTCAATCTTTGTGATTATTAATTTGCCAAGCCCTCTTTCCTCGTTATGTGCCCTAGAAATTTCAACAGTCGCTTTGACGTTAGGTATAATGTCAGTTTTTTCTTTGTTTGTTTCCTCGTCATTGCTCAAATGTTCGGTCCATGGTATTCTCAGCATCCTTCTATAGAACCACATTTTTGTTGCTTCAAGTCTCATCTTCCTCTTTAAGATGATTGCACAGCATTCACTGCCTCCCTATAATAGGAAGAACTTATATTATTTAACAGTACAGTACTTTTATCTTTGTTAGTAACGAAACTTTTCAGTTTCTTAAACTTTCTTTTCTTTTTATGTGCCATCTCTTTGCACGACGTAGGCGATCATGGCTCTGCACCTCCTTCAATCCCTTGCAGCTCTCAGCAAGTTCCTCCCCTCTGACTCCTCGCCCAGACCACGTTCAAGTCAAGCTTGCCACGTATGTCACGCGCTACTTTCTTTCCTCTTTTTCTCTCTATTCGACCCGTGAGTATCAAATGTTAAGTATAAGCCTCCTCTTTGTTTGCACCCTCTCCAAGACCTCATCGTTGCTCAAACGCTCGGTCCATGATATCCTTAGCTTCCTTCTGTAGAACCACACCTCTGTCGACTCGAGTCTCTTCTTCATCTTTGAGGAAATTGTCCAACATTCGCTGTCGTAAAGAAGGAC
>OZ010576.1:111330037-111382537 GCA_963932145.1 Acanthosepion lycidas | reverse complement strand
ACAATTTAAATCCTTAACACATACATAAACACGCACACATATATATGTGTGTGCGTGTTTGTATGTATGTGTGTGTGTTTATATGATATAAAAAAACAATAAACAGATATTATTGCCTTTCGGCAATATAACGTTTCATGTTGACACCGAGATAGTTAGAGGAATGTCTCCCAATGTTCAGACGAACCAAGAGATCAGCTTCTATAATAGAATTCTATATTCAAATACAGAATTGAGTATGTTGCCTCTTTTACCGCCTGAGAATTTGAGCCAGCCGCATAATTATCTAGGTGTCCATATGAAAGTCACAGAATGGCAATAATATAATAATAGTATTTTTTTCTTTCCGTTTTATCCTAGAAATGATTAAAGATATCTTACTGGAATTCCCCGAGGTTTCTATAGCACTATAGGACTCTACTTTGAACAATAGCAATGTATTTAGTTCTAAGCTGAAATGATGATCCCTCTTGCTGTTGTCACTTCCTTATCCAGTTTTCCTCTCTACTGTTCCCTCTTTTTTTTAAAACTTATTCACCGTTTTCTTGATGGTTCTTGAATAGGCTTTGAAGATGGAGAAGAGTATGAATACCATTACTGAAAGCCTGAATGATGCATTTCCTCTCACTATTGCTCACTTGGGAAGACATACTGGGGCTGACACAAAACGATTTTAACCTATTCTCTTTTTAGCTGAATAACCCAAAAGATTTTTCAGTGATTCTTGCGACAAATGCTGTCAAGATGGCTAAACGTCTTTATCTGAAAACCTGGGAAACCAAACTCAGTTAGTTTAGTGTTCTTTTTTAGGTATTAAACATTTTGTGGGATGGACAATTATCCCATGCTGTTACACGATTTGGACAATTTTGTTGTTACACTCGGTATATGCATATATATATATATATATATATATATATATATATATATATATAGAGAGAGAGAGAGAGAGAGAAAGAGAGATAGATAATGAGAGATGCAGAATGATAGATAGATAGATAGATAGATAGATAGATAGATAGATATAAATAGGCATAGATAGATAGATAGATAGGAATAGGCATAGGCATAGACAGGCAGACAGATAGATAGATAGATAGATACATACATAGATAGATAGATAGACAGACAGACAGATAGATAGATAGATGCAAACTGAGATAGAGAAATAGATAGATACTGAGAGATACAGACTGAGATAGATAGATAGATAGATAGATACTGAGAGATAAAGACTGAGATAGATAGATAGATAGATACTGAGAGATACAGACTGAGATAGATAGATAGATAGATAGATAGATAGATAGATAGATAGATAGATAGATAGATAGATTTTCTTTAAGATTTGCAGTATGCACAAATGAAGATGCTCACTATAACGGTTATAATGGACAGAGGAATCAACGCGGTATGGTTACAATCGTTTTCATGCTGCAAAGGGATCTTTAAACCAAGTTCCCATTCAGGCATGGAACTAAGAGTCACATTGCAGAATGCAGTGTTAATTCCTATGTCCAAACTGTTTCTCACTCTCTCTCAACGTCAAACAAGCCAATCCAATGAAGCCCTAACGAATGAAACTCATCACAAATAAACTTTTTCCATTGTCTTATATATCAAGTATTGAAAACATTGTAAAACAAAATGTAAAAAAGTATAAAATGTATGTATGTTTGTGTATACACACACACATAAATATGTGTGTGTACATACATACGCACACATATATGTATATAAAGGTTGGCTCAATTCTTTCCCTGTATTTCCTAATCGACACACAAGTCATGAAAAAAGAGGTTCATATGAGAAAAAATGGCATCAATTATCGTGAGATTCTTCTTGATATATTTACTTAATGAATCCGTCGTTAGCCTCGGTGAATGCTTCGATACGTGGCCTGGGACGTTCAATCAAATGATTTTTAACTATATTGGACATTGATTTTATAGTGTTTTGCTTCATGGATTGACTTTCCTCTCGACTACGCTCCATATGTATTAGTTCAACGGATTCAAGTCGGGGTGGGGAGCTTATTCTTGGGGGTGACATGATCATAGAGATTTTAACTCACCCATTTTGGAGTCGTCTTGGCCTTATCAGACAGCGTGGAATCTTGTTGGTATGTGTATGGGCATCCTTTGCCCACACTCTTTATCCAAGGCTTCAGAGACCTCTCCTCCTTATATAATAGTCAATAGCATTGACGCTGAGGGAAGATTTGTGGAGGCATGTTATCTCTCTCGTTGCTCACGACATTCTGAACCATTAAAATTGCAGGAAACCTTACGTGCTTGACCGCCATAACGTCCTTCGGGTTTTTGCATAATCGTCTCTCATTCATTCGGTTGAACTTTTGGTCCCAATGAATGAGAAAAAACAAAAAAAAAAAAACAACAAAAAAAAAAATTCCTGGCTCTTGTTATTTCAGCTCAATAAGCACTTTACGCGGATCTGACACTTATCATCTGTCTTTTCAAACATGAATCGGCCTTTCTGCATCACATATGATTTGCATCGAAGGTCCTTATGCACACTTCTTCCGATAGATTGCCTTGAAACATTGAGCTCCTTAGCGATGAATTTGAATGAATTTCTAATGTTCTTACCGAGAATTCCATATACCTTTCGTGCAAAGTTGTGTGTTCTGATGCTATTAGGGTCCTTAGCAGGTCTTTTGCGTTTGGCTGACGCTGTAAAATCGCCGTCAGCCGCTTCTAGCTCTTTGCGAACTTTGGCCAGAAACGAACGCGCAACGTTCAAGAAACGAGCATTTTCTAAATCACTGTGATTTGCCTTGAAGTCAACGATTAAAGGTGGCTCTTCATTTGCTGAGTAAGCATGTTTGTCATCCTTTATCTGAAAAGAAATGGTAATCACAACAAATTATTAAAAAGTTAGAGCTGTTAAAAACGTGTTCTCAAAAGACTGAGTAATCTTGTATATATAAGATAATTGTGAGCACTTATATTTATGAAAAAAAAAAAAGATTCGTAAAAGAGTTTATTCACGTTAAAACTTTTCTCTCTATTGAAATAGTTGACAGAATTTTGCAGAGAGCATTTAGTGTTTGAAGAGCCACAGAGAATGTAATATGTATTCAAGTAGTTTGATATTTCATATTTATTTGTTTTACTCGAAAATTTATGTAAAATATTAACATCAAAGTCGTGACTAAAAGGCGGAAAATTATATTCTGTCCTCTTCTCAAATAAAAGATTTCGTAATAGCCGACTGTTTATGATTCAGATATGCAATTAATACGTAATTATTGTGTTATCCAATTAAAGCAAACCATAAAGATCGTTCACAGGGTCATGCTAAATGAAAATCTCCGTAATAGTATTAATATTTAAGAGTAAAATTATATCATCAACCGCTGAAGTTTTAAATGCTTAGTCAAGACTTTGCGCAAATTTCAGTATTTACTTTCTATGTTTTGAATAGAAAATCCAATAAAAGAATTATGTTCAAGATTTAATGTGAGCATTAATAGCCAAATAGGATTATGTGCGCAAACACACAGATATATATATATATATATATATATATATATATATATATATATATATATATATATAGAGAGAGAGAGAGAGAGAGAGAGATTATATATATATATATATATATATATATATATATAGATAGATAGATAGATAGATAGATAGATAATACACACACACACACATATATATGTGTGTGTGTGTATATTGTGGGAATCAAAGTTGACCAGGTCATTCTAGTTAGTAGCTTTTCTGTGAACGTCAGATTTGAGTTCGTTATTGTTTCTATGTAACGTGATCTTTAGGAAGGGAAAAGTGCAATTACCTTCAAGTTAAAAGGTTTTAGCACTATTAATTTTGTTGATGAGACCTGGTAAAATACTGTTTTGTGAATATATTAGTAGGGTATCTGTAATAGGATTGGTTTAGTTAATAGTTAATTAGCATAAATGGAGCTATAACTATACATCACGGGAAACTTTAAGTCAGTGTACTTAGAATATCTACGGCTCCTAAGTTGGATCATCATAACAGTAACGTCTATGTAAATGAAATAAGAACAGTTTTGTGGTAAAATGTTTTTGAGCGGCTAACTTTCAAGAAATCCCCAAAATAGAGAAGCTAAAACGCATTACTCAGTACAAAACTGTGTTTCTGGTTGTAAATAAATTAACAATATCGGACATACTACCACCCCCTGAAGTAGATGCTTCAAATGTCATTCATCAGATCAAAGTTCTGCAACATCTAATCATCCACAATTTACAAGATGTCTTAAGCAAAATCCTGGTGGAAAACACAAAAAGTCTATATAAATCAAATTACCGGAGACATCTCACTGTGAGAGACCTCTCTCTCTCTCTCTCTCTCTATATATATATATATATATATATATATATATATATATATATATATATATATATATACACGCTCCGGTTTTCTTCATCGCATTGGAAATTAGAGCTGTACCCTTTATTTCATATATATATATATATATATATATATATATATATATATATATATATATATATATATATATATATATATATATATAATCTTTAGGGCACATAATGAAAAAGGAGGTATTTGAAAATTCACAGGACATATTAAAGCAAGAGAGTGCAAGAGTGGTGTAAGCTTGTCTCGCTAAAACAGTTACAACTGAATAGTGAGTTCGATCATCACTGGGTACCTCATACTTTTAACCTCGTGTCACATCTAAGCTGCGCTTAGAAAATCACCATATTGAAAGCAAGAGTGACAGATGAAAGCAGCGCATGACATACCTAAAGGGTGGTATATGCAAGTGGATGGCAGAACATGATTTAGGAGGAATAGCAAAAATTCAAAATTTACAAAGGGTAGGAAATTGTAGAGGGCCATGGTCGCTAACGTAATGAAAGGGGGCATTTTTAAATAATTATATTATAAGTCAGAGGTTAGATCAGCCATTCTCTGGTCAACTAGAGCTTTGAAGCTGCACCCATATAGCGTCGTATCTTCAGCATAGATATGATTGGAGTATACACTTCGGCAGATCATTTATGTAAAGTAAAATAGGGTTGGTTCGAGAAGTAACCTTGAGGGACGCCTGCGTTGATTGTTACGGCCCCGAAGGACTTTATAATTGGAAAGACATCTATGGATTCCATAGCTAGAGATCTTGTACATCAATCCTTTATGCCATACTATGTCAAAGGCCTAATGCTATAGTCCTTGAGGTGTATTTGTTGTCTAGTCCCTCAGTGATACTGAGAGCAATGGTAGTTATGACATCAGCAGTGGATCGGGCCGATTAAAAGCTGTATTGCTTGTCGCTCAAGAAGTTTTTTCTATTTAGCTGATCAACGACATTCTTGTTGTTTATAACCGAAAAAAGCTTACTAATGATACTGTGAAGACTTATGGTTCTATACTGACAAGAGGAATGAACGCTTACTCGGGTTCTTAGAAACCGGGCTTACGCTTGACACCTTACACAGACTAGGAAAAGATTTATCCTTCAAGCAGTGGATAATTAATTTCGCTAAGATCAGGGATAATTCCTGGTTGATATTCTTAATTAGGATTTTCTCTGGGTCAGTGGCTTTTTTAGTGTCAAGATTTTTGATACGTCACGTGTTCATTGTATTCTCAGCATCTTTCTGTGGAACTGCATTTCTGGTGCCTCAAGTCTCTTCTTTGTGCATTCACTTTAATATGGGAGAACTGATATAAGGTAACTGTTCAGTGCGTTTTTCTTTGATTCTAACCAAATTTTCCTGTTTCTTAATACTTTGAATAGCTTTTGGAAGGCAACTTTCGCAATCCCAATGCATTTTTTGATTTTGGCATCGCAGTTTCCGTCCTATGTTAAAACACTTCCTAGATATTTAAAATTTTAAACTTGTTTAATTTTGATGCAGGTCTTAAAAGCCGATTTATAAACAAGCACAATAATCATCCTTTATCAAATGGCTATATATTCGAAACTATTACCATATTCCTGAAAGCGCGGATATTAGCGATCTCTCTGTATTTTTCTTTCCTTATTAATTTTGAATTTCAGACTGTCACTTTAAGGGAAGTACTTTACGGATTTTAATGTTTACTGCCTTATTTATTTCTAATTGATCGCAGATAGCAGAAGTCGCGGAAAAAGATATATAACTATATTTAACTATAATACATTGACGTTCGCTTAAGTATAAACTCGCACATAGCCCCTCTTTCTCTTTTTATCTCTCTTCCCTCTTTCTGACAGTATATTCTCTTTCTATTTCCTTTACACTGGTGGCTTAATTTCACACCTACATATGTCCTTCAGTATTTTTGGCAAAACAGTTATTTTTTCCGCATTGTGTCTATCCCGAGAATAAAGTATCTTAAGAACTTGGCTTTGCACTTCACAAGGAAATCGAAAAATATCTTCATGTCCGCTTTAGTAACACCAAACACAAAAATGTGGCATTTTTTTCTGCTTGGAAACGAATAAATATTAGAGTCGGCGTTTTTAGAAGCTTCGGTTCTTTTGTAACAATAATATTTACAAGTGAACACTGCGATCACCCCAAATATAGGCGACTCGGGTGCGCTATTTCTAAGTGGGGGGGGGGGCGGCGGAGGGGTCTACATTACCGGTCACCGCGATAAAGAAACCAAGAAAAAAAATTTTTTTCTTCTTTTTTTTTTAATTGCAAAAAATTTCTTGAAATATTTCGAATTTGAATAACTCCCTGATTTTTGGTAATTTTTAATTCTGATGGTTGGATTTGTTGCAAGGCAAACTACACAAGTTTTGATTTCAAAAGAGTGCCAAAAATTTAATGAACAAAACAACTTTGATGAAAAATTTATAATTTCTTGGAGTGAATTAATAGTTGCGGTAAGCAACTTTATATTATTTGGGGGAAATTAACAGAAAATACCCTAATATTCTTCGAAAACAAACATTAACTTATTAAAATCAGATGGGTGGGTTGAAATAGAACACAGCGCGTATCATTTTGAGATTTTCGAATAACTCTAAGTATTATATCGACCATTGAAATAACCTTCGATCACCAGCATTTATATACTTGTAAAATCTAAATCAAACTGAAACGCAATACTTTTTTTTTGTTTTATTATACTGGTTTTCAAATGCAGAATGAATTATTGGCACCCAGAACTTTCATTCTGTTTGTGATGGTGGAGGGATGGGCGGAATTCGAGAGTTTTTTTTTCAGCTGAAGCTCAAAGATTAGTAGCTATGGAGTATTTAACAATCCAGGTGACTCCCAGGAGGATTTAAAACAACTATCTGAATTATTCAAGGAATTAACATGATATTTATCATTTTTTGCAGGGGAGTTTTTTTGTTTCGGTCATGATTTCTGATTGAGTCTTAGTTTATTATCCTGCCTGGTAAACTCGTCCAGTTGAAGATAAGCATTTCTGTCGATTTTGCGAAATTTTTCAAAGAAAAGATACTTGTTAGATGAGTCGTCCATTTTTGAGTCTCACTCAAAGACTGACCTTACAATTTATTTTTTTTAAGGAGCACTAATAAATTCCCGGATAATTGTTATTTAAACATTTTTTCACCGAATTTTATGATGTATTCTTTCCTGGAACTTTATCAGAACTTTATGCTAGTGATACTGTGGAATAGCCGCCTCATTTTCTGCAAAATATCTTCACTATATTTAAAAAAAAGCCACTTGACACTATAAAAAAACCTGGACAGTGGTCAGTTGTTTGAAAAGGCATGAACCAGCGTATCTATAAAGAACTAATTTGAAAGAATAGGTTTTGTTTAAAATGAGCTAATATTAACGAGACAAAATTGGTTAGTTTGCAGAAACACCCAATGTTAATAACCCTAGGTAAAGATTATGAGAGATTATATTCAGAAATGGTTTTCACTTGTTTCATTTCGTTTACATGAAATAATACACACGAAGGATGGCATTTAATGCCTTATTTTGATGCAAGATAAGTACATGATTTTAGAAGTTAATGTTTATAAACAGAGTGAAAATCTAATGTAAATATTTAGATTAAATTTTCAGTCTGTTTAAAAACATTAACTTTTATATTTGAATTATTTGGAAATGATAAGGATATAATAATAATAATAATAATAATAATAATAATAATAATAATAATAATAATAATAATAATAATAATAATAATAAATATATATAGGCCCGGTTCCGGAAATCAGACTTGTAAAAATTTTATGGGACGTTACAATACAAACAGACAAAACAATCATAGCTAATCGCCCTGACATTGTGATTAGAGACCGTAAAGACAAAATGTGTCTTTTTTATTGACATGGCAGTCCCTGCAGACTGCAATGTATCTCTGAGAATCTTCAAAAAACTATCAAAATACAAGAACCTTGAGATCGAAATTACAAAAATGTGGCGCATGAGGACATTAACAATTTCAGTTGTAGATGGAGGCCTCGGATTGATTGGAAAATATTCTAATAGACTTATTGAAGGAATTCCTGGAAGTCCATGCCTTAAAGAAAGACAAAAAAATGTTCTCACAAGTACAGCGCACACCTTACGAAGGCCTTTATCTATGTAAAATATGTGCGATTTTTTTTCAAAATTGCTTAGTGGAAAATGTCATGAGGCCATTTCTGACCTTAGGTTTCTGGTTGGGACCCGGAAAGAAATGAATATGCACACGAAACCAAAGTAAATAAAACAACAACACTAATAATAATAAATAATAATAATAATAATGAAAAAGGCCGAAACCGAAGGTTTTATTCTTGCTGCACAAGACCAATGCTTGTTAACTAGAAATTACAAGCACACATACTGAGAAATTGTGTTAGCCGAAAACGTAGATTCTGTGATAAATATCCAGAAACAATTAGCCATCTTGTATCAGGTTGAGTGGTATTGGCACTGAATATAATATCCGGTATGACAGAGTGGGCCAATATCTGCATTGGAAAATATGCAACTTTTACGGAAAAGAAACTGCAACAAATTGGTATGAACACCACTCAAACCCGGTTACGGAGATAGGACCTGTAATAACCTTATGGGACTTTACAATACACAGAGACGGAATAATCAAAGCTAATCGCCCAAATATCGTGATAAATGAACACAAAAACAGGACATGCCTTCTTATTGACATGGCAGTCTCTGCAGACTGTAATGTATCTCTGAAAATGTAACAAAAACCTATCAAAGTACAAAGCCTTGAAATGGAAATGTCAAAAATGTGGTACATGAGAATATCAACAATTCAAGTTGAAGTTGTAAACCTTAGATCAACTGGAAAAGCTTGCGATAGACTCATTGTAGAAATCTTTGTCAGCACGAGCCTTAAAGAAATACAAAATATTGTACTCGCAAGTACAGTTTACACTTTAAAAAGGGCTTTATCAAGGAAAAATATGCGTGTTCATAGGTTGTTTTCTTTTTTTTTAAATGTTTAGTAGAAAATGTCATGATCCTATTTCTGAGCTTATGTCTCTCGTTGGGATCCGGAAGGAAATAACTATACACCAGAAATTAAAGGAAATAAAATTATAATAATGATAATAATTTAGATGGTTGCATTTGTGCTGATTCCCACTGGATATCCGCCTTTCGATATACCAAACATGACTTTATTTATGTGGGTTGCACAATTGAAACATCAAACAAAAATTTTAATGGCCACATGCTACACGAACGATTGCAACTTCAACGAACGCCTTCAGTTACATATCCTGAAAAAATATCCAGAATCGATTGACAATTCAACTCTTAAATGGCATGAAGATAATTACATATGCAAATTACGAACGTCTCACCCCGGGAACAAAATGACAGGAGACTTTATTCTAAACTAATCATTTATGTTATACGCTGTTTTATCAAAATTTGTCACGCATATTTGTGATACATGAGCTTCGTATACTGTTATCAAAATGCGGGTCATTGCCGATATATTGGACATTGTATTTGTACTCCAGCCTGAATTTATTGTCGGCTTGCGTCCTCTTTCTCTCTCAGAATAATAATAATAATAATAATAATAATAATAATAATAATAATAATAATAATAATAATAATTCTGGTAGACGTTAACTTCGGATAAGAATATGCTGAAACAGGGGTACCAAGAGCTAGCAAGACAAATCAGAGAAATACACCAAGCGACACCTCAAGCTGGCCCTTTTTTGTGCTTGGCGCACTCGAGTCCATTTCCAGGAATCATCCTATGTTGAGAACATCTAAAATCATTGCGAGTGGGCAGGTGGCAGCGAAGCATAGAATAGCGTGTGTCTCCCGGCCAAAACATAAGAGTCGGAGTATCATCTCGGAGGTGACAACTCTTAGATTTAACATTGTTGTCACCATTAGTTATCGCAGAACCTTTCTGAATTTGTTCACCACTTTCATAATAATAATTAATCATCTTGAAGAATCTTGAAAATAAACTGAAGGAACTAGAATTCAGGGAAGAGTGCGAGTCGGCACTACTGACGATAACTCGAATATAGAGCAGTGTTTCCCAGCGTGGGCGCTAGCGCCCACTTGTGGTTTCTGTTATGTTGAAAGGGAGCAGTGGGAGTTTTTATTTCATTTCGGGAGCGGTAGGCATTTATCCAATTTTTTCCAAATTTAAAAAAAAAAAAAATATTCAATATTGGCTACAAAAGGAAATTTCTGAAGGATATCTAAAGCTGTGGGAAGCTATCAAACTTTTCTTCATTGCTTTTCCAATTTCCTACATGGCCGAATGTTGTTTCAACACAGTTTCTTACTAAACAAAGAAACCGACCGCAAATTACAAAACGAAGAGATCTACGATTGCTTCTAAGTAGTATGGAGCCTAGGGTAAGATCATTAGCCAGTAAGCACCAAAGTCAACCATCGCATTGGAAATATTTAGATAAGCTATCAAATAAAAGTTGTTTTTTTTAGCATTTTAATCACTGGCATTCATAATAGAAATAAAAAAAAAATACTAAAATTATTTTTAATGCCTAAATGTTATCATGATATTAAAGATGAATTACTGTATAATATTAGAAATTTAATTTAACTGGAGTCGTTGACAAAAAAGTTTTTGACCAAAGGGAGCCCTGACTAAAAAAGGTTGGGAAACACTGATTTTGAGTACTGAGGAGACTTGATGTCACTTTATGTTCGATGTAAGCTATTATTATTATTATTATTATTACTACTACTACTACTACTACTACTACTAATACTACTACTACAATCTCTACTACTACAAGAAGAAGAAGTAGAAGAAAAAGAAGGTTTAATAGCTTATCCGACATGCTATTTGCATAAGGTAATTAATGTCATATGAATTCACTTTTTCTTTAGCTGTAAATATTTTATCAAGTGGTTTGGAAGCAGTGGTCCGAAGTAGCAAAATTAGGGCTTGCGGTTGGAATGTACCGGGTCCTTAAAAACTTAATAGAATTTGCCAACAGGTTTTGTGTGTGTGCACCACCCAAAATGGTCATAGTTCATGTTTGCATACATATTGAGATGGAAAAAGAAAAGAAAAAAAAATCTTGGCACATCCTTGAGTCACGTGTTTTTAATTCGTTAATGTAGTTTGTTATTTTTAAATATGTGGATAGAATAAATCAAACCACATAAACGCTGACAACTTTTGCTGTAGTATTAAGTTATAAATATATTTCACCAAAATTAATCATGAATATATCTTAAAACTTATTAATAATATATTTATATGACATTTCGAACGATATATTATTCATGTGTATTAGTTTAGAAAGAAATTCCTGTTGCTTGTTTTGCTGTGATAACTTTAAATCTTTGATTATATAAGACAGATATAAATACAGTGTAGAGTTCTGAACTTTCCTCATTCCTATTTAATGTCAAGTTGAATACTTTTCGAATTGATGTGACCCATGAAAAATAAGTGAAGATGAGATCCGTATGAGACATTGCACGCTTCGCGAAAGGTACCCTCAGTTAGAAACGCAGAGGGATATTTACATTGTCTATGGAAACAACGTCTTAAGTGTCAGAAAATGCCAGCGGTGGATTGCTCAGTTTTGGTCGGGAAATATTTACCTCGTTCTGAATAAGAGGATTTAATCAACACTCAAACTCTCCTGATCGTAACTGAAGAAACCCTGAATGGAAATACCAGAAAAAATTCAATACAGCTCCTAGTCTATCCAAGAACTCGGAAAAATGTGTAAAGTTGCCAAAGGAGCTTCACGTGATCCCACAATTTCTCAGGTTCAACAAATGGTCAATATATGTTCATTTAAGGAACTGACGTGCAACTGAATCCTTTCTGGAAAGATAATACTTGCTCTTAAACCTAAAGTTATCATTACACCCTGAGAAATTAATGTGCTGCATTTGTTTGGATATGAAGGGTTTGGTTCTGTCATAAACAAATCAGTTAAGAGATATTGGTGTAAGATGAAAGCAAAGAAAAAGCTTTGGCCTTGAATCAACAAGCTTTACTTCAATAAACTCTACTTTCCGACTTTGCTCGATCGAATTATCACATTTCCAGATCTTTACAGCAAATCTTGGATGTAAAACGGTACATCAATTATACAAATTTTGCAAAAGACCTATTGATAATTTTGGACCTCGAAACTCATAGCATTTTATACAGAAGGCATTAATCTTCAAAAATGATCAATAAATAGAATTGTGCCACTGAAAACGAAAGAAGCCATTATTTTGATTGAATTTGTAACCGATTATTAAATATAGAGAAGTTATGTCAATAAAACTAGCAGTAAAACTTTCTTTCTCAATTAATATTTTATATATATTTATATATTACGAACAGGAGTACGTAACCATACTGGAAACAAATGTAAATTCTATCTACCTCACCCTGTTCATTATCTATCTATCTATCTATCTATCTATGAATGCCTGTTTTTATCTATCTCAGCCTGTTCACTATCTATCTATCTATCTATCTATCTATCTATCTATCTATCTATCTATCTATCTATTTATCAAAGCCTGTTTTTATCTATCTCAGCCTGTTCATTATCTATCTATCTATCTATCTATCTATCTATCAAAGCCTGTTTTTATCTATCTCAGCCTGTTCATTATCTATCTATCTATCTATCAAAGCCTGTTTTTATCTATCTCAGCCTGTTCATTATCTATCTATCTATCTATCTATCTATCTATCTATCTATCTATCTATCAAAGCCTGTTTTTATCTATCTCAGCCTGTTCATTATCTATCTATCTATCTATCTATCTATCTATCTATCTATCTATCTATCTATCAAAGCCTGTTTTTATCTATCTCAGCCTGTTCATTATCTATCTATCTATCTATCTATCTATCTATCTATCTATCTATCTATCTATCTCATCCTGTTCATACGTATCTGTATATATTATTATTATTATTATTAGTAGTAGTAGTAGTAGTAGTAATACAGCAGACATTTTGTGTCGATTAATTTCACTGATTATCTTTTCCAAGTTATGAATGAACCTTCTCAAATAAGGAGAAAATTATGTCAGAAATTGTCCGAAGTTCATTTCAGAAAGAATATGGTGTGACGTGTATTTTACTTTATTTTATTTAATCATTCACTCCACAAAGGTGGGAATGTCACTAGTACGCAGGGGGTTACAGAGGGTGAATTTGCGAGAAAAAAAATGGGTATGGGGTATATTGAGGAAAGGATAAAAGATAAACGAGATTCAAGGCGACAGAAGATGGCGATTGACATTACATTTAAATTTTTGAAGATTGTAGCTTTCAGTGATGCAAATAAGCGGAATGGAGTTCCATGTTTGAGAAAAGAAACTGTTGGAGTAGAAGTGGCAATTGCATTTAACCGTTTCAACAGTAAAATAGTGGCACCTAGATGCCAATATGGTAGCACACTTAAATTCATGTAGTCAGGGCACCAGGTGTGTGTGTGGGGGGATCTCGTTAGAGCAGATGCCATGAAAATATTTTAGAAAAGACAGAGAGAAGTCACACCATGTCGGTGAGAAAGTGACTGAAGTCGCGATGCCAAATCAAGATCGATTACATTACAGATCTTTTTTTTGGATTTTGTCAAGAACCTCGAGATGAATATCAGAAGCACCAGAACAGATATGGGAACAGTATTCAACGCACGGCCGAATGGTAGATTTGTAAATGTGCAAGTTCGACGAGAAAAACTTTCTGGCACAACTCAATGCATCAAATTTCCTTGCAGTAGAAGCAGCTATTGATTCAATGTATTTGTTCCACCTCAAGTCAGTCGAAAACGTGAGGCCAAGATGGCGCAGTGAGGCGCTCTCCAGGAGTTGAGCATCAGCCATGCTGATGGTGAGCAAGGAAGTTTTTCTACGTTAGTTAAATAAGAGCAGTTGAAAAATTGAAAGATCCAATTAATGCAAAATCTTAGTGACATTTCCCTCTTGAATTGTTGAGTAAATAAAATTAACGGAAAATATATGATAAATTAGAAGTAATTCTTAATTTTTATGCCCAATTTAAACCCTATTATTTTCTATAAATTTTGACATCTAAACTTCGATAAATTTTTCGCATATTCCGTAACTTAACGATTGCTCATTTTAAACTTCGTTTAATTCTGAGTTGTGTCTATACAACTCATAACTGTTTTGGTCCTTCTCGTTTTTATTATAAGCTGTCTTTTAAAATAACTACCCAACTCCTATTATCGCCAGACGATTTTATTTTTACCCGAGCAAGGTGAGAATGGTACTAGGAAGCAGGGGGCTATTAGGGAGTGAAAGAGAATGAGAAGCTGTTGGTGAAAAGAAGTGAGGAGAAAGGACAATAACAGAACAGGATTCAGGCAGACAGTAGATGACGATTGACGTTGGGTTTAATTTTAAGAAGATTGTAAGTAACACAAAAGCAATAAATCGGAAGGGATTTCCACAGGCGAGAAGTGCGAGAAAAGGGATTATTAGAATAGAACTGAAGGTTGATAGTTCAACACTAAAATGGTGAGATTTATTTACTAATCTATTTTTCTGTATTACTGCTAATACTACTACTTGTACATATAAATATATAACTCATTTATTACTGCTACTACTACTACTTATACATATACATATATAACGCATTCAATGTAAGGTATATAAAAACATAGGTATATCAAAATTTATATACACAAAAAAAGGAAACTCTTTCAACACAGATGGAAAACTATTTAACATTTGGATCGTCAAAGGACTGACGATATTTAAGGTCTTATTCCAGTGTTTATATTTAGAGCACTCTGTTTATAAACACTTTAAAATATAAATAAATTTTAAAATTTGTAGAAGTGTTCCGACTTTTGTTTTCCCGTAATTTTATCCATGACTGAATTTGGTGATCACCTACACGTGAGTTAGATTCGACATGCAACTTAGCACGACAGCCTCTTAAGCAGTGGTCCCCAAACTGTTAGGCGCACCTCATAGGTACGGCAGAAGAGGATAGCAGGTGAGGCGGAAGAGGATAGCAGGTGAGGTAGAAGAGGATAGCAGGTGAAGTGGAAGAGGATAGCAGGTGAGGCGGAATGATTGAAAGACAATCAAAGATTTAAAAACAATTTCAAAAAATTCATATGCAAAAAATAGATATGATTTCAAAATTTAAAACATGATTATGGATTACTTGTAATTGCATGCATGAGTTCCAATATAAATAGTTATAAATAATTATTGACCGATTTTGTCATTGTGATATTTTTGCATTATATGAAGTATTAAGTCACTAGGGTCCGTAAATTGGAGGAGAGAGTTGTCAGTAATAATATTTTATTTTTGAATCCACGGTTACCTCCATTTAACCTCATCTCTGAATTTTATTTTTAAATGTAATTTTTATCAAATAAATCTTGATCAAATTTTCATTCCAAAAAATGCAGCCTAGAGAAAAAAAAAACGTTTGGGAACCACTGTTCTGAAGTATCTGTAACATTTGTTTTGACATTTAAATGGTTTATATTGATTCCTTTTTTACGGTTTATCAACCACTGAGGTTATTTAAAGTCAGAAAAAAATTTTAGTTTGCAAGACTTTTTTTTAGATAATAATAATTTAGTGATATAAATTTTACTAATTAACCTATAGCTCGGCTTGAAGAGGTGGGCACATACTTTTCTCAATGGTATTTGCGCGTAAGTGAATTTAACGACCCCATCTAGAATTGGAACTCGGCTCTCCGAATAATAATTCCGAGCCATTATCCATTACACCACTCGTACATTCAAGCAGTTACCAAACGTTGCCTAGAGCTATAAATGATAGGAAGTTGTGGAGGTCTATGATTGGCCACTTCCTGAAATGACATATTGCACCCTTGTGCAAATGAATTGAACAAAACGAATAATTCTATTATTATTTACTTTTTTCATATTTTTCCAATGAAACATGACCCAGTGCACATGTTAGTACTTCGTATGTCGATTCCACGAAGTCGTTCCTTGCAGATTGACCACAGATTCTCGATTGGATTTAAATCAGGAGAGTTTCGGGGCCTATCTATAGTACTTTGATTTGTGCACTGGTAAGGCTTCCAGTGTGTTCGTGCAGCGGTACAATTTTCGTATGCTTCCTTGGAGTAACGTCCATAGCACACAACGGCCGTAGGACAACTAATCGACAGACGAGTCAATAGTGTCTGGGCGTGATGAAAATATGATGCAATCACGGATGTCGCAATATTTTTCAAGGCCAAACAAATGTCATCATACACCCCGAAAATACATTCATATTACTGCACACCACTGCAAATGACCTAATCTGGGGAAAAATAGAAATCGATTACACCCTGTCACTCCAGTGGGGTCTAAAACTGACCGTATGGTGAAAGAAAGGAAACTAAAGCGTTGTTTCAATTAATTTGAACAAGGGTGTCGAAAGAAGTAATAGGTATTATCTACCTTTATCTTAGTTATGCTTCTGGAAGGAGGTCTTAGCCTACCCATGAACATGCACAACCAAAGAAATATTCAGCTTGTTACAGAACTCTGTAGCATTAGCTCGCCTCGTGTAATTTGTAATCCATGCACGAACCATTGGTCTGCTAGAGCAACTTGTTAAACATTGCTCTTGGCCAGACGCCCTTTATCGTAACCTGGAATTCCCAAACAGTCACCTATGTGAGCACTGGGCTCGAGTTTGCTTTAATTCAATGATCGTGCAGGAACAGGTTTTTTAACGTGAATGACCGTAAGCCTGAATGCTTTAGAGTATGTGTAGTTAGTAATAAAATTTACTATATCAATAATTAAGATTAGTATACTAATCTAAACTTAATTATTAATATAGTAAACTTTACAATACTAATATTAAGCAAAGAATAAAGAAACAGGAAACTTTCGTTTGAAATAAAGAAATGAGAACTGAACTCTTATTTAATATTAGTTCTCCGACATGACTAGTTCTAGGTATGAAATAAACTTCTTCCGACAGTAGGGTCTCTGATCTTCAGAGTGGAGGTTTTGATGAGCGTAGAATCATCTCTTAGTTGCTGTCGTTCCCGAGGTAGTAGCAACTGTTAGGGCCCCAGAAATGGGCAAATAATAAACCCGCGAATACTATAAAAATACAATTTTATAGTAAAAATACCAGCAATACATTTTTATATAAATAAAATTACCAATAATACATTTTTAAAGCAGAATTACTAACAATAAATTTTATAGCAAAATGACTAACAATACATTTTATTCGTAGTTGAAGCCATAAAACTATGTTCAAAATATTTAAATTTCGGCATTAAATAACCGATAGAGGTGTTGATATACTGCTATACAAAATCAACCAAACCAAAGCAAACCATAGCATAACTGTGAATACCCTTTAACATTCGTTACAAGTTTATCAACATGCTGAGAACTGGCAGAAGACGTAAAATAGGACATTTTAGGATCGTATCATCTGACCTCCTTCTACTGCTGCAGTCATCCATCATTTCTAGCCTTTGAACAAAATCAAACAATCAACACGAAAGAACTCCTTCATAACATTAATTTATATAATATCCTACAATTTCTAAAATTAAATTGTTTTCCAAAATATAACTTCAACAAAACTACAATATAAAACACGCATATCACCGCCTCTAGTTATTATGCCCACGCAAACATGTATATGCATAAAAGCTGAGTATCATCTACCATGTATTCAATTGCGAAAGCAGAATAACATATATCATTTTTATTACATCAAAGCTTTCAAGAAAGTTAAATTTCAGCATTAAATGACGCATAAGTAATTGATATTCCGTTAAACAAAGAAATTAACCAATCAATCCTACACTGCAGGGAATGTTGGACAATCTTCTCGCAGATGATGAAGAAACTTAAGGCAACAGATATGTGGTTCTACAGGAGGATGCTGATCATGTGAGTAACAAGGGGGTTTTAAGGAAAATAGAATTAAAAACGATAACTATTCTTAGAATCAGAAAGAAATGAAATTTCTATGGAACATAATGACTAAAGAAAGCTTGAAGAATCTGATCCACGGCACAAAGCAGAAGAGTCTATCAATGTTATTTAGATGATAGGATATATTAACAATAGGTTAATTTTCTCAAGTCTAGGATAAAATTGATGAAAGATTTAAAATTCTGAAGTTCACCTTAAAATATTGTCACATAGTCAGGAAAGAGAGTTTGAAGAATTTCACACTCACGGAGCATATTGAAAGCGAGAAATGTTACTCAGAGCTTCAAAAGTAAGAAAGTTGTGGAGCCGTGATTGTTATGGTTGCGTACATGTGTGCATATACTTTAGCTATTGCGTATTTTCGTTTATGTACGTATGTTGTTATATACCATACCTATGAACACTAATGGTTATGTCCCAATCCTTATAAATACGTTCGACACTATTGTAAGTGAGGGTAATATGATGTCTATATAGTCCACCACTAGCAGTTGTTTACCTACTTCACGCCGCTGGCGAGTATTGCATTTTATTGATGTTATAAAGATTACCGTTTCATTTCCAACCTCCGTTTTAGTTATTCTTTATTCAGTAAACTTTCTAGGTTACAAAATAAAGAAAGAAACAAGAATCAGAGGGAGAAACAAACAATGAGGGAATAATGAGAGAAGACACAAAAATAAATAAATAATTAACGAAAGAAAGAAAATGTTATATACCGTACCTATGAAAACTAATGGGTATGTCTCAATCCTTAGTTGGAGACTATTGTAAGTTAGGGTAATCTACTGTTGAAGTAGTCCACCATTAGCAGTGGTTTACCTACTTCACGCCGCTGGCGAGTATTGTATTTTGCTGATGTTATAAAGATTACCATTTCATTTCCAACCTCCGTTTTGGTTATTCCTTATTCAGTAACCTTTTCTAGGTAACAACAATAATCCAGATGATGTCACATACCAATTCAAACAAAACGTTAAGAAGGAAGCTCCCATCAGTACTGGAAAGTGTAATAACGATGGACTTGAGAAATGCAGGCCTATAAATATATACTGTTTAAAGTAAAAAAAAAAAAAATAAATAAAATGAAAAAATGAAAAAAAGAGAGAAAAGTAAACAGAGAAGAAGGACTGATAAAAGAAAGAAAGAAAAAGAAAGAAAAAACAATCAATGAATGAAGGAATGAAAAAAGAGAGAAAAGGAAATAGAAGAGAAAGACTGATAAGAGAAAGAAAGAAAGAAAGAAAGAAAGAAAGAAAGAAAGAAAGAAAGAAAGAAAGGTTTATATGCCGTACCTATTAACACTAATGGGTATGTCCCAATTTTCATGGGCACTATTGTAAGTGAGGGTAATATGATGTCTATGTAGTCCACCATTAGCAGTGGTTTACCTACTTCACGCCGCTGGCGAGTATTGTATTTTACTGATGTAATAAATAGTACCATTTCATTTCCAACCTCCGTTTTGGTTATTCCTCATTTAGTAACCGTTCCTAGGTTACGACATATGTATTTCTGCTTGTGCTTATATATATGTGTGTGTGTACGCATGTGTATATATTCCATAATGTGTGAGCGGAGTTTTTGTGCAGATTAGCGTATATACATTTCTGTATGCATGTGTATGTCTTAATGCATGTGTGTGTGTGAGAGTGAGAGAAAAGGCTTCTGTATCTGCGATTCCTTTTAAGATGGGCGACATGAAACGAATCTTACAGTCGCAGACTTATCTCGTTAAGCTAATTGAGTCAACCGTCAAAATTCTTTTCTACAAGACTGTCCCGATTGTAACTCTACGCTTATCAACGATTAAATCCCTTTACCTTTCGGCACTCTGCCCCGTAACCTTAGTTACCACCTTTGGCCCCTACCCTCCACTATTTAGCCCTCCTTACTCATCTGTTTGCCGCCACCTCTAGTAATCTGTTAGTCATCTACTAGACTTTTCACACTTGCTTCGTTATCACTTCTTTTTCAAGCTTCTGTTTTGCTTTTACCTTCAGTAAACATTATCACATTATTTTAATTACATTTTTACCTCTTCTCGCTCCTAACTCCACATATTCCTCTCTCTATATATATAGATAGATATACATATAAACACACACACATATATATACATCTCTCTCTCTTTCTCTATCTATATATATCTATCTATCTATATATATATATATGTATATATATATCTGTATATCTACATATCTATATGTATATATGTGTATCTATCTACCTATCTATCTATATATATATATATATATATTTATCTCTCTTTATATGTATCTATAGTTATCTATCTCCTCTCTCTATATATATCTATAGTTATCTCTCTCTCTCTATCTATCTATCTATAATTATTTCTCTCTCTCTCTCTCTATATATATATATATATATATATATATATATATATATAAATATATATAAGAGGCTACTGAAAATTGACTGGCCCGTTTCCAAAATTCTAACCAAATGACCCAACATCACATATTTATATGCAAGTCTAGTAGTGTGATATGAATTATTTCTTTTTTCACCTTTAACATCTTTTAGTTGATTGGTTGCTTGATTTTACTGCATGTAAGCACTTGTTCTGAAATCCGAAGGCACCCTGGGATAGCCAAAGATTCATTTCAAAACATGAGAAGGAGTATTAAGAAAAAAGTTCGTTAGAAGGAAAGAAGTAAAGAAAAGAGTACTGAACTGTTACGTGATATCTGTCATCCTGTATGGCAGAGAATGCTGGAAAATCCCCTCAAAAGTGAAGAGACTCAAAGCAACAGAGATGTGGATCTACAGAAGGATGCTGAGGATACCACGCACCGAAAATGAGAACAACGACGAAGTTTTAGAGAAAATGGAAACAAAAAGAAAACTTATGCTTAAAATCAGGAAGAGACAGTTGACATTTCTAGGGTATATAATGAGGAAAGACGACTTGGAAAATCTGATAATCACAGGAAACAGACAGACGGAATGAGATACAGAATAAAACAACGCATAACCTACCTAGAGAGCTTGAGTAAATGGATGGTGGAACAGGGTCTGGGAGAAATAACAAAAGACAAAACATATTAAGAGCTACAAGAGGCAGAAGAAGGTGAGGGCCATGATCGCCTACGGCCTGAAGGGACACAATATTACCAATATTTAATGCAGGACCCCTAATATCCTGATGCCAAACCGTCATCAAAATGCCATTCGCATCCTTTCACTCAAAAAATGCGCAAATTTGCCAAATTTGGTGGAGAGAGAATTCGCCTTTCCGTCCTGATTTTGACTTTAAGCTGATACTTATAGAACAAGATCAGTTGGGAAGAGGTAAACCTCGTCTCCATAGAATTCCTTCTTTCGTCCATATCACAATTTGCATAACACTTAGAAAGCACAACGAACATATAATGATCAGCCTTAGTCAACGACGTTACCACATTGTTACAAGAACTGGCCTCAAAGAGAAAGAACTTTCTGCTAGGTATGCGAATCATGATGTCGTCAATAAACTTGCACAACGAGACTACGACCTTGTAATGGAAGAAGGCGTTATCCAAGGTCTCCAACGACTCACCACAGAGGGTGCAGTTGAGAAGAATTTCCCAACCACGCCGAAGAAAGGTTTTTTTGATCTAGATTAGTTATGCCTCAACGTTAGTGATGCATTTCAACGCAGACACCCAAGGCCATATGGAGCAAGCCACTTGTTTAGTTAAATCGATCTCGCCAATCAGACCATCACAATCGGACCCTCTCACTTATACCTGATATAATGCTTTCCAGGACAACGCTTGAACGTTGAAAAGGCCATCTGTTGCCCGTAAGAAGAGCGTAAGTGCTAACCGGCATTCACGATAGAATGAACGCTTTTCTCGGGGTAAACGGTTGACTTCCCTAACTCACACGATTGAACACTTCTCAGGAACGGGAAGTTCTTACTGGCGTTTTCCTTCCAGAATTCGCCATTCTCATCCACTTGCGAACACATTCGGTTTAGGAACGCGATGCGAAGCGTATATTGACGAATCTCAACGCTAGGAATACCCAGAATGCCTTCAGATCTCTAGTCATGCCTTGGGAGACTTGCTTCACCACAAGAAGGATGATAAAACCCTGACTAATTGCTTTAGTATGGCATAGAGGAGTGGAGGCACGGAGACTTGTTAAAGGAGAATTGGGTAGATATGTGAAACACATACTTTTGCCTTCCCCTTTAAGGAAAGATTCCCCCGGGACCATAGACGGACTGCGCTCTCGACCTTCTCCCGCACTTCAAACTAATTCATTTCCAGCAACAGATCGGGACCGAACCAGACGCCGTGCATCTTGATCGGCCCGTCTGTCCAGAGGAAAAACTCAGGCAGAGAAGCTCCCTTCCATGCACTCGGCGGCAATGCAGGAGACATCGCTGTTGATCTTGGCCCCTATTACCATCTCGTATCCTCTGATCACTTTACCGACTTTGTCAATCTCAGCCCTGCTCGACACAAGAGTCGAAACGTCATCAGCATAGGCGGAATATCTGGCCTAGGTGGCAGCTCCGGGTAAGATTACGGCTAGGACCAGATTCGCCTTTAACTTGCGAAAGAAAGTTTTCAACACAAGAACCTAAAGCAAAGGCGAAAGCGGACAATCTTAACGAATGGAGCGGGACAACACCAAAGGCTCAGATCGTACCCCATTCACTTTCACCAGCACACTGAGGTACACACGTAAAGAAGTCGAATCCAAGTGTGAAAGTACGGTTCGAAACCGGTGGCCGAAAGGACAGCCTCCAGAAAAAGATTGTCAACCCTATGGAATGATTTACACTGATCTCAATTGATCAGCATGGCTTAACTGTCGACCTTCTCGATGATCAAGCGTAGCAAATGAAATTTGTACGGAATAGTCCTGCCCTTCACAGCACAAGTCTATTCGGAGCCAACAGAACTAGAGAGGACAGCCTGCAAAAGGCTAGCTAAGATCATGCCTAAAATCTTCAACTCTGTATTTAACATCGTCAAATGCCTAAAGTTACCTATCCCATATCCACCATTCCTGTCTTTGCATGGTAATTTGATCATACTCCTGGTGAATCGATGAGGTATAGACCCCTATTTCATTTAGCTGTAAATCAGTTCCAGCAGAAGAACACGAACGGGCGACTGACTCGAGTATATTTCGTAAGGAAAACCATCTAATCGCAGAGTTTTGTCCTGGTTAACTAGCTTCAGCGCTTCCCAGATCTCATACTCTGTAACAGGACTCTCGCACCTAGCCGCTTCAGCCGTCTAGAGTTGGGGAAAGCCGGCCAAATAGGCATCGAACTGAGCAGGGATCAGAGAGTGCTTCCTGGTGACAGGTCCTGAAAGTAATCGCAAAATGTCTCGCATATGACCGCGTTTATAGTCACGGTCCGCTTATCTGGCAATATGACACACACGATTTGCCTATTAGATGCATTTCTAATTTCCTCTACATGCAATTGAGCAGCCATATTCGTTGTCTCAAGAGATATTCTTTTTAACCTAACCCTAACTACAAGAGCTTGATCCTTTTTGATAAGCAAGGAAGCCAACTCCGCCCCTAGCTAAGGTTTCTTACTCACTATCACGGGATTTAACCCCCCAACCAACCTTTGCTTCGCATAGCGTTTGTGCTGCTAACCTAATTAGATTGTGCCGACGACTATAATCTGCAGCAAACGACCTAACTTTAGACTTCAATTCATCCCACTACTTATTCCCAACCCCAGCCACCGACAATTCCCGCTGGAGCATTAGTAGCATCTGGTCCTGGAAATTTTGCTCACCAAATAATGATGCGTTCAATTCCCAGTAGCCAGCCATCTTAACCATAGGCATATCTAAGTTTACACAAACCCGGACGAGCTTACGATCTGAGAATATTATAGTTTATAGAATATAAAATTGAACAACTTAAGAGCCCTACATCGACTCTCTTAACCAGAACTCGGTCGAGGTTGCTCGAGCGCACCTTCGAAACCAAACTACTCCAATTAGTTCAAGACCAGACTACCTGCAGGCGGTGCTTATTACGAAATCGAAAAGATCGAACTTGTCGATAAAGTCACGAAATGGTTCCACATCCGGCTTGTTAGTACCCGATCTTTCCCACATACTATCTATATCTGGATAAAGGACGGCATTCAAATCGTCAGCTAAAACTACCCGATGAGAAATTGTCAAAAACGGCTCGATCCGCATGGTCATTAGCCACATAAACTCCAATGAGACGAAGAGATTTATCCATTCTGATAACAACCAGCAAGCAGGCTTGCCCGCCGGATCTGCGAAGATAAGAGCACATGCCGCATTAAAAGACTTGCTCACTAGCCAGGAAACACCTTGAGTGTCCATCAAAACATGCTGAATAGAGGACAAACCTCTTAAGACAGAATGTATTCACGGTCGCGAGTTGAAAACCGGGTCACCTGTATAAAACATCTATCCACATCGAGACGCTGAAGATCGCGTGTGAGACGAGCCCTGCAAGTCTCAGACCTCAGGCCTCAGCCATTTATACTAGCCAACAAGAGAGACACGATTAATCTGGTTAGGGTTGGGGATTTTTATTAAACCTGACCAGGGCAAGGACACCGACTGCCTGTCCCACTGAGCTTTGGCCTAGCTCAATTTCGATAGCGCTGTCAATAGATAGGCCACCGGGGGAATATATACAGGTGTGAAAAAAACGAGTATAAATTGATTTTTTTTTGTTACATTAACGTCCTGACAAAACGCTAGAAATGTATTTAATGCGTCATCTGCTTTCTGCATCATAGCCCATATTTGTTGGAATCCTTTTCCCGATCGAATCACGGTTAGGACCCTTTTAGAATTTGAAATGTATTTTTTTTTTATTTTCTACATCGTTGAAGTTGACTTTAAATTCAGTAAAGATTTCTGGTTCTTTATCTTTCTTGTTTGAGTTAAGGCCATTTCCGCCTGCTCCCTCGACACACGTCTTTCCTAGAGTTAAAAAATTGGTTCAGATTTAATTTTCTTCTCTGAAGAAGATTATGTGGTCTCAGATGAAGGGCTTAGCTGTCTTTTTTGTTGATCCGGTTTCTTTTGGGGAGAATTTATGGGTGTATGTGCAGGGGATGGAATGGGAGTGGTTAAAGGTGTGGTCTTTCTGCTGGTGATTTAGTAGAAGGAGCCTTTTTGAGGTGGGGGGTCATTGTGGGAGGGGAGTGGGTCAGTGATTGTTACTGGAGGTAGTGCCATGCTATATTTTTTGATTGAAAGTGGGAGACGGTGCCGAGGAAGAGGGGCCCATGTATCGTTCTGCTGACGTTTGAATTTTCCTTGTTTTTAAGGATTCCTTTAATATTTCTAATTTCTCCTTTTCAAAATCTGGCTTGTACTTGAGAGGCTGCTGCCTAATTGTTTCTCTGTAGCTAGCCGGATCATCGCCCTTGGAACTGGTAATGGGAGTGGAACTGTACGTGTCTTTACCCGTGGGAGATTCCGGGGACTGAGGTCCCGCTGTCCGGATCTTCCATCAGGTCTTGTCAACGACCAACCATTCTCCCTTTGCCTTCTACGCGGCAGCACAAGCGGCTGACAAAAAATTTTCTTTAAATGGGCGCTGCGCATTGGACCCAAACAGGGGGTTTACCACACCTGTCCCAATCGTTGGCATGCCCATCACAGGTGAGAAAGAAATAACAAACTTGACCCCAAAGGGATTTGTATCGGCATGGGCCAGACCTTTAGAAGCCTTCTCTGTGCAGATTGGTTTACAGCGGTTATGTTCTGGCCCACTACAGCCAGACAGTTTGGGGATGGAGATGAAGGCATTTCGACCTTGCATTATCTCAAAACTCTATCTGTCGTTCAGGTTGTCGGAGGTAGCACTGAGTATCTTATCATACCGGACCAGATAGGAAAGAACTTGGATATTTAATTATGAGGTCTTTTGTGATGAGATCTCAACTGGAGGCTTCTTCACAGTCGGCAGGCGTGGGTAACAGTAAATTTTACCCTTGATCACTCTTTGGAGTTTAGCCCCCGAGGGCGTAACGATTTTATCATCGTCTCTTTGTGGAGTGACAAATTTATGCAAACGCTTTTTAACCCTCTGTAATTTCTGTGGGTTTACCAAGAGCCCATCTTCTTTTATAAAATGCTTGAACTCTTGGTTTTCTCCAGGAACACCATTATGTTCATTATGCACTTCGAGGAGGGGACTTCTACTATATTATCTTTGTTGCTGTCCTTCACGTTCTGGTTTGACTTATTTTCGGTCGAGTTACTTTTTCTGTTTTCGGAATTTAGGCCATTTGAGGCCACCATACTTGGTAATGTCCTCTGTTTATTTTTATTTTTTTACTTCCTTATCAGGCGGTTTATTTTATGAATCAAACAGTTTTTTGGGGAGGAGGCAGACCGGTTTTTGACGACCATTTTTAAAAAATTGTAACATTGTTTTTGTTTTTTTTCGTAGGTGAATCTAGGGCTCTTAGTTTAACGTACAGTAACAATGAAAATATAAAGACGAAAGACAAAAACTGGGTTTACAGCAGACGAAGGAAAAAAGTTTAACGAGAAAAAAAATTTAAAAAAATAATTCATTTACCTCAAAGACATAAACAATAAAACAACGCAAAATGAGGGTCTTTTAAATTAAACAAATAAAAATAACAAATCAATGCAAAATATTTAACAAGTTAATCTGAAAATAAAATTAAATCAAACGCAAGTGTAGCAAAAAGAAAAAAAAGATTCGCCCATGAAGAAAAAAAAATGACGGAATATAATAAATTCGACAAATAAGTCTAGCGTATAAAAAAAAATCAAAATTAAACTGGGAAATAAAATTAAAAAAATACTTGGGCTTAAAGACGAAATGGTTTAAAGAATAAGGAAAGAAAAATAAATTATACACTTACAACAAAATTATAAGAAAAGAAAAATTAATCTCAAAGATTAGTATAACAAATGAAAGATGTCACACTCGAAAGATAATAAAAAATAATTAAAATCGGCTTTTTGTCGGGATGTGAATAAAATAAAGAGTAAACTGGAAATAAAATATATATATATATACAAAAATCGTAACAGTTGCAGTCAAAATAAAATAAATGTAATCAAAATAACTTAAAAAACTTTTCTTTTTTTCAGTTATTGAAAACATTAAATACGAGTTGTTCACGCAAAACGTGTGTGTGTGTGTTATTTGGTTAATTCAACTTTAGCGGTGAAAAACGTTTATTTTATTGTGATGGATGGCTACAAGAAAGAACGGAGATGGGATGGGATTACCACACTTTATAAAGCCTTCATGCAACTTAGATATTTTTTTATACAAGCTATTGTACTCTTTGCTGTGTATACACGTAATGTCATCTATGTAGATATGTTTTTGTTTGGTGACAAAATTGTATTTATTTTAACATATGTAACGAGTTCAATCTCTTATTTTTAATTGAGCAACTGTATGTGTTCGAGTAATAATGCCATCATATATGCAGAAAAATAATTAAGAATATTACGTAAACATTTTAGAAGAATAAATTAAAAAATAATTAATATTTATTCAGTTTCTTCCATCAAAATTGTTTAAAAATCTTTCAAGTAATTAAATATTTGAAATAAAACTAAAATTGTGAAATATAAAATAAACGGTATGATAAATAATTTTGTAAAAGCGTCTGAAGCGAAAGTTAAAACATTGCTATCGTTCTGTACAATCGAAGGTGTATCCAGGCAAAATGACAAAGCAATTACATTCTCACTTTGTCATTGCTTTCTTTATTCTTTATATGTTCTCATATAGGGAGGTGTCTCATCTTTCGCCAAAGCAAATCATTGGTCAAGGAAAGAAAAACGATAATCAAAGAGAACGACTTTTATTTATAAGGCAATCAGGATCATTGGCAAAAAAAAAAAAAAAAATATAAAAATAAAAAATAAATAAATAAAGCTCTTTGGTATAAACAATTTCATTTGGAAATTAAGTTGTTTCTTTTTAAATCCTACCATCAGACTCAGAAGACCATTAGCCCAATAAAAGAACATAATATATTTTTGAAGAGAATGCTGCTGTATTTTCTACATCTGGTCAAAAGATGATGAAATTAATGGACCAACAAAATAACATCTCAAAAGTTTTCGGACTATAATGAAATTGAACGGTCTTCTATTTTCTACATCATACCGTAAGACGAAGATGGTCATTGTTGGAATGCCGTTTTATTTCCTCCTTACTAACAGTCATCTAAGAGGGTCATTGACCAAAGAAAGGACATCGCCTATTTCCAGAGTTACTAAAACGAATGCTTCTGTGTTTTTCTAGTTCCTATGACGAAATTTGAATCATTCACGAAAGAAAGGATTCAACAGTATTCAAATTCTATCAAAAGCAGGTCTACTTTATTCTCTCCATCCTTGCAATAGAATAACATTTTCTTTGGTGAAAGTAAAAAAATCACATCATTCAAAGCGAGAAAGAAAAATACTGTGATATTGTCAACCTGTTAGTAAAAGGGATGAACATTGACCAAATAAATGACATCACATCGGATTAACTTTCCTCTATTGTATCTAGACTTTACGAATTTAAGGACAGTACTATTAGTTTGGTGCAAAAATGATGTCGGTTTTTGACGTTAAAAAATACGTCAAAAACGGACATTATTTTTGCAACAACCTAATAAATTGGAAGAAAGGACACGTTATTCTAAATTCGAAATGGTCAGATATAACCTTGACTTCTATGCTAAAAGTTTCTTCTATCGCATTTCTCACTTGTGGAACTCTATTCCGGCTTCTTGTTTCACAGTCAAATTTGATCTTCAAAAATTTAAATGCAATGTCAATCGTTATCTACTGTCTTCTTAATCCCTTGTTCTTTTAATATTCTTTCTCGTTTATTGTTTTCTTTTTTTTTCCGCAAATTCTCTAACACTCAGTAACCCCTTCCGTCTTGGTGACTCTATTGTGTTGAGTGGGGGTGAAGTGATTAAAAAAAATCTCAAGCAGAAAAATGCTGCTGTCTATCCTGCTTCCTGACAGTTGGCTTAAAGGGTCATTGACCAAAGACAGGATATCGCATCTTTCAAACATTAAACAATGCAAAGGTTGTATTTTAGATATTCTAATCCTAGACTCTAGCAGGTCATCTATCAAAGAAGGGACATTACATATTTCTAATATTAACTGACGTGAATAATGTTGTATATATTAGCGTACC
This sequence comes from Acanthosepion lycidas, assembly GCA_963932145.1. Lineage (NCBI taxonomy): Eukaryota > Metazoa > Mollusca > Cephalopoda > Sepiida > Sepiidae > Acanthosepion > Acanthosepion lycidas. Next base: position 111,352,957 of record OZ010576.1, on the reverse strand, counting down.
ATTTGTATATATATATATATATATATATATATATATATATATATATATATATATATATATATATATATTACATACAATAGGAATTAAGATTACTCCATGGTTATGATCATTTCACTTTACAAATTAAGAATTTGTAAGGATTAGGTTAATAAGAAAAAATAAAATGAAATTGGTTTAAAATTAATTTTATATTATTAGGATTCACTTGGATTATATACCAACATATCTCTCTCTCTCGTTCTCACGATCTCTCTCAATCTCTCTCGATCTTTCTTGATCCCCCCCTCTCTCTCTGTATGAAAAAAATTTAAATAGAGTATATCTATAAAAAGGAAAATATGAATAAAGACAAAAGTAAAATTTATCTTAGTCGACGCGTTTCGCCCTCTGAGGGATTGTTTCAAGATAAATGTAAGAATTTTATTTTGTAACAAGGATTTGTATACAAGAGTAAAAATATTATTGCTTTTTCAAAATGTTTAAGTTTGAGAACGCTCATAAATATTAATCAGGTTAGCTGAGAAGTCAAGGAAGCTATGGAGGACATGAAGTGATACAATACAATGCTTTAAGCCTTGCTTGCCTCCTCTTCTCTTCCTCAAAGTGACACTTTAATACATGCATACATATTTTTTATTTTAGTCATTTCACCCAAAGCAAGGCAATACAGCCACTAAGATGCAAGTGGTTACTCAGTGCAAAAGAATATGGGAAAAAGAACAATAAAAGAACAGCAATTACGAAGATAGAAGAAAATGATAATGTTGACTGGAGAGCAAGAAGTCGAAAGAGAGTTCCACAAGTTAGATGTTCGAGAGAAAATGTTTACATAGAACTCACGGTTACATCTAGCCATTTCAATCGATGAGACCTTTGTGCCAATCTAGTATCGGACTTAAATTATTAAGCTCTACATTCTCGTCAGAACAAATTACCAGGAAGTATTTATGCAGAAAAGGCATAGGGAAGCTACATTATGGTAGTAGAAAAGTCACTGAAATCGAGATGCCGTGTCAGGACCAATAACATTACAGATTCTTTGTATTTTATCATGAATCTCTAAAGACATAATAGAAGCACCAGAATAGATGTGACAGCAATATTATATATATATATATATATATATATATATATATATATGTGTGTGTGTGTGTGTGTGTGTGTGCGTGTGTGTGTATTGTTGTAACCTAAAAAGTGTTACTGAATGAGGAATAACTAAAACGGAGATTGGAAATGAAATGGTAATATTTATATCATCAACAAAATGCAATACTCGCCAGCGGCGTGAAGTAGGTAAGCCACTGCTAATGGTGGACTACTTAGCATATTGATATTTATTGTTTTAATACACAATTGTGGCACAAAGCCGAAAAGGGGAGGGGTCGAGGCTGGTCGTCACTAATTCCGATTCACGACCAATTCACTCATTACAATTTGCTCATTCACCATAAAACTCGTCCATGAGCAATCAATCCTCTATAATACAGCATTCTCTCAATGGGGTCCTACAAAACGCGCCCCATGCCATAAAAATTTAATGATAATAAATAATTATATATAAAAATTTATGATTAAAAATGCAATACTCGCCAGCGGCTTGAAGTAGGTAAGCCACTGCTAATGGTGGACTACTTAGCATATTGATATTTATTGTGTTTTAATACACAATTGTGGCACAAAGCCGAAAAGGGGAGGGGTCGAGGCTGGTCGTCACTAATTCCGATTCACGACCAATTCACTCATTACAATTTGCTCATTCACCATAAAGCTCGTCTATGAGCAATCAATCCTCTATAATACAGCATTCTCTCAATGGGGTCCTACAAAACGCGCCCCATGACATAAAAATTTAATGATAATAAATAATTATATATAAAAATTTATGATTAAAAATGAGAGGAGAGGGAATGAACCCCAAAACAAATTAAATATGAACATAAATTAAACTAAACATGAGTGATGTTAGTAGGGGGGGGGGGCTCGTCCAACCCTCAAAATGAGAGACCGCTGTATTCTGCTCATCGGACAAAATCAAGAAGCTCTGTAAGTGAGTGGGAAGTTGAAAATATAGACGGACATGGGGAATAAAAAGCTGACCCAGTCGAGATGAAAAAGGGACCAAAACAAACTGGGGAGGCTGGGAATCTCGACTTGGATCATAACCAAAGTAGCAGCCCTGAACAGGCCAGGAACAATTACTCACATTAACTAGGTACACAAAAGCTTGTCTAACCTAACCAAGGGGAGGGATCCACAGGAAACCACCCCGATGTGACATAGGTTGACGTAAAAGAGAAAATCAAGGCTAGGCCTTTTCAAACGAACCAAGCTCGCTTCAGTCACCTAGCTTTTGCTGAAGACTGTTGAATGCAAGCGTTTTCTATCAGTTCTAATCTTCATCTTGAGCTCAAAGAATCGAAACAGATCCTGATGAGAAAGACGGTTGCCTCGCAAGACTTCCTCCTGTCGCGTCGTCCAAATCCCCATTTGGACCGTGGCCAGAAGCGTTTCACCCTAGAATACAGGGGCGACACATTGTCACACGCGTATGCGTGATCAATGAGCACGAGTTTTTCGGGAGCGAGACGAGCCGTCAACTCGCCAACATGGTCCCATAAGGGGCGGACCCGGCGACAACGGTAGAAGGCGTGCGAAACCGTTTCCTCTAAACCAAGGTCACACCGTTCACAGTCTGGTAAATCCGCCAAGCTCTATATGAAGGCCTTGCCATTGAGAGGCAGCCGATCCAGAGCCAATCGCCAGGTAAACAAAAACTCAGGGTTACTGAGATAATCCGCCGCTGGCGCCCAAGACCAGATAGAGCGAAACTCCTCATCCGATAAGCCGAGCCGCTCACGTAGAGAATCCTTCGCGACTTCCTCCACTAAATAGCGATAGTAGACCTTCCTAGGTGGTGAAAGGTCACTGGACCGAGGAATGATCGTCAAAGCGTACCGACACTCGCGAAGTAAATCCGCTTGATCTCGGGGTTTACAACGGCGCTGAACCCGCAAGATGGGGGGACTGATAGTAAGGAAAGGGAACGCGTCCCTAACAATCCCTACTATAATTGAATCTACTGTCAAAAAGCGGTGTAGGAAAGCCAACCTCGAGGCGAATTTGCGGCATTCCCAGACCCCATGAAACGGACGTTTTGCACAGACTTCACTGTCGACCTGATGCTTGCGTCCCCTCTCCCACAAAAAATGGAGGATAGCGAGCGCTCGGGCGGCTTTACAGAGAGGAAGTACGGACAATCGATAAAGGGAAACTGGGTAACGTATGTAGCACACGCCTCCGCCCTGCCCTTCACAGACAACCTTCATCGACGCCAAGTCTGACCAGCAGCGTCGACATTTGCTCGTACTTCAGACCAATTTTTCTCCAGCTGGATGTTGGGTTCAAACCACACTCCAAGAATGCGGACAGGACTGTCCGTCCAACCGAAGCGTCCCGGGAGAACGAACCCCTTCCAGGCATCTATCCGCAAGCCGAATGCCAAACGCTCCAGGGCCTCCCTAGCTAAGACTATCTCTAGGGAACCCCCCCCCAGCCACCGCCCTGGTAAAACTAGCCTTAAGCGTCTTCACCTTCTCAGGCTTATCTAAGGCGAGCCGTTTGCTTAAATCAGTGGCGAAGGACCTAATCCTATTCTTAATTCTCTCCCACCACTTATTCTCGATAACCGCCCCCACTAGCTTCCGCCACACTAAGCTAGTTAGCTGCTCCTGGAAGTCCCGCCTGTCCAGTAAATACAGATTCAACTTCCAGTAACCAACCATTCTAGGCCTACAATCTAACGCCATCCTGGCACAAACGAGTTTGTGATCCGAATAGCATACCTAGTGGAACGTCGGACAATCTAACAAGTCTACGTCTGCTCCACTAACTAACATTCTATCCAGGTAGCTAACTACCCGGGTAAAAGGCCAATTAAGATCCCACGTCCACATTTTCACCCCGGTTTGATCGACACGGTATCTATCGACGAGACCAAACTCTTCGATCAGATCAACCAGGCTACGATCGCCCCTTTTCCTGCTAGCTCCCCGCCCACTATCTAACTTGGGGTCCAAAAAATCCAGCACACACGCATCGACGCTGCAAACGAAGTGGGTCTCTTCGATCGCGGCGACATCCACGCCGAAAGACAAAGATACTGGAGGAGGCGGACTGCCTTACCCCGATCTCTCAAGCCCTTCGCATTCAGACTGTCTAACGACCTCGTTTAGGAATGCAAAACATAAAAGAGTAAGAAAAGAAAACCTACTCACATACGGGCCGGAAATCTGTGTCAGTCAGGACCCCGACGGATTGTCCTAAGCTCCCCACACCTAGCTCTGACGTCATTCGTCTTTCTAGGGCAATTCTGCCGACGTCCGTTGGGTACGTTAATTTAGCACACCTATATAGGGAGGGATGGAGTAAAAAGGGAGCCTTCCAGAACAATATTGTCTTAATTTCTTCATCCTCTGTTGTCAGCATTTTAATATTTTGGAATGCTTGTTGTGCTTGCACCTGATGCCTCCAAACTTTTAGGTAGCCACCTGTGTCCCTTACACAGGCGACTAACCCAGGAGAATCTGGAAAGTTTCTGGGTTTCTCGATGGATGTACCATCTACAGTCGACATTTTCATCAAGAGACCTAGCAAAGATTTTTTGTGGCTTGAAAGGCCTTTCTTGACTTGCTACACGTCTACTCTACAAATGTTTTCTGCGTCAGGGAAAATTTTATTTTCCTTTTCCCTGGCACAGTGGGGTAGGAAGAACTGGAAGAGTGAGGCGGGGGGGTTGATATTGAACTGACAGGGAGGTAGAGGAAGAGGGAGATGGAGCTCGAGTAGGTGAAGTTGGGAGGCCCCTAGCTTTTGGCAGTTCTTCTCTAGCTTGTCCTGGTGAGACCGGTACTGACGAAGATCTGCTTTTTTGGTAGACTTCTTTCTGCCGGCACGTTTTTCTGCCGGTCTTTCAGCGTCCTCCTCCTCTTCTCTAGTTCTCTTCAAGGAAGAAGAGCGAGGCGGAGGCATTTTCTCTTCCGGTTGCTTTTGCTGCTTTTCCTGTTCCTTTGGTTCCTTTTTGTATTCCCGCTTGCTTGTTGATTTGGGAGATTTCTCTTGTTGCTGCTGCTGCTGCCGTGCTGTTTGTTTTGGTGAGCTGTTTTGGTGTGCTGTTGAGGAGAGGCTGGAGTTGTCACTCCCCACCTCTTCACCTCAGTCCAGGCACCCTGGGAGGCCTTTTCCTTTTCTACTACGACTGTCGCTGTTGCTGCTGGAGGTGCATTCTTCGTAGGCTCTCTCACCTTCCCGGGGCACTCCTTAGCCATATGCCCCACTGAACCACATGATCAACAACATGGCCTCCTACCGACGACGAACATTCTGTTTTCCCAACATATCAATATGTTTGGGATTTTTTGGGAAACTCTGGCGTCTGAGGACAACTTGCAAGACGATGTCACTGGTTGCACTGCCGGCTTTGCTGCGTATTGCACTCATTTCTTGTACCTGCCCATATTTGGCAAAGAACGCTCTAATCCTATCTTGTGAAATGTCAACTCGTACACCATGCACAGTAATCTGTATTTTTCTTGTACCCATATACTCCGCTTGGATGCGTAATGCAGACGTTGAGAGGACATTTCCAGCGAGTTACTTTGCATCTTGTTCTGGTTCGAGAAGAAGGTCCCACATTGCATTGCTTCTCCTCGACAACATTTTCGGTATGTTTTTGAGGTTTTTAATGCTTCCTTCATGCTTTCTCTGCTGACTCCAATGAGTCTCCGACTTTTTACATCTGTGGTCAGCATCGAAATAATTTTGGTGTTCGACAGTTTCCAAAACCTCGGGGATAGTATGGAACTCATTTCCCTGCAGATGTTTTTCATATTTTTGACGTTCTTCCTCGTAAAACGCTGGATCTTTTTTATTGGGCCCGCTTCTCGGATCAGGCCTGTTTTTTTGCTGGTTCCAAATTTTCGGTTGCACCGCCGGCGTATGTGAATTTTCGCTCATGGTGGCCGATAGCCACTACGACTGAACAAATTAAACTTTACCTGCTTCTATATATTACAGTGTAACCCGGATATAAGAGACCCGGTTATAAGAGAAAACCGGATATAAGAGACTTCTTTTCCGGTCCTGACAACTCTCTTATATCCGGGTTACACTGTATTATTTTTTTAAATGCAGGCATAAAATGCAAGACAGAATTAAAAAAAAAATACAAATAAAAACAAGAACGTGGAAAAAATAAAACCAATAAACACGTAAGAACTAAAAACAAAGAAATACGAAAAAGGTAAATAAAACCAGGAGGGGGGTAAAAATACAAAATACAAGGAAATAAACACGAGAGAAACGAAAAAGGCGTACAAATAAATATGCACAAAATAAGGATAAAAGAAAACTGAAAAATTGAAAAGTTTTAGAAAATAAAAATGAAAAGCCTTAACTGTTCAAATAAATTCAAGCTTGTCACAAAACGCAGTTTTAGTCTTTGGTGAGTGCATAATAATTTTCCAGGTGTGCGTACTTTTTTCTTCCCCAACGGCATAGCCATGTTTGATTGCCGATTGATTGGTGAATAAACTGGATGCAAAAGATACTTCTGAAAACGTATTTTTAACCTTTGAATTCCCCCCCTCAAATTACTTATCTCAAGTATATCTAGAATTGTGCTGCGGTTTACGTCTGTTAAATCATCATCACGCTTCCTTATAACAGTGAGAAAATTTTTGGTGAATTTCTTGGTTGCCTGCCTTCCCGGCCGAATCTATCTACATTCTACTTTCCCAAGCTGCGTGTGGTTGTGAATACGGTTCACGCATCCAGTTTATTTGCGAAAAGGATTTTCCGTGAATGACTTCCGGGACCTGGCATCCTTCTATCTCTTTTTATCAAGCTGTTCTGCTCTACTCAACTTGCGCTTCCTTATGACCTCCAGGATTGGCTTGATTTCCTCTGCCCTCTGCTCATCAGCATGAATTGCTGCTCGTAACCTTCGAATCTCTTTCCTCAGTGACCAAATACCTCTCCGCTGTCGAATTTCCTGCACTGGTGCTAAGAAGTTAGCTTTCATTTACTTCAATTCAAATTTTAGTACACCTTAGTCACTGATCATGTCTCCAAGCTAGTGCAGTTTCTCTCCTGGACCACCCCTGAGTGTATGGATGGCTGCTGATAAGCCTTCACCCATCTGAACATCCGCAGAGGAAGACCACTTGATAACTCGGCGTACGGAATCAGCTTCCAAATTAGGATCCTGCAAGAGACTCTGGCGTTTATCGTAGACCCGACACTATCGTGCGCTTCTCTAACTGAATACCAAAATTTACATTATGCAGCGGTTAGTCTTAATTCAGCACCTGAAGATTGCGGACTTAAAGCTAACTTCATTTGATGGCCTTGTACCTTAAGTGTCCTATGTACGTAAAAGTTATAACAATTTGGAAATAAAATTATTTCATTTTTATTCGATACCTTTATTCAACATGATCACAGTACATAATACAAATTTTCTCCCCTGTGGGGAAATGTCTTTTTTTTTCTTCCTTGACACGTGTTAGGAGATTGAGAAGAAGAAGACGGAGCACTTGAGGGATATGGAGTCTCTTTGTCTTCGTTGTGAGGCGTCTGGAATAGTTCTTGTTGGCAAAGCAGGTGCGTATTAAGACTTGGAAGCTCCATTCGTATGCCAACAATTTGACGAACCAACGCTTTTGCCCACTGGGTTATGCTCCGCATCAATAACAAAGAGGAGGACATTACACCGAATGTAAAAATTACAAAAAATGATAACTCATCCTCCTAGAAATTTAGATGGTATATATATATATATATATATATATATATATATATATATATATATATAGGGTGCGATGGGTAAATTGTCGCCATTTCATATTTTTGCTTCGCGCATGCGCGTTTTTTATTTTGTCGACTGAAAAGTATAGTTGGGCGCCATCTCTGTGAAAAGGAGCACCATGACACAACTCACTAAAGGCAGAAATTTTGGAAACGGCATGCTATACTCATTGGCATTGGCGCCGGAAGATTCAAGACAGTGCAGAGTTTTCAGAAAGAGATGGATGAGTCTAATGGTGATTACGCAGGTCTTTAAGTGATCACTAGTGATGGCGACGTTTTGCCTCTATTCATCTTCCTCCAGGGCCTCATACTCATTAAGGGCTACATCAAGTGCATTGAGGAGGTATTGCTGCCCTGAGTTGAGTGGGTGACTGCTGAAAGACCCTGTGTCTGGCAACCAGAATCTGTACGATGACACACAAGCAAGAGACACCGGTTAAAGCTGGCAGACAATTCCGATAAATTTCTTGATGAAGACCGCACACTCAACACGGAGGCTAATATCAAGTGTCCTGAGGCGGTAGTGATGTCCAACAAAACTCCTTCTGACAATTAAGATTAACTGAAAGCAAGCATTATGGAAGTATTCACCAAACAAAGGTACTGTCTATATGATTTGCATGATATTCAGAAGTCCTCTTGATTTCTTGGGGGGACATAGAGCGCCAACAACAACTTTCTATCGGACGCGAATCTAGGCGATCCTCATCAGCATGGCCCATGTCATGCCGGCTGCCTTTATCTCTGCGTCAACACTTTCGCTTCATTTGTGGATTTCAGTCAAGAGCCTCCTTGGTGAAACAAGAAACAGGCTTGCAGAGTGTTCGGTCCTTTCCTACAGTTGGTCGTTGGAGACGACTTCCGACATTGAAGATGTTCTTGAGACTTCCGACATTGAAGATGTTTCTGAGACTTCCGACATTGAAGATGTTTCTGAGACTTCCGACATTGAAGATGTTTCTGAGACTTCCGACATTGAAGATGTTTCTGAGACTTCCGACATTGAAGATATTCCTGAAACATCGGTTGGTAAATACCTGAAATTTGTATTTGTCTTGGTTACCCACCAGGTTTCTGAGCCGTAAAGTAGGACCGACTTGACGTTGGTCTTGAAGATCCGGATCTTGTTGTAAACTGACAGGGCTGATGATCTCCAGATTTGCCGCCAAGTGGTGAAAGCGTGCCGGGCTTTGTTGATTCGGCTCTTGATGTCTTCACTCTCCCCCCATCTTTACTGATGACGCTTCACAGGTAGATAAACTTATTGATTTCCTTGAAGTCTTCTTGGTGAAGTCGCACTTGATCTTGTCGTGTGTTGTTTAGGATTCAGATTCTACGCATCTTGTTGTGGGTGAGAAGTCTGATGTCTTTCAGCTGCTTCATGAATGTCCACTGTAAACTAGTTCTCCTGCCTGCCGTGGCCTGGCGCTTTATCCAGTCGACCACTAGCAGGAAGATCGTCGGCGACTGCAGCCGTCCCTGACGATCACCAGTTTGCACTGAGAATGGTTCCGTCAGCTTCTCGTCATGGATAACTTGACTGGTGGCATCGTCATACAGTTGTTGGATGATGGTGACAAACTTTGGTGGAAAGCCATAGTGCTGTATAAGTCTCCAGACGACGTCTCTGTCGACACTATCAAAAACTTTCTGAAAGTCGACGAAGTCTGAGTACGCGGGGGTCTGCCATTCTAGGGACTGTTCGATGATGATGTGCAATGTGGCGATGTGGTCTATGCATGATCTGTCTTGCCGAAAGCTTGCCTGTTCTTCTCGGAGTGTCTTGTCCAAAGCCGTCTTTTTTGTCAGTACTTTCCCTGAGATGCTGTATGGCAGGTCCCCTTTCTTTGGCAGCTTCACAAGGTGACCTTTCTTCACTCTTCAGGCACTCTTTCTTGTACCCAGATCTTGTGCAGGAGTGGGTGCAGCATGTCAGTTTTAAGTCTGGATGTCTGCCTTCAGTGCTTCTGGTGATATACGGTCAGGGCCTGCTGCTTTGCCTGACTTAAGAGACTTGATGGCCTTGGTGATCTCATTCTTGGTATGGGGTCCAGTGTTAATGTCGGGGAGTTTATGAATAAATATACAGCTTTATCTTGTCTAATAGCACGACGGGGTTTCATACACAACGTAATCATCATGTGCTGATACGAGACTCTCAATTTTAAACCTGAAGACAGCATTTTGCATGAAAATCCGTGTCATGATTCGGGTGAGGGCAAAAATGTATAGTTATTAATAATTTATAACTCTCTTATATTATATCGAGCACTATTATATATATCTATCTATATGTGTGTGTGTGTGTGTGTGGCGGACTCTCCAGTCGTATTCGACGTATGAGGGTCAAGCAGCTCAGTTCCTAGGAACCAACAGTCCAGACATCAGCACATATGATTTGATTATAGTGGTGAAGGCTTTGTGCAGAACCAACCACACTTTTGGAATATATATAGTCTCATATCAGCACAGGAAGATTACGTTGTGTAGGAATCTCCGTCGTATTACTGGTCAAGATAACACTGTATATATATATATTTATATATATATATATATATAAATAAATATACAGTATACAGTGTATATATATATATATTTATATATATATATATATATAAATAAATATACAGTGTTATCTTGACCAGTAATACGACGGAGATTCCTACACAACGTAATCTTCCTGTGCTGATATGAGACTCTCAATTTAAAACCTGAAGATAGAATTGTGCTTGAAAATCCGTGTCGTGATACGAGTGAGGAAAAAATGTATATTTATTAATAATTTATAACTTTCTTATATTACATCGAGCTCTCTCTCTCTCTCTCTCTATATATATATATATGTGTGTGTGTGTGTGTGTGTGTGTAATTTGCGCGTCTTATTTATTAAAAATAGCAGATGCGTGTGACTTTATGAATATCGTTCTAAAATAATATTCGTAAATTGTTATATTTATTCATATAAACATAATTACGCTTACAAAGATCAAACTGCAACGCCCTGGGGATGTGTTTCTAATTAAATATAAATTAAACGCAGAGATGAATATAGTTAGATTGCTGTAAATGCTAGCATCTACAGATTGCTCTGATCTCTTATTAATACAAAGTACATCCACCTTTTGGCGTTAACAAAGGCCTGTACTACCGCATACATACGATCTTGCAGTTGGCTAATACAATTTTGCTATATAGGACTTCGCGTATTTGCTGACGTAATACCGCAAGAGTTGTAAATAAACGAAGCTGGTATTACACAGTCATGTTTCACGAAGGAATGTTTTGGCGATCGTGCAGGCCGGAGAAATTTTAGAACAATCTTGGAGAGAATGTTGAATAGTATGAGCATCATGTGGGCGGGAATTAATCTGCTGGAAAGTCGAAGTTCTCTATCCATTAGGAAAGACAGCAAAAAGGGTTGAATATTTTTATAAACGTACATGTCGCTTTTAAATGTCCCCTCTCTATATGCTAAAGGCAAGTGACAACCTGATATTCGAGACTGAGCCTGTGCGTCGGGAGCGAACAGAAAATGGAAGAAGTCATTTACCAGGTTTACGTCACATAAGAAAGCATCAACTGCATAATGCCAGGAGCTTCTCTTAACACATAGCATTAACGACAGCTATTTGATCCCCCAGGGGTTACATTCACAACATAATCAGTGAGGTGGGTGACAGTTTTTCGGGGAAAACTGAAAGCTAGCTAAAAGTACGCGTTCCTGTCATCAAAATGCAAGTAGAAATTCTCAACGATTATCACACACTTGGGTTCACATTTGGTATCTGTCTATATTTCTGAGATGAGGTATTATGTACACTATTTACATTATTCAGACTATTGTCCTCATCTTGGTTGCAATATTTATCACAACGTTTCGGCAGTTCTACGCTCCGGCCTTCTTCAGGTGGTCGGAATGCGGAACTGGACCCTTTTTTTCTCTCGCTGGGGTTGAGTGTTCTAGTTCCACGTGCCGTGTCTAGTTATCAGTTATCTCCTTAACTGACATAACTGATAACTCAAATCCATTAGACATGGCACGTGGAACTAGAACAGTCTAGCCGAGCATGTATGTATGTATGTCACTAGAGTGTGCAAGTCCAGGCCGGGCTTGGCAAGACATGTAAAAAGACACGCTGGAAGTGATGATGGTCAAAGTCAACTTCCACCACCCGTAGATGATTTGACATGCCATATATGTAATAAGAAACGCAGATAGATGACTGGCTTTATGTGCCACTGTCGTTCACACAACAAATGAATGCAGTTTTATTGTGGAGGGGGGGAGTTTAACTGATTTGAAAAACATCTTCAGGCTATAGCTCGGATATGTATATATGTTAATCATTGGTGCCTGAATAACTTATGTCTATAAATAGTCTAGCTATAATCCAACACTCATGTTCTGAAGACTGCGTTCAAGCATGAAACAGACAGTCGCCACTCGGTGCTGACATCAGTCTCCATACTTCTCATATTTGCACACGCTCTATTGATAAATTGCACTTTTAAGATATAATTTAACCTAAAATTGTATGTGCGTGTGTGTAGAGAGAGTGAGAGGGAGACAGAAATACGGATAAAATCAGATACATATGTATAAAAAGATTGAAATGAATAGATAACTCAAAATATATATTATATGATAACTTTATATCTATTTGGATATATTATAGTTTGTTATTTTAAATCTTTATCTTAAATCTTGCAATTAGTTCTGCACAAACACTCAGTAGACGTCCATGCTGAAGGAAGTCATCTTTCAACTGCGAATGTATCATTCTCTAATAATTTAGATAAAATTTGGATATATTCCCCAAAATTTCACAGCCGTTAATCAACAGAATCTTCACCATTTCAACAGACCAAAGAATTTTTATCAAATCAAAATGGATGGAACTCGTAAGACGCCTAAGTACTTGTAGCGTTCTTAGAATTCCAAATATTTCTGACATAGCAAAATAATTAAATGCTGTTTTAAGTTTTTAATAAATTGATATTTTCTCTGGTTTAAACAGAGACAATTCTTCGCTATAAAAAAAAAGTTACTGTTGGTATATTATTTTAATGAATATAATTGACTCTGAGTTTGATTGGCAAAATTCGTCTGGATTTATGAATTCTGTTAATATAGGCACAATTCTTTGAGCTTTCGAGACTTGTGTATGGACCACTTAATCCGCAATATAAATAAAATATTCCTTTTTTTATAAAGTGAAACATTGACAGACGTTTGTGTTAATTTCTGAGTTGGTATTTAATGACATCTTAATTTTTAGTTCCTTTTTTATCTTGAGTAAAGGTACATTAAAAACGAGAAGATAGGATGAAAGAAAATATTCAACAATGAATGAGAATTTAATGTCCATGCTTTATCTACTAAAAATAATGTAAATACTTGTTTTTTTTTCTTTTTTTTTTTTACTATTGTTTGCTATATACAAGGCATTTGCTATTAAGTGCGTGTAATGGAGCAAAAGTTGCTCGTTATGTAGGATAGTTTACGGTTGATCCTCGACTTCAAGAGGTTAAAATTTTAGTGATCAGAGGTTCAGTTCAGAACCTGTTCATTTGACCACACTTACCATTATCAATGCACAACCGATGCGTAACGTCCAAGATGCACAGCAGTTCTCAAAGTTGACCATTTTCTGGTGACACCAAAATCTGTTCTTCTGTCAGATGTGTTTAATTGAACAAACGCAACGCATGTGCGCCTTTATGGGCAATTGCCCTTTCACCACACTGAAATTCATCACCGTCTAAAACTCAGATATAGACATTACGCTAGTCTGAGTGTTGTTGCATCACAAGATGGCCGAAGACTAAAATGCTATACACTAGCATGTACATGCTATCAGTCAGTTAAGTTCCATGCATAATACACGCTTGGGCGATCCTGTCATAATGATTAAATTACCCGGCAGACAATAAGGAAACTACCCGTAGTACCCTGTCAGTCATTTTTAACAAAACTTGTATAAAAGAGGGGTTACTGCCTAAGTACACATTTATTAAATTGCATAACCTGGCAAGGAAAGTAACCGTAGTACATTGTCAGTCGTTTTTAACGAAACTTTTATAAAAGAAGGATTGCTGCCTAATTACACAATATATATATATATATATATATATATATATATATATGTATGTATATATATATATATATATATATATGTATATATATATATATATATATATATATATATATATGTATATATATATATATATATATATATGTATATATATATATATATATATGTATGTATATATATATATATATATATATATATATATATATATATATATGTATATATATATATATATATATATATATATATATATATATATATATATATATATATATATATATATATATATATATATATATATATATATATATATTTATATATATATATATAAGATATGAACAAATTGAATAAAATTCCACTGTCCGTAACATATAATTTAAAAGAGGACTCAATACAGAGTAGAGATAAATATTATTTATTATCGAAGATTAAAACAAAAACATGTTAAAAATCGCTACACAATAGCAATCGTGTTTCAAAACTACAAACGTGTCTCCTCAGGCGATGGCAAATTAATTTCAAAAGCAGAATACTTTCCTTTTTTTGAAAGAGAAAGAGAAGACGAATAAAAAGAAAACAAAATTTAAATGACGCTTGTATGAGGGAGAGAGAGAGAGGGAGAGAGAGAGGGAGAGAGAGAGAGAAATATTTGTGTGCGAGTAAAAAGTTAGATAAAATAAAAATAAAAATTCAGATATTAATAAAAGAAAATTTATTTAAGATGTAAATAAAATATATCTTTCTTCATGCACACACTCACACACCTATCTCTCTCTCTCTCGCTCACTCTCTCTCTCTCTCTCTCTCTCTCTCTCTCTCTCTATATATATATATATATATATATATATATATATATATATATGTATATATAAGCAATACTTATGTATGGATGTATAACAAACAGAAGCATGCCAGCCTGTCTCATACTCCTGGCGAACTTCCCTGTGTTGTTTGCAATAGGGTTTGAAGATTCTCGTCTAGTCTGAGAAGGCATATGAGGATACACAGCAGAGTTGTAGGGCATGTAGATCCAGTCAACCTAATCAAGGATGTAGAGTTTATCATATATTCATGATACCTATGAAATCAAATACTAATCTCAAAAGTCATCTTAGGTACCATGAACTCCGAAACAAGACGAAAGCAATTATAAATGATGAGAAGTAAGATGCGGCAAACACCATGTATATATCTGTATTGATGGATGAAAGGATTGATCGATGTATCTTTGTCACTGTATTATGATGAAATTTCACACAACACATTGCTTTCTATCTTATATACGAAATGGTGTTTTTCATAGGGTAATTTTTATCTTCAACTCTGTCATAATTTTACTTCAGATGGTCACTTCAGACACGCCCAACTTCAGAGCAACTTATTTAGCAATTCAACCAACACATTTCCTTATCATCGTTGCAGTAGAATAAATTATCCGTTTTATTAATGATGTCCTAGTTTTCATTAATAGGGATTTCTTGTTTCATGTTCAGATGCATTGCTACCTTTACACACAGTAATGTTTTCTGATAAAGCTAAAGGTATTTTCGTGATGTTTTTGATGCTCTGATAACATTTTCCTGAATATCAGTCAGTTATGTGCCATGCGTGATAACGCTTAGGCGATCATGTATCTTTCGATATGTGACTGACTAGGCAGATTTTTTCCCGAAATTAGGTTGCCATTTCATTCTACGGTGGACCAGTTGCCAGCCAACTGTACTGCTATTTACCCATAGCTGAGGCGAGAAGAAGTGGATTCATACATTCCCCAAGGGCATAAGCGCATAAGTAAATGTAATAGACTCGACTGGAATTCGAACTCGGCTCTCCGATCCCTCAATCCGAGCCGGTGTATATGTCCGGCTGAAATTAGAGTGCATCTAATATACCCGTGTATCTTTTATGCTGTCAAATAATGTAGCAACAAACACATATGTCCGTGTATATATATATATATATATATATATATACACATACACGGACATATATATATATATATATATATATATATATATATACACACATACACGGACATATATATATATATATATATATATATATATATATTTATATACAGTGTAACCCGGATATAAGAGAGTTGCCGGGACCGGATAAGAATTCTCTTATATCCGGGTTTCTCTTATATCCGGGTCTATTTTGTTTAGGTAAGTATGGGTCTAATTTGGGACTAGATAAAATTTATCCCATATCCGGGTTTCTCTTATATCCGGGTCTCTTATATCCGTGTTACACTGTATATATATATATATATATATATATATATATATATATATATATATATATATATGTATTTTTTTTCCTTTTTCTTTTCTCCTTTCTTCCCTCCCATTTCATTATATATCACTTCCGTTAAGTTAACCGTCTAAATAGGTCAAGGTCTGGTCACTCCTTCTCCCCCAATACTAAGTATGATTGAGAGAGATATGAAATTAATCCCTCCCTAAACACTACCATGTCTCTTTAACTACTCCTTTTAACTCTCTCTTAAATTACAAAAACTTACACTACCCATCAATTTTAATTTCATTTTTCGTTTCATTTCATTTTTGGAAGTGCTATCTGATGATCCGGCGTCCTTTAAAAGGGCTCTGGTGAAATAAATTATTATAATGGTACCTTAAAGTGGTCTGTTTTTCTTTAAAAATATTAGCTCTGGATTTACATTGAGCTCTCAGGATTTCATCCTCCTTGGGATTACCCATACGGATTACCAAGTTCTTCATAACTTAACTATATATATATATATATATATATATATATATATATATAATATTTCTTTGTTTAAAAATATGATTCCTTCGCTACATAAGAGTTCTCATGTTTCAAAAACGAGAGCCGAAACCATCCAAATAATTAATAAAATTAAGTTGAATTGAGGTGTTTAGTCCCGTTTCATCTTCAAGCGAATTCAACTTAATTTTAATAATTATTTGGATGGTTTCGGCTCTCTCGTTCTCGTTTTTTAAGTATAAGAACTCTTATGTAGCAAAGGAATCATATTTTTAAACAAAGAAATATTATAATATAAGCTCTACTTCTGTATGGAGCACTGTCTTCTTAAAAATAAAAACAAAAATACTAATGTGACACTATTTGGCTTGCTAAAAAGGAAAAAGAAAGAAAAAGAAAGGCGAGAATTAAATTTAGGTGATAAGAAGCCATCACGAAAAGGACACTAAGCGGTGTTATTTTTTCTGAGATGGAAAAGTGGTAAAATTTGTTATTCCCATTGTCGAGAAGGTAGAAAGGAAGATACTGGAATTAATCTGATTTAGGTTACGGGGCGGGTGGAAATTCTAGGTTGGCCAAATAACCTCAAAGACAGAATTCTAAATAGATAAAAATTAACTGTCGCAGAATTACAAAAACAAAAGTGTCCGGTGACCACCATGAAGGAAAGATTAAGCCTTTGTCTATATGTAGAAATCATTGAGAGGAGCATCTGTTTATCGTCAGGCTGGCTATGATAGCGAAATTATTTTATCGCCAGATGACCACCCACTTGATAATTGGCGAAAATCTCGTTGACGAATTCCATATGAAATCCGGCTATAATAGCGAAACTGTTTTATCGGATCAGTGGTTGACGCCAGAAGTGCAGGTACGTCTGGGTGGCCACCCGCTTGGTGATGGCGAAAAGCTAATTGACGAATTCCAGGTAATACGGTTAAAAGATAAAGAGTCTAGGGTGTGAGGTCTCCTCGAAAAGAAGAAGGAAAAGTAAAAAAAAAAAAAGGATAAAAATTTTTTTTTTCTTTGAGCAAGATTTTTTAAACCGAGGCTAGTCTGGCCACACCGACGCTGCTGAGCGCCCATTGGCTGAATGATAGCAGGAGTATTGGGCGGAGGTAATCATGTGAAGAAGGAGGGGAGGCCTGTTGCGCCCCCCTGAAGGGATAGGTGTTAGATGCCACTGTGAGAGAGAGGGGAAACCTGTTGACACCCTCTGAGGGCATGGTGAGATACCAATATGAGAACAGAAGGAGATGGGAAGACGAAAGACTTCCAAAAATGGAAAATAATAAAATTTTCCTGACCGAAACCAAATAAGTGGATTGTGGGTTGAGAATTATCAAGGAACCTCAAACCCCCGACAAGTCCATCCCGGTTTTGGTCGGCGTCCATATAAGCAAAGTCGCAGCGAGCGAAAATCAGTTAAGTTTCAGTGCCAGTTGGGGTTGGAGACAGAGAGGCAAGCAGTTGCAGTGAGCTCTGAAGACTCGCCTCGCAGAAGCTGACTAAGATTCGCGCATTATCGACCTCAACTTCTAATCAAGAACAATTTATTTTTGAAGAACGACTTAGACTCACACCACCGAAACAAGTTTTACGAATATCGCCTGAAGATACACCAAGAACCAGTTTCTTAAAGAACAAACAACTTAAGATGTTAAGACTCGCCTAACAAACACAAAGTGTCACGAATCCATATAGCGGGTTGGGAAGTAGACGCAGTCCTGTATTCAGCAACCATACATAAAATATTGTTATCCTTTTTTAACACATTTGAACTTTTCGAGTTATTATTCTATTTTATTTTACATATACTTGTGCGATATCACCCTTATTCGAACTCGACTTGCATTACGGCCCGGCGACTGATTGATTTCGTCTGCTTAAGATCAATTCACAACGTGGGTAGGTTAGACTGGAAATCAAAGCAGTTACTTCGGTAAAAAGACGTTGGAAGCGAGCTGGGAACGACAAGGCTGATACCGAATCTAACCAGATTCCCATCCGAATCACCAAAAGGTTAGAACGTCATATTTGGTGATGCGACCAATACCAAGCCAGTTGGTCGTCACAGGACAGGATAGCACAACGGACGCAGCCAGGCAGACGTCACATTTGGCGCAGCGACACCGGGGGGACGTCACACTAAGGAACTCCGGATTATGCACCCAACGTGTTCTTTTCTATTTTCTGCATACCTGCGCACTTATATATATATATATATATATATATATATATATATATATATATATATATATATATGTATGTATGTATGTGTGTGTGTGTGCGATATTATTTGATGACATATACGGTATTCTTCAGGTGAGAATGCGCATTTAGCGGACAATGAATGAAAAATCTTCAATCTGACGCAAGAAATGAAATGTTACGCTGTGTCCTCGTGGAACTAGCCATGAACCACAGGGATTCAGAGTTAGCGTGCTGCCGAAAAGTTCCCAGGTACCCACGTCTGTAATGGTACGTCGCGTTGTGACTATATCAGCGCAGTTCTTCCTGTACCGCGTCAATGACAATGCCACCTTCTACATCGAGGTGTTAAGCACGGAAAGTCAAGTCCTGGCTTGTGAGTAGTTAGGTGTTCTTGCAAGACACGGCTTCATCGGTCATGTTCCATGTAACCCAGGAATATCTGCCCAAGAAATTTCACGGTATTAATTTCAGTCAGTTAGATTGCTACATCTGGGACAACATCTATAGAAAGACCAACAAGTGATTATACATTTCCAAGTACTTGTTTTGAAGGTTTCCATGTATGTCGTGAATGGAAATATGCAAAAATAAGATTTTAAAATACAGAATTTTGACATGTGCTCAAACAAGAACTTGTATTAAAAATATAAAAATCAAATTCTATGCATAGCTTTATCATAGAGTAATATTTTCCGGAAACTCTTGTCCAAATTTCGTAAACTTGTAAGATAGGAAAGATATTTCGGCTTCGTTAGAATGTAGTTAAAATAAAAACTAAGAAAGTTCCCTAAAAAATCTGTTAACTGAAAGAAACTAGATACACCAGCCCATAAAAATGCGCAAATAAAACGATTGTAGATTTTAATGCGATAGAGGGGAAGTTTCCAGAGTTATTTTTCCGTTATCAAGGCCTTTTGTAATACTGGACAGTGTAAAGCAGTCTATAGAAAAAAAGGACATTTATATTTTTTTCTTTTTCTTAAGCACGAAAGTTCTCTCTTTGAAGTAGTAAGATCTTTTTCTTGAAGTATAAAAGATTATGTCGCGAACATCAGTTATCATAAAGGCCAAAGAGCATATCTGCCGAATAACTGTAATAGAAATAACAAAAATGAAGACACTAGTCCAAATAATACGTACCATATTGGATTGGCAGTCCAGTTTAGCATATAATTATTCCTGCATAAGTTCTGTTAATATTTTCATGAAACAATAATGGCCGTAAAAACATTACTGTTTCTGGTCAAGTGCATATGAGAGTTTGTTCAAGAGAAAAAAAGTGAGGAGGGAAAGAAAAATAAGGAGTAGAGCAGAAAATGAAGAGAGAGAGTGAGAGAGAGAGTGAGAGAAGAGAGAGAGAGAGTGAGAGAGAGAGTGAGAGAGAGAAAGAAAGAGAGAAAGAGAGAGAGTGAGAGAGAGAGAGAGAAAGAGAGCGGAAGAAAGAAAGATGTAGAGAAGGAAATGTAAGAGGGACTGTGTGTGTGAATGTCTGTGAATGAAAGAAAGAAGCTGACAGAAAATGAAAGAAAGAAAGCGAAAGAAAAAAGAAAGATGTAGAACAGGAAAAGAAAGAGAGACAAAAGAAATAAGTAGAACAGAAAATGAAAGAGGTAGAGATAGATAGAGAGATCGATAGATAGATAGATAGATAGATAGAGAGAGAGAGAGAGGAAATCAAAAATGAAATTGAATTGAAAAAACAAAGAAAAACAGTTAAAAGCTGAATAGAAAAATTAATTATGCCAAGAAAGAAAGAAATGAAAGACAAGAAAAGTAAAAAGGAAACGGAAGATGGACATTTGAGATAAAAACAATTTTAAAAGATATGATATTAAAGTTTATTAAATAAAAGGGAAGAGAGAAAGAGAGAGAGAGAGAGAGTGGGAGTGTAAGAAAGAAAGAAAGAAAAAAAGAAAGAAAAAAAAAAGAAAGAAAAAAGAAAGAAAGAATGAGAAAAGGAAATGAAAGAAACAGTAAAAATAGAAACGAAAGCAAGAAAGTGACATTACTGAAAAAAATAAAGAAATTTTGAAAACATAATCGAACATTCAACAAAGCAGAAATGTTAGTAGTAATATTAACGGTTTCTTTAGGACATATTTGATATTCATTGACCGAGTAGCTATTACTATTGTCGGTTGAATATTATTTTACTTTAGGAAAATATGTTTCTCAAGTGCAGTAGCTGTTATTATTCTTTCCAGTATTCATGGGAGTTTCCCGTTAACATTTTATTTGAATTAAAATGAAATGTAAATATCTTGATTATGTCATTATTTTCTCGTCGAGTGATATGCAATAGACATTTTAGCTGCTGCTGATGCTGTTGACAGGATTCAAGTGATGTGATTTTTGTTTAGTTCTGTCATTCATTTCTGATTCTGTAGCGCCAGTCCACAAGATTCGAAGAATCATAACCTTCACCAACATTACCAGGCTTCACACGGTCAAAGTCATTTTTAACCATTGATCTTGGAAAGAAAGACAGAATAAATGAATGAATGAATAAATGAATGAAAGAAAGAATGACAAAAGAAAGATAAAAAGACATGAATGAAACAATGAAAGAAAGAAAGAATGAATGAATATATGAATGAATGAATGAAAGAATGAAGAAAGATAAAAAGAAGGAAAGTATTAATGAATAAAGGAAAGAATTACAGACAGAAAGAAACAGGAAGAATGAGAGAAAGATAAAAAAGGAATGAATGAAAGAAAGAAAGAAAGAAAGAAAGAAAGAAAGGGAGGGAGGGATGGAGGGAGGGATTTTCAAAGTAGTGGGAGAAACACAAAAACATATAAACAAACAATAGTTTCTGGTTTATTTCTTATGGTTTCTATCCGACAATTTTATGTTTTTTTTTCTTTTTTGTTGGAGAGGTGCGCCCATTTAATTGTTTACTTGTGTTTTCAACTCATTCTAACTGGCTGCAGTGACAAGATGCAGAAAAGTTACTCCCCACCTCAACCCTAATCTGAAATACTGACGCTAAACTGTAGCATAACTAACACTTTCGACTGTTATCAAGTACCAATATAAACAGGCTTTTTTTCTTTAAAAGAATAATTCAAATTCCCCCTTGTATTCCGAAACTAACATTTTCGGTCACTTCTGGCAAATAATGTTTGGCACTCATATCATCTTCACCGGAACCACTGAAGCTGATGTCATCGCAGATTGTGTGGTATAACATTTGCGGAGATGACTCGTTGGTAATAGCGGAGGGCTATATGCAACCAAATAATAGTCAACGGTAATGATAATATTAGCCGTTTTGGAAGGCAGCATTCGGCATTCATTGACTGCGTAGTCCCGGGGTCGGCAACCTACGGCACGCGGGCCACGCGTAGCACACCAAGCCAATGGCACGCAGCCGCAAATAACATCACGAAGTCCGCACCAATAACTACTACAAGGCAAAGAAGATATTTAGCTGTTTCAATTTTAATATATACTAATGTATATATATACTATATATTACTATATAAAATATATTGTGGAACAGGTATATTGACCTTGAATTCTATTTACATTATTCGGACTATTGTCCTCATCTTTGTTGCCATATCTATTATAACTTTTCGGTCGTTGTACGCTCCGCCCTTCTTCAGGTGGTTGGAATGTCGAACTGAACTCTTTATTTCGCTCACTGGGGTAGACTGTTCTAGTTCCACGTGTCAGGTTTTATTGGATGTCAGTTATCAGTTATTTCCAGTTAATTCCCCTCTGAAGGTTCTCCACTGCCTTAGCCTGGTATTGAACTCACACTCTTTGGATCCTGTCACTGGATCTAACTAACGCTTTATCCATTGTGTCTTTGAGGACATCTGTGTATGAATTTCTGGGTATTATAAACCTAATGTCTTCAGCAACCATTTTTTACCACCTGAAGAAATTCAGAGCGTACAACGGCCGAAACGTTGTAATGAATATGGTGACAAAGATGAGGACAATAGTCTGAATAATGTAAATAGTGTACATAATACCTCATAT
>OZ010576.1:111250037-111325037 GCA_963932145.1 Acanthosepion lycidas | reverse complement strand
TGGAACGTCCAAAAGTAAGGGACAAAATTGAGAAAAACAATGTAAACAGCAAAAAAACAATAAAAATACATGTACAATCAATATTTAGTAAATGAGCCCTTGCTCTCAATGACAGCTGCACATCTTCGACTACAAGAACGAATCAGTTCTTGACAATCCTCGATACTAATTTTAGAGCATTCTTCCTGAAACTTCACCCACAAATCCTACGTGTTAGTGGGATTTATATCCATAACTTTCACTCCTAAGGTCTTCCAAAGATTTTCTATTGGATTTAAGTCAGGACTTTGCGGTGGCCAATCCATAATTTCCAAATCTTGCTCGCTAAGGTAACTCATTACCACCTTTGCCTTGTGACATGGGGCATTATCTTGCATAAAGGTAGCCCTATCGAAACCTGAATTCTGTATGATTGGCACAACATGATCTTGAACAATGTTTTTATAGATCTGCGCGTTTACACGAGTTTGTAACCGGACAAGAGGCGTTGTACCTTGGCTAGAAAACATTCCAAATACCATGACGCTTCCGCCCCCAAACTTGACAGTTTTCTTAGTACACTTTGCACTTAATCTTTCACCAATACGTCTCTTTACATTGTTTTTTCCATCATTTCCAAATAAATTAAACTTGCTTTCATCACTGAAAAATACTTTTGCCCAATTTTCATATGTCCAAATTACATACCTGTTTGCAAACTCTAATCTCTTCTTCTTATTCTTCGAACTAACAAGTGGTTTCTTCCCTGGGGTTCGATTAAACAGCCCTATTTCTTGCAGTCGTCTACAAACAGTCTGTCTTGACACATTAACACATGAGGTACTATTCATAACCCTTTTAATTTCTGTGCAAGACTTTAATGACATACGCTGCATTATTCGATCTTCTCTTGCCGAAGTTTTGCGGGGTCTGCCGGTTTTAAAAGCACTAACTATTTTGCCAGTATCATTGTAGGATTTAACAACCCTGCCTACAACACTCTTGGAACGTTTCACTTTCTCTGAAATCTCTCTAATGGTGTGCTTTTCCTTGTGTAGCTTCACAATAGCTTGTCTCACAGAGTAATCAAGTTTTTGGCGTTTCGCCATGGTGCCGGCTGATGCAACGTTTACAAATGAATAAGTAAGACTTATTCTTTAGAGGAAATCCAAAAAAATTGAATATAGCATACTGTTTACATTGTTTTTCTCAATTTTGTCCCTTACTTTTGGACGATCCTATTTTGAAAATAAATAAATAATTGTTATAATTCTTTTTCTATCCTTTGCAAATGATTCAAATTTTAGTATGTTATTATGGATGATAACGACTACCAGTTGTCAAAATTTCAGCTTTTCACAGTTGTTATTTCTAACAAATATTAGGTTTTGAAAATTGTGTCCTTTAGTTTTGGACGCTACTGTATATTTATCAGGTTAACTGAAATGCCTAAGTCACTTCTCGATGATGCTAAGCGGCACAAATTAATGTCTCATAAGCGGAAGTGAATCAATGATTGTGTTGAACTTTTATGCAATTAATATTTAAATTATTTTAGTATGGCATAAATTTATGCATTATATATATTTTTAATAACAGGAGGTAAAGAATTTAACTGTTTTCTTTTAAATTTTTAGCAAATTACGTCACTTAACATCTATAGCACTTACACTGTGTTGTAACCTAGAGAAGGTTACTGAATAGAATAATGCAACGAAGGTTGGTAATGAACGATAATACTTAGGATAAGAACAACGCATATAAGATTCGCCAACGGCGCGTAGAAGTAATCAAGTGCTAGAAGTGAGTAAAATGAATTCCGCAATGTATCTCCAACTGCAGGATATCTTCAATCTCCCCAAAAGGTCATATATAGCACAAGGCCGAATTTAATGTGGGTCATCCAGGCCCGTAGGGTTGGCTAAATATTCCCCGGAGACTCCGTATAAAACGGGGTCGGGTAGGTGTTTCCCGAGACCAGATGAGACTCTTCTTCGACTGAGTCGCATCTGTAGATCCATAGCCTTGTCTGGGGATCCTCTCTACCCGGAGGCAGAGTGTTTGACCAGCAAAGCTGAAGACCAATCTCCAACTAAAAGATATTTGCCAACCACCCACAAGCGGTCAGATGTGGCACAAGGCCGAATTTACCTTCAGGTTATCCGAGCCGGTAGCCTCGGGCAAAAATTCCCCGTAGACCCCGTAAAAAACGGGGCTGCGTAGCTGTCTACCACCCGTGACCAGACTCTGCCCTTCGGCATAGCCTCGTCTAGGTTTCTCTCTGCCCAAAGACAGAGAGTTCCACTAGCTTAGCTGGAGACGAATTTCCAAGTGAAGACCAACATACAGTATTTACTACTCTATTTATGTGAATGGGGACATACTCATTATCGTCTGTAGGAACCCTGATCGATAGTTATGAGCGTCTCTGAAATTTAAAAAAAAAAACTAACCGCAGTTTTTACTTTTGTCTAGAAATACTTCTTGCAAAATAAAATCCTTGTATTTGCTTTGATAAAGTCCCTCAGATGACGAAACGTGTCGGCTAAGATAAGTTTTCCTTTTGTTTTTATTCATATTGTCCTTTTTCAGATATATTGTAGTTATATCTAAAATATATATTATCTTCTGAAGAGTAATTTAATGAATGTATGTATGATGTGCACGTGGCCGAGTGGTTAGAACTTTCGCATTCTGACCATGAGACACGGGTTCGAATCTCACCATGGTCGAAACTTCCTGATGTTATCGGACTATCGGATTGGAAAGTTCCTGAAAATACCACGGGTTGACACACGCTTTGATAGACGGAACTCGATAGCAGTGCTAGCACGAAATCACAAGTCATCGTGGCCGAGCATTGTGGATCACGCTAGACAACAGGTTTCTTTCACAGAAAACTGAGGTCTGCTCAAC
The DNA here is from genome assembly GCA_963932145.1 of Acanthosepion lycidas. NCBI lineage: Eukaryota > Metazoa > Mollusca > Cephalopoda > Sepiida > Sepiidae > Acanthosepion > Acanthosepion lycidas. The sequence goes on along the minus strand of OZ010576.1, from coordinate 111,322,142 downwards.
ATAGTTGAGTAGAAGGGTATCCTCGAATACGAGTGGCCAGCTATACATATACATGTATGTATGTATGTACAGGTTTGTTTGAAGTTCAGCGTAAGTTCTTTTTTTTTAAGATTTTTTGGTTCATTTTTCTTTTGTTGTTTTCTGGGTAGAGTTGGAGCATCATTTGCTCAAATGTTTTCTTCATACATACACGGTTTTTCTTCTCTAAATATATCTGCTCATACAGTGAAATTCCTTAATGAAATATTTCCTCATACTGTAGTCCGATCGTATGCAGTAACATGTGTGGACTCATCAATGAAAGCTTTACAACTGTCTGGATATATTCAACACACAAAAAAAAAAAAATCATAGAATATAAAGCCGGAAGCAAATGTTAAATCTGTAATACTAACAGTAGACATGTAAAAAGGCAAATGTCTAATGAAACCAACACCAGTCAACAAAATAGTTCGCTTCCGCCCACATAAACCAAGGAAAAGTCTAGGGTATAACATTCAACCCCTTAAAAATGAAAGGGTACTTTTAGAATTCTGTAATAAACTGGTGTCCAAACTAATGTCACTAAATCTAGATTAAAACATAGAGGAATCTAATAATGTTATGATATCATCGTCGACTGAAAGCACGTGAGACCATCACAAGAAAACCTAGAAGGAAAAATATACACCCATGCAACGATAACCTTAAGTTGAAAGACTTGATATAAGAAAGAAACAAACAGAAGAGAAAAAAGTGGAAGAGGAAATACTAAACAGTTAAACAGACAGACATTGTCTGTCTTTTTAAACTTGTTTGGATTTACAGGACCCTCCCCAAGAAAATAGAGAATCACTGGAGAATGTTATGCAAGATATGCTACAAAATTCGGCGATATGCAAAACAAAACACTGAAGCAAAAAGGGTCGTGGACGCTTCGCACTAAAACACATCTACACAGTCAAGTCCCACTCAAATACATTCATTAACATTTTGTTGTGTATGCAATTTACTTCTAGCAAAAGAAACTTATCTCAAACTTTCATTTTGTTGACTTTGTTTAATAAATGTTATTTTGCATTTCAAACAAATCGGTCGTTGTTAATTTGTGCTTGTACCTTTTTTACTACCATTTTATTTCATGTAAAACAAAATATTCTCGTAAGAAAGGTTACACATTTATTTTTTGATGTAGCCAACATAATAAACCAAATTGAGATCTTTGATTTGACATGAATGATAGATTTTCCGTTGCCTTCTTTCAATTTGTGTAGTTTCCATAATATAGAATTAAATAATAGATTTATTTGCTACAAAATACAGCGCACTTCTTCGCCTTATTCGATTATGTTAAGATTATGTCAGATGGTGTTAATTTAGACTGAAATTCCTCCTATTTGTAAGACCGAGCATCATCAATCAGCTCATTATGAACGGACCCCTAACACATGATATAATGCCCTACGAAACAACGCCTGGACGTTGGAGAAGCCATCCGACTCCCATAAGAGACGTTTCAGAGCAATACGACATTCGCAATAGAAGGAGCATTCAGCACGAGGCCTCCTTCTCGCACGAATGCACACTTCTCAGCGATTGGAGGTTTTTACTGACGTCTACTTTCCACAATGCGCCCTTCTCATCCGAATCGCAAGACATTCGATCTAGGAAGGCGATGCGAAGCATATATTGATGAATCTCAATGCTAGACATACCCAAACCGCTTTCAGAAGGGTGGAGGTATTCCGAGTTACCCTAGCGGCTTTGCCTCCCCACAAGAAGGGGAACAAGAGCCTTACTAAGGAAATTAGTCTGGTATCCGGAAGTGGAAGTACAGGGAGTCGGCAAAGGAGAATCGGGTAGATGTGCGAGAGACATATTTCCGCCCTCCCCTTTAAGAAAAGATTCCTCCAAGACCACAGACTAACTACAATGTTGGTCTTCCCTTGTACCTTCAACCAATTCATGACCAAGAGGATATCGAGGCCGAATCAGACACCGAGTATCATGAAAGGCCCGGAAGGGAAACTCCCTTCCACGTATCCAACCGCAAGCCAACAGACTTATCACATTTGACCTTGGCTCCTGTCACCATCCCGTACCCACTGATTTCTTCGCTGACTTCGTCAATCTCGTCTCTGCTTGACACAAGAACCGAAACGTTGTCAGCATAGGCAGAATACCTAGCTGATGTGGTAGCACCAGGTAGGGAAATTCCGCGTAGGGCCGGATTCATCTTTAACTTGCGAAAGAAAGGTTCCAACGCAAGAACATACAGCAAAGGCGAAAGCGTACAACCTTGATAAATGGAGCGAGACAATAGGAAAGGTTCCGATCTTACCCCATTCACTTCCACCAACGCACCGGGAGTCGCATACAGAAGTCGGATTCAAGTGCGAAAGTACGGCCCAAAACCGACCGCCGAAAGAACAGCCTCCAGAAATCGATGGTCAACCTTATTGATCAGCGCTGCTTCACTGTCAACTTGCTCGATGATAAAGTATACCATATGAAGGTTGTCATGAATAGTACTGCCCTTCACAACACAAGTCTGTTCGGAGCCAGTCTAGGTACTATAGCAAGGAGCTCACCCGGACAATTACCATGGAAGTATTTATAGAAAAGACACAGAAAGGCAAACTTGCCGCGATGGGAAAGCGACTAAAGCTAGATAAGGGCCTATAATATTGCTGATTCTTCTTGGGATTATATTAGATCAAGGTAAATAGCTGGGGGGGTGGGCTCACCATATATGGCAGCAATATTTTAAACTTTGACGAATAGTATGCTATTCTGTGTTAGTTGAAGCATCTTAATTATCATTAAGTCACAATTCGACTTCATTTTGTGTTAATTCTCTTGATCACAATTATATTAGTATTATTAATAATAATTTACGAATGTTGTAGGCGATGTATAGATATAATAATAATGACAATGCTTCGTCTATGTAATCGATAAAAGATTACATCTAATAGAACTCGTGTAATAAAACCGAAAAGAAATATTATAAAGTCGACTTGAGAATCGTTTAATTCTGCCTGAAGTTATTAACATGTGTTACGCCCTGCCATTGCCTCAGATAATCAATAAACCGTTTTCATTGCCAGGAAAAGACGGAAGGAAATATATATATATATATATTAGAGATACCGTTTTGTTTTACTGAGAAAAAGAAAGCATACATAATAATGAGTAAGAAAGCAATAAAGAAAGGTAGAAAGAAAGCGCGAAAGAAATAACGATAGAAATAACGAAAGAAAGAAAGAAAGAAAGAACGAATGAAAGAAAGAAAGAACAAAAGAATAACAGCAAGAAGGAAAGATAGAAAGAAAGAAAGATAGAAAGGAACGCATGCTTCAGTGAAATGATAAACCTTTTTAGTTTTGAGTCTTTTCATATCTTATATATTTGCTTCTTTAAATAATGACTTCCTTTCATACTTGTGATTTTTATTGCAATATTTTGTTCAAGTTCTGAAGCTCAAATATTTAATGATACAGAAGTGAAATTAACAAAGGCATTTTATCCTCGTAATAATTACAAGAGAATTATTCATTCAATAAATAGGATTTAATAATTAATAACTTTAATAAATTCTTTGGTTTAATTAATCCGTAACAAGCTATTTAAACAATTAGTGTCAACTTTTTTAAGTGGATGTTATCTGAAATTATAAATCTGACCCCCACCTAAGATTGAGCTATGGAAAAATGCACGAAAACTTCAAGATTAGGTGATTCTCCTTCACCTTTAGTCGCTTTAACTTTGTCTGTCTGTCTGTCTGTCTGTCTGTCTGTCTGTCTCTCTTTGAATTGATCTCTCCTGGCGAATGATATATTTCGCATAGAAAACGTTAAAATTTCCCCTCCTCTCTGCCGTAGGATATATATATATATATATATATATATATATATATATATAGTTGGGTTGATGTGAGTTTGTGACGCTGAGTTTCACGCTATTTGCGATCACCATGGACACAAACTCACATCAATCCAACTAAATATGTTAGCTCTATCACTGATATTGAGCGCTTCCCACTAAGTAACGCACATATATAATATATAAATAATATATATATATATATATATATATATATATATATAAATATATATATAAATTGCATATATATATATATATATATATATATATATATATATATATATATATATATATACTTACATACATACACATTTATTTTTGCACCAACCTAATATATATAAAGGGTGTTTCATTAAGACGGATCAAAGTCAGCAGTAAATAAATCAGTGTTATTGGTGAAAATTTATTTATTTCTCTATTGGATCATGTTATTTAAGTCATGGCAATTATGTATAAAAAATAATATCGCCCAAGGCGTCAAGGCGTAGGCGGCACGCCTCCACTCGATAATCAATTTTTTTTATGACGTCTCTGCATAGTTGCTCTTCGATCTCACCAACATGCATTGTTATCTCATAATTCAGCTGTTGAATTGTTGTTGGCTTGTTGACATAGACCTTACTTTTGAGATGACCCCAAAGGAAAAAATCTAAAGCATCAATTCGCACGATCGTGGTGGCCAATAGAGTTCCGCTGTTTCGAGAGATGATGTGACTTGGGAACTTCTCACCGCAATTTTGATGAAACATCCGTTTTCGTAATAGGCTTGGGAAGCTTTAACACGTTGTTTGATAGCTAATCTTTCCATGGTTGAAATTTGAAAGAAAAAAGAAAAAAAAAAAAGAAAAAAAAACGGTTAAACATAATTCACAGTTATAATCGGTCCAAGTAATTGGAACACCTTTATATATATATATATATATATATATATATATATATATATATATATTAGGTTGGTGCAAAAAATAATGACGTAATAATGTCGTTTTTTGACATTAAAAATACGTCAAAAAACGACATTATTACGTCATTATTTTGCACCAACCTAATATATATATATATATATATATATATATATATATATATGAAGGAAAAATCTGAATTCAAAAACTGAGCTGGGTCGTTTATTGGGCTCTTTCCAAAAATGTGGTTGGTTCTACACAAGGCTTTACTATTATAATCAGATGATATGCACGTACATATATATATATATTGTACGATCGGTAAATTGTTGCCATTTTCATTTCACGCATGCACGTTGATTGTTTCTCATTTTGTCGACTGTACAGTATAGTAAGGTCAGTTGATCACCATGTGAGAGAAAAAGAGCACCATGACGCAATTCAATCCGCTAGAAACTTAGAAACGGCTTGCTGAACTGCTTGGCATTCGCACCTGAAGCTCAAATACGTGCATTTCAGCGTGTTTGGACCTCAATTTGAGGACAGTGCAATGTGCTCAGAAAGAATTGTATGATATATCCAGTTAACATCATGGTGTCTGAAGTGATCACTAGTGATGGCGACGTTATTCCTCCCTTCATCTTCCCACAGGACGTCAGATTCTGTTAAATGAGTGGCTGCTGAAAGACCATATCTGACAAGAGGACTCTGCCCTATGCCACGCAAGGAGGAGATCCCAATCAGGACTGCAAGACAATTTTTGCGACCGCAAAACGCCTTACATATGGCCACCTAACTCCCCAGACTGCAACCGGCTTGATTATTATGTATGGGACGCAGTTGAGCTAGTGACCAGTAAAACTCTTTTAACACCAAAGATGGACTGAAGCAAAGGATTATGGCAGAATTCCTCAACTTAAATAAGGAGACCGTCCAGAAGAGTTGCAGGAGATTCCGAAGCCGTCTGACAATTGTGTATTTTGGTAGCAATCCTTCTTTTATACAAGTTTCGTTAAGGACGAGTGACATTTTTTGCTTGTTTTCGTACAAGTTTTTTTTTATTTTTATTTTCTGAACTCAAAGTAGACAGATTTTACACAGTTTGTGTCCAGAAAAGAAAACATTTGTACAATCACAAGAAAAAATAAATAAAAAGGTTAATGGCAGTATCTTGGAAGTCGTCTTTGACGAAGCTGGTATATATATATATATATATATATATATATATATATATATATATATATATATATATATATATATATGTGTGTGTGTCGATATACATATGTGCATTTATATATATCTATATCTATATATATACATATATATTTATATATATATCTATAGATATATATATATATATATATATATATATATATATATATATATAATTTATCTACACACACACACACACACACACACACACACACACACACATATATATATATATATATATATATATATACGGGATTGTGTACGGGATTTTATATTTTCGACAATCCTTTCTCTTACATTTGTTATCTGTAACAGCAACAAAAACCCAAAAACTACAAAAAGGATTTAAATATCCCAACAGCTTAACAAACGCCATCTATCAGGCGCGAAAATTTACGTCTCTAAATGATAAATATTCTATTTTCTCCCGTGAAGAAGTGATCCCTCCTTTAGGGAAAATATGCACATATATATGCATATATGTGCATATTTTTGACAACAGTGGTCCACCGTGTGAGGTGTTGAATTACCCATCAATAGACTAGGACGGGAGCTTTAAACCTCATTAAACTTCACAGATGCAATACAGACATGGCTATCAACAGAGATATACATATATGTACGAATTACATATATATATATATATATATATATATATATATATATATATATATATATATATGTGTGTGTGTGTGTGTGTGTGTGTGTGTGTGCATGTATATATATATATATATATATATATATGGGTGTGTGTATGTATATATATATATATGTGTGTGTGTGTTTGCGTGTGCGCGCTTGTATTGTTTAAATTTTCACTTTGCTGTATTTATAGGGCAAGTGTGCTCAGTATCATGGATAAGATTGTAGGCATAAACAGTGTGGACATTGGTATCTGTACTGAATGGTAACTGTCATTTTCACGTCTCCAACAATATTAAAACCACTTGTCACTACTCCTTGGCGTGGGATCTCTATATATAAGCTACTGTGAGCTTATGAGAAATGGTGTAAAGTAGAAGCCTGACTTTCTCAGGTATAACATTTTAGGTTATTTGTAACTGTGAGCACCAGTTTGCTTATTTTATTTATTATTTATTTTATGTACTTGTGTATATTTTTAATCGTTTATCCACAAGCAAGGCAATACAACCACTAAGACGCAATTGGTTACTGAATGTTAGAGAATATGAGAAAAAACAGTAATAACGAGAGAGAGAAGAAGAAAAGTATAGGAATTAAGAAGTCAAAATATAACAAGTGACATTGTCTTTTCGACAAATATTTTCATGGCAACTGCTTTGACGATTTTTTTCCCCTGGTGCCCTGACTACATGAATTTAAGTGTGCTACTAGATTGGCAATTAGGTCCCACCTGTTTACTGATGAAATACTTAATTGCAATTGCCACTTCTACTCCAGTTTGTTTTCTCCCACCTCCCACCTGTGGAACTCACTTCCATTAACTTGCTTCCTTGATAATTACAATCTTCAAAAAGAGTAGAACAGCCCAGTTGAGTTCCCGAATTCCTTGCTGTGTTATTCTAGCTGTATGCGGCCTTGCATTGTGATGGATGAAAACAACAATTTCTTATTTACTAGCAACTGGGCAATTTTCCACCAAATTTTTGCGGATACCTTCGACACAAGAATGAAGAAATGAATAAAACTCTAACGATCGCACTCCTCGCACAACGCCCGGGCTTTGAATAATGTTGCCATATTGGGTCTGGTTCTCCTGCTGTATAAATCGAGATTCTTAACAAAATCCAAAGAAGGGTTTGCAATGTAATCAATCCCGACCAAGCATCTTGACTTCAGTCACTTTCTCACCCACATGACGTGGTTTCCCGCTTTCTTTTCTACAAATATTTCTATGCCAATTGCTCTGAAGATTTTTTCCATGGTGCTCTGAGTACATTAACTTAAGCGTGCTGCTAGTTTAACAACTAGGTCTGACCATTTTGCTGTTGAATTAGCGAGATATAACTGACACTTCTACACTAACAGTTTCTTTTCTCACACTTCTCACCTGTAGATGTTCATTTTGATTTCATGCTTCCCTGATAACTACAATTTTCAAAAAAGAAAAAAAAAGTAAAAAGTAAATGCAACGTCAATCGCCATCTTTTATCTTCTTGAACCTTGTTCCTTCCTTTTCGTTTCCTTAATGCTCCCGACAAAATTTTTCTAATTCCTTTTCACTTCCTGTAACCCCCTGCGTATTAGTGTCATTATCGCCTTAGTTGGGATGAGACGATTCAGAAAAAAAAAAATTTTGAACATCAAAGTTGAGTGGGACACAAGAGGCCGAAAGCAAGAAGTGCGATAGAAGAAACTGTTAGCAAAGGACTGATGGTTATATCTAGCAACGTCAACTGCAAAAGAACGTGACCTTGCTGCCAATCTAGTACCGAGCATAAATTCACAATGTATAACAGAGGAAAGTTCATCAAAACAATTACCATGAAAATATTTATAGAAAAGACACAGGGAAGCTACGTTACGGCGACGGGAAAGTAACTGAAGCCGAGATGATAATGATGATTTATAAAGAGCCTGGTGGGAAAAATTGTCTATCACAACACAGTGAACCCACTTTTCTCAGAGCAGACATTACAATTGATTCAATATAATCTTTCCAATTCATGTCAGTGGAAAACGTTAGCCCGAGAAGATGCAACGAGTCACTATCCTGGATGTTAGCATCAGCCATGCTGATGGAAGTCAAAATGGGTTCTCACAGATGATTAAAAGGGACCAGTTTCGTTTTTGAAGGAATTAGAACTTCTTACCATTTTGTGTATAAATTTTGATATTCGCAATAAAGTTTTTGTTTTAAAGATTTTGATTATGTTTTGTGATTTAAACTTTTGGCTAATGTTGTTGCTAATAGTGTTGGAAAAATGTTTTCGTTTCTGCTTTTGGAAATCAGGTCTGATCTTTTGTTTGGCAATTTATATTGTCATGGAAAGGTGATCTTTACTATTTCATCCTTTAGTAAAAGGTCAGGTTGTTTTGATGTAATGTTGTAAGTTGGTGTAACATATATACAAAGTATATCAAAAATGCTTTTACATACATTAGGGACGGGTGTCTCATACCAAACCAAGAAAATAAGAAAAAAATCCCGCAAATTATTCGTTTTTGAGTTATTATATTTAAAGAAAGTTTGCGGTAGATGGCGCTGTGTTGGTATATAGACTAGGTTACATTTGTTATTCGTGTACATTTGTGGTTAGTCTGTTTTTAACGTTTAACGTGAGTAGTAGTGAGTTACATGAAAAGTGTTCCGTTTAACAATAGCAGGGTATTCATATCCGGAGAAGACAGATATGATTTTTACATACGGCCGCGCGGATGGTAATGGATGGGAAGCTGCATAACTGTACCAGATTGCATTCACAGAGCGAAGGCAGCTGGACATATACTGATGTTTATCGCCGCTTGCTGAGACAGGATCTATGGTACCACAAACTATTGATCGAGGAAGACCGAGATCCGCTCGTACACCTGACCACGAAGAGCACATTCAACAGGCTGTCGTTGACGATGAAGGTATCACCACACGACAAGTTTCCTTAGCATGTCATACATCTCATTCTACGCAAGGAGGGTACTTCAAGAGTAGCTCCTGTATCCAAATTATTTGCAATTAGTGCAGTGTCTTTCGCCCTCGGATCACACATCACGGGAGAAATTTTGCTGATGGTTTATTGTAAAAACAACCGTTGTTTGTCTCTTCAGTCATGTTTAGGGATTAGACAACACTTGGAAGAGAGGAAATAACAAATTTACATAAGCAACAGTTGTGGGCGGATGAGATTTTCCATGGTACAGTAGAGGCCTGATAGCCGCATCAATTTACGATTAATGTGAGTATTGGAAATGTAGGTGTCTCTCTGTTAGGTCCATATATTCTCTCAGCACATCTTACAGGAGTTGTCTACAGGGAATTTATTTCGAATACACTTCCAGACCTGTTAGAGGGATGTACCCCAGCTAATACGAAGATGCATCTGGTTCATGCATGGTGAGAGCCAACACATTTTACTCACATTGTTCGTTACCATCTACCATTAAAGATGGATAAGTAGGAGAGGACCGGTTCCATGGCCTTCAAGTTCCTCCGAGCTCAATCCTTTGGTTTTTTATTTGTGCGGCCAGCTAAAACAATTGGTTTATGCAGCAGACATTAATAATGCATAGACGTTTCATCAACGTGTCATGGGGGTCTGCGAAACTATTTGACAGCGTGTGTGATGTATGGAGGTGGAGAAGCAAGCGAAGGACATTTTGAACATTTGTTACGAGTTGCTGTGTTGAGGTACAATGATGAACTTTTGAACATATTTTTATATGAACTTTTTTTTACCTTGGGTTGGTTTGAGGAAACCGCCCCTAAAATTTGTAACAGTATTTTTGATACACCCTGTATATATGTAGGCGTATTCGTCTGTGTAGTTAGAGGTGTGTGTGTATATGTAAAATATTGATGTATGCTCATGTTCTGGTGAATGTGTGGTTAGTGAATAGCAGCTCAGGATCAGAACTCGTGGAGCTGAGTTTGAATTCAAATCGTGTTTGTTACATTCACTTGCAAATACCTTTGTAAAAGATATGAATCCATATCCCCCATCTATAGGTTAAATAGCAGATATTGTCTGTAGAAAAATCATTATTCTCAAAGGATCCAATATTCACTCGCAAGAATAAAGAATTATTCTTACGAATTCAGGAATATTTCGGCTTTAAATAACATCAAAAGGGTTGATAAGTTGTAAAAAACAAACCAATCAAACATAGCCCGCCATAATTTAAAAGATCCCTGAACAATAGAATAAATTATTCAACTCCTTTTTTCGCGGATTTGAGAAGGTAATAAAAATCATATCATGTACATTTCTTCGTAATCCCGTCTGTGAAGAATATTAATTTAATTGATATTTATCGTTGCAATTTGCTTCCCTGATTTTGAATGTTACATTTTTTATGCACAAGATATTCTTAATATTGTAACTTTGATGAATGAAACTATTCAATATAAATTGTATTAATTTTAACTTCTTTCTCTAATACTATATATATATATGTATACATATATATATATATATATATATATATATATATATATATATATATATATATATATATATAGAATTAGAGAAAGAAGTTAAAAATAATACAATTTATATTGAATAGTTTCATATATATATATATATATATATATATATATATATATATATATATGTGTGTGTAAAATAGATAGGTTAGTTAATTAAACAAGGACAAAGGAAAGGGTACCAATACAGTCAGTACGACAAGCATTTATTAAATATTAATTATTAACTATATGACAGAAATGAAGCACGGAGAGAAATGTTTTAAGTCCGGAATTTTCGGACACTCCTGTGTCCTTCATCAACAGACCGAGGAATAAATCGAGAAATAGGAATTACTCACTGATAGATGTTTTTGTAGGTGTTATATTTTCTGGAGGAAATCGTAATGTTATCAAAATCCTGATCTCTATCTGATTCCTCGATGTGCGAAACATTTTATGAAAATAAACTTAAATTTAAAATTTTGATCGGTGTAAAGGCTTTAGGAAAGGACTATTATTACTGGTGTTGTGCCGTGAGAGAAGTGAGATTGTAAACATAGATGAAGAGAGTTATAGGTTGGAGATGGGAAAGACGCCTCGCGTATAGCAAATTGTAGCAAAAAATGTTGGCCCAAGTTGTCAAGTGCAGAAAGACGGTCTGTGGTTAGAATATGACGTGATGGAAAAAATGAGGAGGCAAAGATATATAATAAAAGATTATTAAATAAAATGAAATGCAAAGAAAAAGAGAAGGAACCAAAAATAGATAACTATTTGGATAAGAATTTGAAAATTCTATTGTTATGAAAAAATGTGTACAGAAAATAAAATAAAAAATAAGGGAAAAACTGAGAGGAAAAGCGTGTACATATAAAGGTGCACATGTGTACATAAGTGCACATAACAGCGTATAAATATACACAAGCTACCATGCAAACATATAAATCTCAAGACACGTAAAAATATAATATATATATATATATATATATATATATATATATATATATATACAAGATTAATATGTATCTACACTAACCTTCCCCACTCCTTACATAAGCTTATATGTAAAGGAGCCATAGTGATAGAATCAATGATGGTATAAGAGAGTGTATGGAAAGTAGCCCTCAGTGTCAAGAGCAACACATTCATTAGTGAATAATGCGTCATGGAGGAAATTATATGTCGTAGAACATAAAAATAGAATAGATAGGTAATGGCTGTTAAAATTTAGTGTTAAAATGTAGGTGGAGGTGTTACTTGGCCAAGGAGTGGTATTACTAATATTGTTTCTAATTATATATACATATATATATATGAATATATATGAAATGCATGAATATATATGAAATACATGAATATATATATATTTATATATATATATATATATATATATATATATATATATATATATATATGAAGAAATGAAATATAGTTTTAAGTTGTGATATATTTATGCGATAAAGTGCTCAATATCAGCGATAGAGAGTGTAAAAATATAAAAGTGAACATAGAAGGCGACAGTCTGTTTCATGCTAGATGCAATCGTCAGACCTGACGAGTGCTGTTCACAAATATATATATATATATATATATATATATATATATATATATATATATATATATATATATATAGGGTTCAGCAGAAAAACCTCCCACATAATTGCAAAACTTTAGTGTGGCAATGGTACCTTCATTTTGCTAATGTCTTATCATTACGTGGAACGTATTTATGGGAGTTATACCTGGGCGCTATTTCTGCTGCACCATATATATATATATATATATATATATATATATATATATATATATATATATATATATATATATATCCATTTACTATATATATATATATATATATATATATTAGGTTTGTGCAAAAATAATGTCGTTTTCTCAGATATGTTACTATGTCAGAAAACGACATTATTTTTGCACCAACCTGATATATACTGGCGTATCATGCTACCTTTGAAGACCTAATTTTGAAGCTAATTTGACTATAGTAAATGGACATATAGTTTGGTCAACTGCGTAGCCAGTGCCAGAAGTACATACGCTAATTTCATATCTCGTATACACTGCAACCCCCTTAAAATTAGCTTCAAAATAAGGTATTAAAAAGTTGCATGATACGCGAGTATATACGGTAGATGTGTTTGTGTGTGCACGTTCATGTGTGTGTGTGTTTGTTCGTATTAAGCAAATGAATGACGAAGTGGAAACAGATTGTGTAACTTTCTACATATATAGCGATAGCACCATACCTGATGTGGCAGCAATATTCGAAGCATAGACGGATGGTAAAGTTATAAATATGTAAAATAGATTCTGGTGAGAGAAGTTTGTTTTGGAGCCGTTAAAATAAACAAGCCATTCTTTGCGCCTCTCAACAGCAGATTGTAGGTCATCTTTGATGTCAGCTGTCAGTTTGATTCCATCTAACTGATTAGACTTCCCTTTGAGACAGGAGTAAATAGTTATGTCATCAGCATAGACAGCGAATTGAGAAGTGATGCCTTCAGGAAGGCCACTGATGAAAGTTAAATACAAAGTAAGTTCAAAGATAAAGCCCGTTAGCCATGTGGATGGAAAGCTGAAATAAGTCTCACAGATGATTAATAGAGAGAAGTTTTGCTTCACACTTTTGCCTCAGCAATCTATCTATCTATCTATCTATCTATCTATCTATCTATCTATATATATATATATATATATATATATATATATATATATATATATATATATAAAATATTTTTATTATAATAGATTACAATAAGTTACAGATAAGTTATCTACCATCGCCTGAAGAAGTACCATCTTTGTACTGAAACATGAAAGCTTTTGTGTAGTGATGTAATGTTTTATTGCAATTTATTATAATAAAAATATTATACTAAGATTTGGGTCTACATTGTATTGAGAAATTTTTAAAAGTAAATGCTACGAACTGTGGAAATTACTCTATACGTTCTTTCTCTTATTTGTGTATATATATATATATATATATATATATATATATATATATATATATATATATATATGTGTGTGTGTGTGTGTGTGTGTGTATATATATATATATATATATATACTATATACATATATATATATATATATATACTATACACACGCACACACACACACACACACACATATATATATATATATATATATATATATATATATATATATATATACTGATATAGATTAATATTTTATATTATGTGAGATTAATATTGTCAAAATCGGTCCTCACTTTGTAATCTCTTAAGGTATGAGTCACTTTTTTTTTTATTGAAAATAGAAAATAATGCGTTTCTTATAAATATGGAATTCCTTAATTAGTCAAAAATTTATACTTTAATTGGTTTAACTTGAATCTTGTGCTTGACATTAAAGTAACATTCATTTATGTTTATTTTCTGGGTAAGCTTAAGAGAAGTTTTAGTAATTTAGTAATTTCCTCTTGGTCTAAAAATGTTCTAGTGCCTATTTGCCCGATCCGATCTTCTTCCATATTTATTGAACAGGAATATATGATTATCCCTTGTTTTCAGTTTAGGATATGGTTTGATGGTTCCTTTCTTTCATGGCCGTAATGATTTAACTGTTTTAACATTTTGGGGATCTAATTCATCGGTGGCTGCAACTTTTCATTTTGAGGTTACCCGGTAAGCAGTTTCTTGACTGCTGCAACTTGGTATTCAGGTGTCCGAACTCTGGTGTCGCTTAGGGGAGGCTGCACTGGTGAACAGTTGCATAATATCGGGTATTTACAGTGCCATGTCAAGCACAGATTGGTGTCCCCGCATATGTACTTCTGGTGAGTAACCTCGAGGCAACATTCTGCTTTAGTCAGCCATCTTCTGGCCGGTTTCTATTGTCATGCGCAGTGATGATTATTTTCGCTTTTTTCTCTTTAAAAATGAAAATACTCTTCTCATGAAAGTTACAATTAAAAGAAATAATAGTGAAATAAACAAAAAATCACCAACTTCCTTCAACTTTTCTTTCTCCAATATTCGTGGAATTTGTACAAATTTCTGTAAAGGTAAAATCATTTCTCTTTAAATATCTTAGGAATCTGTGAAACTAATTTAAACTATTTTATCGTTACCAACGAATCATCTGTTCCTCTTTGATGGAAATAGTCTAGGATACATATGCATGGCCTTTGTGTATCTATCTATGGACATCTTTGTTGAAAGAAATGAATAACAATTAAGAAACAATTAACAAGAAAACCTTTGAAAATGGCTAAGAGAATAGCCGAAAGCGCTTGGGACAAGGGATACGACAGACAATTTTTAGACTCCTTTTCCACCATCAAACGGAAAATTTAAGAATAGCATAAAAATACAATGAAAAAGCCATCAAATATTTTTGAAAGAAAGTTTATTTCTCAACAATCTCTCTCTCTCTCTCTCTCTCTCTATATATATATATATATATATATATATATATATATATATATATATATATATATATATAATCCTAGTGAGCCAGAAACTACCTACCTAGTTTTCACCTAAATGGATCTTCAGGGTATGCTGCCTGGTTCACTAGTATATTTTATATTCTGCCCTACTTAGTGTATTGAGAACTTTAGGTTTTTTTTATTTTTATTTTACGCGATTGTTTTTTTTTTTCTTTGAACTAGAAATAACAACACTGGGCGATTTTTTCGGCCTACTCGGAGGTTTTTAGTTCCAATTTTTTTTCCCCAGATACCAATTTGTTTTAATATATTTTTATTTGCAAATTGTACTCTATGTGTTTTTTTTTTACATCAGTCGAGTATAGGTATTAACATAATATATATATATATATATATATATATATATATATATATATATATATATATATATATACTAGCAGCATTACCCGGCGTTGCCTGGGTTTATTCAAAAAAAGATCACGACCCTCATCAAATCTGTAAAGTGAAAATAAAGAAGATTTTTCTTTAATGTTTCTTATCTATATGGCGAAAAAATTATAATGACAGGAAGTGTGAAAACATTTATAACAGGAGAAATTTGTTTTTACAGGAGCACAGAAGATACAAAAAAATATTTGTCACCAAATGAAGAGTACATTAAACGCAATCGATCTTCGAAAATTGTTGAGGAGAAATGCTTTGTTGATAGCTTTTGCTCAAACTACATCGAATGAACAACATGCATTGGAAGGAGAAGAAATTCAACAAGGACTTCTCCTAGCAGCCGTGCCAAGGCTGAAAACCAACAGTCACAAAGACTGTATAGAATTGTTCTTTGCCCCTCAGTTTCGACAGGTCGAGTAGCAGTAGTTCTGGCAGCGTTCCTTCCTCGTCTAGTTAACCATTAGCTGTACGAATAGCATTTTGTGTCAGTCTAATTTGAGTTTCTTTCTGCGAAGCGTTTCTTCTCTGTGCTTTCATGCGTTTGACTGTAGTAGTATTCCGTCGAAATCGAAGCGATTTGAAAATTTGTGGGTCTCATTGGTTCACTCTAGGGGTCCCAAATTTCAAGCCAAAGGACAGGTTTAAGACTAATAGTAATTGAAATAATAAAGCACATCTTTTTTAAGTTTTCTATTTAATCGACTTTATAGCCAAGGCTGTAGACTTAATTGAAAATTTCAGGGTTCCTTTCTCCAACTGTCGAGAGAAACAAAAATCAATATAACGTATAATAAGCGTGGCAGTAAGTTGCATACACTTATCAAGTTTCATTAAAAACGGCCTTAGGGTTTAGAATTCAAGTCTGAAACTTTAAAAACAACCAAACTAATAGAATTTCCCATTTAAACATTATATTTATCGATTATCGGTTATTGATTTTTGAAAAATGACTAATCTTTTTTTCATACACACTCAGTATCCAGTAAAATCTATGTTCCAAATTCTGTAGAAATATGACTTATGTTTCTCGAGTAGTTCACGAACACACACACATACACATACACATAGTAAGTTATATATATATATATATATATATATATATATATATATATATATATATATATATATATCAAAAAGGATTATTATTGCCACACCAGGATAAAATAATCCTTAAAAAAGGATCATGTTTTATTCATACAAAAGGATACAAAGTATGACAGCGATTAAAATTTTAGATACTTTTCGGCCGATACATCTTCAGAAAAAAATAATACCCTCGGAGAGAGAGAGAGAGAGAGAGAGAGAGAGAGAGAAAGAGAGAGAGAGAGAGAGAGAGAATATCCCAAACACTGATTTCCCTGAAACCAGGGCTTCTTTCGTCCTGAGGAAACCGTGGTTCCATATAAGATTTCTCGTGGTTATCCGTGAAGACCGATTGACAGCAAGTTCCTTCAAATCTCCAGGACTTTCCCCAGCATCTTCGCTGATTCCAGCATGCCGTAGTCTGGGCAGGCTGAAATCGTGCTCAAATCCCTAATACGTCTCATCTTGATCCCAATACCCCTACTATTATTCTAACCATTCTAAACTTTACATTCCATATATTTCGAATCCCTCGAGTAAGATCTTGTTATTTTTCTAATTTCTCACACATCTTTATGTTCACCCGGTTGTCTGCTGACACAGCCACATTTACGATCATTTGGTCTTTATTCCCAATTCTAAGATCAGAATTTATAGATACATCTATGCATTGGGAATATGAAAATAGGTAGGTACACAAATTTTATTAATTGGCTAGTGTAGTAACTGTTATAGTGGAACACCCCTATTCTATAGTTAATAGACTCTCTCACCTATAATAAGTAGGGGTAGTAAGAGTAACGAGGGAGTCGCTCAGTGAGTCGGTCGATACCGTACAACCGTTAGTCGGATACTAAAGTATCAGCGATCACAACTAGATTTCTCTGCGTCATTACCTATTATATCAAGTTCCTAACGTTTTGTACGTCGAACCTATTTTAGGACCGACTTAGTAAAAATACAAGCCTCCACTGTGAAATCACTCCACAACAGTAACAAATGATAGAAAATGTGACTCAGAAATCCGAAGGCGTTTAAGAAAAATGCTTTCCAGAAACTAAGCAGAAGTATTAAGAAAATTTCCCTAGAAAAGTAAAAAGTAAAAATCGACAGCTCTACCAACTCATTGAGGCTATCATGGGCAGAACATATTTGTAACATGGGATTTTTAACCAAAAAAAAAAGAAAACTATATGGAAACTGATAATTACAATCAGAAAAAAAAAAACAGCTGAAATCTCCGGGACATATGAGGAAAGAAGGCCAGGATAATTTAACACAAACAATACGTAATAATAGTAAGGGAACTGGGTGAAGACAGCGTATAAGTTACTTGAGTTTATCTAATGGGTAGTAACAAAGATCCTAACAACAACAGAAAGGAAGTGTGAAGAGCTAAAGCATAGTTTCCATCGTTTTCATCGAAAGACTTCCTTGCCTAAGAAAGGATACTGACCACAACCAATAACGGCAAGGATCTTTATTTCATTTGGTTCACAAGCGTTGTTCAAATTCCTCGAACGTATGGTAAACACCTGCAATATGTTTATATATATATATCTATATATGTGTGTGTGTGTGTGTGTGTGTGTGTGTGTGTGTGTGTGTGTGTGTGTGTGTGTGTAATGATGCTGTTGGGTGTATAAAGTCATTTCATTGTCCCCAGTATCCATATATCGTGTACGGATATTAACTTACAAATTATTTGCAGTTACATAAATCTGTCGGCAAACAAGTCCGTGTTTTGCAGTCCGCGAATAGAATATGGACAGACCTTTATTTTATTCTAATTTATTTTTTGTTAACGGCACATGGGTATTGTAAATCAACCGAAGAAAGTGACAGTTTGCGCATTGCTGGCTTCTATAGAAAACTGATAGTTTGGTTTTAACAACAGAAAAAAAAAAGATCTTATCAGACAATATCTTTTGAAAAATATGCCATGGCGAATTCTTCTCAGCCGAAGAACAAATATGGTCAACCAAAGACCATAAAAATTGAAATAAAAATATTAAATTTTGAATTATAAGAAAGATATTAAGTTTTCAATTAGCAGCATAGTACCCATCAAAACTGACGTGGTTAATTACGAATGAATCGTCACTGCTGCCATAGTCAGAATATCTGCTTACTCCAGCTAAGATCAATATTTTCCGGCCTTCTTCCACTGCGTACAAATATGATGGGATTATTTGCATTTGCCTTGATATTTCTAACTTGGATCCGTGTACTATCGGATCTCTCTCCGGCTCTCCCTCCCCACTCTGTATATATATATATATATATATATATATATATATATAGTTGGATTGTTGTGTGTTTGTGATACTGGGTTTCACGCTGTCTGCGATCGTCAGACAAACTGATTAATTTTGAAATTTTGGATTTATTTATGATTGCGTAGATCGATGTTTTATGATAGTGGGAAGAAAAATTGTCGCCGGAACGCCACTCATCCGTATGCAGAAATACATATACGCCGGTTCACGCATTGCAGCTCACACAAACGTAAACATATATGAACAATGTGGGACTGGGCGTATATGCGCATCCATGTGAAGCTACGTGCATACGTACGCAATGATCACTGTATTCAATGTTGGATTGTGTAGCTAACTTCTTTTGCAAGACGCAGTGTCAACGCACGGACCGTTCGTCTATTTTGTTCGTGAATAATGTTTTCTCGCACACATATATATATACGTATGCACGCGCGTTCACACACACCTGTCTATATGTTTTTTTTTTAAATTTTAAGATGGGGTCTTTGTAAGACTTTGGTAGGTAAAAATGTTATTATTTTTTAATTTTTTAATGCTGTTTTTCTATTATTTTAAAGCCGGTTATTTTCTTGATTTTTGGCGATTGCGCTTATGTAAATGGTAGGAAATCTAATTTATATTACTTATTGGTATTTATGTGATGCTATTAATTTTGCTTGGTGGGGGAAGGAAGTATAATTGTGGATTGATGCGGTAATGGTAATTGTGGTGCGGTAGTAATTGTGGACTTATGTGGCAATGGTAATTGTAGGGCGGTAGTAATGGTGGGGGGAGCTGCTGCTGCTGATAATAATTGTAGCAGCAAATAGTTATGATAATATGGTAGAAGTGATTGTAGTAATGGTGGTGGAATGTTAATAACAATAATTAT
This sequence comes from Acanthosepion lycidas, assembly GCA_963932145.1. NCBI lineage: Eukaryota > Metazoa > Mollusca > Cephalopoda > Sepiida > Sepiidae > Acanthosepion > Acanthosepion lycidas. The sequence goes on along the minus strand of OZ010576.1, from coordinate 111,301,945 downwards.
TGTTATGATGGTAGTTTTAATTAGAAAATAATTGATGGTGCTAGGGGTCAGTTGTTTCTCTTTTCGGGTTCATAGGCTCAATGGTGGGTTATGTAGAAGTGTTGGTTGGTATTTTTTTTCATTCGTTTGGTATAAATTGTGATAATAGGTATTTATTTACATGTCTGTATTTAGAAATTATTTCTGATTTTATATTTAGTAATTTCTTTTGTTGGTTGTGGGAAATTATTGCTACCTTTTCGTGTAGGCAAAGTAAGGATTTCTTTGTTATGTTTTTGCAGGCAGGTATGTATTTCCCAGCTTATATAATATTTCTGTCTTTTAGCTGCCATATGTATGTGGATAGTGTACTATTGTTTGAGTATTTTCTGTCGGAGAATGAGAGGTCGTGGTTGTGTTTTCTATTTTTTTTGAATGGACCCTCAGTCAATATTTTAGGTCTATCACTGATATTGTGCGCTTTTCAATAAGTACCTCGCGTATATAATATATAAAAACTTTATATAAAAAATGCATATATATACAAATAAACATTTTACACACACAAACATATATATATATATATATATATTATACCAGAAGGCTCTTCTACAGGTGGTATCCATCTTTTCAACTATGGCTTTAATCGTCCGATGATTTTTCTCTACTTTCTCATTTCCACCCATCCTTTGTCAGTCGGTCAGTTATGTTCCATGCGAGATACACGCATAGGGCACATAACTGACGAGGCAGATTTTTCTCGCGGTAGATTGACATTTCTTTCTGCGGTAAACCAATTGCCATCCAAGGCTATAGACCCCGTTTTATCCTGCTATTTACAAATAGCTGGGGGTGGAGGATTCATACCTTTCGTAAATGAATGTAATGGATTCGACTGGAATTCGAACTCGGCTCTCCAATTCCTCAATCCAAGCCGCTATCCATTACTCCACCGTGCCTCCTCTTCATCTTGTATACAGATATTTAATATTTTCGGATATTCCATTTTCTAGCATGACTCGGAGGAGTTCTGAGTGAAATCCTGTCCTATTATCCAATACAATCTCTTCTACAAGTCCTCTCTTGAAAACATATTCTCGAATGCATCTGCGATTGTAGCAGCAATTTTTGCACGCACTTCCTTTCTGAAGTGACGCGTTAGATTGTATAGAACAAGATATAGACACAAATTCATTTTTAGTATCCTGTGTTTGTCATGTTCATTCGCAAAAAAATCAAAATATATATTTTAATGATATCGTCCTTCAGGGCACAGACGATCATGGCTCTCCACAGATTCCCTGTCAATATTTTCTGCGAATAGCATTGCATTCTAGGGAAGGATCAAGGAGTGGTTGTCCGCTACTTTGTTCAACGTTTGAACGTCAAAGTTTTCCTTCTCTTAGACTGGTCCCATGACTAGAGAGCCCACTTGAACATACTATTTTATCCATAGCTGGGAGCGGAGAGAAGAGACGAAATCATGGCTTAACCAAAGCGAACGTAACAGACTAGGTCAGAATTTAAGCCAGTGTCACTGATTCTTATTTATGTATCATTATCCCTTGTATTAAACGAACTTAGATTGTATTGCGTAACATAAAATGTTATTATTGGGTTATTAGGTAAAAAGAAGAAAATAATTTTCGAGATTAGATTTGATAAACAAAATATTTACAATTTTATTCCATTTCTTTGAAGTAACTTTATACTTCCAGAATTTTTATCTTTCTGAATAGTGATATTTTTTTTTTGCAGTCGTAGAAAAAAATCCTTAAAAAACAAAATAAATTGTAATCTGAAGATGAGGCTAAATATGTAAATACTGCCCAATATTGTGGATGAGTGAATGTCTTCCATACGAATTATAACAATTTTGCATTTGACTAGAGAAATTACCATTATCCTGATGGAAGCCAAGATGCAACAATATCCTTTCTCTTATCTAATCATGGGCGCTTTTCGTACAACCTCTTTGAAATAATGTCATAATAGAGGAATCTCTCTCTCTCTCTCTTATATATATATATATATATATATATATATATATATATATATGTAAAGTGAACATTGAAACAGAGGCGACAGACAGTTTCATGGTAAATGCAATAATCAGCTCACATATGGCCTGATGATAGTATTTTGCATGAACACGACTGTTGCCTCTGAGTGTTGACTTCAATGTTTACTTTTATATTTACATACGCTCTATCTCTGATATTGAGCACTTCACCCCATAATATAGTATAACTTAAACTATAATTATATATATATATATATATATATATATATATATATATATATATATATATATATATAAAGGGAATTCCTCTTAGGGTTTTGTAGATAAACCCCCACAACCACATATATTCTGAAACTACATGAACCAGTATTCATGGATCTATTTAGATAGATAGATAGATAGATAGATAGATAGATAGATAGATAGATATGAATACAGTGAAATAGCTAGATGAAGAGGTATATAGATATTATGGACATACAAAAATAAATAGATAGATAAGAAAAATAACTAATCGATAGATAAATATATTGATATATATGAAAAGAGAAAGATATAGATAAGAAAAGAAACTACCTAGATAGATAGATAGATAGATAGATAGATAGATAAGAACAGAGTGAAATAGCACACTAGAAAGATAGATATGTACAAAATGAAATGTATAGATGGATAAATAGATAGAGAGAGGGAAAGAGAGAAAGATAAATACAGTGAAAAATACATGAGAAAAAGAACTAGTTAAATAAATAAGTGTGAATAGAAGGAAAAAGATAGAAAAAGGAACTAGCTAAATTGATAGATAGATAGATAGATAGATACATAGATAGATAGATAAAAGAACTAGCTAAATAATACGAAAGGACTGAATCAGGTAATTGAAGTAGAAATTGCAAATGTCATTGCTATAATGCATCAAGTAAAATAAAAACGTTTAATAAATTATTGTCTGATTTATCTTAAAAATTAGAATAAAAATTCTGTTTTTTGTCTTGACTAGCACATAAAGCACTTGCAATATGACACCAACAAAACTGATAGATAGATAGATCGATCGATCGATAGATAGATAGATAGATAAATTAGAACCTACTGAAACAGAAATAAATAGGGGTTGTGAGGCAAATAGAAAACAAGCTCTTGATCTTCATCTTATGATTGAGGAATAAATGCAGGTTATCGTCGTTTTATGTTGCAGTTGAATGCATTCACGATTTTATATATGATCTCTTGGTACAAAAACATCTTTAGGAACAGACCATTATGCCATTTCCTCTCAAGTTTTTCTTCAGTGTTTTATTAAACCGCTCTCTCTCTCTCTCTCTCTCTCTATATATATATATATATATATATATATATATATATATATATATATGCAATGTAGTTGTCCCTGCTCTGGCATCTCGTCTACAGTCACTTTCTCACAGACGCGCCGTCGTCTCTCTCTGTCTGTTCTACAAATACTTTCATGGGAATTGCTCCGAGGAGTTGCATTCGCTGGTTCCCAGTCGTCCTGATTTCAACCGCCCTACGAGGCTGGCATGCCGCTCTCACCCCTTCACTGTCGAAACTCCTAGATGTAGCTGTCTCTTCTACTCCAATAGCTTCATGTCTCGCACCTCTCGCCTGTGGAACTCCCTTCCCTATTCCTGTTTTCCTGAGAGCTATAATCTCCAGCTTTTCAAGTGTAATGTCAATCGACATCTCCAGTTGCCTTGATCTATCCACTACCCTCCTCCTCATCCTTTCTTCTATCACTCCTATCTGATCTTGTTCTAAATTTTCTGTAACCCCTTGCGTCCTAGTGGCTTCCCGCCTTGCTTGGGGTGAAATGCTTAATGTGTATATATATATATATATATATATATATATATATATATATATATTTAGCTACTCTCTTTGCTTTCTGCGAGTGCTCTTCGTCATGGAAAGAAGTCTTCCGTCCACCGGGAATATTCCTACGCTGGACAGTGTTAAACGAAGACCGAAATATCAAGAATTTGATTTGTAATTTGACAGTCGAAAGGCAACAGAAAAAGAAGAAATAAAAAGAAACGAAAAGAATAAAGAATATACCAAATGATAAAAATGTTTCCTGAGATTTTGGGAGGAAGTTAATGTCTGCATATTTATTGTTCGTTTGCTTTGATGCTTCCACAATTTTTGATCTTCGATTATCATTTCGTGTAACGTAGCTACTTTCTACCCAAACCAATATTGATCTTCGCAAACGTTTTCTGTCACAAAACTCAACGCGATAACTTACGTGATTTCAACATTTACAATCCTGGGGCAAATATGGCACCAAACACAATAGCGAAAACGGTCTGGATAAAAATAAACATAAAAAACATGAGTTTTTTTTTATTAGGTTCCATCAGATATAGTTTCCATTTTTGTTATATCAATTTATATATTCAACATTATTTGTAATGGCTTGTTGCCACTTATCAGATAACTAAGTCTATGGACAACGAATTTTCAATTATAAGAAAGGCAGGTTAATGAAATCAAAAATTTGTGAAGGCTGAACCAGATGAAAAAATCAGGAAAGAATTTTAGATGGTGTACAAAATATTTGGTTGAGTCATAAATATTTTCCGTTTTTATCAATTTTATTCTTCAAAAACTAAAGTACAAGTACATTTTATTCAATTTATATATTCATCGTTAATTATAATGGTAACTTATCAGGTAACTCTCGGAGTAAAATTCCGCAGGTTTCGAGGTGAAAACGTTTTCGTCGTTATCTTGAATCTGGTTTTCATTAGAGAAAGTATTCCTCATCAAAGAGATTTGTAACGATAGTAAAATGTAATACCATATTTTCCGGTTTACAAGACGCTGCGGCTTGGAAGACGCACCCTAATATTGGAAAGGAATTTCTAAGAAAAAAAAAATTCTCATACAATAACACATTCACCATACGTCCCCCACATACTGGCGCTACGTATTGTTTACATTAATTACTCATCCGATTTTGTTTGTATGGCAATGACATACTAGTCAAAAGCAGAAAGGTTCCCGCCGTTGCTAGTAAACAGAGCATGTTTAAGCCTGTGGCTCGGCTCCAGGAAGGTTTATAGTCTTTGGAATATTTGTAACAGCTAAGTACTGAAGTTACATTATATAAAAGCTGAAGTAGATAGATACCTAACATTATAATGTAATGACTCAACATACTAACCCCGACCAGTCATGCCAATTAGGTGACTGTCCAGTCTTACTCGAGTCTGGGCGTTGAATTTGGAATCATCTTGGAAAAGGCACACGTATTTTTCAGGGTATTTTTTACGAAAGAAAGTTCGTCTTGCAAGCCGTAAAATACGGTAATCGGTTGATGCAATGCCATGGGAATATGGCGGGTGGAGGTCGAATAAACCAGTCGTGTTTTAAAATATTTTCCTATTATTTCTGCTATATGCAACCATACGTTGTCATATAGGCGATGAACAATGTTCGACCAGACTTTTATGTGCGCGTTCCAGCTGATGGACGTATAAGTGTGCATTTAATGTTTCATTGACTTTGAAGAACTTTAAATGAGTAATACCCTGACGAACCCACTACACACATGACATTACCTCTCTTTCTCCGAATTCCTTAACTGGCCACGAAATGCTGAACTTGTGGTTAATCCCACGCGTTTTGCGTTCAACAGTGTCGTATGTAACCTATTATTCATCACCGTTATCATATTTTAAAGGAACGATTAGTTAGAATGCTGCATTCATCACAACAACTGATTCCCCAAAATAGAAATTACTTATAATTCAATCTAATATTAAACAAAGAAAGAAAACAATTAAGTCAGTAATAATTATTATTATGTTTGTCCACTTTACAAGTGCTGCTGGTACTATATAACCCAGCACTATTTGCCATATAGTCGGGTTATCTACTACTAAACCGGTAACCCCACCATGCATTTCTGATGACGAGGGTGTCTAGACACCCAGTAGGATTAAACAAAGACCTCGTAAAGGGTGGATGAAACTTACTTTAGGTTCAACAGTCATCTGGCACAAAGGGTTAGATTGGATTCTCTATGGGCATTTTCTAAGCGTAGCTTAGATGTTGCAGATGGTTGAAAGTATCGGGCACCTAGTGAGGTTCGAACGCACTTTTCAGTCGTAGCTGATCTAGCGAGACAGGCTTGCTAACCATTACACCACGTCGAGATGCCCTGGGTTCCATATCTATATGTGCAGCTAGTGGGGTGTTGACGCGGTATCGCTGGGCGTACGCCTTCCTAGACTGAAGCCGCCGGCCAAGAGAGAGGGTTCCCGCCGATCAACGACCATGGTGAGCCTTTAAGTCTGATAGACCTTAGCTTTTGGTGGTCGCTTGTGGAGATCTGTTAATCTAGTGCGTTTTATGTTGAACAGTGTCGTATGTAACCCATTTTTTCATCACCATATGTTTAAGAAAGGTCAGTTAGGATCATACATTTGTTATAAGAAATGGTTTCACAAAATGCGAGAGTTTGTACTAAGTTGCAAGTTACCAGCAACAACACATGACCCCTAACAACCGCTTTTTTTTAACAATTTTTTTCTTCACCCAAAAAAAAAGTACAACTAGACTTTATTCAATTATATATTCATCATTATCTGCAACGACTTGGTTATATCATTTATTAGGCAGCTTTTCTGAGTAAAATTCGGCTGGTTTTGACGGGGAAAAATCGTGAATCTGGTTTTCACTAGAAAATAAAAACTTTTCCATATCAAACCCTTTTTTCAGCGATCAGAAATGTTTACAATCGGTTGGTGTAAGATCAGGTGAATGTTGCAGGTAGGATAGAACAGACCAACCGAGTTCCAAAAATTGTTTAGTGATATTCTTGTTTTATGCGTCCTTGCGCTGACATTAATAACAACATTTTTTTTTATATTGACGACACGGGACGCCTTTCGACAAAATTTATAGACACGTTACAGCTGCTGTACATATGAATATGCATATAGCATTTCATCGCGTTTTAATAAATCTAAGTGAATAACAACGCGACGATTTCACTACAAGCACAATATCTTTTTTTCCGTGAAGCTTAGCATCTGAGGGCCGTTGCGGATATTTATCCTTGTCAATTCACTGAGACATTCGTCATAAAAGGAAATTACTTATGACACAATCCAGTAAAAGTTATAAATGCAGACTCTCGAATATAAAGGACGCAAATTCGAATCCATCTGAAAGCTTGTTATGTATGTACTAGAAGCGAGCATGTTTAAGCAGAATTTTTAAAATTCTCAATAACAATAAGATGAAAACGAAGAAGAAGAAGAGATGAAAAATAATACGAGACAAAACAATACAAAGACAAAGCAATTATAAGACAATAACAAAGTAAAAAGATCCCTAAATATAAATAGTATGCACACGCAAAAGGGATACAGTCAATTGGTTATAGCCATTTGTCTTCAAGTGAAGACAGAAATATATGTGTGGGCAAGACCGAGGGTTGTTCCTTTTTATTCCCTAGGAAGAAATACCAGCATGCATCTGTAGGATTTGACTATAAATTTAGGGAGTGGGGATGTTTAGCAATCTGACTGGCATCAACAGAGCGTTTATATTCCATCAATTCTTTTTTTGTAATAACGATTTTAGATTAATGCCATGACGGAAAACGGACAAAGAAAAAATCGTCAAAAATTAGTAATAATCACAACGCTTCTTTTAGAAATGTAAATCCTGTAGCATTTATATAATTTCAAATTCGAAGACTATGATATTTATAGAATATTGTGATACGTTTCAGATCCGATAAATTATAGGTCCGAGCGCTTTGGCCTAGCCCATAAAAATCTATTTATTCAGTTAAACAAGATTAAAAACATCCATAATAATGACTAATTGGAAGCGCTCAAATCTACAGATTATTTGCACAGTTTTTGCACACATTATGTCCAGAAAACAAGTCACTTCTTTTACGAATGCAATAAAAAATTGATAAACAAGATTAATCACAGTGCATTGTCAGTCGTTTTCAATGAAACGTGTATATATATATATATATATATATATATATATATATATAGAGAGAGAGAGAGAGAGAGAGAGAGAGGGGGGGGAGAGAGGTGTCGAATTAGGCAAATGAAATAAATAGATATTAGCGACCGTATACGCGTATGCTGGCGTGCATACGCTGCTAGGCAAATAAATAATTAGCAATGGGTGTAGACATAATAGTGCTCAATGTTATTAACCAAGTCAAAGAAATATATGTTAATAAATACGCATATACCCAACAAAACGCACATCATGTTTGATGTGCGTTTTGTTGGTTACCCAATTCATCGGACACAAGATATCGCTTACTGTTCAATACATATATATATATATATATATATATATATATATATATATATATATATATATATATATATATATATATATATATATGAACTCAGAGGCGAAGAACTATTTCCTGGTAAATACAATCATCGGCAGTTCGTCGCATCTGAGTGTTGACTTCAATGTTCACTTTTATATGTAAATACACTCTATCTCTGATATTGTGCCCTTTATCCCATAAATATACCTTAAAACTATACTTCTTCATATATATATATATATATATATATATATATATAGATAGATAGATAGATAGATATATCACTTATTTCTATCCCTTACACACACACACACACATATATATATATCACTTATTTCTATCACTTACATATATATTATATATATATATCACTAATTTCTGTTATATATATATGTGTGTGTGTGTGTATGTTTGTATGCAAGTCGATATAGAGGTCAAAACTGAGCAGCGATAGTATGTTTCATGCTTGGACGTAATCGTCAGGCCACATGTTTTGTTTCGGCTCGACTACATTTATATGCTGGTGTATGGTGTATTATGGGCAGCAAGGTCTATTGTATTATCCCAACAATTATGGGGTAAGCAGTAACTATTGTATTTTAAATTATTTTAGCGGCTATTAAGTAGAAATTATTGTGAACCCAAATGCGGCTTTTTGTAACTAGTTTATAGGTTTTTTCTGATAATTCTTTCCTCCTTATTTTTCATTGGTTTCTTAGTTATCTGTTGTTTATTATTATTATTATTAAATTCACTTTTGTTTATGTCTTCATTCCTAGTTTGTTATTTTTTTTCATTATTTACCTAATTTACATAATATATATTATTTATTTTATTTCTTTAAATACAGGGTACGATGCGCAAATTGTCGCCTTTTATATTTTTAATTTCCCGCGTGCGCTTTGTTTGTTTTTGATTTTGTTGACTGCACAGTATAGACGAGTCAGTGGGAACTGTCTGTTATAAAAAGAGTGCCATGACGCAATTCACTCCGCCAGAAATTTGGAAACAGCATGCTGTAATGCTTGGCATTCACACCGAAAGCTCTAATCCAAATATTTCATATTGTTTGGGTGTCAATTTGAGGACAGTGTAGAGGAATCGAAAAGAGTTAGAAAATATATTCAGTGAACATCATAGTATTTGGAGTGATCACTAGTGATGGTGAAGTTATGTCTCCATTCATCTTCCCGCAGGGTCTCAGGATCCACACAGAGGCCCTACATCAAGTGACTTAAGAAGGCAAGGCTGCCTTGGGTCAAGAGGTTGGCTGCTGGAAGACCCTATGTCTGGCAACAGGACTCTGCTCTATGCCACACAAGCAGGAGATCTTAATCATGGCTGTCAAACAATTTCTCCGACCAGATCACCTCTTACACCTGGTCACGTAATTCCCCAGACTGTAGCCCCCTTGATTATTATGTGTGGGAAGCAGTTGAGAGAGAGACCAATAAAACTCCTTGTGACATCACAGATGAACTGAAGGCAAGGATTAGGGTAGCATTCTCCAACTTAAACAAGGAGACCGTCCAGAAGAGTTGCAGGAGATTCCGAAGCCATCTGGAGGCCGTGGTTGTCGATTTTAATGAATAAATTCATTTTTAATATTTCAAGATATTTTTGTGTAATTTTGGTAAATATATATGTTAAAATGAGATGTCTATGTTATTTTCGTTTTAGACAATAATTTATCCATCGCACACAGTATATATTCATTTTGTATATTTCGACAGAAAACTATAAAAATGAATGTACCGAAATCCGTAGCCATAAATAAATTAATTCATTTAAATTTTTTTTAAATTAATCTCCTCATCAAAAATATTTTTAATAGAAATTGTCTAATAAAAAACAGACACTTATTAATAACGGTATCCTTAATTATAGAGTTCACAATCAAAAACTTCATCGAAACAATAATATTTTTAATAATATATACCCTCGTTTTCATGGTAAGATTAATAACAGCTTCATCAACCTATTTTACAAAAATCCATCACTCCACAACTAAAAAAAAATGATGAAATTGCAATAAAAATATCAATGCATAGACACATTAAACTTTTTGATAAAATAAATATTTAGGATTTACCATTTACTCTTAAAAAAGAAGTAAAACCAAAAACCTAATTATCAAAAATAATATTTCTCAATATCCAGTTCCCCACATAATACCAATGTCGCTTATAAATACAAATTTCTTGTCGTCGGAAAGTACCAGTCTTTAAATGACAAACAAAATATATATTATTTTGATTATGCAACAACTACTCTCTCACGGAGGCTCACGTGCCATTTATCTGATCAAAGTACAATTAGAAAACATATGAAGAAGCAGCAGAAAAAAATTATAATACCAGTCAGTTCCTTTCAAACAATACTAAAATACTTCATAAATCTAAGTGCAAAAGACAAAAAACAAAAAACAAAAAAAATACAAAAACCATTGAATCGAGTTACATTGGACAATAAACGACAGCCACATTTATGAATCGTTACTTGCATACTAGAAAAAATGTAATAGATATAGATTTTGTATTCTTTACAATGAGACATAGAAATATAAAAGTGGATACAGAAGTCAACACTGAGCTGCGACAGTCTATTTCATGCTTGAAAGCAATCTTCATAGCATGTGACTATTTATATACGCTGGTTGATGGCGTATTATGTTTGAACACAATGTTCAGACCATATATATATATATATATATATATATATATATATATATATATAGGAGGCACAGTGGAGTAGTGGATAGCAGCTTGGATTGAGGAATCCATTACATTCACTTACGTGCTAATACTGTTGGTAAAGGTGTGAATCCTATTCTTCTCTTTCCAGCTATGGGTAAATAGCAGGACAGACTGGGTTCTATAGCCTTGGATGGCAACTAGTCTTGGAGAAGGACAACTCTGAATTCAAAACCTGCGGAGGGTCGTTTGGGGACCCTGTGGCACGATGTGCACCAAGTCTGTATTCGGCCCTTCAAAAAGTGTGGATGGTTCTGCACAAAACCTTCACCACTATAATTAAATCTCACGTGCTGGTGTCGGGCTGTCAGTTTCCTAGGAACTGATCTGCTTGACCCTCATACGTCGAATTCGACGGGAGAGTCGAGTATATATATATATATATATATATATATATATATATATATATGTGTGTGTGTGTGTGTGTTTGCGTGTGTGCTTGTGTGTTTGTATGTGTGTGGGGTTGTGCGCCCCTGTCCGTGTGTGTGTAAAATTGGAGAAGAATTTGACGGAGCGAGAAATATACAAGGTGTCATAAGAAACATAATATTTCAAAACAAAATCCATAGAATAGAGACGAAACGTGATTAGCCTTATGCGTCTGAAACTTTCACTTTCACTTTAACTTTATTGTTATAGAATTGACATTTTAACTAATTTCAAGTTTTCTTTCTCATGCTTTTAGTATATACGACAGGCCTGTTTTCTTACTAAATAATAATGCAAAAATGTAGGACACTAAAAGATTGAGATGCAAGTGAATTAAAATTATTTGATATATAATTGCTATAATGATACAGTTAAGGTAAAGAACGAGCTTTTGGACTCTTAATCGAAATCATGTTTTGTCGTTAATGATAACATTTTTGAATGCTGATCTGGTCAATTTAAAAATTTTCGATGAGGCTGGACCGTCGGTAAAAGATGTTATGGCAAAAATTTTCAAAGTTTCATATGTTTCTTCAGGTTAGTAATCAATTTTCTTCTTTTTTATTTGTACAAATTAAATTGGTTTCTTAATTGTTAGATGGGAATTTTTTCTTTAAAGCGAGCACCAGTGTGTTCTACCCTAATAGTTCCCTAAATATCGCCAACGATATATCTTTGAAAAATGGTTACCGAAAAGGTTTCTTAAATTTTTTTTTTAATACTAGATATTAAGGTGTTTCATTAGTATTCTTCAAAGTTTTGTTTAAATTCTGTTGTAAGTGTTTAAATCTATCTATCTATCTATCTATCTATCTATCTATCTATCTATCTATCTATCTATCTCTCGATATATATATATATATATATATATATATATGTAAAAGAAAAACAGACCACTTTAAGGTACCATTATAATAATGTATTTCACCACAGCCCTTTTAAAGGACGCTGGATCATCAGATAGCAAAAAAAGTACAATTGGTCAGGTAAACAAATTGTTATAATTTAAAATTATTTTTTTAATATGTTCTCTATAAATGTGTTAATAAATATAGTATTTAACTTATATTAAATCCCTAAACTATTTGTTTAAAAAAATTAAATATTTAAATTGATAGCAAACATTAAATTAATTTATTCGTTTTTTTAGACATCTAAATTACTTTAAAATCTATTCTTTACATGAATTGCTAAACCAAATTACAGCCTCTTTTTCTTTATTTCCATCTCCCTCTTCTTTCTTTTTCCTTTTTCTTTTCTCCCTTCTCCCCTATCACATCCGTTAAGTTAACCATCTAAATAGGTCAAGGTCTGGTCACTCCTCACCCCCAATACAAAGTATGTTTTAGAGAGATATGAAATTAATCCTTCCCTATACTCTGCCATGTCTCTTTAACTACTCCTTTTAACTCTCTCTTAAATTACAAAAACTTACACTACCCATCAATTTTAATTTCATTTTTCGTTTCATTTCATACTTGGAAGTGCTATCTGATGATCCGACGTCCTTTAAAAGGGCTCTGGTGAAATAAATTATTATAATGGTACCTTAAAGTGGTCTGTTTTTCTTTAAAAATATTAGCTCTTGATTTACATTGAGCTCTCATACTCCTTGGGATTACCCATACGGATTACCAAGTTCTTCATAACTTAACTATATATATATATATATATATATATATATATATATATATATATATATATAAATGAATTTTTAATCCAAAATTAATTATTTCAGTAGAGGGGAACACATGTTTGAGTAGACATCCATGTTATTTTTAAGAGTAAAATTAATGTCTATCAGTTTTTAGTAATACTTTTGATCTCTAGGGCAGTAGACATTAATTTCCCTGTTTTACAAGGGATAGAGATGTCTACTCAAACACGTGTATAGTAGTAAATATAATGTTTAGGAGCATGAGAAAAAAAAAGTTGACTTAAAAATTCATTACTTTCTGGCATATATATATATATATATATATATATATATATATATATATATATATATATATATATATATACACAGACTGTTTCGCTGTATCACAGCTCATCAGTGTGACTAGATGTCCAGTTGACTCTAGCTAGAATCAAAACCCGGCCGAATTGGTGGCAGTCGGAGATTCTACCACTAAGCCGTCGGGGCACGGCAGTGATGAAGGTGAATTTAAGCGTATTTATTTTTAGATAAACACACAGTGACTGAGAGAACTCCATTCAATTTAACGAAGAGTTTTGCATTATTAGCCGTAATAGTCACTGTTTACGAACCCAGAGAGCTCAACTGAAATAAATATATATATATATAAATGTGTGTGTGTGTGTGTGTGTGTGACGGTTCCATGGAGTATGTAGGTTCGATTCCTGTCGGAAGACACATATTTTCTATGAAATTTTACACAAACACACACATTTATATTTTTATAACTTTTGCCTGCACTATATATACATATATATATGCCGAGTGTAACAGCAAAATTATCCAAATCATCCAACTGCAAAATTGTTCAATTGTTAAATTAGGTTCTGATCCGTTGTATCTTAGAAATGATTAAAGATATTTTACTGGAATCCTCCGAGGTTTTTATGACACTAATGGACTTTATTTTGAGCAATATATTACGATTGTTGAAAAGATTTAGGTATTTCAGGTCTGTATTTAGCCACTGACAAGATATAAGACGTTAAAGATGTCATGCAGAAATTATACTGATAGTCGTTTAACAATTTCTCAGTTTATGAATTCAACGATGTGGTATTTGTGACTTATGATAACATGATATCCAAGGCAACAGAAAAATACTTCAGTGGGCAAAATATTGAAGATTTTAATTTCATCTAAAATATCAGTAACAAAGGTCAAGTTCCTATCTGATGTTTGGTTTGTATCTTAGAAGAGGTCCAAGAATCTGAAGCCATTTTGAGAGTTAACGTTGTATGGCTTATACAAGCAGCCTATGTTTATTAGTATTAATACGAATGAGACATTCACTAGAAAAATATCTAGATAGCCTTCGGGATATAGTTGTAATGTTTTTCAATATATTAAATAGACATTCTTTTCAGTTATGGGGGAATCTATCTATCTATCTATCTATCTATCTATCTGAGCGTGTGTGTACGTGTGTATACGTGTGCCTCTATGTGTATGTGTGTGTGTACATGTTTTGTAAATTTAGCTGACAATCACAAATATACAGGCTGGTCTAAAAGTTACTTCGTACTATAAAATAATAAAAAAAAAAAAGCTAATAAATATCAAATAACAAAAATACATAAATTTAGAAAAATTAAAATTAAAATACACATAAAAGCTGAAAAACAACTGTGTTCGAGGTAAAATATATGTTTATAAAAATAGAATAACGGTAATGTAACTTTTGGCTCCTCAGCATATATGAGGAGAACTGAGAAGTTCTCAGCCCGACCAAGAAGCCGTTCCACAAAATATCCAATGTTTGGTCTGATTTGGGTCAATTCGAGGACTATACGGAAACCCATCGGATATATATATATATATATATATATATATATATATATATATATATATATATATATATATATATATATATTATAATAAAAAGAAGGAACAGTAAGATATATAATCCGGCTTTAAACTCAGTAAATTTAAAAAAAAAGTTATTCCAAAAGATGAAACAAAACTAATACTTTTAATTTAATTGTATAATTAAATTTGAAGTTTTCAGCTTCGGTTTTTGAAACGTGGTAATTCCTGTGTAGCGAACCATATTTTAAATCAGTTAATTTATAATATTATATATATATATATATATATATATATATATATATATATATATATAGAGAGAGAGAGAGAGAGAGAGAGAGAGAGAGAGACAGAGAGAGCGATATATATATATATATATATATATAGATAGATAGATAGATAGATAGATAGATAGATATAAAAAAAAATAACGACAAGGTTTTTCTGTCCAACTTTTTATTTAATTCGGCTGTTACTACACTCTTTATCGAAAATTGCGTGTTATTTTGCGTGTTATTAGAATTGCGTGTTTACCAAATTCCGACGACGTTTCTTAGCCTGCTGGAATCAATTTCAAGTCACTGAAAGGTCACAGTCGAAATTACTCGGATGGATACAATAAATGAACTTTGGCAAGTTAATTCTGACATAAAACAACTTTGTCAGAAGTTAGAAAAATCAAATAAAAAGTTCAATTGCAACAAAAATAATGAAAAGATTTACAAAAATACATGAACATATTAAAAGTAAAAAGCTGAAAAGCAACTGGGTTTGAGCTGGAATCTAGCTTTGTTTCTAAAATAGTATAAAGATAACTTTTGCTTCACCATGTATTTCTTTTAACGATTTTTATTTTAATTCAAAATTTTCAGGTTTTCTCATTTTTGCTGATCAGTGTATTTCCCCGATTGTATTCCTCTGTGTACTTTCAGCCACTTTATCCATCCTCAGGGAATACAGTTGTTTTAAATATGTTCAGTTGTTTGCTTTCTCTAGCGTCGTATTTTGATAAATTCCAAATATGACGTCACAACTCAAGTCATGAAAAAAAAAAACATCAAATTCAAAAGATAACCCTGCCGACCATGATTAAGTGAACTTGTAAGAAAACAAGAAGAATTAGATAAAAAATGAATTCAAGAGTAACTTCCGTGATCTTTAAGCAAATGTCCAAGAAGTAGAATTTGCTCCCGCTAAACACACACACACACAAACACACACACAAACACAAGCACACACA
The DNA here is from genome assembly GCA_963932145.1 of Acanthosepion lycidas. Lineage (NCBI taxonomy): Eukaryota > Metazoa > Mollusca > Cephalopoda > Sepiida > Sepiidae > Acanthosepion > Acanthosepion lycidas. The sequence goes on along the minus strand of OZ010576.1, from coordinate 111,285,676 downwards.
CAAACACACACACACAATAAGCATTAGAAGACTTTCATGGACAATGAAGAAATAAACATCATTTACTCCCTAAAGAACATACACTTGCCACTACCTTCCACCTATAAACTGTAATTACCATATTTTCCGGACTATGACCCGCGACTTTTTTTCTCGAAATATGCAGGGTTCGGGTTATATAACGGTGTAGGTTATACAGGAATTGTGTCTTTGAACCTTGAGTGGCCGGGGTTAGGGTTCAGGGAAAGTAGCTTCTCAAAAACCGGTCATCAGCATCGAACCAGTTATGTCCAGATAGTTGAATTTATAGGAGTGCGGGTTATATAAAGGTGCGGACTATAGTGCGGAAATTACGGTAATAGAAAAAATAGGAAGTCTCACAAAAAGAACGAGATGAAAAGTGCATTTCTTTTTAAAAGAAGAATTTAACATAAATGCCACACTCAAAGAAAAATACAGTTTTCAAACAAAATAATAAAAAAAAATGTCCTCTACAACACAAGCAACGAGAGAACTTCGAAAGAGACTTAATTACTTTAGAAAGAAACAAAATTTTATAAACAAGTAGATACTTTACAGAAAAAAAAATCAAAATAATTCACCTAAAATATTTATCAGTGCAGACAAAATTTATACTTACTAAGCTTCCAAAAACACGACAAACTACTAAAGGACAACGTAATGAAGACATGCAACAACAACAAAAAAAGCACTAAAAAGTACAAATTACGATATTAAATCTAAAAAACATTAGACATAGACGACCATAAAAAAAACTACATCGCTAAATCCCATGTAGTCATTACACTAAAAGAGCACAAAGAAAACTTCAAGACAAACTGATGAACCCTCTACTAGGAGTGAACTAAGTAAAATAAAACTAGAAAGAATTCAATAAGAACTTAGGACACAGTTAGGAGTAAAACCAGTGGAAATCACGTAACCTAAAAGCAAACATAAGCTTAAAGGAGAACTATAACTCTGGGTAAATAATTATAAATCCCCTAACATTTATATATACAAAAAATACTTGTAAAAATAAGAAACACAAGCAAGATGATGAAACAACAAAACGAATATTATTTATTATCTGGTTGTTATGTGTTGTTGGAGACACGAAAGACAGAAATACTGAGTTAAATAAATTGTTGGGGTCAAATGAAGATCAAATATGGATTGGAATCTGACAGAAATGTCAAATAAAGAATAACTATATTGTATAGTATTTCTCATGTGTGTTTTTCTTTTGTATATATAGAAGTATGTAATTATGATTTAGTTAGAAAATACAAGTGTCTGAAGTTTTCTTACCTCTAATTTTTTGTTGAGGTTTAAAAGATAAATGTTACTATTATGGCCTGAAAAAGGAAAAGGAGATGAAATTGACGTTGACGCACGTGTTAATCAATTGTCCGTGTGAAATTCTTGTCCGATAATGATAATGTCCCCTGTGTGCGTAGAAGAGAAAAGGGGTCGATTCGCATTGGTTTAGAATGAATGAATTAATGATACTTGTAATAATTATTTTATTATAATTATTTTGGGAGACTATAATTATTTTTCATTTGTTTATTTTTTATGAACACAGAACCATTAGAGTATAATTATTTTTTATTTAAGTATTTTATGAACACGACATAGGCATACATTTACTACATGAACTAAGCATAATAATCAGTAAAAATGATATAGGCCTATACAGGGACGACGGCCTCATAATCCTATGAAATCGACAAACGACGGAGTAGAAGTAGAAAAATGACCATAAGAATTTTCAAAAATACAGGATTTGACATAGACAGAAAAAAACTAAAAGAAATAGATTTCCTAGACGTCTCACTCAGCCTAAGAAAAGGTACATAGCAACCATATAGAAAAGGCAACGGCAAACCACTTTGCATACACTCATCTTCCAACCACCCGTTCACACTAATGAAGCCGATTCCACAATCAATTAACAGCAGGTTATCTGACAATCCTTCTAATGAAACTATCTTCAACGAAGCCAAAAAAAGACTTCCCTCTTCAAGCACTCTCTACAAGATATCCAACAGAAACTCAGTAAAAATATTTATATACCAGATTGGGTACGACCATAATTATAATTTAAAAATGCTACTTTATTTAAAATAGAAAGCAATTTACTACGACAAAAGTGTATAGAAAGTGCTTTAATCGCTAGGTCATCCACAGTAAATTTGCGTCAAGGTTCTTGCAATATTTCACCTTTCTTGGCAGATCTCCTCTTATCACAATGTGGGATAATAAAAGTGATAAAAACATTAACGATAAGAAAAAGAAACTAAATGAAATTTGCTGCACTATATATTAGGTTGGTGCCAAAATAATGTCGTTTTTTGAGGTATTTTTTAACGCCAAAAAACGACATTATTTTTGCACCAACCTAATACCAAAACATTTTTTTTTTAAAGTTTAAAATGTCATTAATTTATGTACATGAATGACATGAATGTAAACATCAGTTTAGTCCATTAAAGTCCTAAAGGATGTAAAGCCTTACATGAAGAATTTTTTTCCACTTCATCATGGATTTTCTTAATATTTATGTGTGTGCAATTGTTTTTATGCTCATTAAATCACTTCAGTATCACATATATATTATATAAATAAATGGTAAATGTACAAGACTATTCAGAAAGAATTTCAACATGTTTTACCAATCAAAGTGACAGAACAGGATTTACATAAATCATATCAATGCTTAAATTGTTTGTTTTTTTTTTGTTTTTTTTTACTTTAAATGTATTGTTTCCCAAAATTGGATTTTATATATTTCAACTCGAATATATAAATAAAAGTGCATAGAAAACGTTTTAATCGCTCGCCAGATCAAGCACAATGAACTTGTTACAAATTCTTACATTTTATTTTTCTTGGTAGATATTTTATTATTACAATGTGGGATACTTAATAGTGATAAAAACATGAACCAAAAAAAGAAACCCAATGAAATTGGCTAGGCTATGAACTCAGACATATATTAAAAAAAAAAATTAAAATTTCGTTCGTGCTCATGTGTTACATCAGTGTAAAAGTGTGTGTATATAAATATAAATAAATATATATATATGTGCATAATTATTTATATATTATATGCGCGGTACTTATTAGAAACCGCTCAATATCAGAGATAGAGCTAACATATTTGGTTGGATAGATGTGAGTTTGTGACCCTGGGTTTCACGCTTTAGCGATCGTCAGACAAACTCTGACGATATATATATATATATATATATATATATATATATATATATATATATATATATATATATATATATATATATATATATATTGGGTGATTTGATTAATCATAATTAATTCATCGAATCCGCAACACAAAACCGGGAACTCGGAACGTTACGACATGACGCAAGCGTCATATCTACTGGACCAACGGGTCTCGGTGACGGAAATATCATATCGTAACGTTCCGGTTTCGATTCTCGGTAGTGGATGTGCACTGCCGATGAGTCTCAAAAATAGGACGAAACCGCCGTCCAGTGCTTTCTGAATTGTGTTGAGGTTTCTTCTAGACTCGATGAATTAATTATTATATATATACTACTAATAAGCTACAAAACCTTGCTTGAGAGCTTTAAAAAATAGGGAGTAGAACTGTGACGGTCGTGTCTATAGTCAATGGAACACCGAGAATATTTACCAAAATCATTGCAAAGAAACTGAAATAAATTTGAGACCAGGAAGAAGTGAAATGATTCAAAGTTAAAGTAGGAGATAATATTGAAAGTTGTGTTTCAGACTTAAGCAGGCTTGCTGCCACTTGATACTCAGTGATGGATACCGGATATATCGAATGTAAAAGCACAACCACCACCACTAATACTACTACTACTGCTACTATTATTAATAATAATATCAATGATGATAAAATGACTTACAAAGAATATAGAAAAAAAACTAGCAACCTCCCTAGAGTGAAAGCTAACACGCAGTGAGCTTGATCCACATAGAGCGCTCAGCTAAGAAGGCGTTGTGCCAGATTCGGCTAAACATAGCAACTATCTTAAATTTTTGATTTGTATGGGGAGGAAGATTAGTCCTCAAGGAATAGGAAAAAATTGTTTTAGAAGAATTACGACGACAGTAGATTTGATTTAGCAAGTACACAAGTAATATACGCTGCTATGGTGTTGACGGTAAGAACCAAAAGTGGCCCACGGGTATCAACTCAGGGTGTGAATAGCTTTGTTACGTGTATAAACTCATTTGTTAAGTTCTACAACAGACATTTGATTGTTCGTCCGACATTTTGCATACGTTAAGCTGAAATTTGACTCTCCTTAAAACAAGAAAAGATTTGAATAAACATGTTCAAAATTACAGCAAAATTCAGCACCCGACGACGCATTTGGAAGCACAAGGGAGGATACTGTGTAGACTTTCGGCAAAGATGCAGCCAGTCGAGTGTTTCGACGAGATGCAGTATCAGTTTGCTGCTCTCATGCTAATTCTGAAGCAGCTGGCCCAACAGGGGGCAGGGGATGTGGTGTCTGCCCAGTTGCTGTCTTTTTTTTTTTATTTCAAACAAGTGTTTATATGTCTGTTTATAAAAACATTTTCCTTTTAAATCGAGAAATGAAAACGAGAAGAAAAGTGAAGAAAACAGGAAAACGAAAAATATTTGAGTGAAGAAAGAAAGAAAGAAAAGAAAGAAAGAAAAGAAAGAAAGAAAAGAAAAAAGAACGAAAGAAATAAAGAAGGAAATATGGTAGAATGAGATGAAAAGAAAAAATAAATGAAGAAAAGTATTAAAGTAAAAGAACATAAGAACAAATCGAAGAAAATACATACACAGAAGAAAGAAAAAGGAAAGAAAAAAGGAAATAAAGAAGGAAGAAAAAAGAAGGAAAGAAAAAAGAAGGAAAGAAAAAAGAAAGAAAGAAAGAAAGAAAGAAAAGAGGAAGAAAGAAAAAGAAAGAAAGATAGAATGAAGAAAAGAATGAAAGAAAAAGAAAGAAAGAAAGAAAGAAAGAAAGAAGAAAAAAGAAGGGAAGAAAGAAGGAAAGAAAGAAAAGAGGAAGACAGAAAAAGAAAGAAAGAAGGAAGGAAAGAAAAATAAAAAGAAAGAAAGAAGGAAAGAAAGAAAATGAAAGAAAAGAAATGAAAGAAGGAAGAAAAGAAAGAAAAAGGAAAGAAAGAAAAAGAAAGAAGGAAAGAAAGAATTATGGAAGTACGAGATGGGAATAAATAAACAAAAACAAAAATAAAAAAAATTTGAAGAAAAAATGTTACAATATAAAAAAGAAAAGAGATGATTATAACAGAAAAAAATGAAAGAAATATGAGATAGATAGATAGATAGATAGATAGTTAGATAGATAGAGAGAGAGAGAGAGATGAAAAGAAGCAAAAGAAAAAGGAAATGGTAAAATAAAAAAAAAATAAGTGACTGAAGAAAAATATATAATGATAAAATAAAGAAATAAATGAATAAATTAAGAAGTACGGAAGATTAAGACGCGAAGAAATAAAGTACAAAAAAAGAAGAAAAAAAAAAAGAAATAGGAACAAAAAACAAAAGTAAAAAAAAAAGAAAGACAGAAAGAAAGAATAAAAAATGAAAGAAAAAAATCCGGAAAAATAAGGAAAATAAAGAGAAAAAAACATGGAGATTTTTAGATGAAAAGAAGGAAAAGAATTATCGAGAAGAAAAAATAATAAAAAATTAACAAGAAAATATCCCTGACCCTGCTGAAGTGGAAATAATATATAAAGAAAAGAAAAATGAAAAAGGGCGTTTCTTTCTTCTTCTTTTTTTTGCTGATACAGGTAACTTGTCGTCATCATCATTCACATCATCCATTTCCGCTCCATAATTTTTTTATTTTTCCAAAGAGACAAAATGATGTCGTCTTGGGATTCAGATTCTTATGCAGCCATCTGTGTCTATCTGAAAAGTTGTTGAAAACATTAGTTGACTGGGTAGATAAAAAAAAAAAAAAATAAGAGAAGGTTTTCGATTTCATATACGTACGTTTTCCTTTACTCCAGAATAAAAAAAACTACGACACCTCCACATATATACACGTATGTATGACTGCTCAAATGTCCCTCCAGAAAATGCAATAGTTTGCTCAATGTTATCTGGTTGTTAAGAAACATGCTGTACAAATCATTTACTCGCTTAGTGATATCGATCCTCGCAAATTGTAGGTTCGTGCTAGACAAAATAGCAATTACTTATGGGACCCACACTTTCTGCTTTGAACCATTGTAGATTAATTTTGCAAAATACCTTTCAAAATACTAGTGTAGGAATAGACTTGCCAAGAGAGAGAGAGAGAGAGAGAGAGGGAGGGAGGGAGAGAGAGAGAGGGAGGGAGGGAGAGAGAGAGAGAGGGAGGGAAAAAAAGAAAAGGGTTGAGCCAAAGAAAAAAGTAATACAGAGAAAGGAGTAAGAGAGAGATCGAAAAAGAGAACGAATTGAATGAGATGAAGTTACGAGGTACGAAGCTAAAATATTCTGAAGGTAGATTAATAATTATATTCTATAGTATATATATATATATATATATATATATATATATATATATATATATATATATATATATATATATATATATATATATATATATATATATATATCATTGAATACGACTGACAAAGTTCTTTGGTTTAGATTTTTATACAATTTCTTATGTGATCTAATATTTTTTTTCCTTTTCAGATGATAATTTATATAAAAATGTCCGCTTGTTTTTGTGTTAATAAAATGCTTTCAGGAATTCAGACATGATTGCATATATATATATATATATATATATATATAATTATAATAATTACATATATTAATTATAATAGAATATATAATATAGAATATTGCATCTTTAAAAATAAATAAAATTTCTTATATAGGTTACGCAGAAATTACTTTTTCACGCAGGCTCATATTTCATTTATTTGAACGCTGTTCAATTTGACAACACATTATCAATCACTACAAAAACTATAATATTAGACGCGCTGTTTATTTCAATTCAGTATCTCGATGCCCATTATGTCGACCATAGTATATAATGCGAATTAAGATGAACGCACAGATATGAATGGAAAAAAGATCGTATTCAACATGGGCATATCACATATATACAGTCTTTGTGTTTGTTTCCGTGTAAGGAAACCGCCCGCAAAGTTTGTAAAACTATTTTTGATACACCCTGTATATTGCAAGCCGTAAAGCGGTGATTAGAAAGCGGTGATTAGAAAGCGGTTTGCGAGTCCCGCGTCGTTGTATAATATTCTGCTTTCTATACTTGTAGAATATTAGTAATGACTTTGACCCTCTAAGGATTCTTTGCTTTTCAATAGATCCTTCCGAGGCTTTGAGATTTTCTCTGACTATCTCTCATTTACACTATTTATATTATTCGGACTATTGTCCTCATCTTTGCCGCCATATTTATTACAACGTTTCGGGCGTTGTACGCTCCGGCCTTCTTCATGTGGTTGGAATGTCGAACTGAAACCTTTATTTCGCTCACTGGGGTGAGTTTCTGATCTCATTCAGATAATTTTCAGCGTTCAGAATAAAATAAGAGTTTTTTTGTTTTTTTTTAAGAGACATCTTGTCAAGAAACTTCAGTCACTAAGAGTAAATACATTCCCTGATATTGAAATAAAAGACCACAAACTGGAACAATACAAAGATGAATTACAAGGACTGCTTGAAGATTTCTCAGTCAGGTTTGATGACTTGTCGAAGCTGATGTCCTACTTCGCATTTCTTGTAAATCTATTCATGGTTGATGTGGTCAATGATGGATGTCCTATTCTCAAACTTCTTGTTACGGAATCATCTGCTGTGTAAATGGAGCTAATGTAATTACAAGAGAACCTGAGCCTGAAGATGATCCATAAATCCCAGTCTACAAATGGATTCAGGAAACAAGTTCCAGAAATAGAATAACCTGAATTGAAGAAAACTAATGTGCGACTCACGTCAATTTTCATCACAAAATATTACTGTGAATTACTTTATTCTGTAATGAAGTTTGTGAAGGTGATGCATCATGTAATCCTTAGAAACCAACACCCGACGAAGCTAATTCGTACAGCCTTGACAGTATATCAGATATAATTTCAACAGCTCACAGCCAATATGGAGACCCACAAGACCTCTACTAACAGTAAATAGCGGCTTTAATAGCCTGATATGTATGACATTGTCACTTTGTCATAAAAATATTATAAAACTAAAATTTTGTAAGGTGGTATCTGATTAAAATATTTAATTTTATTAGTTTGCTTTTATATATATATTTTTTTTCCTCCAAGTCTTGAACAGATATTTACTAAGACAAATAATTATCAATAATTTTTTTTTTCTTTTTAGTGTTATTTTTGGCCGCTTAATTTTATATTACTGAAATGAAAATTCGTACATTTTTCTTAGAAGTTCCCGTAGCTCATTACCGTATTAAATACGCTCAATGACTGAATAAGATCAGAATCTCACCCCAGTGAGCGAAATAAAGGGTTCAGTTCGACATTCCAAACTCCTGAAGAAGGCCGGAGCGCACAAAGGCTGAAACGTTGTAATAAATATGGCGACAAAGATGTACATAATACCTCATCTCAGAAATATAGACAGATATCTCTCATTTGTGTCTCTGAGGCCATAGTGCAACTGAAAATATTATTGAGAGGTACCCGGTATCGGAGAATAGCTGCATGCGGTATTATTTCCCCCTCATTGCATTAAAGGGTGGAGGTCGGTAATAATAACGACGTCAGTGCAATCGACGCTTACGGAGGTTGAGCACTTTTTGGCTTTGGCCTGGGTGCGCGCTTACCACAGCACCACATTGAACTGATCTTGCGTTGCATTCTGCCAGCGTGCGACGGTAGGTAAATACCGACCCTCCCTGTGCCAACATCTAGCGAAACTTTACAAATTTAATCATTTTGTGACCTTAGTCCGACTTGAAACTCGGCCTTTTACCATATTCCATTCGAGTGGGCGTACGTATGATTCCCGATTAGAAAAATGGTCATCTTGGCAGTGATCTTTATTGGTTGTTCCACTATTATTTCTTTTTAATAAAAGAGGTTGAACAAATAGCTACGAAATCAGATCCCAGAGAGAAATGGGTACTAAATAGATCCTGCTAGACTGTAACAAGGGTAAAGTATTCGTTTTTCCAGGCTAAGCTATATTGTTGATAATCTACCTGTATTGGATAACACATGTGACATATATTAGACACAACCAAGACTCACTGGATCTTTTTTATTATTTCCCCACAAGCAAGGTAATAATGATATTAAAACATCAGATATTCCTGATTGTGAAAAAGAATGAGAAGACCTTACCGAGAAGAAAGGATAATAAACGAACCGAATTCAGGAAGACAGAAGATGCGATTGATGTTGCATTTAAATTTTTGAAGATCGTAGATGGCAGAGAAGCAAGCAACCGGAAAAAAAGAATTCCACAAGAGAGAAAAGAAACTATTAGAATAGAATCTACGGTTGCAGCTAACTATTTCAACGACAAAACAATCTAGTAGTAATCTAAAATTCATGCATTCACGGTACCAAGGAAGAAAGCTCATTAGAATAATTGCAACGAAAATATTTATAGAAAAGACAGTGGGCGTAGGGAAAGTCGAGATGCCTGGCCCTTCTTTGGATTTTGACAAGAATCTCAAGATATATTACAGAACCTTCAGTCCAAATATGGCAGCAATATTCAATACACCAAAGAATGGTAGATTTATAAATGTACAAAATAGATTCTGACCGGAAAAAAATGTCTGGCACGACACAGTGAACCAACTTTCCTAGCAGTAAACCTATCAATTGATTCAATATAATCACTACACTGCAATATGTGCCCAAGAATGCGTAATGAGTTGCTCTGCTGGAGGTTAGTATTCTGCTATGCTGATGGAACGCAGAAAGGGTTCTCTATGATAATTAACAGATAGCAGTTTCGTGTTGAGGCGCTAAAATTTGCAAGCCATTCCTTGCCTCAGTTAACAACTAATTGGAGGTCATTTTCGAAAGGTTGTGGTATAGGTTAATGTCTATTCAGATTTAAGAGGCTACCATATCTGATTTAAGTTTTAATACTCTAGTAGTATTTACACAGTTATTGAGTAAGAGTCGAACAAGCCAGTAAAATGACGCTGGGTTACATATATACAAAAACCAATATACTCAAAATGACCACAAGGATCAAAGCGTATTACCTATTTTCATTTTTTATTGGAGAAGACGCCTAGACCCGGGGTTTCAACCCTGCGTCAGAATGTTCTTCATTGCACAATGACAGGTGGGGTCGTTGTAATATAAACACTAATATGACTTGGGGTCGCGGGGTCTTCGTAGTAACTATCCTTGGCCTATATGTACGCGTACGGGCTCCCCACATATAAAAGACCTTGTGTCACATTCTATCTTACTGAGAGATCAGATTAATGACTCCCAGCCTAATAGGTGTATACCATGCACATTCACAGAGGGATAAAAATATATTATAACATTGCAGAGAGGGGTCCAGTAAGACGCACATGAAGTTCCCGGCATTCAGTCAAATTCTGACGGTATCTGATTGAGGGTGTTTCCAAGTTTACTTGTAAATCTCTAGGCTGGGATGATCCCAAGTTTCCTCGGCGTAAATCTATAGACAGGCGCAATCCCAAGTTTCCTTGGCGTAAATCTATAGACAGGGGCGATCCCAAGTTTCCTCGGCATAAATCTATAGACAGGGGTGATACCAACGTATCTTGGCGTAAATCTGTATGCTGGGGTGGTCCCAAGTTTCCTCGGCCTAAATCTTTAGACAGGGGCGATCCCAAGTTTCCTCGGCATAAATCTATAGACAGGGGTGATACCAACGTATCTTGGCGTAAATCTGTATGCTGGGGTGGTTCCAAGTTTCCTCGGCCTAAATCTATAGACAGGGGCGATCCCAAGTTTCCTCGGCATAAATCTATAGACAGGGGTGATACCAACGTATCTTGGCGTAAATCTGTATGCTGGGGTGGTCCCAAGTTTCCTCGGCTTAAATCTATAGACAGGGTCGATCCCAAGTTTCCTCGGCATAAATCTATAGACAGGGGTGATACCAACGTATCTTGGCGTAAATCTGTATGCTGGGGTGGTCCCAAGTTTTCTTGGCGTAAATCTATAGACAGGGGTGATACCAAGTTTCCTCGGCGTAAATCTATTGACAGGGCGTGATCCCATGTTTCCTCAGCATAAATCTATAGACAGGGGTGATCCTAAGTTTCCTCAGCGTAAATCTATAGACAGGGGTGATACCAACTTATCTTGGCGTAAATCTGTAGGCTGGGGTATCCCAAGTTTCCTTGGCGTAAAGCTATAGACAGGGGTGATGCCAGCTTATCTTGACGTAAATCTGTAGGCTGGGGTGATCCCAAGTTTACTTGTCGCTAATCTATAGACAGGGGTGATACCAACATCCCCTGGCGTAAATCTATAGACAGGGGTGATCCCAAGTTTCCTTGGCGTAAATCTGTAGACCGACATGATATGATCAGAATTTATATTTGAAATGTTCATTATACAATGTTCAAATCATGCGCTTTAATACTCATCATTAAATTAAAGGCATTAACAATCAAGGATATTATTTTGAGAAATATCTATTTTTTTATCATCAGGCAACGGACTTATGTAGCTACGCATATGCACGCTTATAAACAAATACATGTATAAAAATGTAGGAATTAAATAAGAAAAGAAAACAAAAGGATATAACTTCGAGGATTTCGATAAATAAATAAATAAAAAAAGAGAAAAGAAGAAAATAATTTTAAAAATGATAAAATAATAGCCCGGAAACAATCATCGGCAAAATGCATTATCTTGCTTGCTGTCCTCTTAAACATGGGTAATTAAAAAAAAGTTGCATGAAGAAGCAACTTCAGAAAAATCCACTTTAAAAGAATGCGGTTGCTGATACAGAGATCCCCGGGAATAAATAAATAGATAGATAGATAGAAAGATAGATAGATAGATATTAGGTTGGTTAAAAAAAAATGACGTAATAATGTCGTTTTTTGACGTATTTTTTAACGTCAGAAAACGACATTATTATGTCATTATTTTTGCACCAAACTAATAGATAGATCAGACAAAAAACATTAGCAAATCTATAAAATTAAACTAAATAGCACAGAAAAAAAAGGACAGACCAACAAAGAGAGTGAGTGTGTGCGTGAGTGAGAGAGAGAGAGAGAGAAAGAGAGAGAGAGGAGAAGCAGTGAGAAGGAAACGAGAGAAAGATGTCAGCAAAACACAGATTTTGTTTTCTACTTCTAAATCCTAGTGTTTTATTAGTATCCCCAACGAAGAAGATTTAAGAAAAAGTGAAAGAGAGAGAAAGTAAGGTAGAAAAAAAAAATCAAAACAAACATATTTTTACCGTTGACATATTTTTGCCTGTCAGCATGTTTGTTTGTGCTTCATGTAAGCAAAACCCGTCCACCCTTAAGCAGCAAACTCGCCCTAGGGTAATTTTATGGGACCAGGAATGGCAGTATATATATATATATATATATATATATATATAATTGCATATATATATATATATATATATGTGTGTGTGTGTGTGTGTGTGTGTACACAACTCACTTCGCACAATCTGACCAAGAATAAGAATTTATTTTGAAAATGCTTTTCTTTTTTTGTTTCCTCACCTCTCTCTCTCTCCCTTCTCTCACACTTTCTCTCTCTCTCCTCCTATATATATATATATATATATATATATATATAACATGTAGGATCTATTTTCTTGGAGTTCGTCCCCTTTAGCATCTCACAAAGAACCCTAGTTAGAAAGAACAGTGGCAAAAATACATGCTATCTTCATTTCATTTGCAAAGTTCAAGTTTCGTTCCTTTTGGCTAGTACCATCTATCTATCTATCTATCTATCTATCTATCTATCTATCTATCTATCTATCTATATATATATATATATATATATATATATATATACGTACATACACATATATTTCTATAGAATGAATGCATTTATTTTTAATCTAATTTACATTAAATAAAACTTATATTGAATACTCGTATTATAAATAAACTACCCACTTTAAAAATTTAATTTAAACAGCTTGTAAGACGCTGGGCCATAGACGTATTATACACGAGTAAAAATAAAAAAAATAGTGCCTCTATTTAAAATAAGAATATCCTCTATAATTACGTTTCATATATATATATATATATATATATATATATATATATATATATATATATATATATATATATATATATATATATATATCTGAAGTTATTAAGCAAATCACATAAACTACAATAATTCAAAGTTGCTTTGAAAAAATATTGTCAAATTTTAAACAATTAATTTAGATATCAAACAAACCCCGAGTAAAAATTTTAGGTAGTATCAATATGTTTTATTGAAGTTATTGAAGTTCTATTATGCGATCTTAAAAACTGCCGTCTGAAGTTATTAGGCAAAACCAAATAATCATATTTTACTTCAATAAAAGGTAATAAAACCATCAACAATTAATCCACATCTATAATAGAACAAATAACAAACACATATGCTTAGATGCATGAGAAGGATCATTGTCGTGCATAAATACACACTTTGAAACTGTGAGACTGGGACTTGTACCATGCAAAGAAAATCACAATAATTAGTACTGTTCAGTTTAACTCCTTCATCGACTTTGAAAAGTCCAATAATGGTTTAGTCGCCAATTCTAGCCCATATTATAACACTACCATCTCCTTGTTGCATTCTCTAGCAACAGGGACGTCAGAATTAGATAAGATCCATCCTTTGGCGCATCCATCAGGTCCATCAAATGACACTTGAGATTCGTCCGTGAAAATTACTTTAGAAAAGTCGACGTTCACGTATGTTTTTGGCCGAATTTTGACGCTTTTAAAATATTCGCTTTAGGAGAGGAGGTTAGAGATCACAATTCACAAAGTATTCTACATCTTTAGTCTTTCATACTCCATTAATTTCAGCCTTTTCAAACATATAAGCGATGATCAAAAGTGGTTATTTCGCTATAATTCGCTATGGATGCGCATACACGCCCAGTTCCGCACTGATCATATATGTATATGTTTGTGTGAGCTGCAATGCGTGGACGCGCGTGTGTGTATGTCCCGAGGAGGAGAAATTTTCCTCCCACTACCATCAAACACCGATATACACAACCATATATAGATTCAAAATTTCAAAATTAATCAGTTTGACGATCGCAATGGGCGTGAAACCCAGGGTCACAAACTATAAACAAATATATATAATTATAAATAATATATATATAATTGCATATATATATATATATATATATATATATAATGAAATGTACTAAGTCTGACAATTATTTAAATATATTTTCTGTTTATACATTATTTTTATAGATATAAATATTTAAGTAAATGCTCTGTTTATAATAAAATCTAGTTAATACTGTTTATTATAAAAGACCATTTACTTAAATATTTGTATCTATAAAAATAACGTATAAACTGAATATATATATATATATATATATATATATATATATATATATATATATATATATATATATATATATATATATATATATATAAATGTATAATATATATATGTAATGAATAAAATAGATTTATTCACTTATCTTTTCAATATCTCTTTTCAACAGCTTGGTCAATAAATTTATTAATATTAATTATAAATGCATTAATAATACTATTATTAATTATTAATTTATAAGCTTTTAAAATTTTCTCATTACACACACACAGGCATATATATATATATATATATATATATATATATATATATATATATATATATATATATATATATATATATACACACACATACATACGTGTAACCTGCCAAAGTTGGTCTTGGTAAATATACACACACACAAGCATATATATATATATATATATATATATATATATATATATATATATATATATATATATATATATATATATATATATATATGTGTGTGTGTGTGTGTGTGTGTGTCTGTGTGTGTGTTAATAATATATATATATGATATATAATATAATAGTAACAATACCCGTTTGACTTTATTGAGAACAGCAACATTTTGAATATTACTGCAAGTAGAAATTATTTCTTTTTAATTTCTAAGCTTTTAATGTTTTAATCTTATCTTGCTTACAGGATTTGCTTAGTCGTGAATAATTCACATTTGATGAAATGATCGTGTTATTATTTCAGCCTTTGGAAATATGTATAAGAGAAACACTCGCTCCTTGTTCGCGATCCTTTAAAGTAAAGAAAAACAAACAGTCTTTGGCTAATCAGAAACCTCACAGGAAGTAGAAAATACACTAATTTAAAAGGTTTTTAGGGAACATAGTACAAACGGAAATGACATTTGTTTTGTTTGCCTGGATTTTCTTTTGTCCTGGGTGTAATATTTTTACCGTATTTTTTCTATCAATATCAGAATTGCCTCGCTTTAATCTACACAGAAAATAGTCCACTTTTAAATGTAAGTAACCTAATAAAGTCACTCCATTTCTAAAATAAAAAAGCCTTTTCCTTATCTAACGCTGTAATATTGTTATCATATTAATATGACATTGTATTAATAATTTCTTTTGTTATATGTTTAGTTCATTAGTCATATTATTCTAATACATTTTGTCACACAGTGTAAGTTTTTAAATACACCTTGTATATTAAGGTATCTTTCCTCAAAATATGCACAGGACCGAAAAGAGCCAAATTTTCGATAACTTCAAATTATTATAGTTTACCCAGCTGGTAAAGAAAATCACACAGTTTTAATGAAATTGATCTCAATTCGCCAATCACCACTGGAATTACCTTAATATTCCTGCATTCCAAAAAATCTTGTTATCTCCGCTTTCAAACCATTGTAGTTTGTAATTTTCTCAATCACGTTGTTTGCTCTAATTTTGTCATTTGGTATGGCAACATCAATAACATGACAGTTCTTGGTAACTTTATCTAGCATAATAATATCCGAATGGCGAGGGTTTATCAATCTGTCTGTCTGAAAATCCTAGTCCTAAAATATTAGGAGCTTTACAACTTCTTCAATTGTTCTACAAGGCACATGCTCGTACCAATTTTTGTAAATTGGTATCCATACTTTCGACTCAAAAAGCAATTTACATAAAGACATACCTTATCATGGAGCCTCATATTCTTTTTGAGCTTACATTTTGCAACCACTGATCCTATGACTCGTATTCTCAGTGTTTACTACAAAGCCTACGCTTCTATTGTTATTATTATTATTATTATTTTTATTTTCTTTGATTTCTGGCGTTTACACATTTCTTTCCGGGTCCCGCCCAGGAACCTAAGGTTAGAAATGGCATCATGACACTTACCACTGACAAAAAAAAAAAAAAAAAAATATTACATAGATAAAGCCCTTCGTAAAGTGTGGGCTGTAATTGTCAGAACAATTTTTTGTATCTCTTTGAGGCATGGACTTCCAGGAATCCCTTCAATTAGTTCACTTATTGAAGGGATTATTATTATTATTATTATTATTATTATTATTATTCTGCTTGCCGCTTCCTGTTTTAGTTTGTTAGCACGTTCGTTACGCCCTAGCAGTACCTAATAAATAATTAATACTATTCTGTTTTGATGTAGAGAAAAGGCGTAAAACACATATCAGAAACGCTATTTGGTTTAAAGAAAGAAAGTGAAAATAGAAGATACAATAACGCTCAAACGCTTAACGTCTGCTTCAGTGAAATGAAAAAAAAACTTTTCATCGTTTCATTGTTTCTTTACATAATGTTCTGCATCCATTCTTATGATTGCTATTGCAAGATTTTGTTAAAGTTGTTAAGCTCAAATATTTAAAGATGCAATAGATGAATATCGAATTGTATTTTATAGTTGCAAGGGGCTTATTCAATCACTAACTTAAGAATTATGATTCATCAAAAAGTTCAAAAACGTTTTCATGGCCACTATCAGTTATTATTATTATTATTATTATTATTATTATTATTATTATTATTGCAGAATTTTTTAATGTCGTTAAATTATTATCAAGAGTAAGTTCGATCATCAGTGAATTCCTTAGATTTGTGATCTTTTCGCAAAAACAAGTTTAGTTCATTACGTAATGGTTAGCGGCTCGGATTGAGGAATAGGAGAGCCGAGTTCGAAATCCTTACGTACTATTACTCTTGGTATGAATCCTCTTCTCCCACCACTTACCATTGGTAAATAGCAGGACAGACCGGGTTCTATAGCATTAGATAGCAACTGGTCTACCGCAGAAAGAAATAGCAACCTACTGCGGGAAAAAAAATCTGCCTAGTCAGTCATGTATCGAAAGCTGACGCCGATGTAGAAATATATGAAACCTAATATACTCAACAGGGCACCTAGTGTGACTAGGGTATACTGGGCACATGCATTACGGTTAAATATGCCCGATATGATAACAGGTTTGATTATTATTATTATTATCATTATTATTATTATTACTGAGTGATAGAGCAGCAAGTAAAAAAAGTGATTTTGGAGTTTGATTAATTGATTTCTTTTTACAGCTTATCAACCTTTTGTGGATTATTTAAAGCCGAAAATATTTTATTGCAAGAATAATCTTTTATTTTTCGAGTGATTATTCCGTTAACACTGTTTTGCGAATAACAATGATTTTTCCAGACACAATCCTTGCTATTTAACCCATTGCTGCGGGGGGGGAATGGATTCATGTGTTTCCCAAGTGTATTTGCGCGTATCGAACTCGTATGGAAATCGAAATCGGCTCTCGAATATACGTAACTCGGTATACCAATCCGGATACCCAGTTTGACAAAGATATACGGGCACATGCATCACAGTAAAATATGCTCGATATGGTAACAAGTTTGATCCTTATTATTATTATTATTATTATTATTATTATTATTATTATTATTATTATTATTATTTCCTTTGAATTCTGGCGTGTATACATTTCTTTCCGGGTCCCGTTCAAAGACCTAAGATTAGAAATGGCATCATGACACTTTCCACTGAGAAAAAAAAAGAAGAAGAAGCAAACACACATATTTTACATAGATAAAGCTCTTCGGAAAGTGTGGGCTGTACTTGTGAGAACAATTTTTTGTATTTCTTTGAGGCATGGACTTCCGGGTATCCCTTCAATTATTCTACTTTAATCTTTTCCAACCAATCCGAGGGATCCAACTACAATAGGGATTGTTGATGTTCCCATGTGCCATATTCTTGAGATTTCGATTTCAAGGTCCTTGTATTTTGACAGCTTTTTGAATATCTTCAAAGATACATTGCAGTCTGCAGGTACTGCCATATCAATAAGGAGTCACTTTTTTTGTTTGTGGTCTTTAATAAGAATGACTGGGCGGTTAGCTCTTATTGTTCTGTCAGCGTGTATTATTATTATTATTATTATTATTATTATTATATAATATGTATACTTTTGGTTAAATTTCATAGTTTTGGTCTTTCTCCTATCAAGTGTTGAACATATGATAAGAATATAGGTACAGGTATGCAGTTTTTTATTTGCAATATTTTCTGAGGGAAAAATGTATTCGTGTGCATTTAATTATGTATGTAGAGTCAAACTGGACATATTCTTTTTTTGTAAGTGATTACTTCAACCACTTTAACAGATATTTCCTGTTGACGGACATTTATTTGTTCATACTAACGATTAATATACTGTTCATTAAATTGTCCAGAAAGTATTTGTTTCTTTTTCTATAAAAATATTTTTTAAAATGATAAAAAACGTTTTCATCAGCCAATCTATTGGTAGCCACAATCTTAACAACATAAGATATGCAGATGACACGGTTGTTGATAGCAGACATAGAAAGAAAGGTAATAAATAAATGCGAGACGAAGAAACAAAAAATCAAAATGGAAGAAGACAAAATGTATAGTTATCAGCAAACTGAACAGCCTTTCATGTAAATTACGAACTGGACATATCGAATGTACAACAATTGAAACATCTGGGAAGTGATTTAATAGAGAACGAATAGTTTGACACTGAAGGCGCATTGGGATAGCGAAAGATGCCTTCAAAAAGCTAAGCAATGTACTAAGGAACAGGAAAATATCGTTAGAAACAAAAAAAGGGTACTGAACTGTTCTGTCTTCTTATATTGCAGTGAATGTTGGACAATTTCTTCAAAGTTGAAGAAGAGACTTGAAGCAACAAGATGTGGTTCTAAAAAAGGATTCTAAGAATACCATATAGACCGAGAATGTGAGCGACGACGAAGTTTTAGAGAAAATGAAAAAAAAAGAAGCAGTTTAAATTTCTAGGACATATAATAAGAAAAGAGAGCTTGGAAAATCTGATACTCACAGGACAGACTGAAGTCAAGAGGGACATAGGTTAACAACACATAAGTACCTAGCGAGCTTGAGTAAATAGATGTTCGAACAGGATTTTGGAGCGATAACAAACAAAATTTACTAAGAGCTATAAAGACAGAAAGTTGTGGAGAGCCATGATCGACAACGTCCTGAAGGGACGCTCCACATAAAAGAAGAAGAATGCTTACCGTAAAATCCGTTATTAATAAAAACAAATCAATATAAAAATCCAGTATAATTATAGGATCCTAAAAATCAGAAATTAATTATAGTTTTATAAAGAATCAAGTATTCATTATAGGCTTCTCCCTTTAATATTTTATAGCAACGTCCAACACGTAAAATTGCTTTTATTTTCATGCAAATCAACTCATATGTACAACAGGAGATATAACCAATATAATATATACATAGATCTGTTAAATATAATCTCAATATGTCTATGAAACCTCTTAAAACCTCGCTCCACATATATGGCACAATGTTATACAAGCATCGCCATATAACCAGATTAATTATGAGTACTTCTTTGTAAAAATGGTGCTATCATCTTATGGCAAAATAACAACTAAGTTGAATGAACTTGTAGTTGACACTGAACTGTTGAGTTGTTATAGCGAGATATCGGTTCTTTCCCCAATAGCGTTCGATTTTCAGGTATAACTGACAGGACAGTTTTATTTTCATGGATGGTTGACTGGATTTCTGTTTTCATGGATGACAGAGATCTGTTTTTGTTGTAACCTAGGGACGTTTATTGAATAGAATAATCACATGAAGGTTGGTAATGAACGATAATACTTAGGAAACGAACAACATATATAGGATTCGCTAGAAAAAGTAGTCAACTGCTAGAAGTGAGACAAGTGAATTCCACAATGAATCTCCAACTCTAAGATATCTACCAACCGCCCCACGCGGTCAGATGTGACACAAGGCAGAATTTAATGTGGAGTATCCGAAGTCCGTAGGCTCGGCGAAAAATTCTCCGTAGACCCCGTATAAAACGGAGTCGGGTAGCAGTTTCTCGAGATGAGACTCTGCCCTTCGACATAGACTCGTCTGGTGATTCTCTCTGCCCACAGGCAGAGAGTTTGACCAGCACAGCTGGAGACGAATCTTCAACTACAGACCAACATACAGTATTAACTACTGTACTTATGTGAATGGAGACATACCCACTATCGTCCGTAGGTATGCTACGACAGTTTTCATAGATAAACTTTTATTTTCATGGATGACCGAAATCTTTTTTCGCGGATGGTTGCCTAGTATTCAATTTTCATTGATGGTCGACTGGAGTTTAAATTTTCATTGATGACTAAGTTCTATTTTCAGAGATGGTTGGCTGGATTGAGTCCTATTTTAGTGGACAAATGTTATAGTGATCTTGTGTACGACTAAGAAAAGTTTAATAATTACGTCTGCTCGACAGCCAACGTGTGCCCTTCTCTATGGGATAATGATTAACTACGGCGTTCTATTTTCTTACATGATTGACTAGATTGGTTTCCCTTTTCATGAATGGCTGACTGGAGTGGGTTGTGTTTACATGATAAATGACTGGAGTGCGTTGCGTTTTCATAGATGATTGACATGTATGGTCTTGTGCTCGTTAAAAAAAATCTTTAAAATATGCCTAATTATGAACCTTTCGTGTAAATTCTATGTTGAAGCAAACTACTCTAGCACACCGTTAGGAAATTTAATTCCTGAAAGAGTAGAACTAAAAAAACAAAACATAGTTTTTCTAAAAGAGCAGAATTTAAAAACATAACATTTTTTCTAAAAGTTCGGAATTTTAAAGATTACATGTTTTTTCTGTAAAAGTGCAGAATTTATAGAATTATTTAAATAATATTTTTTTCTAAAATATCAGCATTTTAAAAATAACATGTTACGCGGAGCCAAAATATTTATTTATTCAGAAATTACTTCTCACTAGTTTAAAATAATGAATTCAGTGTTGAATTTTACCAAATATTAGAATCAAATTGCAATAGTTGATTTTACTTTTTAACGAAAGTGCATCATCGCCTTTGGGGAAAAACAAAGAAAAGCGACAAGATTAATTTTGACAGTCTCTGATGATAAAACGTAAAAACAAATGTATGCATCTCATTTATTTTAATCATTTCACCCCAAGCAAGGCAATAAGACGCAAGAGGTTAATGAGTAAGAAAACATAGGCGAAAAAGAAAAACATAATTAAGAAGAGAGTAAAATAAAAGAACAAGAATTAAGAATACAAAATATAATCATTGACATCGCCTTTAAATGTTTGAAAATCACGGTTCACTGGGAAGCAATAGTGTGGAAGAGGGTTCCACAAGCGAGAAGTGCGATAGAAGAAACTTTTATCATAGAAATTACTGTTACAACTAGCCATCTCAAATGTAAAATGATGAGACCTAGCTGCCAATCTAGTACTGCATTTAACGTTGTATATCGAGGTTTCAAAGAGCAAGTCTCACCATAACAATTACCATGAAAATAATGATAGAAAAAACGCAAGTTTTAGTATAGTAATTAAAAAACCCAAAACGTGACTTTTTCTTTTCTTATATATATATATATATATATATATATATATATATATATATATATATATATACCTTCACATTAACAGAAATACACACATATAATGAACATATCTATAAATGCGCACAGATATGTACACTACAGTACAAAAGTTTGAAGCAATCCCCAGAATTATCATAAGGTGTTGACAGAACAGTAAAATCCTTTCCACCCCAAAAATGAAAAAAGTGCTCTTATACTTTGCAACAAACGTTTGCAAAATTGTGCTGCATTAATCAAGGCTAAAGGAGGAAGTTTTGAGGAAAGAAAAATTTAATCATAAAATTTTTTTTTTCGTTTTTTTCTTTTTCATAGTAAAATTTGTAAAATAAAATAAAAAAATCATGTCTCACCCCTTTTTACCTATATACAATCATTTTTCTTATTTAAAGTACAAAACAGGTACTTTTTGGGCCACTGTAAAAAATTACTCGGGGTCGCCTCAAACCTTTGAACTGTAATATATATATATATATATTTGTATTCGAATATACCCGTCTACCAGGGCGGCTAGCTGTCTTGTGTTTATTCAACACCCACAAAGCCCACCTGTGGTTTATACTGCAACTATGCTGAGCAGACGTTTGTTACAGTTCCTGGGAAAGAGTATCTTATCTAGCGTGATCAACAATTTGAACAAGGCCAGCACACTCAAACCCTCGGCAAAGATGACTTGAGCCTTCGTGTTAGCACAGCTATCAACGGCCCCTAAGGGTTAGGGAATTTCACTCACATGACTTGGGTCAACCCGTAGTTTGGTTTTTAGGCACTTTCCAAAGGTACCGCACGCTGGTATTGACCCCACCAGTCCGGTAACACACACATACACACACACACACACACATATATATATATATATATATATATATATATATATATATATATATATATATATATATGTGTGTGTGTGTGTGTGTGTGTATATATATATATATATATATCTATATATATATATATTCACACACACTCATATTGACACCAACATATTAACAGATTTACGCACGCGTACATGAACACACATACACAGGAAAGCACACAAACATTCATTTGTCAATTAATGGATTTTTTTAATCCGACCTTATTTCTTATTACTGCAAACGGTTATACTTGGTGGGTCAACAATATTTGTATAAACATTACGCCTTTGTTTGTTTTTTAACCGTGAAATCAATGTGCACCGGTCTAGAAATCGAAAGTCGGACTAAAGAATATGAGTCTCTCGGCACGAATCGAATCTGTATCCTTCGTTTTTTTTTTAAATTTGGATAAAAATTCTGAAAACCAAACGTGACTTGCCATTAAGTCACTTGGCCTGAAAGGTGAATATTGGTTCGATTATTGTTGAGAGGCAAGATTTCTTTCTTTAGTCAGTTTCATTATCGAGATCGCTAGACATTATCAAACGACGGAATTATTTCAACATCAGAAGTATATACTATAGCATAATTATCCACTAAATATAAACTTCGTATTAACAGTTACCCATGCATGCACACACACGCACACACACATATATATATATATATATATATTTGGTTGGATAAATGTGAGTTTGTGACCCTGGGTTTCACGCTACTATCGCTAAAGCGTGAAACCCAGGGTCACAAACTAACATCTATCCAACCATATATGTTAGCTCTATCTCTGATATTGAGCGCTTTCTAAAAAGTACCGCGCATGTAATATATAAATAATTATACATATATATATTTATTTATATTTATATACACACACTTTTCACACACACACACACACACACACACACACACACACACACACACACACACACACACACACACATATATATATATATATATATATATATATATATACATATTTAGGCATGTGTTATTAAAGACTACGGAACGTTTTCGTTTAATAAACTTTTTTTCTGTTTTTTTTATGCTTTCTCACAAGTTTTTTTTTATATATTTGTGTCTAAGTTATTGAAAATCGACTAAAATCCTTGTTATTTTGTCGAGCGCTTTCGGTTGTCAAGCGTCATCATGGTTGTATGTCTTTGTTTGAAGTTGGTTGCTTATTATTTTATTTTATACATAATATATTGTGTATTTAGGCAGTGTTGGATTAGTTCGTCAGCTATTGGAAGGGGATTGGTATTTATTATTTGGAGGATTAGTTATTAAATATATTTAAGATGCTTCTGCCAGTATTAAATGCTATTTTATTTATGTTGGGTTTTTGATTTTTAATTGTGATGGCTTCAAAAATTTGTCAGCGTTTTTTGAATTTGTTTTTGTAGAGAATGTTGTTATTGTTGATTAGGATTTTGCTTATTTCAGAGGATTTAAATCTGTTATTAGTGGTACAGTGTGTGTTGTTATAAGGTGTTTTTTGATGGCGCTGGAGTCATTAAGATGTTATGTAAGACGATGTGCGAGCGTTGTGGTTGGGCGTCCGATGTATGTGATTATGGGTTATTATGTGAGAAACACTCTCGAAACGGCCATTTAAACCTGTACACAACATTGGTTTTTATTGAGGAACGGTTGGTGGGAGTAGTATTATTTCGGACACTTAGGTCTGAGGTTTTAAACTTGGTGTAATACATTATTAACTATGTCTGTGTTGTTGGACGGGTTTAGTGTATCTGTAGATGGTTTTAATTATTGCTAGTTTATCAAGTTTATAGTTGCTGTGCATTTAATTTCCATAGAAAAGCTTAATAGTGTTGTCTATTTTTCTTTGTTATTATTATGAATATTTGAAAGGTAGTGTTTTATATGTTGATTGACTAATTTATTGGGGAAATTGTTGTTTATGAGTGTTTATTTTATATTGGTAAGTTCTTTGTAAAATATAGTCCTCGGCGAGGCGATGAGAAAAGCTCTATTGATTAAGTTTTTTCTTAGGGTTATTTTATATTTATCTGGACATTCAACATGGAAGTTGAGTAAGCAGGAGTTTTTTACTTGTTGGCTTTTTAAATATTGATCTATTAAATGTATCTTTGTTGGAATCTATGAGAATTTCGATAAATGGCATTTTGCTTTTATTTAGTTCGACTGTTCATTTTAAAATGGAGTTTTCCTCAAAGGTTTGTTTAAGTTTATTGTGTCGTGTTTTTGTGTTGTTTTAAAGATGTCGTCGACGTATCTGCTTTAAATAGTAGGTTTGGTTACATGGTTATTAAATATGGTGTTTTCGATTTATGACATGTAGAATTCGGCGAACGTTGGACCTAGAGGAGAGCCCATAGTTACACCGTTTATTTGGGTATATATTTTTCCTAGTGAGTCGTAGAAGGTAACTTGTCTGGTGCATATTAATAATAGTTTTTCTAGGATTGTAGGTTTTATGGCAGGAGGGAGAATTTAAGGATGGTTATAGACATTTTTAGTAAATATTTTGATGGTTTCGTGGACGGGGACGTTACTGAAAATGTTTTCAACGTCAAAGGATACAGTTGTTAAGAGTCGATTTGATGATGTATTTGTTAGGAATGTATGGTTGACTTATACTGTTAATACGTTTCACTGTGTGGTATACAGGAGTAAGAATTTGTGTGATGATGGGTCGAAGGAATTTTCCCGGTTTATGGCTTTTTATTTGCCCGTTGATAATCACCCATTATTTTTGTTAATTTATGGGAACCAATTTATGCGTTGTTGGGAGTAATGATATGATTGAGACGTTTCTTAAGTGAGTCGGTAGTTTTTTTTTGTTTTTTTAAATTTTGTTTTGTCAGTGAGAATTTTAATAATTTTCGTGTTATAGTCTTTTTTGTTGACAATGACGTATATGTTAGCTTTATCATCTATGCTGACTATAATGTCGCGGTTATTATAGAGTTCATTAGCGGGTTGTTTTCATGCTGGGGTGAGTAGGTGTTTTTTGTGTTTGGAGTTAAAACGATATTTGATTCCTTCAGCTTTTAGCAAGTCGCAGAGGTTTGGGTGTTTTGGTATTTCGTATTTATTTTGTAGGTCTTGTATTTGTTGAAAGAGGATTTCGAGTTCATTTTTTTTTTATTGTTGAGGTATTTTTGGGAAAGGTGATAATTAGGGCCTAGGTTTAACATTTACATTTGTCTTTCTGCATTATATATATATATATATATATATATATATATATATATATATATATATATATATATATATATATATATGATCTTCAAAAAAGGGATCATATTTTATTCATAAAAATGATCACCAATTGAACGCTTAACTAGGAAAATTATTTTGTTTTATTTTTGTTCCCTTTCCTAGTTTTGGTATATTTTAACATCAGCTGTTCAAAATAATTTTTCTTTTCAACCACTTAGTTTAACTTGCCGACGGTATTATTTTTTTCTGAAGATGTGTTGGCCGAAAAGTATCTAAAGTTTCGAGTTCATTTTTTTTATTGTTGAGGTCGTATTTTTGGGAAAGGTGATAATTAGGGCCTAGTTTTAACATTTACTTTTGTCTTTCTGCATTATATATATATATATATATATATATATATATATATATATATATATATATATATATATATATATATAAAAGGCAGGATGTGTGTGTGTGTGTAACGAATGCATGGCCGCAATTTTCGACGGATTTGCACCAAAATTTACAAGCACATGCTCCAAGTTAGCGGGAAGACCGATTTTTGCATTTCCCAACTCCCATCGATAGTAGAAATAATCATTTTTTTCATGCCTCTACGGCAGTTTTCATGTAATTTGCGGCCATTTTCTACTGACCAGAGTGAGACCTATAGCCGGCTGCCACAAATAGGCAGGAAGATTCCATTGGCCAGCGTGAGAGCCAACAGCTGACTGACACGAATCTTAACTAGCATGCTAGCACGCAAAAAAAAACAAATCAATAGCTGCATTCGTCACAAGTGGGAAAAATTTAAATCTGCATGGCACTTTACTCCAATTGGCTCATTCGCTTGCTTAAACTCAACGTTGATTCTGATTCCGCAGAACTGGGCTGGGTGTGAAAAACTATTTGTTGTTAAGATTCTTTTTTCATTCGGTTTTTCCAGTTACGAGTCCTTTTTTAAAGTTGATCGTTTTTTGTTCATTTTGTTTAGTTCTTTTTTCGTAACAGATTTAATATTTAGCATAGAGCTTAGAAAAAATTCGCAGTGTGAGATAGGCAAGAAGTAAGGCATGTAGTAACATCAGCACGGCAAAGGGCACTCCTTTAAAGGCAAGGAAGGGCAAAAATATTTTAAGAGGTGATAGCAATAGTATGAGTCGTACGATTTATGAATCAAGCACGGGCAACACCGGGATATATATATATATATATATATATATATATATATATATATATAGAGAGAGAGAGAGAGAGAAAGAGAGAGAGAGAGAGAGAGAGAGAGAATGAGAGAAAGAAATAGATAGATAGATAGATAGATAGATAGATAGATAGATAGATAGATAGATAGATAGATATGTATGTGAATAAGGTAGGGTAATCAATTTGATTTACAATACCACTTATCCTCAGAGATTCCAAGACATTTTCCCCACACAGTTAAAGAAGGCATTCGCTTTTTCCGGCGAAACGCGTCTCTGATAAACATTTTACACTTTATCTTATACTCTTTAACATGTAGATAGTTAGAAAGATAGATATTACACGGTGTCTATTTCAAACGTCCGTATTTGTAAGAGGTAGTAGCTTCTCTCCACACACGCACACGTATATATATATATATATATATATATATATATATATATATATATATATATATATCCTCGCATACATATTATAAGGAATAATGTTTTATGACAGAAAAGTAATAAATTGGATCTTCCAGGAATCGCAAAATGGGTGGGATCAAAGACATTTTTGACCTATCTTTAACTTTGTATATGAAACATGCACACATAGAGAGTTAAGATTTATCATGTTATTAGTCCACTTGTGATGACGTCAGTAGCACTCGAGTCAGCAAGATGCGTGAGTCTCTGTCTGTTTATGGTATGCCAGTGGGATAGCAAATATCAGTATTAATTCATTTATCTATTATCAATTTTAAATTTATGTTTTAGTTAATCTTTTGTTTTAGTGTATGCATACTCCTTCCTGGGACAGGAAAATCTTGGGTTTTATCTCTCTGTTTTCAGCAACTCACATTCTGCCATCTTCTAATGACACTCCTTGTCACGCACATACGTAAAGATCTAAAACCTCTTCCATTAAACACAAACAATGAAGGAAACTCAAAAAACAAAAAAACAAAAAAAAAATGCTTGTTAAATAAACTCTACTTCGTTATTTTTGACCAGTTTATCTTCATCTAATTCTTGTTTTAATTACAATGTTCATGTCAAGTGCTTGATTCGTTTTTTTTACAGCCTATCACTCCTTTGAGGTTATTTAAAGACAGAAAGTATTTTTAGATTGTAAGATTTTCTTTAGAGATAATAATGATTTTAGCGATACAATCTTACTAATTAAACTATAGTCGAAAGAAACGGTATTTGCTCGTAAGTGAATATAAGAAAACCAACTAGAACAGGAACTCAGCTATCCTATTAACAATTCCGAGCCATTATCCATAGCACCATCCGCACATCCAAGCTTACAGCATCTGGTATTCACAAGCGGTCACCCATCTAGAAACTGACGTTACACGACGTATATGTGTTTTAATGGTTATTTTCTAAACGTAGCTTAGATGTGGTACAAGGCCGAAAGTATGGAGCACCTAGTGAGAAACCTGTGTGTCAATGTGATGTGGTCGTAAGCCTAACAATGTTCAAATTATTATATTCAAGGACTATTTTTTAAAACGTATGCAGAAAAAATGGAAAATAAAGTGTCTTCCATTTCATGCGGTTTGCTTAGTAAAATTAATCGTAGAAGGTTATGAGCTGAACGTTGTGATAAAAGTAATAACTCCATGAAAGAAGACCTCATCGAAAAGAACTTCAAAGAAATTGCGACTGTCAAGACAATGACTGCTCAATAGACAAGAGCTGATGGTAAGAATTCCATTCATAACGGTGTGAGGCTGGAGCACATCGACCTGGTGTAATGGTTAGCAAACATGAATGGCCAGAACAATTATGACTGATTTCGGCCTTGTGCCAGTTCTAAGCTGTGCTTAGAAAATCACCATACCGTTGTGAGGATGATGAAATTAAGCATTGAAAAATGGATACCATCAGTCTTGTCTCTACTTTTCGAATTACATATGAATTAATATGGAAATGAACCGCAAAAGGAGTTCTTCGTTAACGTTATAGATTTCTGTATGCGTTGTTGCTCTCGTTTCTGTAGTAAGTAGAATTTAATTGCTAGCACCACACCCAACTGCTTTTGAATTTAGTGTTGGCTTTGGCTTTCTCCTAGACTGGTTGCCAAGCAAATCTAGAGAGGCCAACATGCTATTAATATATGCAGACGGAAAAAAGGATCGACCTCTACATTTCCCAACTTTCACCATAACGATCCGACTTTCTACGCTGATAACCGACATGCTACACACCTTATCAATAATACAAAAAAATTTGGTTGGTACGAATTGTTTTTTTGGGGGGGGGGTTACCTTCACAATAAAATGCTCCCATGTGTACCTAAGAACTACAATATCATCTCATGTTAATACATCAGAATATTTTCAGATCTGCTCAATAACATTTTCCCAGTCACTTTTACTCTCAGTACTCCTTTACGTCACTGTAGCCTTCCTGGGTATGACGATAAACTGCATCCAGCAGCAAGGCCTCTGATTGATACATTGACGGTTTTGACGATCGTGGAATCACTTCTTAATTGCTGCGGTTCCCAGTTCCACGCTAACCCGGGGGTGTTAGCATCTGTTAGGCTCCCAGCTATTGAAAAATAGTGAACACCAAAACAAAAATCAATAGTACATTTTTATAGTAAAATTACCAGCAATACATTTTATAGCAAAACGACAATCAATGCAACACTAAAAAAAAGCATAAGAACACATTTTTCTAATGATATTACCAGCAATACATATTTTTTAATTTGCCAACAATACATTTTATCATCTATAAACAACATATCTCAAACACATACGGTTATCCTGAGAATATAAAATTATGTACACAATATTTATAGTTGAAGGCATAAAATTGTGTACAAAATATTTAGATTCCGGCGTATTCATATTACAATGAAATTCACATTATATATTTACATTATATTAATATTCTTATTAGATTCAATATCACACCTTCATATTACAAATTTTTTTCATACCTTTATGTGTTCGTACCAAATGTCTGGTGGCTACCGTTTTGGGACTGATTGAGAGCAAAACTCCTAAAATCTTCAGCACTTTTGTAAGTATCTTCACAGACTCTAACTCTGGGTTCTTCTTCTTCTTCTTCTTCTTCTTCTTCTTCTTCTTCTCATTATTATTATTATTATTATTATTATTATTATTATTATTATTATTATCCAAATTGTAATTACTACCAAGAATGTTATTATTCTTGAAATCCTCATTTTTGTTATTCATATTCGCTACTCAAATATTTATCTTTATAAAACTTATTCTTTTTATGAGAAAATGGCTATTTCCTTTTTACTTATCCAAATATTATTGTACTCATAGTTGCCAATGTTTACTATTATTCGTTATTTTAATATTTTATTTAGTTTTGACTTTATCATTATTATTATTATTATTATTGAAGTACAAATATACAAGCCGAAATGGAAAATACTGAAGCAGCTTCACTTGACTCTAACCACCACGACGCCGAATGAATGTCGTTCCCACAGTATAATTAATTTTGAATCTTTTACAGTTTTTTTTTTTCCACCAAGAATTTATTTTCTTTGTCGTTTCTTATAATTCTTGTCCCGAACATTTCCCCATTGATTACTCCTGGTTTCACCCCAGCCTCTCATCCGGTTCTGTCATCAAAACAAATAAGGTGTCTTTTGACCCTTCTGTCAAAAATTGACCCGTAATATATTCTGCATTGCTCTTACCGTGGCTCAGTTGATAAAGTAGTGATGCTATATCTGAGCAGGCATCTAGTACCTGTAAGAAGCTCTTTTACACTTTGTTTTCATAAGGGGTGGGGAAAACGTTCTCTTGGTTTCATGTGTATGGTTATTGGTTGGTACATCAGCTGGCTAATACCCCAAACCAAAGAGACGTCGAAGTAACAGACTGCCTTATAGAACAGTCGGAACGGATCAATGAAAAAAGGTTATTAGGAATAAGCAAACAAAATAGCCGAAACTCAAACAGGCTTTTTCGATTAGTCAGTCAGTTATGTGCCATGTATGATACACGCTTAGGGGATCATGTATCTTTCAATACATGACTGACGAGGCAGATTTTTTACAGTAGGTTGCCTTGTCCTTCTGTAGACCTGTTGCCATCCAAAGCTATACCTCGTTTATTCTGCTATTTGCCCATAGCTGGGGTGGGGAGAAGAGGGTTCATACCTTTCCCAAGAGTATTAGCACGTAAATGAATGTAATGGATTCGACTGGAATTCGAACTCGGCTCTCCGATTCCTCAATACGAGCCACTATCCATTGCTGCACCGAACTGGTACTAGCTTTCAACTCAATGCATATAACTTTCAAAGCTAGCTTCTTGACAAAACGGTAGCGTATTTGATAACAGAGACAATGCTCGGTGTTCGAATATAGGGTGAAAGGAGTATTTTGAATGATGATTTTTAAGGTAGGCATTTGTGTACAGAATTTAATTTTCCTTTTCATAATTATTTTTTTTTTACTATTCACCCAATGCAAGGCCCAAGAGTCACTCAAAGCAGAGTGTTACTGAGTGAAATTGTCGTGAGAGAGAAGGAAGGGAGCAGTAAGAGTGTATTATGAGGACGAATAGAATAGATATCTATAGACCTTGGACATAAGAGATGAATATTATAATTGTCAGGAAAGCATTCCCTAGTGAGTTTGTTCTACAAAGTAACTGTTTTGGAGAATAAACTGTTTGAGTGGAACTTACTCCTTACCCAAAGAACACAAATGGGATGGAAATGGTTCGCTACGATGAATATGACATAGCAGATTCTAGCCGTGAATGTCTGAAATGGTGGAAGTAATGAATATAACTCTGATATAGTAATAAAGATATATTAATGAGAGACTACTAATGTTTCACCTGTGGGATTAGCGGAGTAATGTAGAAAATAATTACTTCTCAGATGAGGTATTCGAATTGTTTACACTATTTACATTTTTCGGTGTGTTGTCCTCATCTTTATTTTCATATTCACGGCGTTTCGGTCGTTGTACGCTGTTGTCTTCTTCAGGTCATACACGTTGGAATTATGAACAGAACCCTTTATTTAGTCGACTGCGGTAGATGTTTATAGTTCCACGTGCTATGTTCTGAAGTATGCCGGAGCGTACAACGGCCGAAACGCTGTGAATATGACGAGAAAGATGAGAACAACAGTTCGAACTATGTAAATAGTACAGAGAATAATTAATCACTCACAAGACCGCGTATGTGCTTTTGAAGTCTGTCAAGACTGGGTAGTGAAGATTGGTCAGCGCCAGCCCGGATATGAGAGAAAAAAAAAACATTCTCGGGCTGATCTGATTCTTGTAAAGATAGAGTCTGGTATTTTCTGGAGCGATACAATGAACCAAACATTCTTCCAACATCTTTTGTGATGGCATAACCATCCTTACAAATATACAATACTAGCAGTAGAACCTGACGTTGCCCGGGGATGTAACAGTAAGAGATAGATCAAGTATCGACCATCATAAAGACTGAAAAATAAAATTGACAAAGATTATTGTTTAAGGTTAACGGACACGCATGTCTTAATTAGTTTTATTTTTTATTTTTTTTTACGAATTGGTCAAACTCAAACAAAAACATTGTTTTCAATCGTTATGAGTCTACCGATTGAATAGAATTTTATTATAAACAATTGTCTTGTAGATGGAATTTTTAAAGCATTCTGAATGTCAAAATAAAGAAAAAGTGTGCAAGACAATAAGAAACACTACCTGCCAAAAAAAGTGAAGTTTTGTTGAAATCGGTTGAAAAATGTAGGAAATGCGATACCATATGTAAACGAACACACACACACAAGCAACCTAGGTTTTATAATAAGTATAACTCGATATTAATAATCATAACTCGATATGAGTTGTCCCCTTTTTATTAATGCTTCTTAATCGTGTTTTCAAATTGATTTCGTGCAAAAACAATTGTGTTTTTCCAATTTTTGGCGCTGTCAGAACCACCGCAAGGTAATTTTACGTAGTCATGTGAAGTTTTGTTGAAATCGGTTGAAAAATGTAGGAAATCCGATCCAATATATAAACGTACAGACACACACACACACAAACTGCGTTTTATAATAAATGACTAATCCAGAGAATTGATATTGCATTCAGTGTCGCAACAGACCATCAAAGTGGACATATGTGCATCAGAGGGTTGTGTAATTTCTGTCTGAATTTCTGAGATGAGGAGTTATTACTATTTACACTATTTATATTCGGACTGTCTTCATCTTTTTTGTTGTTATCACACCATTTCGGCCTTTATTAAATCTACAGGAGCAAACTGCCAAGAAGATGGAAACAATAGTCCGAATATGAATACTGTAAATAATCAAAGGGTTGACATGAGAGATGAATTCCTAGCCGTAAGAGATTCTATTTGTAATGTACGACGGTAACTCAACACAATACAACACACAATAATTTTACAGGATAATGTTAAAAATATGCAAATACATAATCCTATATATTACTTATATATTTTTCTTATATATGTACGAAAATCGTGATATATATGAATATATCTGAAATACAATATTAATAAACAACTGAACTGACAAAATAGAAAAAAATTAATTATGAAATGTTTTTCGTTCCTTCAAGTACTTCCTCAAAGACAATAATTTTTTTGTATTTGATGAAGTTAAAGTCGCCTTCCTGATAATTCGACCATGGCGGAATTCGAAGGCGGATTTCAAGGTGGTCAGACATACTAGCCATGTGTCCATTACCTTCGTAGCAATAAGATCTAATGCTCTTTATAAAGGATGCATTTATTTATCCTACGTTTATAGTAATAATAACTAATGCTGGATAAACAAAAATCAATTAGATATATAATTAAGTAATTCATCGAGTCTAGAAATAACCTCAAGCAGAAAGCACCGGATGGACGTTTCATCGTATATCTAAGATTCATCAGCAATGCGCATCCACTACCGAGAATTGAAACCCGGAGAGTGACGTTATCAGGCAAACGTCATACCAACTGAACCGGTGAAGAGGTAGCGGATAAAACATGATATAGCGCCTTTCGATCACATAGGTGGAAGCCAGTTGAAGCAAGGATATGCAAGTGATAGAAATTAGGAGGATATGAGATAATTATAATTAAGTAATTCATCGAGCGGCGCTATATCGAGTCTAATTCGCTACCTCATCGTCACCGAGGCTCGTTGTATATACTTGTATATCCTTGCTTGAATCGGCTTCTAATGGTCTGGATGGAGCGGCTTGGGGATAGTAGTCGTGGCTCGCGGGGTCCAGGTCCTATGGTTAAAAGAGAAACTCGGATGAGTTCCAGCACGGAATATGTGATCGAAAGGCGCAATATCTAGTCTGATTCGCTCCCTCTTCGTCATCGAGGCTCGTTGGAACAGTTGGTATGACGTTTACCAGATAACGTAACTGTTCGGGTTTCAATTCTCGGTAGTGGATGCGTTCTGCTGATGAGTCCCAATTATAGTACGAAACATCTAGTGCTTTCATGTGTATATACATATATATATATATACACATGTATATTCGTACTCGTGTGTATATATATACACACACACACAAGTACGACCATTCCTGAGTGTTTGGTTACCAATCTGAGGACAGAAAAATCGTAATCGATGGCCTGACGATTGCGTATAAGCAGACTGTAGTCTCTGGGTATTGGCTACAGTGTCCATTTCTATATTTACTTACGCTCTATCCCTGATATTGAGTACTTTAACCCATAAATATAGAATACCTTAAAACTATATATATATATGTAAAAGGTATTCTATATTTATTTATCAATGACAAAATATTTTTACATAGTTCAAGTTCCGGGCTATGATTTTTAATTTAAGAATTTTAAGAGAACGCCTTTGATCTACCACGTCCTTAACGGACACGGTACGTAATCACGAAGCGCATTGTCGGTTTACGACAC
This sequence comes from Acanthosepion lycidas, assembly GCA_963932145.1. NCBI lineage: Eukaryota > Metazoa > Mollusca > Cephalopoda > Sepiida > Sepiidae > Acanthosepion > Acanthosepion lycidas. The sequence goes on along the minus strand of OZ010576.1, from coordinate 111,250,534 downwards.
ATATCACGTTGATATGCCGGGTTCGTTATATTCACTTACACGTAAATACCCTTTGGAAAGTTAGGAATTAACCTCTTCTACCCCCTAGCCATGGGTTAATTAGTAAGACTTGTATTAGTAAATTATTATTATCTTCAAAAAAAAAAATCTTACAATCGAAAATATTTTCTGGCTTTAAAATAAACCTCAGATTCTGATAAAACATAAAAATCAAATCAATCAATCAATCAACCAATCAAATCAATCAATCAACCAATCAAATCAATCAATCAATCAATCAGTCAATCAACCAATCAAATCAATCAATCAATCAACCAATCAAATCAATCAACCAATCAAATCAATCAATCAATCAACCAATCAAATCAATCAATAAAGCAATCAATATAATCAATCAATCAATCAACCAATCAAATCAATCAATCAATCAACCAATCAAATCAATCAATCAATCAATCAACCAACCAATCAAATCAATCAATCAATCAATCAACCAA
>OZ010576.1:111220037-111242537 GCA_963932145.1 Acanthosepion lycidas | reverse complement strand
GCCTTGAACGGGGAGGGACCCGGATGAGGCTTTGCCGAAGGGCAAAGATTCGTCCGGGAAGGTAGACAGGCCCTGAACCCGTTTAGGCGGGTTCAAAGGGAATATTTTTGGCCGAGCCTACGGGTTCGGAGAACCCACGGTAAAACCGGCCTTGTACCACATACGACCCACATGGGAGACGTTAAATATAGCAGTGAACAGTGAATAGATTGTTCTATCGGGCTGTGACTGTTCGCAGCTGCTATCGAACTCTCTGCCTTGAGTAGGGAGGAACCCGGATAAGGCTTTGCCGAAGGGCAAAGTTTCGTTCGGGGAGGTAGACAGACCCTGAACCCGTTTATGCGGGTTGTAAAGGAATATTTTTGGCCGAGCATACGGGCTCCGAAAACCCGCGGTAAACTCGGCCTTGTGCCACATACATCCCTCGTGTGTGTGCGTGTTTTGGGGCTGTTAAATATTAACAGTGAACAGTGAGCGTTGAATAGATTGAGCGCTAGTTCATTCGATACACTCTCACTGGTCGTGTAATGCACTTTTGTTGTTTTTACTGTTTAATATAAGATATATCTGCAATTCTGGTTTTTGTTATTACTTTACGATTTACTTGGTCACAACATTATACATACCGGATGTAACAGCATATTTGTCCAAATTGTGCAACACCGTGGGATAAATGTCCACCCCACAAAATGTTTAATATCTAAAAAAACACTACAGTGAGTTTTTCTAGGTTTTCAGATAAGACGTTTAGCCAGCTTGACGTCATTTGTCGTAATAATCACTGAAAAATCCTTTGAGAACAGGTTAAAATGGTTTTGTGTCAGCCAGACTGTCTTTCCAACGTGATGGAGAGAGGAAAAATTATTCAGTCTTCAATAATGGTACTAACATTTATAATCTGGCTTCCATCTTCAAAGTTCTTTCAAAAACCATCAAGAGATCGGTGAATAAGCTTAAAAAGAGGGGAAATTGGATCAGGAAGTCAAAACAGTAAAAGGGATCATCATTTACACTTTGAGTTAAATATATTCTTATTGTTCAAAGTAGTGTCCATTAGGGTTATAAAAACCTCGGAGAATTCCAGTTAGATATCTTTAATCATTTATAGGATACAACGGTTCAAAGCTTAATCTAACAATTGGACATTTTTGCTGTTAGACCCGGTTTATATCTATATATATATATATATATATATATATATATATATATATATATATAGAGAGAGAGAGAGAGAGAGAGAGAGAGAGAGAGATATGAAATTAATCCCTCCCTATACTCTATCATGTCTCTTTAACTACTCCTTTTACACTCTCTGTTAAATTACAAAAACTTACACTACCCATCAATTTTAATTTCATTTTTCGTTTCATTTCATTTTTGGAAGTGCTATCTGATTATCCGGCGTCCTTTAAAAGGGCTCTGGTGAAATAAATTATTATAATGGTACTTTAAAGCGGTCTGCTTTTCTTTAATATATATATATATATATATATATATATATATACATATATATATATATATATACATGCACTCTTACATTAGAACATGTACATACCCACTACAAAATTGTACATCTTGTTTCAACGTTAAAAATTTCCCACCTGAAGAAACGTTAATTTTTAATGTTGAAACATGATGTACAGTTTTGTAGTGGGTATGTACATGTTCTAATGTAAGAGTGCATAATAAATAAATATTTATTGCTCTACTATTGTATTGAGCCCTGTTTTAAATTAAGATTTCGAACGCTGAAATTTTACTTTTCGTTCTTTTACACATACACACACACACACACACATATATATATATATATATATATATATATATATATATATGTGTGTGTGTGTGTGTGTGTTTGTGTGTGTGTGTGTTTGTGTGTGTGTAGGCTATTTTAGGGTACTTTTCGATCAATTTTTAACATGTTTTGTCCTCATTATTTCTACTACATTAAAAAAAATGTGTTCCGCAAAGTATTTTATGTTCATCTATCTTTTCATTGTGGAGTCATAGGTAGCAGCTCGGATTATCGAATCGGAAAGCCGAGTTCGAATTCCAGTCGAGTTTGTTAAATTCAAATGCAAATACTCTTGGGAAAGGTATGCATCCAACTTTTCCCTTTCACCACCGAGCAGAACAGACTGGACTTTATAGCCTTTGTTGGCAAAGCTGTCTAGCAGAAGAACAACTTTGAATTCAAAACCTCCAACTGTGAGTCCCATGGGAAAAGGAAAGATTTCCTCCAAGGAGTGAGTAATCCCTGGAACTGGATCTGTTCTAAAGAGCTTTGGAATATCAACGTCTTAAAGCCTGGATGTGCAAGTGGTGTAATAAAAAACGGCTTGGTATTGAAAATCGGAGAAATGAGTTTGAATATTAGTCGGCTTCCATGTTTATAGCCGACAACTGTCCTACAGGATACTAGCTTAGTAATTGTTAGTTCAATTTCCGGGCCTGTCTGTGTGGATACTGTGGGAACAGGGTGAGTAATAACTGAGCAGTACTAAAAATAAGAACTGGATTAGTTTTTCCAAGACATGGACAGTGGAACGAGAATAGTTTACTCCTCGTAGATTAGATAAAGAGTTCTGAATTCCCTGTAAATTTCATAGATCGATATACAGCTGATGAAGGCCGGAGGGTACAACGACCGAAACGTTGTGATATCAAAAAGAAAAATGAGGACAATAGACCGCATTTAAATTATCTATCTATCTATCTATCTATCTATCTATCTATCTATCTATCCTTTATTCTGTAGTGTAACAGAGTGTAGGTATTATTTTCTCATTATCTATCTATCTATCTATCTATCTATCTATCTATCTATCTATCTATCTATGACTCTTAATATCTTTCTTTCTATCTATCTATCTATCTATCTAACTATCTATATAGTGTTTAATGAAGTTTTCAGTATTTTTTTCTTACTCCACAGGAAAGAATCATCCGAAAGTTTTTGTCTTTTTTGTAGGAAACGATACTGTCGGATGTAATTTGGTTTTAGCCTGTTAACTAACGTTTCCCAATATTTCCAATACATCAGCTTTTTCAAACTTTGATCAATAATTTTCAATCGACTAGCAACCAGGGATAACTCTCATGTTTCTTTTGAGTTAGGATTTAAATGGATCATCCTTCTCGTTCCAGCTCAGGATATTTCTGTCTTCTTATCCGGTTCCCTAATCTCCCGTCTAACAATAACAACGGCAGCAGTGTTTGTTATGTAAATACTTCGATAGACTCACTGATATCCAAATCCGGTGCACGTTGCCCGCCTTCTCCTCCGTCGGGTGATTGTTTGATTTACCCCCCTTTCTAGACCGTCTGTTAAGAGCTTTCTTCCTGCCACCCGTTTTGAACCAGCTGAGAGATGTGGGTTGTGAGTCAGCTGTTTAAAAACTCACGCATTCCTGATGTCAGGCAAGGACTGTAAAAAAAAACAAAAACGAATGTGACATTTATTTGAGAAATGGTTTCCTAAAACATGTAATTCGTTTGGAGTTTAGTGATAAAGTTTCTTCAAAATGTCTCAATAATTTCCCCTCTCTTCCTTACCAAATCTATCTATCTATCTATCTATAAACACACATGTTGAAGATGTGTTAAAAGCTTTTGTTGAACAACCCACTAAATTCCTTAATATCATGTAGAAATAAAACTGGCTATAATGTTGATTTGAAAAATGCTACCTTCGTAAAAAATGAACACATCGCACTATAGAGAAAATACCTAGAAGGAATTTGTCGCACCCAACAATATGACTATTGGTGATTTAGTACCCTTGCTTGAAAAACTAATTAAAATGTATATCTTTCTTTCTAATTTTCAAAACCGCTACTAGAGGACGCTTTCATGACTATAAATACTCTGCGATAAAATTCTATCATTCTTTTCTTAGTTTTCCCCTTATACGACAACATGTAAATCTCTCACGGAAACGCAAGAACAATACAAACATACACATACGCACATTCACTCACTACACATACTTTGGCCCATTAGTTTTTTACATTCATTTGACATACACATTTTTTGTCTTTGTCACTTGTAACCTTTTATTTTTAATACAATATCATTTGTTTGTGTGTGTATGCGTATATATATATATATATATATATATATATATATATATATATATATATATATATATATATATATAGTTTATGAAAAACTAGGTAATCCATATGGGTAAACCTAAGGAGGATATAATCCAGAGAGCTCAATAATTTATATAAAAACAGATCACTTTAAGGTTCCATGTAATAAATTATTTCACCACAGCCCTTTTAAAGGACTGCGGATCATCAGACTTTACTTCCAAACAAAAAATGAAAAGAAAATTTACACATTTTTGACGGGCCGTATTAAACGTATGTAAATTAACGAAGTGAGGAAGTGAGTGGGGAGAGAGAGAAGACATGAGTGAGTTAGCAGATACTGACACATTTAAACGGTTAAATTAACGGAAGTTATATATTGAAATCGAAGGGGTAGAGAAGAAAAAAACTCATAGAGAGAAAAAAATAGAGAAGGAAGTTAAGGGTGAAGAGAAGATGTCACTAATTTTCTTTGTAAAAAAAAGACGCTGTTATTTTGCTTTACTTTGAAAGTGTTATTTTGGGGGTTCATAAAGATTACTAACTGCTAACTCACTCATGTCTTCTCTCTCCCCACCTCACTTCCTCACTTCATTTTTCTTTCAATGCACACACCGACCAGCAACAAATTTGAATAAATAAACAACCATAAATACCCACCATACACATTTCTTCATATGACCAATATTTATAAAACCAATACTTTCAGAATATAAGAACCAACATTTTGCAGATTATGCAAATTAGTGCTACAACTCAGTTCCCAAATTCATCATATTTAGCACATATTTAATTCACGCATGAGGTAAACATGTGACGCCAAATAGCAAAAATTATATGTATATATATATATATATATATATATATATATATATATATATATATATATAAAAGTGAACATTGAAGTCAACACTCGGAGGCGACAGGCTGTTTCATGCTGGACGCAATCGTCAGGCCGCCTTTGAGTGTTGACTTCAATGTTCACTTTTATATTTATAATTACATACGCTCTATCTCTGATATTGAGCACTTTATTCCATAAATATAGCACACTTAAAACTATATTTCTTATATATATATATATATATATATATATATAAAATTATATTAAGAAACAGACAACTTTAAGGTTTATTTATGGGATTATAATTTATTTCCTTATGACCGGGAGTTTGGTCCTAATTTATCAGATCCCCATTGTCATACAAAAATATGGGTGACAAATTTTCCAGGCTTAAAAACTTACATATTATTGTTTTTAATTTTAAGCACACATTTGTTTGAGGAGGCAGTTTTAAATTGGTATAAGATGATAGAGAGGGGAGGAAGAAGACGATAGATATGTGATCAAAACTAGAGAGGGAAAAAGGAGATAGGAAGATGTCTATGTCTATCTTTATTAAGATAAGAGACCAGATATGTTGACCTATTTATCAAGTCTTTTCACATGAAAAAAAGAAGACAAAGAAAAGAAGGTGAAGAAAAAAAGAGAGAAAACGGAACCGAAAACAAATAGGGAAATAGTGGTGGTAGGGTGGGGAGAAGAACAAATTATTATACAATGAGAACTCCAGTGAAATTGAATAATATAGATTGATACAAGTTAAAATTAAAACACTTGTCATTATTTTAAAGAATACCAACAATAATAGAAAATAAAAAATAACATAAAACTAATATTATTAATAAAAACTTCCGATTAAAAATTAAAATTTCAAATTTTTTTCCCAAAACCAAAGTAATATTAACAATAACAACAACAACAACAACAATAACAATAATAATAATAATAATAATAATAATAATAATAATAATAATAATAATAATGCTGTTTTGTAAACCTATTCTAAGAGAAAATTATGCAAAATAAATTTAAAAGAAAAATTCTATATGTATACATGTATGTGTATGTGTGTATATATATATATATATATATATATATATATATATATATATATATATATACTTGAAGATTACCACATTTTAGAGCCGCCCCCTCGCACTTCGAGTCACTGGTAAGGGCTCCCGTGTCTCATTTTGGTGTCAAAACTCTTGACACCAGCATTCGATTTTACACGTATCATGCGTATATGACAAATGAACTCTGTATCCTGAATTGAGTTGATTGGATAACCATGTCCTACAACTCTCTTGTGCATCACTATGTGCGTTGTCAGTCCAGGTGAGGATCTGCAAACCTTGTTGCAAATAATACAGGCATTGTTGACAGGGCGATAGTTGACTTGCTTCTGGTTTTTGTTATTACAATTCAGATGGTTTACATAACCTGTTCTCGACAATGACATACGCTCACACACGGGGACACCACATTTCCAATACTGCATATTATTTGAGAAATTAGAATTGTCCTGTCTTGTCATTGGGTATTAATCCTGGACTCATAGAGAGTTACACCCGTGTCGCACAAGCGTTTAATCCAATAATATGCAGATGTCTCAGCATCTCATCATATTGTTTCAGGATATTCTGTCACCATATCCTGGCTTCTCACTGATGTTTTCCTAGCTGCGTCCTACAAATCATATTTTACTTAAAAGTCCTATAGCGATGGGGGAGTGGCGACGTGTACAGACAGACAGATTTAGGTGGAGTTTCCTGCGTCTGAGAAGCCCCTACACACACATATGGTGGTTGCAAACTCGTGTCCGAATACGGCCATTACTACATATTTTTTGTAGAATATCTATTGATGTGCTGAATGAATGTGTCTCTTGAGCCCCACTAGGGACCTACATACTCTGTCAAAAACAGGGCACTTAAGAGGTGCAACAGCGGGTGTTACATTATGATGCGATTTAAAATGTAGCATAAAACCGCTTCTGGACCCGCATATCTTACTACACATATCACATTTCAATAGCTGGACGTCTACGGTTTTATAGTCAATTGACTCCTCTCATCGGTGCGCTCTCAAGTGACTCCTTAGAAGAGCCATCGACAAATACACTCTGCACACGTCAGATCGAGCTGCCTGCGGGTGTTTCAGGAAGTTCAACTAGGACGCCTTTACGCACATATATACAATACATACATTTTTTTTTTACAGTGAGAGTCACCCTTTACAAGAACTGGGGGTGGGGGAACTCGTAGAGGGTTACGTTAGGAGGCCATTTGTATGTATAGGTGAGGGAGATAACGATTAATCTTAAACTTGAATAAGTTAATATTGAAGTGATTGCGGATAAATCGATTCCACTGTGTAGTGGTTCGCTGGAACTGGAACTTACTACTCACCGATGGACTATGGGGGGAATGTGGGTGATTTGATACTATGTAAGTGGCATGAAATGTTCTTGCCGTGAAGGCTTGACTTGGCGGGGCCAGGGAATGTAGTTCGTCCTATCACTTTCCATGGAAATTCCGGTAGAGCGGCGAGAGGCTTGCCACATCCCGTCTGTGGAAGAGGGGTAGAAGGGTGAAGAATAATTCGTCACCGACAAGGGATCGGAGACACTTTTGAACTCTATCAAGACTGGAGCTCTTGGCATCTCCTGCCCAGATATTACAGCATTACTCCATTTTTGGATTGATCTGGCTCTTGTAAAGGTAGAGGATACCAGTAAGAGTCACGTACTTACAGGATCGGTACAGGGAGCCAAGCTTGCATCCTTAGCAACGGATCGTATGTACGAGATCCACTTCAGGTCGGGTGTGAGTTTGACGCCAAACAGTCTTTCAGGGTACGGTGCTTCTCCGAGAGGAAATCCGTTCATCTTGATTGGTGTTCGTTCGGGGTCAGAGAAGCGATGATGGAATGTAATTAGTTTGATCTTCGAGGCTTTGAGTGTTATCAGCCAGTCTTTACCCTATTGGATATTTGCACAACTATTGCTATAATATGAACACCTGATGCCTATACGACCAATGAAAATAATACAAAATACGATTTAAAAATCAAAACTACTCCATATTATTCCACTGCCAAAATTTCTAATGCAGTTAATTTAATAGCGAAATATGCTAAATTTATTAAGGTTTTTCCTATTTTTCGTTATTTAATCACACAGACACACAGTCACAGATATGCATATATGTGTGTGTGTTGTATATATATATATATATATATATATATATATATATATATATATATATATATATATATATATTGTCATCCACAGGCAGTTTCGCTGTATCACAGTTCACCACTATGGCTAGACGATATACAAAAGAAAGTATAACTGTTGCACCTGTACGCAAAAAAAAAAAAAAAAAACGGCGCCACCACACGTTCTCTAGTTGATGCTTCCAATGCTAAGTACTTCGGCCTGATAGTTGGGAAGGATATTAGAAGAATCCAGAACTTATACTGGGGATAAACTGCCTTCCTACTGAAAGAAAATTAATTCCGTATATATAGAAAAATAGTAAGTGTTGTCTGCCCACCAGATTATTCAAACTTTACAGTGAGGTGATTCTAAGAGAATTAGAATTTCTCCCAGGATTCATTGTTGGTGCCACAATCCTTAACAACATTAGGTAGGCAGATGACTCCATGTTGATAACAGAATGGAAAATACAGACGATCCTACAGAAGTTAGTAAAGGAAAGCGAGAAAAAATAAAACATAAATTATAAGAAAAGGGAATATATGGCTGTCAACTAAAAGAGCCCAAAATTTGAATGGCAAATCGGAGCTACCAAAATCAAGCAAGTATAAAAATTTACATATCTGGGAAATGTTTTAACGGAGGACGGAATGTACGAAAAATAAATCCGAAGGTGCACTGGGATAGAGAAAGACGCCTTCCACTAAGACGTAAGTGGTTACTGAGAGTAAAGGAAAGTTACAAAAAACAAAACAAAAAAAAAAAACACAAAAAACGTTGAGAATAGAAAGGACATTAAAGGTCCAGGATTATTCTGTTTTATACTCGTAAGCCACTCAAAGTAGAGGGTAACTAAATAAGTTTCTTGAAATTAAATAATGTCTAGCCCGACACTTGAAGTGCTTAAAAGTGTAGACATTAGGGAAGCGTCGTCCCTTTGGGAATCTGTTCCACAAGGCAATGGATCTTGGGGAAAAGATGTCCTTCTAAAAGAAAAACGGACTTATGACTACATCGTGTTGATACGAAATTTCCCGTACGATCGACGAAGTTAAGCAACGTCGAGCCTGGTTAATACCTAGATGGGTGACAGCTTGGTAATACAAGGTGCTGTAAGCTTGGATATGCGGGTAGTGTAGTGGATAACGTTAATCGGAGAGCCGAGTTTCAATTCCCGCCGGGTTGGTTATATTCATGTACGTACAAATAGTCTTGGAAATATTATGAATCAATCACTACTCCCCCGGCTATGGGTTAATTAGTAAAACTTGTATCACTAAATCATTATTATTTCCCCAAAACTATTTTTTAGAATCCAAATTTTTTTCTATCTTTAAATAAACTTGATAAGCCATAGAAAATGAATGAATCAATATGTTCTTACAAATAGAATACAAAGTTAATGAGGATGATTGGACCCTTCCCCTCTTTCTTTCTTTCTTTCTTTCTATCTATCTATCTATCTATCTATCTATCTATCCGCCTCTCACTCTCACTCTCACTCTCTACGCATATATATATATATATATATATATATATATATATATATATATATATATATATATATATATATATATATATATATGAATAAAAACAAAAGGAATCTTAGCCGACGCGTCATCTGAGGTAATGTCTCGGGGCAAATGCGAGTATATTAATTAATCCCAAACTAAAATAATTTAAATACTAATTTGCATATATAACAAAAAAATCAACCCTTATTCATTTAATTTTATTAGATATTCAACTGCATTCCTTCATTCTCCATAATTTGCCTGTCGTTTGAGTTAACCTGATGAATATTTATGAGCGTTCGTATTCCTAAAAAATTGGAAAAATTAATATTATTTTCGCTCTTGTATTTAAATACTTGCTTTAAAATAAATCCTCGCATAAAGTCCCTCAGTTGACGAAACACGTCGGCTAAGATAATTTTTCCTTTTATCATTAATTTATCTTTATTGATACGGTATTTTTACAGATTTATTCTATCTGATATATATATATATATATATATATATATATATATATATATATATATATATATATATATATATATATATATATATTTCTGTAGTTTAGCCCGATGATGGCCATTTTGGTCGAAACTAGTCGAGGAATCTAAATGGAATAATAATAAAAAAACGAAAGAATATTAATCTACAACCCAGTGTGTCTGAGGATTTTAATTGTTTAATTTTTATTGTTCAATATATATATATAAATATATATATATATATATATATATATATATATATATATATATATATATATATATATATACATACACACACACGCACACACACACACACACACACACACACACACACACACACATATATATATATATATATATATATATATATATATATATGTAGGTAAAAGACAATAGGAGAACGACGCGTTTCGTCCAATGTGGACTTTTTCAAGGCAAAAACGAAATGAATTCATTAAAACAAAGTAACTATTAACAACAAAACAACTAGAAGAATTTAGAATTTTGTTTTGCCGTTAATAGTTACTTAATTAATTTGTTACTTTGTTTTAATAAATAAATTTATTTCGTCGTTTTCCTATTGTCTTTGCATTGATATATATTGTCTTTTTCTACAGGTTAACTCTCAGAAATTCTTTATACACACACACACACACACACACACACACATATATATATATATATATATATATATATATATAATAAAAAGTGGAGAATAAAATGTGAATCCGCGCAATAGATTAGTGTACGTATTTATAAATAAAATAGACATTATAAACATCTATTAATATTCTGTATTTAGTGCACCAATATAAGGACGCTGATAGTGCTATCTATATAAGTTGCTTAATAACAGTTTATTCAACCTTATTCGATTGAGGATCCGCCATATTTTATTCTACTTGTGATTACAGTTGACGTAATATTCCTAGTTGTCCGAATCTACGATACTGTCGAATATAAAAATGATCTTAGGAAAAAAAAAAAAAAAAAAAGAAAGAAACAAAAAACTTAACACAGTTGTTTTATGAAACCTTGGAAAGAAAATTATGTGGCACCCTGCAGGAATCACGAATTATGGTAGTCTGCTGGATGAAACATCTGAGAAAATATTTGAAACATTTGTTTAAGAATAGCACGTAATTATAATGTTGATTTATATCCAAAAGACAACAGAAATTGGGTGTTGCAAACTTGAGGAAAAATAATAAGAGTTCTTTAACTGCACTTATATGCCATACATACATTCATATACCGAGTGTAAGAGCAAAATTGTCCAAATCGTGTAACAGCAAAATTGTCCAAATCGTGTAACAACAAAATTGTCCAAATCGTGTAACAGCAAAATTGTCCAAATCGTGTAACAACAAAATTGTCCAAATCGTGTAACAACAAAATTGTCCAAATCGTGTAACAGCAAAATTGTCCAAATCGTGTAACAGCAAAATTGTCCAAATCGTGTAACAGCAAAATTGTTCGTCCCACAAAATGTTTAATATCGAAAAGAACACCAAACTAATTGTCTTTTTTTATTCAGGTTTTCAGATTAACCATGTTTTCGTAAGAATCACTGAAAAAACTCTTTGAGTTATACAGCTAAAAATAGAGCAGGTTAAAATTGTTTAGTATCGAGTGTTGTGTCAACCGTTATCTACTTTCTACAACTATAACCTCCTACTTTGAATGGCTCATGGGTTTTGTACTGAGTGAATCGAAGTAATGATTCCGATCTCTTAATATTTTAATGTCGACTTATTGCAAAGTTTTCACTGTTTCTTTCACTCTCCGCAACCTCTTGTGTCTTAATTTCAGATATATAATAATTTATCCTGGCATTTAAGAAAGACATAACCTTAAAAAGAAAAAGGATATTGTAAAAAACATGAGAAAATTAGAAAAAGTTAGTGAGGAGAAAGGACAATAAAAGAACAGTGTTCAGTGACAGAAGATGGTGATTGATGTTGCACTTAAACTTTTAAAGAATGTAAGTGAGAGGGAGGCAAGAAGCAGGAAGAGCGTCCCCAGGGCGACTATATATATATATATATATATATATATATATATATATATATATATATATATGTATATATATATATATATATATATGTATATAGATATATATATATATGTATCATTGTGCAGGTATGCAGAAAATAGAAAAGAACACGTTGGGTGCATAATCCGTCGTTTTGAAACATGAGAACTCTTACGTAGCGAAGGAATCATATTTTTAAACAAAAAATATTATTATAATATATTATATATATATATATATATATATATATATATATATAAGTCAACACTTAGAAGCGACAGGCTGTTTCATGCTAGACACAATCGTCAGGACACGTTTGTTGTTTTTTTTTCTCGGCTATTTATATATACGGGTTAGTGGTGCATTGTGGGTAGTCTATTTTGACGCTTATTTTGCCAGAAGTCGCTTATTTGTTGATTTATTTATTTGGGTTAATTTATTTTGCTTGTTTTTATTTATTTTTATTTTTAAATTTTTATTTTTATTTCTTATCTTATATATATTTTTTTTAATTTTAATTGTTGTTTTATTAACGTAGTAAAAATTTGTTTATATCGCTTATTTAATAGTTTTGTTTTGGTTTGGGAAGATAATTAAAGCTGTCTATTCATTTGTTTGATTACTGTAGTTAACTATTATTTTGGCGGGAACAGTTTTTAATTTGTTTATTACTTCATTTATTTATTTGGTTTGATTATCTTTACTTGTTTTTTCTAACGATCCAATTCATCAGACCTACAAATTCAAAAAGTAAACAGAGAAAAGAAAAAACAACTCCGGGAATAAAAAATAAAATTTAGTGATCGGTGTGATCAGTGCATGGCGGAAAAAAAATTTATTATTAAAGATAAGAATCAAGACGAGTTGCTAAATCTTCGTAATGAGATATTTTCTAAATGTAGACATAAGAAGCGATTCAAAATATAAACACCGTTTTATAACGTGTTGTCACTTATGTCAGTTCCATCTTGGTTCAATAACATCGGGCATGACATTCTAATGGAAGGACTATTATGTTTATCTATATATATATATATATATATATATATATATATATATATATATATCATTGTGTAGGTTTATGTGATGCGCTATGTATTTAAATTTTTTTTGAGACAAAATTTTTTAAATTTTACTTTTTTAAATTTTACATTTTGATTTATATGGATATGTATATGTGCGTACACGTGTGTGTATGTGTGTATATGTGTATATATGTAGAAGTGTATATATGTATATGTATGAATATGTATGTATGTATATATATGTATATGTATGCGTATATATGTATATATATGTATGCTTATATTGATGTATGTATATGTAGGTAGATGTGTATGTAGATGTGTTTATATGTGTGTGTGTATGTTTTGATATGTATGTATTCATATATATCTGTATATGGGTGTATATGTATGTATGTATGTATGTATAGTTAGACGGATAGATAAAGGGATACATTATTTATTTGTTTAGATGGGTGTATGTAATTGTATGGAGATGTAAGGTTTTATGTATTTTATGTTTATGTGCACGTATGTGTATGTCCGTATGTATATATGTGTGTAAATGTATATATATGTAGGAGTGGATGTGTATGGATGTATGTGTATATGTATGGGTGTGTGTGTGTTTATGTATGTATATGTATATATATATATATATATATATATATATATGTATGTGTATGTGTATGTATGTGTATATATACATATATAAATGTATATGTATGTGAATATATATATATGTATATATGTACATGGGTATATATGTATGTGTATGTGTGTAAACGCCTATATGTATGTATGTACGTGTAAATGTAAATATGTTGTTGTGTATGTGTGTATACGCATGTGTTTTTGAACATAGAAATATAGATCCTTGCTAGATTAGATAATCGTTATATTTGTTTTTTATATGTTTATATTTGCTTTGTAACCTGTAGTCGATATTAATTTTGTCAAATTTTCTTAATTACACAGCGGCCATTTTATAAATGCCCTTCTCTCCCAAACCCCCTTTTCTTTTCTTTTCCTCTCCCTCCTTCTTCTTCTGATCTTTAAGATTAGATCGTCTATTGTATATGTATGTCACCACAAAATGTATCCTTTCCGGTTACATCTTTAATGTATTAGACATCCGACAACATTCATATTTCTCTCACTTAAACCGTCTTTGACACCCCTCTGTTAAATTTTAATCCGTCCTTCATCTTTAGATCTTCCTGTTCTCTCGTCTGTTACCCCTCTCTATAGCTTTCATTTACTCTAACATTCCTCCCACACTCTCATACATACACTCTCACTAAATTTTATTTTTTTATTCCCGGAGTTGTTTTTTTCTGTTTTCTTTTTGAATTTGTAGGTCCGATGAATTGGATCGTATTTACGATTCCAATGGAATAAATTATGACCATGGAATATTAGTGTTTAAGTCTTTTTATTATATCCTTACTCTGCCCTGGACATTGAGTTCTACCTGGATTCTATCCTCTTGGAATTATTTTTTTTATACAAATATACAAATATATATATATGTATGTGTATGTATGTATGTATATATATATTTATATATTTTGCATATGCATGTGTATATTTACCACTAATATTATATATATATATATACCTGGTGTAACAGCATAGTTGTCCGAATCGCGTAACAGCATAATAGTCCTTCACACAAAATGTTTAATATCTAACAACCACTAAACTCATTGAGTATCTTTTTTTCCAGGTTTTCAGATAAGACGTGTCGCCGTCTTGACGCCATTATTTTTGTCAGAATCACTGAAAAACCCTTTGAATTCTTCAGCTAGAAAAGAGCAGGTTAAAAACGTTTTGTTTCAGACCCATTATCTTCCCAAATAAGAAATTTTGAATGGGAATAGTTCATTCAGGCTTTCAGTAATGATAACAACATTCATACTCTGGCTTCCATCTTCAAAGTCCATTCAAGTTGCATCAAGAGAGCGGTGAATAAGTTTAAAAAAGTAGAGAGGATAACTGGATCAGAAGAGGGATCATTATTTCAACTTAGAGCTAAATAGATCAATTAGAAAAGATCCAACTCAATCCATAAGACGT
Organism: Acanthosepion lycidas; assembly: GCA_963932145.1. Lineage (NCBI taxonomy): Eukaryota > Metazoa > Mollusca > Cephalopoda > Sepiida > Sepiidae > Acanthosepion > Acanthosepion lycidas. The sequence continues at coordinate 111,227,259 of OZ010576.1, read as the reverse complement.
TTGGAACGTGGGAGATGAGTTTGAGCTACGACAGTCCAAAGAGCTGTGAAGAAAGACTTGAAAATAAAATCGTACGTAATACCTGTGAAGCGACTTGTGACCCCATGAGAGAATTTCAGAACGTTAGAGAGGGCGAAGATCATCTTAAATAAGTTGCAAAATGATCGTGGAATATACATATACATATATATATATATATATATATATATATATATATATGTGGTGTGTGTGTGTGTGTGTGTGTGTGTGTGTGTGTGTGTGTGTGTGATCTTTATTTCAATACTTCATGAGCTTCCGGTCTTTAGCTATATATAATTAATGATGGACATGTCACTTTTCATTTATGATCCATTTCATCACAAGTCTTTTGTTACGCTTGGACAGTAATTACACATTCTTATATGCTCAAAGTAGAGTCCAATAGTCTTATAAAATTACGGTAAGATATCTTTAATCATTTCTAAGTTACAATGGTTCAAACCTTAAACTAACAATTGGACAATTTTGCAGTTACATGATTTGGACATTTTTGCTGTTACACCCGGTATATATAATGATACTGTTAACAGGACTTGTTCAAACATTTAATTGCATGAAATCGCTAGTATCAATTGCATAATAATTATTAAATTTTGATAACTAGATTGAATGGTTGGGGCAAAGATAAAAAACGCATTAATAACTATATTTTAAACAATAAAACGAATTTAAGAATGGTTCCGAAGAAAATGGAAGCCAGAAATCACAAGTAAAGATAAAGTAAAATTAAACAAACTAAATTTTCCCCCAACCTATCCACTTTCTTTCGATAAGAAGACGTGAGTAATGTGTTAACCGAGTTTTCGTGTCATGAGAGCCAAAATTCCGGGTTTGTTTACATTAATACTATCCACCCAAAGCGCTATTGTCCCTACAGAAAGCGAGTGACCGAAAATCTTAAACAAAGAAAACCATGCAACTTAGGAAAAGATTCCCTAATATTATGGCGGTCGGAAGTGAAAATTAGATACATCAATGTCAAAATTTTCGTGTGGGGGTTATATATAACAACGAAAACCCATTGAGCCCAAACACACAAAGATAGTCGGGGCCCAGCAAAATATTTCCTCCGAGTTCACTTTAAAAAAAAAAAGAAAAAAGATTCGCATTCCCATGCCCGTAGTGAACACACTGACACACGCCTGGCAAGAATATTTAGAGGGGACTGTCTAGTCATGCGTCCACTATATTATTGCAATCACTGCTATATTTCTTAGACCATCATCCAGTCGGATAGAACTTAGTTCTACTGTAGATAATAGAAGCATTTTATTCAGCAATTTTAATAATAAATAAAACTGTTGTTAACAGGATTCTTCACTTTACTGAAGGAGTTCATTTTTTTCAGCCTTGATTCCCGAAATTGCAAGAAGTATCATAATTTTGAGGGAAACACGAATCAATCCTATCGAGACGACACACCGGTCCCAGTCGAGGAAGAAAAAGAAATCCGCATGATCCGTAAGGTCGGTGTCACTCCATCGAACTTCTATTGATGTCAGACAAAAGTTGGTCGTGGTTAAACTCAACTAAAACTGCTTTGTGTAAAGGGCTTCTATTATCCTCATAAGTCTTTTACATTTAGATGTTCTTAGAATGACAGTGTTATCTACAAATAATGTAGGATAGGAACAAGGAGTTGTGCATGAGTGTTTAAGTGCTTCTTTATCGAACTACGATAAATTAAGTGTTTTGTCAGTCAACGACTTAATGACGTTGTCGTCCATCACATTTAAAGATATATATATATATATATATATATATATATATATATATATATATATATATATATATATAATGTATTTGGGCAATAATCTCTCTTTTATACAGGTTTCATTAAAAACGACTGACAAGGTACTGCGGTTAAGAATTTTATTTACTTTTTCTGGGGTTCTAATGGGAAAACAGCGAAAATTTCGCAAAAAGCAGGCATTAAAAGGTCGGAATTATTACTGATATTTATTCAGTACAAGACCCATGAGTCACTCAAAGTAGAATGTTACTGAATTAAGTTGTTGAAAATAGATAACGGTTGACATAACACTTGAAATGGTTAAGATTGCAGTGACCGAGGAAACATCCCCTCGGGAATCTCTTCCGCAAATATTGTAGCATTTCGCCTTCCTTAGACTGAAATGGTTAAACAAAATCTTCGTTCAATTCCGTTCAACTTATATGGATCTCTTTTAGATGTTTACCTAAAGAGGGTAATTTAGTTACTTTCAGGTCTTGTTATTATTCATTTTTGCTGTCTGTTTACATTTGCCACGAATAATTCTTCAATTATTTTTGCTGGGAAATCTATTTTTCTTACTTATTACCGTTTTAATTTTTATCAAATCTTTCTGTGATATTTTAAATCCATTTTGCAACATTGGTGATCATCAAAATCAAGCAAACAGAATAGATTGGAGAATGGATCTCAAATAAACATACATGCATTGTTTTCAAGACTGTAACGTTATCACACCGTTTAATAAATCACTTATTCAACTTTAACGGACAGAATCAACTAACACGAAATCGAAAAAATCACTAAGAACATGAAAAGGTGCCATAACACGTAAACTACAAAACAAAAAAACGACCATAATAATATCAAAACTCGGACCTAGCACACTAAATAAAATTATTTAGAAATATAAAACAAAATAAAATAGAAGACATCGAACCTTTACGTGAACACGTAAAAGCGTAATAAATACCAACATATGCAACGTGTTATTTACAAAAAGTAACTGACAGCGTAATAAACAACAAAAAATGGCGATCATTGGTCGAAATGGCTTAGCTATAAAAATATATTTACAAATTCGAAATGCAAATCAAAATAAAAGTATAAGGAACTTACGAATATATATATATATATATATATATATATATATATATATATATATATATATATATATATATATATATTCAGGGGGAATTGAATAAAGACAATTAATTCATCGAGACTAGAAGTATCCTGACCTGAATGCAGAACGCACTGGACTGCCGTTTGGTCATACTATTGAGACTTATCAGCAGTGCGTATCCTCTACTGAGAATTGAACCCGGACCGTTACGATATGACACAAGCATCATACCGACTGGTATCTCGGTGACGGAAAGGCAACAAATATATATCACTGCTTGAACTGGCTTCTAATGCTCCAGATGTAGCGGCTTGGTGATAAAAGACGTGACACAGTCCATTAGTATAAGTAGACTCGGATGAGTCACACGATACAATTTGTAAAGAGCTGGCGGTATATCGAGACCCGTCAGTTTCTTCTTCGTCACCGAGGCCCGTTGGTCCAGTGGGTATGACGCTTGCACCTTATCGTAACGGTACGGTTTCGATTCTCGGTAGTGGATGTGCACGGCTGATGAGTTCCAGAATAGGACGAAACGGTCATCCAGGGCTTTTGCATTCTATTGAGGATTCTTCTAGACTCGATGAATTTTATATATATATATATATATATATATATAATTCATCAAGTCTAGAAAAATCCTCCTTTAACAGAATGCAGAAAGCACTACATACATACACCCACACTTGTGCTAATTAATGGAAACAACCGCTTAAGTTATTTTTCTTTCAACATACATCAGTTTTAGACCCACTGGAATGACAGGGTGTAATCGATTTCTATTTTTCCTCAGATTACGTCATATGCAGTGGTGTACAGTAATATGAATCTATTTTCGGGGTATATGACGAAATTTCTTTGGCATTGAAATATATTGCGTCATACGTGATTGCATCATATTTTTATCACGCTCAGACGCTATTGTCTCGACTGTCGATGATTTGTCCTACGGCCATTGTCTGCGATGGACGTTACTCCAAGGAAGCGTCCGAAAATTGTAACGCTACAAGTACACAAGCTTTACCAGTGAGCAAATCAAAGTACTATAGACGGACCCGGAAACTCTCCTGATTTAAATCCAATCGAGAATCTGTGGTCAATCTGCAAGGAACGACTTCGTGGAATCGACATACGAAGTACTAACATGTGCACGGAGTTATTTTTCATTGGAAAAATACGAAAAAATGAAATAATAACGGAATTATTCTTTTTGTTTCAATTAATTTACACAAGGGTGCATACATAGCTCCAAAGAAAATCGATACCCATGGTTTAAAATAATGTTTTTAAAAATTAAAAATCTTTCTTGAGCTTTTATTTTCCAGTTAATTAATTAAATTTTATATTTCCAATAACTTTTCTGTATTTCAAAACGAATTTGAATTAACTGGAAAAGTTTTTTTAAAATTTTTCCAAATGGCTGATTCTCGCCATATTTACGATTCTCTCAGCACTACGTAATTCTCGTTATTAAAACTCTTTCAAAAATAAAATATACTTTTCTGAAACTTTATTTGAGGGCGATTAGATAATTTAAGACAAATAATAATTATCTGAAACAAATATTAATTACATTTAGTTTAAAATATGTCAGAAAAGTAGTTTTTAACATGACGGTAGGTATCTTATGAGGTTTTGACAGTTCTCTTAGTAGTATCTGCAGTTTGAAAAATTTAACTATTTTTCCTTTACAAAAATCGGCACATATAAACCACACACACAAAAAAAATTGAAAATTCTATTTAAAATACTGAGGTCGCTGAATTATAGTAAGGTTTTCTATTTATGATCAGTAAATATCGTTTTACGTAATAACAATATTACGTAACCGGTATAAATTAATACAGAATTTTAACAGATTTTAAAATTTATAAATTACTGTAAATTTTAAAAACATGAAACAGTTTCTGTAAAAATTCATTATTCATCAAAATTGTTTTCCTTAAGGTAATAGTGTCCATAATATATCTTATTCATAAAAGCAATTAAAACTTTTCTAATTTTTCTGTTTTAGTATTATTGCATTTTCTATTTTACGATTTAAAGTATATTTTTTGTAACTGGGAAAAATGATGATTTAAATTATCCAAATACTTCTGATTATAACTAATATAAAAATTAAACAAATTTCTCGATATTTTAAAATATTTAAGTGGGGGTGGGAAACACATAAAAAATATTTTTACCAAAATATATTAAGAATTAATGGATTCATTTTTAATCCGACATTTTTCTTACATCAAACGTTATTACAGTAGATAATCGTATTTGAAATAAACGACACATTGAAAGGCCGATAGACTGTTTAAAATAAAAATAAACGCCTGGCGTTTATTTCAAACAGGAGTATGCAGTATAATAACTTTTGAAGTAATATGTATATATATTTATCTCGAATATGATAAATAAATTCACACTACGAAGTAATTGTAAAGATTTTTTACAAAGGCATATTATAAACTGAAAATTATGCGGAATATTTACCATAAAGTTACACCTGAAATTTCTCGAAATTCGGTTGTTTAATTCCCTGGATGCAGGTATTTATCAGTGTTTTACTCTTTATTATTTCGGGATAATGGTTAAATGATTAAAATGTTTTTATTTAGAAATATATGGAAGAAGCGCATACCTTGCATCGAAGCTTCGACTAACCATTAACTACAAGTGATTGTCCACTCGCCGTCCAGGATTCCATTAATTTTCTCGCCATTTTCTGAAAGGAACCGTCATTGGAACTTTAGATGTATAGCGATGAATTCTGTATGAATTATAAAATCAACTTATTCTTTGTTTTATGCGCCTTGTCTCTTCAAGTCGTGGGATATTGTGGTCCTTTACGGCCTCCTGCTGTTTGTAGCGCTAAGAAATGTTTATTTACATAACAAACAGCACCCTCCACATACATATACATATATATATAGTTTGATTAAAAACCTGAGGTTCTACTCGAATATAAGTATCCTATAAAAAGAGCGTTTAAACAAATAAATTAAAAATAACACTATGTCGGATTTAATCCATTTCTTATATATATATATATATATATATATATATATATATATATATATATATATATATAATCATTTTCCAAGCGAAGCTTACATGTGACACAAAGCCGAAAGTAGGGGGCACCCACTGAGGATGGAACTCACTACTCAGTCGTAATTATTCTAGCGAGACAAGCGCGCTAAACATTTCAGCGCCTCGAGGTCTCTCTCTCACTCTCTCTCTCTCTCTCTCTCTCTCTCTATATATATATATATATATATATATATATATATATATATATATAAAACAAAAGGGTGTTGAAACAAAATGGCTATTTTTGTAGTGATTTTATAACATATTTATGTTATAAATTTTTTTTTAAATAAATAATTATATATATATATATATATATATATATATATATATATATATATATATATATATATATATATATACACGATTCCTTCGCTACATAAGAGTTCAAAAAAAGTTTAAAAATACTAAAGAACTCCGGATTATTTACCTAACGTGTTCTTTCCTATTTTTCTACGCATCTGCATTTATATATATATATATATATATATATATATATATATATATATATATATATATATATATGGTGTTAATACTGTAATAGTGTGTAAAATTAGTGTAAGTCTTCTATTGCTCTTCGTTCTGATTGAGGTGTTAGTATCTGCTGATAAAACAGAATATTTTGCTCATAAATACTTTTTTAAATTCTACTTTTCACGCATCTGAAATACCTTTGCATGAATTTCCAATAATATTCAGTCACTTTTTAGTGATATGCATATAACTGCGATCATTTCTAAACTGGCTCCTCAGAAATCATTTGAACTTGATGCTAATCCCTTCAACAGTCCTTCAGAAATGTGCTCCTGAACTGTTTTCTGTTTCTTCTGAGCACCACAATAATTGTCTTGTGGCTTATTGGTTTCTTGCTTTCCTCTTCAGAAGTTCCAGTCCTTAAATCTAGTGTCGCCGACAAAACTAACCTGGCCGTTTTTCCGAAAAAGGACCTGCAATTGGTTGTGGACTGGAGCAGAAATTGGCTGGTTAACTTTAATGCTTCAAAAACAAAAGTGCTCTCTATTAATCACCAGAGAGAACCATACCGGCCTCCCATTTGAATGTCTGACGCTCAACTCCAAGAGAGCAACTTTTTGCGACTGCTCGGTCTCACATTGTCTGCTGGCCTAAGATGGAACAAATACATTGAGTCAATGGCTTCGTCCACCGCAAGGAAAGTCGGCTCCCTGAGCCGCGTCAGGAAATTTTTTCTCTTCGGAGTCAATCCTTCAAATCTACAAATC
>OZ010576.1:111185037-111215037 GCA_963932145.1 Acanthosepion lycidas | reverse complement strand
AACATGAGTTGACTAGATAAGCGTGTAATAGTATGACCAATATAATTATTTATGAGTTTGGTTTGATCAGGAACACAATTCCTTAAGGGGCATATGAACACGTAAATAATATTGGTTCTCTGTAATTTTGATTTTGCAGGTGTATTTTTGTTTGTACATTTTTAGTTTTCGATTTTAAGTAACGTAGTAAAAATTTGTTTTCGTGTCTGCATTTTGAGATGAGTTCTGATCGTTTTAGAAGCTTGCTTTAGTCTGAGAAGATAATTAATTATGTTTATTTTCCTCCAGGTAGGGTTTAGAGTTTTTGGATTGATTGTTGTTTTCCATATTTTCGGCCTTATTTTTTTTAATCTCACAGATATGTTTAGAAAGCATTGTGTCGTTCGCGTAAAGTATGTTTTTTTTAAGTAGATTATTTGTTTTCAGGGTCCTTCAGTGACTCGTATGTATAATTTTCTTCGTTATCTGATGATTTTAAAGTAGCTTGGTATATTGAATTGTTCTCCGCGCAGTTGCCGTTTGAGGGACATTCCTTCTTTATTCTGCAGTGACACGTGGTTTTAATTTCTTCAGATGGTTGTTACTTATTTTCCTGTTATGCTTTTTATTATTTGTGTCGCATTCTCGATACAACTGTAGCTTATTTTACTGTTTTTTAATATTTTGTGGAGAGTGCATGATGCAGGGAAGTGTTTGTGATTGAGCTTAATGAATATTATCCCTACGTTTGTTTTTACCTTTTTGTACGGTGCCTTGAACCATATCGTGTTTCTCGTTTTGTTGGATTTTTTGTTGTGTGTATGTGTGTGTTGCCGGGAATCCATTATCTTTTAGGGCTGTTTCATAGTCTTTTTTGGTTTCGTTGAAAATGGTTTCACTGAAAGAATTGTCGGATAGCTTGATTGTGGTATCTGATTGATTATAGATGGCGTGTAATTGGAAGATATGCATATATACAGTGGCTTATCATTTGGTTTTCTGGATGATATATATGCAATTTTCTTAGGTTGAAGATCTACTTCGTTTAAGTTAATTTCTATGTCTATGTCGAACCCCACATTTAAAAAAAATATGATTATTTTTCTACGTATATTTTTATTTAATAAGAAATAATCTGGAATATTCAGGAAGGTAGATGAAAATAAATAAATATAGGGTTTAATAAATAAACAGAGCGTCTATTTAAATATGAGCATCCCCTAAAAATAATGTTCAAGTAACAATATCTGTTGGATTAATAAGTAAATAAGCATCACTTCTTTAGAAATTGCAAACATATATATATATGTTGGATATATATATATATATATATATATATATATATATATATATATATATATATATGGTGGATTCTCCCGTCGTATTCGACGTATGCGGGTCAAGCAACTGAGTTCCTAGGAACCGATAGCCAGACACCAGCACATATGATTTGATTATAGGGGTGAAGGCTTTGTGCAGAACCAACCACACTTTTTGAAGGGCTGAATACAGAGACCTTGTGCACTACGTGCCACAAGGTCCCTAAACGACCCTCCGCAGGTTTTGAATTCAGAGTTGTTCTTCCCCTAGACCAGTTGTTATCCGAGGCTAAAGAACTCAGTAAGCTCTGCTATTTACCCTTAGCTGGAGGGAGAAGAAAAGGGTTAATACATTTCGCAAGGGTATTAGCACGTAATTCGAACTCTGCTCTCCGATTCCTCAGTCCGAGCCGCTATCCACTACTCCACTGTGCCTAATTATAATTATAAAACAGTTATTGATCAGAGTTGTATTAGACCAGGAAAGAGTTCTGTTAATAAATGCTCAATACACGTATGAAGAAAATAACAATTTAAGTTGCAGAGCTTTTAGATTTTAAAAAATTAGAAGATCAGACAATTACGCTACCTTGGTTTCAACCTTTCGGTATCGTCAGGTGTTATATTTATATATAAACGTTCAACGTAAATTGCAATAGAAGGGGAGGAGAAAAGCAAGACAACTGAAATTGTATTGGAGGAGGATTTCAATATTCTTGCTTTTTCTCCCCCCATTCTATTACACTTCATGTTGTGCGTTTACATATGAATAATAAAGAGCTAGAAAATCATTTGGCCTATAGCGCCTGGCGATACCGATCTTTTAATTTTATTATATATATATATATATATATATATATATATATATATATATATATATATATATGTATGTGTGTGTGTGTGTATTGCAAACAAATAAATGTTCACAACTTATCTTCCAGACCCACTTATTATTATTTTTTAATTTATGATGTATGCAATCACGGCTCTCCACAGCTTTTTACTTATTATCTGCGTATTGCCAAAACCTCTAAAGAAAACTATTTCAGTGGTTACCTGTTGTTTTTTCCACGCTTTGGATTTGAGTTTTTCTTCTCTTAGACTGGTTGCCACCCAATGCTAGAGTGCTCTGTCTATCCTATTATTTTTATTAATAACAGAGGTGGGGAGGTAAAACGGACTCATGTCTTTTCCAAGAATTTGAACTCGGTCCTTCGGTTGGTGTGTACCGATATCAGACACGCTACCCGTAAGTCCTTCTTTAAGAAGGTAGATTGCTAAATTGGATTAATGTTTACCTTTATCATATTTATCTTAAAGACGTCACGTAAATTTATCTAAAAATTGTTAATTTTTAAGGGAACTTGCTTTAAATTCATTCTTTCTAAATGACATCGTATGATGACGTATGACGCAATGCTTATTTCATCAACAGTTATATCATTCTCCGTAAAAATAATCTTTGAAGACTTGAAAGATCTACAGTATTTTTGCGATTTGTGAGTTTGTTGTGTGAGAGATATTTACAAAATTACTGGAGATGGGATATCACATTGATGGTGATATCTAATTAATCAACTATTAAAAATTAGTAACATCTTATCTAAAACTGTGTAATTACCCCCAAAAGGCGAGGTAGTTAATGGCTGTTCCAGTAATTACTTATTTAAGACGTTGCATACTGAGAAAGACAACATTCAGAAAGTGTTATTGAACTTCCAACATCATGATTAATTCTGATCGGGAAAATTACCCTCATAATATCTTTAACAAGAACTTGTAGAGCAGATGTCAAGAATCTCATTTGTTTTTGTTCAATTTGAAAGCAAGATGGGATCTTCTTGGACATATTTTGCAAATGGATCCAGAATTGCCAGCTAACAAAGCCATGGAGTTTTACTTTGAAAAAGCTGACTTCAAAAAGTTCAGAGGTCATCCAAGAACCACCGTAATCACAATGCTGAACCGAGACATTCAAAGAACAAAGAAGACAGATTCCATTTTTCCTTTTTTTTTTTTTCCTTTGGAGAAATTTACAATCAAGCAGGATCTGCAACGAATCCGCAAACTCGCAGAGGACAAAGAAAGCTGGCAAAATATTGTCGAATCAGTAGACAATGTCACAAAAGATGAGAGAACATGTTAATTCATGAATTCAAACCGAAACATTTTTGATGATGATGAAATACCTCCAATTGCATATAAAAATTTTACCATCGCCATTTAATATGAGAGGACTGAAGAAAGAAAAAAAAAGAATTATTGGCTTGGGACGTTGAATTATATAAATGATCGAAGACAAGCGAATTAATATCGGAGTTAAATCAGCTGAAGTCAATCATTTTGGAAACAGGAAATATCATGGAAATGGCTTGGTCATCAATAGCAAATGTAAGATTAACAACCATTGATATTGACGGAAGATCTAAATAAAATTCATCATACCCTAGAACAGTGCTTCTCAAACTATCTGATATGGCGGACGGGCATTTTTTTCCCAATGTGTTACGTATCTGTAATATTTCGTGTTAATATCAATTTATACCGGAAATGATATATATAATGAATATATTAAAAATTGACTGCTTTTTACCTTGCATTTATTTTGAAAAAAAAAAAAAATAAAAATAATAATAATAATTCAATATCAAAACATAAAAATTAATAAAAAAATAAGCAGTTTATTAACACAAAAACAAACGGACTTTTTTATATAAATTATCATCGGAAAAGGAAAAAGAATATTAGATCCCATGAGAAATTATATAAAAAAAACCTAAGTCAAAAAACCTTATCTGTCGTATTCAATGAAATGTGTATATATATATATATATATATATATATATATATATATATATATAGTAAGAGAGAACGAATTGAATGAGATGGAGAAAAAATGCATTTTTTCTCCTCATTCAATTCGTTCTCTCTTACTGCTTTCACTCGCTCACCCCTTTTCATTTTCTTCCTTCTCTCTCTTTCTCTCCCCGTCTTTCTTAATCTTTCCCTTTTTTCTCCCCTTCTCACTAAATTTTTTTATATTTCACCCCTATTATAAATTTGATACGTGGATTTTTTGTATGCGTGTAATTGAGTCGTATGTGAATATTGTGTGTGAATATCGTATGTGAATATCGTATACATGCATGAAAAATCCTGCTATCACATTTGTAAATGGTGAAATATAAAAGTTTGTAGAGATAGTGAGAAAAAGCGAGAATGAATGAGAGAGAAAGAGAGAAGAGAAAGAGAAGAGGTTAGAGAGAGAAAGGAGTAAGAGAGAGAAGGAGAATGAGCGGATGGAGTGGATGTCGTATGGGGAGTTATTCCGAACTTGCTCATATATTTGCCTATTGCTACAGGCAGTAGGGTGGTCAAATGACCCTACTTCACTTAGAGCAGTGGCGAGGCGGGGGGGGGGCTGCCGGATGAACGGGTCGCTTGGCAATAAGCCAATTGTGATTGACTTTCCGCTTTAAGATCCGGAAACCAAGTCAATAATGTGTGGATTACTTTTTTTTAATTTCGACACGAAATAATTGTCAACGAGCATTCTGTGATTTAGATTATAAAAAGGCTATCTTCAGTTAATTTGTACAGATATTAAATAAATAGGAATTAATGCATCATCATCATCGTCAACTTAACTGTTTCAATCGTCGGGGTCCGGGGACCTAGATGCTGAAAAACAGATAAACTCCTCAAGGATTATCTGTCGGTGATGGTTCTCGAGAGTTCCGGCTTTGTCATGTCCGTCCCTACTTTGATGTTGCCTAATCAGCTCTTGCGTTTCCGTTCCAACTTGCGGCCGCCTTCAACAGTGTCTTGCATGACGCTCGTACAGAGGTTGTTATCCCATGTGACGTGGCCAAATCATAATATCTTCCGACACTTAATAATGGCGAGAAGAGATTCCTGTCAGCCACCGAGACTTTTGAACTTTCTCCGGATATAGTCATTGTTTTCTTTTGCTCCCAGTAAGAGATGCGGGGTAGTTTTCTCAGGCATTTTTTTTTTTATCGAACGCCGGTATCCTTTTTTCTGCCTCAACCAGGAGTGTCCATGTTTCACACCCGTACCAGAAGGACGGAACGACCGGCGATTTGAAGAGCTAGATTTTGCTCTAGAAAGTGATGTTGCTCTTCCATATCCTTTCCAGTCTGGTCCTTGCTGATGTGGCTGTCGCGATCCATATGAATCCGCATTTTTTTAAGCATTTCACCCCTAGCAAGGTGGGAAGCCACTAGCACGAAAAGGGGTCAAAGAGGATTTGGAGCGAGAACATATAGGAGTGATAGAGGAAAGGATGAGGAGAAAGATAGTGGATAGATCAAGGCAACTGGAGATGCCGATTGACATTACATTTGAATTGTTGAAGGTTATAGCTATCAGGGAAACAGGAATAGGGCGGGGAGTTCCACAGGCGAGAGGTGCGAGATATGAAGCTATTGGAGTAGAAGAAGCGGCTATATTTAACAGTTTCAACAGTGAAAGGGTAAGAGCGGAGTGCCAGCGTCGTAGGACGCATGAATTCGAGAAGTCTTGGAACCAACGAAAGCAGCTCACCGGGGCAATTATCATGAAAGTATTTGTAAAAAAGACAGAGGGAGTCAACGGCACGTCTGTGAGAGAACGACTGCAGACGTGATGCTGCCAGATCAGGGCCAATTATATTGCATATCCGTCTTTGGATCTTATCAAGAACCCCGACGCAAACAGAAGTGGCTCCTAACCATATATGGCAGCAATACCTAATGCAAGGGCGAATGGTTGATTTGTAGATTTGAAGGATCAATTCTGGGGAGAAAAATTTCCTGGCGCGCATAGGGAGCAAACTTTCCTTGCGGTGGACAAAGCAATTGACTCAATGTATTTGTTCCATCTCAGGTCAGTAGACAACGTGAGACAGAGCAGCCGCCGAGTGGTGCTATCGGGAAGTTGAGCATCAGGCATTCTAATGGGGGGGGGGGGGGGTGCAGAGAAGGATCTCTGTCGTGATTAATAGAAAGCAGTTTTTTGGAGGCGTTAAAGTTAACCAGCCAATTCCTGCCCCAGTTCACAACCGATTGGAGGTCCTTTTCGAGACGAACGGCCAGGTTAGTTTTGTCAGCGACACTAGATTTGTTTTTGAGGCAGGAGTAAATAGTAGTGTCGTCCGCGTATATGCCTACTTGGGAATCAATGGCATCAGGAAGATCGTTGATGAAGATAAGGAACAGAATAGGGCCTAGGATTGAGCTTTGGGGGAACACCTGCGTTCGTGGGATAGGAGCTGGAGGAGAATCCGTTGAGAACGACCTTCAATTCACGGTTAGACAGAAATGATTGTATTAAGTCAAACAATCGACCTGCAATACCATAACCCTGGAGCTTGCGAAGAAGGCCAGCATACCAAACCCTATCAAACGCTTGGGAGATATCAAGGGCCACGGCAAGAGCTTCTCCGTTATTCTGAAGAGCTTGGTAGACAATTTCAGTGATGGCCGTAAGCACATCAGCTGTAGATCGGGCAAAGTGGAAGCCATGCATACGTCCCACAAAAGGGTTGATTGATTGAAATAGATCGACTTTAAAAAATTACAGAAGATCTACCCATCTTGAAATATCTCCATCTGAAATATTGGCTTTCGAAAGCCGATCTAAAATACAGATCTACATTACGAACTTAGGAAGCCATATACGAGTATCTATATGACGCAATTAGAATGTCATATACGAGGATCTATATTGCGCATACACAAGTTCATATACGAGTATGTATATTACGCACTTAGAAAGTCATATACGAGGATCTATATGACACATTTAGAGGGCCATGTACGAGGATCTATATGACGCACTTAGAAGGTCATATACGAGTATCTGTATGACGCACTGATGTCATATACGAGGATCTATATGACGCACTTAGAAGGTCATATACGAGTATCTGTATGACGCACTGATGTCATATACGAGGATCTATATGACGCACTTAGAAGGTCATATACCAGGTTCAATGGGACGCATTTAGAAGGTCATACGCAAGGATCTATATTGCGCACTTAGTCATATACAAGGATCTATATGATGCATATAGAAGGTTATATACGAGTATGTATATGACACACTTAGAAGGTCATATACCAGGATCTATATGACGCACTTAGGTCATATACGAGGATTTAAAAGGTCATACACGAGTATCTCTATGACACATTAAGAAGATCATATACGGGTATCTATATGAAGCACTTAGAAGCTCATATACGAGGATCTATATGATGCATTTAGAAGGTTATATACGAGGATCTATATGATGCATTTAGAAGCTCATATACGAGGATCTATATGATGCATTTAGAAGGTCATATACGAGGATCTATATGACGCATTTAGATGGTCGTATACGATGATGAATAAGTTCGTAGTTTGACACATCGTTATTAGTTGAATGTTGATCTGAGACTTTCATTTTATAATGTTCATAATGGAATGAAGTGCATTGACAAAGACAGAGATTATGCTGAAAAAATGAATATTTTTTATAAAATAAAAAAAGTTCTTTCAAGCTGCGATTTTTTTGTACCTACATCTGTATATATTCAGTTTCAGTAGAGACACACTTGCCAACAAAAGTATCCAATCAGATTCGTTTGCACTACATTAAAATGCTCAACTCAAAGTCGAAAAAATGCTTAGGTACTGGTATTTTTGCCACACGTACATCTAAGCAGTTAAATATTCGTCCCCACATACGCAAGGATAGACACGCGTTCCTACGCACAAGCACGTCCATAGGTCCTGAGTCAGAAACCGTTAAAACAATTGCAGACACAAGCAAATAAGTTTGCTCTCTTAATTCACTTAAATATTTGCAAAACTAAGCTAACTTAGTCAACATTCACAGGGCACGCAATTGTCTTAATAGCAATGTCATAAAAGATATGTGGCGTATATATCAGTAACTAGGAATTTTCTTCTCGCTAAAAATCAGGAAAAATGGGATAAAAAAAGATTAAACAATTGTCATCTTCTCTTTAACTCATATACTTTTATTATTAATATTTAATATTATTTTTCATTAGATTCTTTATATTCAGTAACTACTTGCGTCTTAGTGGCTTCATCGTCTTGATTGGGTTTAAATGATAAAAAAATATGTATTGCTATTTTAAAGCTAAACTCTGGAATAGGATACAAAAAAGGGATATTTTAAACATGGAAAGATAAAATAAACTACGAAGTAAGATAAAAATAGTCAAGAAATGAAAGACAATAGGTTGGCGCTAATGTTCCCAGCACTGTCCTTTTTTTTATTATTTCAACCCAAGCAAGGAAATAAAGCCACGAAGACGCAAGATATTACTGAGAGATAGAGAATATAAGAAAATAAAAGAACAAGAAAGAAGAAGAAATTAATTTATTATCCGTGTGAAGGCGGGTTTGTTGTCAGTGTAGGTACTTCATTATTCTAATATCCTTCCCAGATATGTCACTGTTGCTGAGCAGTTCCAACAGATCTTTGTGGAGTATCTTTTCAAACGCCTTTGCGCAATCAATAAAACATAGTTATACGTCCTTCTAACTCTGTATATTTCCCTCTGATAACATTCTGAGCATAAATATCGTAGTCCTTGTTCCAGTGTCTTTGATGAACCCAAACTGTTCTTGCTCGATTTCCGGTCTGATTCTGCTGCTGCGCTCTATTCATCAGAATTGGGATGATAAGTTTTGTTATAGGACTTATTAGGTTGATTGTCCGATGAAGTTCACATTCAATTGAGCCAGGCTTCTTAGACAGTGTTATGAAACTAAATCTACTTAGGTCCTCCGGTATATCATCACATTTATAGGTTTCATTTATTATTTTTTTTAATCTTGTTTATGACAAAATTATCACAAGCTGCCAGCATTTCTATTACGATTCTGTCTGGCCCTGCTACTTTGTTTCTGTTCAATTTGGCCAGTGCTGATTCCACTTCGGATTTTAATATTTCTGGCCCGTCGATATCTTTGTCTATTGCCAGTTGTTCTATTTAGACGTAGATGAGTTTTCCAATATATCCTTTCCATCTCTAAAGAATATATTTTTTTCTCTACTATCAGCGTTCAGCCCTTCGATTTTATCTGTTAATCAGCATTTATTTTCTCCTGTTGTTTCTCTGGTATCTGTCTATATTTCTGAGATGAGTTATTATGTACACTATTTACATTATTCGGACTACTGTTCTCATCTTTGTCGCCATATGTATTACAACGTTTCCGGCCTTCTTCAGCTGTTTGGAATGTCAAACTGAACCCTTTATTTTGCTCACTGGGGTATACTGTTCTAGTTCCACGTGCCATGTTTAATGGATATCAGTTATCAGTTATCTCCTGTTAATTCCCCTCTCCAAGTTCTCCACTGCCTTAACCGGGTATTGAACTCACACTCATTGGGTCCTATCACTGGATCTGACTAACGCCTTTATCCACTGTGCTATGTTTCTTTGCATATTTTTCTTTCTATTTCTGCACATTTTTCGTTGGGTCACTTCTCTTTAGCCTGCTTGCATTTCTTTCTTATTGATTTGTGTAGTGTTCTATATTCTGTTTGGTGTCTTGACATTACTTTCCATCACGTCGAGAATTTCACTTCTTACATCATTTTTTTTTTCTTCATTTATTTTCCTTTCGGATGATCCCGGTTGCTGATGTTGCTGTAGCTTCTCTTAATGTGTCTCACTACGAGTTTTCATTTTTATGCTTATGTCCTTCATATCTGCTTTTCACACTGTCCATATATTCCTCTTTCAAGTTAAACAACTAAACAAGCTTAAGCTATTCGTTGGCTTTCGTCTTTAATAAGTCAATAGCGGTTGACCAAAACATGTCTCGAGTTATCTTTTCGTTTTATTAAATTTGTGATGTCAACGAACACTCGTTGCAACTTTTGAAATGTCAAAAAAAAAAACTCGTTGCCAGTTTTGTAATGTCAACGAATACTCGCTGCCAGATTTGTAATGTCAACGAATACCGAATACCCGTTGCCACTTTTGTAATGTCAACGAACACTCGTTGCTATTTCTGTGATTTCAATGAATACTCGTTACCAGTTTTCTAATGTCAACAAATACTCGTTGCCAGTTTTGTAATATCAACGAATACTCGTTGCCACATTTGTAATGTCAACGAACACTCGTTGTCACTTTTGAAATGTCAACGAATAATCGTAGCTGCTTTTGTAATGTCAACGAATACTCGTTGCCACTTTCGTAATATCAACGAATACTCGTTACCAGTTTTCTAGTGTTAACAAATACTCGTAGCCAGTTTTGTAATGTCAACGAATACTCGTTGACACTTTTGAAATGTCAACAAATACTCGTTGCCAGTTTTGTAATATCAACGAATACTCGTTGCCACTTTTGTAATGTCAACGAACACTTGTTGTCACTTTTGTAATGTCAACAAATACTCGTTGCCACTTTTGAAATGTCAACGAATAATCGTAGCTGCTTTTGTAATGTCAACGAA
The DNA here is from genome assembly GCA_963932145.1 of Acanthosepion lycidas. Classification (NCBI taxonomy): domain Eukaryota; kingdom Metazoa; phylum Mollusca; class Cephalopoda; order Sepiida; family Sepiidae; genus Acanthosepion; species Acanthosepion lycidas. The sequence goes on along the minus strand of OZ010576.1, from coordinate 111,204,241 downwards.
TACTCGTTGCCACTTTCGTACTATCAACGAATACTCGTTACCAGTTTTCTAATGTCAACAAATTTTCGTTGCCAGTTTTGTAATGTCAATGAATACTCGTTGCCACTTTTGAAATGTCAACGAATACTCGTTGCCACTTTTGTAATGCCAACGAATACTCGTTGCCACTTTTGTAATGCCAACGAATACTCGTTGCCACTTTTGTAATGCCAACGAATACTCGTTGCCACTTTTGTAATGCCAACGAATACTCGTTGCCACTTTTGTAATGCCAACGAATACTTGTTGTTACTTTTGTAATGTCAATGAATACTCGTTGCCTCTTTTGTAATGCCAACGAATACTTGTTGTTACTTTTGTAATGTCAATGAATACTCGTTGCCACTTTTGTAATGCCAACGAATACTCGTTGTTACTTTTGTAATGTCAATGAATACTCGTTGCCACTTTTGTAATGTCAACGAATACTCGTTGTTACTTTTGTATTACTCGTTGTAGTAGAGACTTTGTAATTGTAGATACAATAATAGTAACGCCTTCAGACAATATTGGTATCAAACGCCCTCGAATAACACTCGCACTAATACTACTTGCTCGATAATACTCGCTCGATAATAACCACCGAACCGTAATCGGTGTAGTGATCAATATAGAGAAATAGTATAGTGAATAGTACAGAGAATAGTGATCTGTAAAATAATAGAGGATAGAATAGAAATTGTGATCGTTTAGACGTCACGCTAATTCCCATATATAAATTTCCGTTGTCATCAAATGGTCTACTTATTAGAAATGGAATCGCCTTTGTTTGCTCTCTGGTGATCTATGTTCAAAGACCAGTGTTAGTAGCGACATTTTATTCCTATATAACAATTAATAAACCGGACAAAGCAAGACCGTGAGATATAAAACTATTTGAATTCTAAGATTATAAATTTCTCCCATTATGTTTTTATTAGTATTCTTTGTCTTAATGATTTTTTAATTATTTTTATTACTGTATTTCAAGTCGAATACCTTCCGACAGATAAAATAATTAAATATATTATGTATATACCTTTACACACACTAGGGTGTTAAAGTTTTACAATTTGAAAGTCATAGAGAATATGATAGTTATTAGTCAAAAACGTTAATTTTGTTAAATGAAAGTAAATTTTTTTTGACATTAATTTCACTGGGCAAACAGCTAAACTTCAGCTATTTTTCAGGTAATTTCATAATTCCTCCTAGAACATTTTATTTTACTCAGCAAAGAACTGGTTAAGGTGACTTTGGCAGTCTCCTCCAAAAGAAAGTTATATTCTTTTTTAAGGAAATTCTTTAAAAACCGGAAGAAATGATGATTCTGTTGAATACAGCAAATGAATAAAGACAAAGAAAAAAAGAAGCATGCTATCTAGCGTTATCCTGATTGAATATGTAAGTCCCTTAGACACCACTTCCGACTATGGGGGCCACATCTCTCAACATGCTAGGCATTGCCGCTGTTGACTACGTAACAAGTAGGTTCTTAAGGGGATCGAGTTGATAGCTCCATGCCCAACCGGTTTTAAAATCAGAGTTTTTCATCTTCTCGACTGGTTGTCAAGGCTTAAAATCCTAGTCTTCCTTACTATTTAACCCCTAGTTAGGGGAGAAGAAGAGATGGATTGATATCTTTCCCAAGCATGAAAAAGCATTGTAACTTACTGGAATTCGAACAAGGCAGACCAATTTCTCGCTCTGAGCCGTTAAACATTATATCACCTGCACATTAATTCTGATGGATTTTCTCGTTTATTGTTTTCATTGGTTTTAACTGCAAGTGTTACTTGTTCAAATGAAGGGACTAGATTTCCGCAAGCAGCAGAGGAGTCCTTTCTAATGTCGCTCTGTATACATCATTCTTTGGATGGAGGCCAGATTTTGTCGTTGCAAAGTATCTCATTTTTAATAGCCTGGCACCATTTCTTTCCAAAATAAAACATTTTATTTAAAAATAGTTTGTTACCCACGAAAATAAAGTCGAATCGATATTTTTCGTTTACTTTATATGGAAGCTACACATCATATCGACTAATATAACCGAACTAGTGCAGCTGATTTTCAATCGCCTGTTTTAGATATTTTGAGTATGTGTTGTGGAGTTATTTCGCAGTGGAGGCTTGTATTTGTACTAAATCGGTCCTAAATAGTTCGACGTACAAAACGTTAGGAACTTGATATAATAGGTATTACGCAGAGTAGTCTTGTTGTAGTCGCTGACTACTTTCGTATTCGACTAACTGTCGACTACTGTCGTCCGACATCCACTAGTATTTAGTCACCCCCCACGAGGGTATTATGTGGCACAAGGCCGGTTTAACGTGGGATCTCCGAGGCCGTGGGCTCGGCCAAAAATATACCCGTTGAATCCGTATAAACGGGTTAGGGTCGGTTTACCTTCCCTAACGAGACTCTGCCCTTCGGTGTAGCCTCGTTCGGGTCCTCCCAGCCCGAAGACAGAGAGTTCAACCGTTCAGCCGGTCGTCTGACATCGACTAGTATTTAGTCACCCCCCCCCACGAAGGTATCATGTGGCACAAGGCCGGTTTAACGCGGGATCTCCGAACCCGTGGGCTCGGCCAAAAATATACCCTTTGAATCCCTATAAACGGGTTCAGGGTCGGTTTACCTCCCCAAACGAGAGTCCGTCCTTTGGCGTAGCCTCGTTCGGGTTCCTCCCCGCCCGAAGACAGAGAGTTCAACCGTTCAGCCGGTCGTCCGACATCGACTGACCGTCGCTTCTCTTACTACTCCTACTTATATTAGGTAGGAGCGTCTATTAACTATAGAATAGTTGTGTTTCCCCATAACAGTATGCGGGCTTTCTTTATTGCCCTATAATATAGATTATTCTCAAGAAATATTTTCATTTGATTGATATAAACTACATCTGATCAAACCGATTTCAATGCGAAATCTCTTGCTGAATGCAAACTTTTTTTTAAGCATTTCCCCCTAGCAAGGTGGGACACCACTAGCACGCAAGGGGTTACAGAGGTGTTGGAGCGAGAGCAGATAGGAATGATGGAGGAGAGGATGAGGAGAAGGGTAGTAGATAGATCAAGGCAACTGGAGATGTCGATTGACATTACATTTGAATAGTTGGAGATTAAAGCTCTCAGAGAAACAGGAATAGCGAAGGGAGTTCCACAGGCGAGAGGTGCGAGACATGAAGCTATTGGAATAGAAGAGGCGACTACATTTAACATTTTCAACGGTGAAAGGGTGAGAGCGTGATGCCAGCCTCATAGGATGCTTGAATTCGCGAAGTCTTGGAACCAGCGAAAGCAGCTCACCGGGGCAATTACCATGAAAGTATTTGTAAAAAAAGACAGAGAGAGGCGACGGCACGTCTGTGAGAGAACGACTGCAGACGAGATGCCAGATCAGAGCCATTTATATTGCATATCCGTCTCTGGATCTTATCAAGAACCGCAAGGCAAACAGAAGTGGCTCCAGTCCATATATGGCAGCAATACTCCATGGAAGGGCGAATGGTTGATTTGTAGATTTGAAGGATCGATTCCAGGGAGAAAAAATTCCTGTGCAACTTTCAAACCACTTTTGACATGTTTGATCATTCGCAGAACCTTCTCTATAAACTGTACAAATTTCTTTTTTGTTTAAGTTTTAATCGCTGTTAATTTTCTCAGAATGCAAAAGAAACAATGCATCGAAAATAGGGCTTACTTTCTTTCATTTTCAATATGAGAATCAATAAAGACAATATACACCAATTTCGAGAATTAAAAACTGAACGCTGATATGACAGCCGCGATAAAGCGAACTTATTTCAAGTTTTTTGATCAAATACTGATGTTATTTAAGAAGAAAAACTGAACAGATTTTTGGTTGTCCAATATATACACTCATTCATAGACTTGTCCATACGTACACATACACACACAGTTACATATTGGTGAGCACGTGCACATTCAGGGTACGTACAAGCTGAGCATACACGTGAATATTTACATATACAATATGCACGTGCCCACCATCGCATGTTTATATATGCACTTACGTACATGTATATACATTTATAGAAAGGCTTATATAAACACCTAAATATTTAGAAAAAATGAAACACATCTTTCTGCTAATCAAACGTAAAAGGAAAAATAAAAAGATTATTATTAATCCGGAAATGCAAAACAAACAATTTTATGTAATAAAATATTGAAGATAAATTTTAATTTGCTGACTGGAAAAAATGGCAATTGACACGAGTTGAAATAAAAAAAAAAGAAACAAAACAATTTTTTGTTACGTTTATTTTTCAAATTTTAGATCCGTTTTCAACCTTTTGGTTAATACTCGTACAGACGACTATAAACTATTTAAAATGCGTATAAAATGTTTGGTAAATTTGCAGATTAAGCCCCGGAAAACAATTGTAATGAAAATTTCCATTCTGCTGTGAAATTGCCTGATTAATTACAAAATAACAATAAAAGTTTGCGGAAGAAAACCGTTTAGGAGTTATCGACAATATAAGTTCGGCCTTATTCGCACCTATACCGGCTGCCATTACTGGCGTTGTTTACATACGTTTTCCTGAATAAATAATGAGCGGTGCAACTATACTGAACGGTCGTTAGTCACAGAATCTGGGAGAAAGCGTATAATCTGGCGTGATGATTGGCTGAAGAAGACCAGTACAATCAAATCCTCGGTCACGATGACTTGCGATTTCGGTCTAGCACAACCATCGACTGATTCCGAACACTTTTGTCTACCCAATTTCACTAATATGGCTTCAGTCAACTCACAGTATAATTTCCAGGAACTTACCAATTTTGCCGCATGCTGGTACCATTTTCTGGGAGTGATATTTTCAAGACGTTACTTTCTTAGCAAATCGATCGACCATGGTGAAATTCTAGGGTTTTGTGGTCGGAACGTAACATTCTAATCTCTTAGCTACGCGCTTACATCACTTATAGCGATTTACTAAGCGTAGCTTAGATGTGACACAAGGCTGAAAGTATGGAGCACATAGTGAGGACCGAACTCACAATTCTTTCAGAATTAATCTAACACATCGCTTATATGATACACATAAATAAATAAGCGCAGTGTTCTTTAAAATCCTGAAAAAAACTTTCCTCTGTGACGCAGGGGACATTAACGCTTCTGAATATCACTCCAGAGTGCTAAAAAAAAAAAAACTCAAATAAAAAAAAACAAAAAAAACTCTCAACTGTTTCTCTACATATCTAATCCGGCTGTGCAAAAAAAATTATTTGTTAATTTGGTAAAATATAAACAGGCATAGTTTCTCGCTTGAATTTAATAAAACTTCAGTGCCTGTATTTCTGAGATGGGGCATTGTAACTATTTACACTATTGACATCGTTCGGACTTTTGTCCCAGCGGATAAAAGCATTGGTTGGGTAATTCAAAAAGTGACTTGATCCAAAGAGATGTGGGCTAAATACCTTGGTGAGTTGAGTTACTAAAAGAAATTGACTGGTACTTCGATCCCTCCCCATGCAACAAAAAAGCCATGACACGTAGAATTAGAACAATCTACTCCCGTTTTCTAAAAGGGTTCGTTTCGAAATTCCAGCATATATCACCTGAAGAAAAACGTTTGCGTTTTCTCTCTTGTTTTTAGCATATACACTGTTCTCTCGGTGGAACAACTATAACCTCTTCCCCCTCTCTCTCTCTCTCTCTCTCTATATATATATATATATATATATACATATATATATATATATATATATATATATATATATTAGTGAACACAGAAGTCAACACTTAGAGGCAACAGTCTGTTTCAGGCTAGATGCAATCCTCAGGCCAGCAGTAGCTTTTATATTTACACACGCTCTATCTGTGATATTGAGCACTTTATCCCATAAATATAGCACATCTTAAGAATATATTTCTTCATATATATATATATATATATATATATATATATATATATATATATAGACACGCACACATATATATTTTAGGTTGGTGCAAAAATAATGTTGTTTTCTCACATAGTAACATATGTGAGAAAATGACATTATTTTTGCAACAACCTAATATATATATATATATATATATATATATATATATATATATATATATATATATATATATAAAATTAGTCTGGAAATAATTTATTATATTGGAAAAATAATCTACCAAGGGCAATGGGTAATGGAGCTTGAAATATATATATATATATATATATATATATATATATATATATATATATATATGTGTGTGTGTTTGTGTATATATATATATATATATATATATATATATATATATATATATATATATATATATGAAGAAATATTGTCTTAAGATGTGCTATATTTATGAAGTGAATTCACTTGAAATTGCTTCCCTTAGGATTTCACGCACTTTTAAAAATCTGTCTGCAAAATCCCTTTTCGGCATTGTTCTTACTTGCCTCATTCATCTCATTCGCCGTTTGAAATTTCCTTTTCAATACCGATTTTAGCTTTGGGGTAAAAAAGGGAAACGCAGCAAATCAAATCTGCGCTGACGGAGGAAGGTTGACAGACAGAAGTGCAATGCGATGTTTTACCAAAAATGAACCTGGAAGACATAAAGAATGGTTATGCCCGCTCACATTCTGTATAGTCTGTGGAAGAATTATCGTCTTGTCAGTCAACATTTTGCCTTCGTTTTCATTTTGTTGCAATCTTCACGCATTCAGTATTTCTATATATGGTCATGTCTTCCATATTGTGAATTGGTTTCAATGGTTTCAATGGTTTCTCAAGCATTTTACCTGGGATGACTCATTAGCAAATCTATGTTAAGCTTTCGAATAGTTACCACAGACGAATCGCCAAGTTTCAAGCAAAACTTGATGCATATTTGTGAAACGTGACCTATATTTATGAATGCAACGCAACAGAGTACACAAGTTTACTTAATGCCATCACACTTTCGACTGAGTATATGGAAGACCGTGTACGCATGCGCTGTCAGAACCACTCTCATTGCTGTGCCATCATGTTATGTTAAAGCCGCTCAACTGGTTTCGTGATGTATGGAGTGTTGTAGAAGGACACCAATGTAGGTAAAATGGTAAACATGCAGAAGACACAATCCATTGAAAATGCATTTAATGAGCAACTTTGTTATTGACAAATAATATTCGAGGAATATTGACTTGTGCCAAAACTGGATTTGTCAAATACATATCAACACGCATACTCGTGCATGCAGTATGATAACCAGAAAATAACTTTGCAAAATATTTCAACTGCTGGAATTTTTAACAGTCGAAGTTATTTAAGCAATTTCCATTCACTTGACGGATCTCAGAAATATCAAGAAAACGACTTCCGCTTTGCTCCCTCCGGCATTAAGACCACACGGTGGAAAGAACTAACCGGTGAAAAATTGAATCTTAGGAAACTTCGTGAAAAAATAGTGACTTTATACAGAAAGAAAAACCTAACATTATGCAAAAAGAAAAGTTTGATTAAAAATATATTATTATACTTTCCATCTTTTTCAATATTGAACCGATTCGTGTTGACATTTAATTTTATACATGTAAGCCTTGCAGTTTAACATAAGTAAATTAAAACAAAAAGAAAGTGTTTATGTACCCTGTTATATATATATATATATATATATATATATATATATATATATAGAGAGAGAGAGAGAGAGAGAGAGATTAGGAGTTAGGAAATAAAATCAGCAAAATATTCATTCACTCTAATGAGTACATATAGCAACTGAGGGAAAACCTTCACTTAATAATGATGTTTGTGTTTTAGTTCTGACGACATTTAAACCATGTTATCTTTGAACCCGACGACATTTGAACGCGACTACATTTGAACCCGGCTATATTTGAACCAGATTACATTTGAACAAGACTATTATTTGAAACAGGTTAGAGTTGAACACTACTGCATATGAAATTGATTATATTTGAACGGCACCACATTTGAACCGCATTTCAACCAGACTAAATTTGAACCCGACTACATTTCATCCAGACTAATTTGAATCCCAATATATTTGAAACAGATTACGCGTAAACCTTACTACATTTGAACCAGATTATATTTTAAACTGGTTACATTTGAAACACCGGTTCCGTAAGATCACATCAGTAAAGAAACGTCAAGCCTGATCAGTATCTAGATGGATGTGGTGCTTGGAAATACAAAGTGCTGTAAACTTGGATGGGCGGGTGGTGTAATGTATAATGTTTTGGATTTAATTGAAGAGCCGAGTTCTAATTCCCGTTAGGTTCGTTATATTCACTTACGCGAAAATATCCTTGAGAAAGATATGAATCCACCTCGTCTCTCCCCCGCTATGGACCAATTAATAAGTCTTGTATTACTAAACGAAGATTATCTCCAAAAGATTTCTTAGGATTTAGAAATATTTTCTGGCTGTAAATAACCTGTAAAGCTTTGAAAACGATTCAGTCAATAAATACATTTGAATCATTACATTTGAACCAAATTATATTTGAACCAGATTAATTTTGAAACAGACTAAATTTGAGCCACATTACACTTGAAGCTAATACATTTTCACTGGATTACATTTGAACCTGACTGTACTTGAACCCGACTAGTTTGAACCTAATTTGAACCAGGTATAAGGAACAAGCTTTTGGCTTTATTTATAGCTTAGTTTGCTGCTACACGTCATTTTTGGCAAAAGATTTTATAACGGGAAATCATTATGCTTATCCATTGTTATTTGCTTAAATAAGTTTTGTATTCATTATGTAAGTTGTGTATTAACAATCAAGATCAAAGAAATTGAGAGTAATTTTTACCCTTTACCAAAATAATTTTGAAATTTTTATATTCTTTGCACAAATAATCTAGGAATTTTATATAATCTATTGTCACGTATAAGAAAGAATTCGTTTTTAAATCATTAAAAGTAAAAATAAAAAGCGATGTATTAGCGGTCTCGTCTCTCTTTTAAGTAGATTAAATAACCACCGTACATATAAATAAGATGGCTGTATTTTTTGTGTGAAAACAAACATTTCGAATCAAGAAAGTGTTTCGGGAGTGGGATATATTTCTCTTTTTTTTCATCCTGAAGCTTCAGTTGTTGTCCTCTTGTCAGTAGCGGGTTGACTCAAAATTGTTTCTGTTTCCTTAGATTAATCTAGAAATAAAATCGAAAACGCAAACAATTAATGTTCTTGGAAATGAAGAATACTTCCAGTTTCCAGTTTTCCATTATAGGCATTTGTATATACGTGATATACTAACACCTTAACACAACTGAAGGAAGGACTACAACGGCTGAAAGAAAGAAATGTTATATACGCATTGTTCCCAATGAGATTTTATATATCGGAATATTATACTAGATATTATATACAAATGAGTATATTCTTGTCACTATTTGTCACAGAAAAACAAATAACAGAGAAGAAGCAATGTGAAGGGGTGAAAATCAAGGTAGTTTTACTTGTAATATTTCCCGAATGAAAAACGGCCATGTTTGCTTGTTCCTTGTTGGGACCATATGCTTTCCTCTGTTTCCTAACCAGCGCGTTCAGTCATGTCTTGCTTCTTCGCAGCCTGATCAGTAACTGGGGTTCGTTACTCCACGAACTGAGGTTATGTACCGACCATAACGTGAACCTCGTGAAGTCACTCTAACAAAAAGGAGATAATCGGCCTCTGCATGCCCACACTATTATTATGACTTTTAAAAAAATATTATATATCAGATATTCTTAAAACCTGTAGCAAGACGACATTCCGTAGATCACCTGTTGTCAGTGTTGGTCTTCGCCGGATTCCCGATATTAGTCGATTTGCTAAGCGAAATAACTAATAAAGAAATAACTATAATATTTCAATGCTAAAAAGATATTTATTCAGCATAATTTCAAGTCTTGTAGAATGAGATATACTTTGAAGATTGGAAAAAGTTTTTTTTCTAATGCCAACAATTAAGGTCTCAAACGCGTAAATACTCTTGACAACGGTTTGAATTTATATTCTACCACCCGCAGCTATATGTTAAATAGCAGGGTAGACTGGCTCCAATAGTCTTAGTTGGCAACCAGTCTATCGCTGAAAGAAACGGTAGCCTATTACGGAAAATGTTCCGCCTATCCAGTCAGGAATCGAAAGAAACATGATCACCCAAATGTGTATCACGTATGACACTTAAGAGACTGAAGGTTCAAACAGACGAAAATGAAAGATAATGATATCAGAACAAAATAGATACATAGTTACATAGATAGATAAATATGAACATACATACATACATATATATATATATATATATATATATATATATATATATATATATATATATATATATATATTTATATATATATGTATATATATAGTTGGTTGTGTTTTTGTATGTTTCTATGTGTATGCGAATATAAATATATATATGTGTGTGTCAGTGTGTGTGTATGTATGTATGATTGTGTGCACATTTATGTGCTTGTATGTATAGGTGCGTATATGTGTATATGCTTATGTTTATATATATATGTGCATGCATGTATGTATGTGTATATATATATAGATGTGTGTGTATATATGTATATGTGTATGTGTTGTCAATGCATATATATATATATATAGATGTATATATATTTTGTCGTGTGAGTGCTTGTATATTTGTTGCATATTATGTATGTATATATTGTGTTTGTATATATTATTGTATATTATGTATGTATATATATGAAAGTATGTATAGATGCATGTGTATACTTTTAGGTTTATATTTTCATATCGATATGTATTTTTTATTTTTATTCATATTTATATATATATATGTATGCTTGTGTGTATGTGTATGCGTCTATATGTGTGTATGTATGTATATATATGCTTATATATATATATATATATATATATATATATATATATATATATACGTATATATGTATATGTGAGTATGTATGTATATGCATATGTACGTAATTTTATATTTTTATTCACTTAAAATGGTCTATTCATTATCACTTTATTTATTTAAGAGAAAAAATATTTTAAAAAATATTTTTTTTTTAATTTTTAAAAAAAAAATAGTTTTTGAAAAAATATTTTTTATATTAGTATTTTTTATTACTATTAATTTCACAATCACCAAGGTTTTTGGAAATTATTGTGCTATCATTACTTTTATGCTGATCGGTGTTATGTATTTTTCTGGTTTTATATATATATATATATATATATATATATTATAGCCGTTGGTCCATCTTGAATGCATTGTACAGTGTAATCCGGATATAAGAAAGTTGTGAGGACCGGAGAAGTCTCTTATATCCGGGTTACTCTTATATCCGGCTTTGGTCTATTATATATACATTAACACAGGCTCTAATTTGGGACCAGATAAAATCTCTCTTTTATCCGGGTTTCTCTTATATCCGGGTCTCTTATATCCGGGTTACACTGTACTATTATTATTTTTGCGATAATTGGTGAGATTATGTATTGTTCTTGTCTTGAGTTTATTTCACAGAATTGTGACATTAGCGTACTCTCAATGTATTAGGTTGGTGCAAAAAAATAATGACGTAATAATGTCGTTTTTTGACGTTAAAAAATACGTCAAAAAACGACATTATTACGTCATTATTTTTTTGCACCAACCTAATATTTTCCTCTTAGTGAATCCTTTATCAAACTGTCCAGATGTTCAGTCATTCAAATGAAAAAGTTAACTGTAGTCGAATAAAATACATCATCGAATGTTTATAGCAGCATCGGTGACAAATCCCTCGCTTTATTGAATTTCTGTGCACAGGTGTTGTTTACTATCATAATAAATTATTAAACTTGGTGTATGATAATTGTCCCTGCCACAAAATCTTTAATATCTAAAAAAAAAACCCACTAAACTAATTGAGTTTCTTTTTCTAGGTTTTCACGTTTAGCCATTTTGACATCATTTGTTGTATGACTGAAAAACCCTTTGAGTTATTCAGTTAGAAAGAGAACGAATTAAAATCTCTTTTGGTCAGCCTCAATTGAGCAATGGTGAGAGGAGAAAGATCATTCATACTCTTGCTCCATCTTCAAAGTTCATTCAAGATCTATCAAGAGATCGGTGAATAAGTTTAAGAAAAAAGAACAGTAGAGAGTAAAACTGGATCAGAAGGTCCCAACGGAAAGAAGGATCATCATTTCATCTTAGACCTAATACATTCTTATTGTTCAAAGTAAAGTGCCATAGGCTTATAAAATCCTCGGAGAATTCCAGTAAGATATTTTTAATCATTTCTAAGATACAACGGTTCAAAGTTTGATCTAACAATTTTCATGCTACACCCGGTATTTCAACCAGTTTCTCCGTCTTTGTTGCTCCGATCATGGAATTTCGGTTATATGCTCTCGTTAATAATGAAAGGCACTGATAGAGCGCTCACCAGGTTCACTAGAAGCCTTGTGCTCAATTCCTTGGTCAAGTAGGTGTAGAAATATATATTATTTCAATTGAGAAACAGCTCAACATCAGAAAGAAGAAGAATCAACTTAGAAATCTGAAAATCCCAAGGAAAGACACCAAACAGGGGAATGTCAAGAAGAAACACACATGGATGTAATAAAGGGTTCCGTTGATCAGATATGATTAGATAATCCCAGAAGTCTTGACCTTTATTTTTGTTAATGCTACAGGACCTAGGAGATCATTGCTTTTTACGGATTCTGTCTGTTTAATATCTGTGAACAGTCATGCTTCTAATTCATAATTTTCCTTCTCTTAGGCTGGTTGCCATATAGAGTTAGAGAGCCGAGTCTATCCTACTATTTAATGCATATATGGGGGTCAGAGAATATGTGTTCATGCATTATCTAACGGCGTGAGTGCCAAAGTGAATGCAAATCCAGAAATTGAACCTGGCACGCCATTTTCTCTGCCGATAATCTTTACGCTATCCTTTGGCACATTGAACATTTTGTGCTAAATTAAGCTAAGTTTTTAAATATCTGTTTAGAACGTCTTAGCGCAGATTAGTTGCTAGTAGGATAATCTCTTAAACATTTTTTAATGTCATATCCCTTCAGGATAAGACAGAGGCGATCATGACTCACCACAGCTTCCTTTTATTTCTTATCTGTGAATCGCCATAATTTCTTGGGAAAGATTCTTCCGTAGTTTCCCGTTTTTCAATTCAGAAAAGCCTTTCTCAGAGTCGAGCTGTTAACCAATCTAAAGAGCTCGGTTTACCTGCTTTTTTTACTCATAGCTTCAACTGATGGATTTATAATTTTTTTAGTAGCATTATAGCAAAATTGAACGAAACAGACAAGGCTAGAATTGAAACCAGCTTTGCCGATTTGTCTTCTTGTGCCGATAGCCTTTACGCTACCCGCATAACCAATACTACCATTACTAATATTGGACCACACTGGTTATCTCAACATGGGTTGCCTTCTCTACGTCCTCCTTTCCCATATATTCGATATTGCAAGCCTGTCTCTACTCTATCGCTATTTCCATCGGAAATGCTCAGATGAACTCCATACTTTATTTCCAGACATTTAGAGTAAGGACACGCCATGCCACTTCTAGAGTGTTGAATCTACCCTATTTTCTCCATACTCCAAACGTAAAAAGAAAATTCCACATATTTTTCCCGTTTTATAGAACAGACTCCCGCGAAGGTGCTTCCTTGAACACTACAATTTAAACGCTATAAATCAAGGATCAATCTTTATATGACCACCTTATTTTTATAATCTTCACTTCTTACTACGTTCTCTTTCATTCATATCACCCGCCCCTTTCATCATTACCATTTTGACTTTAGCCGTCCACTTTTTAGTGACTCACGAACGTTGTACTGGGTGAATTTCGGATAAAGAAAGAAAATATATATACGTCTCTCTGTAGAGCATTGGTTAAAAAGTTGGTATCGCTGTCCATAATTATTTCAGTGAATCCGATTTTCTTTCCGCACTTATAGCCTTGTGCCGAACCGTTAATCTGTTAATACATAATCGCGTAATTCGAAACTGAGATCAGTTTTAGAATAACTTTAAACGTAGACATCGATAAGCTTAACATGTGTTTTATAGGTGTTGTCAAGAATACTAATTTATCAGATTTGATATGCCCTGTCGGCTGGAGCGTCAGAATATACCGAATGGATCTCTGACGAGGGGTAAGACACCCCCCGCCGCCAAATGAGGCGTCCTGGGTAAGACGATAAACTATATCCAACAGCAAAGCCTCTGGCCTTTGAGGAGTGTATAACCACCTCTTAATTGCTGGTGTTCCCAGGTCCACGCTGTTCCGGGGTGGTAGCACCTGTTAGGATCCCAGCTATGGGCAAAATAGTTAACCCCCAAACTGGGGTCAAAACACTATGAAAGTGTAAAAATAGGTTTTAATACCATCAGTACATTTTTATGAAAAATTATTACCAGCAATGAATTTTTGAAGAAAAATACTATTACCAGTAATACATTATTATATACTAGGTTATTAGTATTAGGTTTTCTCACATAGTAACATATGTGAGAAAACGACATTATTTTTGCACCAAACTAATACCAGTAATACATTTTTTCGAAAAAAAATATTACCAGCAATACATTTTTGAAGGAAAAAAAAAATTACCAGCAATAAAAATCTTGTCGTCATTAAAGAACCCATTGAGGTTGATATGCCGTTAAGCAAAACAAAACAAACAAGTCTGATTTGTTGAACGTTTTCAGATAGTTTTATTGAACATGTGCACATGTTAGTACTTCTTATGCCCATTCTACGAAGTCGTTCTTTGCAGACTGACCACATATTCTCGATTGGATTTAAATCAGTGACGTTTCCGGGCCAACCTATAGTACTTTGATTTGATCATTGGTAAGGCTTGCCAGTGTGTTTGTGCAGCGTTACAAATTTCGTACACCGCCTTGGAGTAAGGACCATCGCAAACAATGGTCGTAGGACAACTAATCGACAGTCGAGACAATAGTGTCTGGACGTGATAAAAATCTGATGCGATCACGGATGACGCAATATTTTTCAAGGCCAAACAAATTCTATTATACACCCCGAAATAGATTCATATTACTGCACACCACTGCAAATGACCTAATCTGAGGCAAAAATAGAAATCCATTATACCATGTCACTCCAGTGGGTCTAAAACTGATGTATGATGAAAGAAAGAAAACTAAAGCGGTTGTTTCAGTTAATTTGCACAAGGAATGTATGTGGCATAGACGTTGGTGACTTACGGTCGGGATTGTCTATTTCAAAAACTGTTGATCCACTAGGATTTTTTTTGCGCAATCTTCTCTATGGTGTATATAAAAAGGTCAGGTAAAGAAAGAAAAATTCCAATCAGCGGCAATTGTGTGGGCGGAAGTTTTTTCTTGATGAATGATGTTGGGGGAGAATGGCCCGACTGGTTTACTCTTTACAACGGAGGCATACAGAAAAGAAAGTCTGAGAACGCAACACGTCGAAACTTGAAATAGTTGAGCTTTAACGGAAGAGCACACCATTTGCCGCTCATGCTCAGGTAAGAACAAGAAACTTTTGTTACCTTTTTTCTGCTTTCCATTAGCGTAGTTGATATCAACCTACAAGAGAGTGATGCGTTGCGTCTTCTCGTGCTAACTTACTCAGATGACATGAAGTGAAAAGACTATATTGAATCCATTGCTATGTTAGTTGCTAAGAAAGTTGGTTCACTGTGCTGTGTTTTGCTAGACATTTTTCTCCCCCAAATCTATTTTATATCTATAAATATACCATTCGTCTAGGCTTAGAATATGGCTGCAACATATGTTTTGGAATGGCTGCTTTATATCTAAAGATCCTTGATAAAATCCAAAGAAGAACCAGCAATATTACGGGTCATGATCTGCTACATCGGTTTCAGTCACTTTCCCACCGCGGTAAAGTTGCTCCCCTCTAACTTTCCTATAAATATTTTCATGGTAATTGTTAGAATGTTGAGGTATTATGGTGGATGTTGTAAGAATGGTAAGTAAACGTTGTTTTGGTGTGAGATATATTGTGGTGTAAGGAATATTGTAGTCTGCTTGAATCAGTGATTGTAGCTAGCTAAGTTTAATGTTAAGACAGAAGAAGACCATCTTTTCCCCCATTCTCTATTTTGGTCTTGTCCCACATTTCTGTATTTTAAACAGAATGAATAATGCTCTTCGCTATGGTGCCAACGCTCTTTGAATTTAAGCGCAGTACAAGACTTACGAAGGGGGCCTCAACAATTCACATTTGGCAAAATAAGTTCTATGCTAACAGTTTCTTTTCTTGCACTTCTCGCTTGTGGAACTCCCTTCTGGTTCGAAGCTATCCAGTCAAATTTAATCTTCAAGAATTTAAATGCAATGTCATTCGCTATCTGCTGTCCTCCTGATTACTCTTTCTTCTCTCCTTTCAACTGTTTGCGATAACTCCAAAGTTGTTCTTTGCCTCTTATTTCCATCATCTTTTACACAAATACAAGCCATTAGTGTGAAATAAACATAAGCAATTATCCAAAGTAAATTTCTTGTAAAACAGAAATTTCAAATCATTTACATATCACCCAAATAATTCAAATATACACTTCAAAATGGTGTCCGGATATGCGGGATTCCGGATATGAGACACTCCGGATATGAGACACTCCGGATATGAGGGATTCTACTGTGTTAAGTTTACAAATTAAGAGTACAACAGGAATTTCTATAAAGATGTCTTTAATATTTTTATTAATTCTGATTTTCGTTAACATGAATAATTCATTAATATATCGAACTTATAACTGAAGTTTGATCAAATTTTCAACATTGCTGAAATTTTATAAAGTTGAACCGAGAGTCGACCCCATAGCTATGCGGTCAATCAGTGTATAAATGTTGCAATAATGATCATATTAAGCACTTGTACCCACTTAGTCATATATACCGACCAATTGGGCACTTCGTCGTGGTGTAATAGCAAGCCTGTCTCGCAGATCAGTTACAATTGAGTAGTGATTTCGGTCTTGTGCCACGTCAATGCTACGCTATGTAAATAACTAAAAACTTATGGGTTATATTTTTACTGGATTTAATATTTAGGGAGCATCTGCTTACAACAGAATTAATTAATTTTACTTTTAATTTCTGTTTATTATCAGAAATGTTGTTTCAGTTATTTTTCAAAAATTCTTTAAATTTAATTTTAATTACACGTCCACAATAAGGCTTGGGAAATTATTGTTAATAATGATCTGTAAATGCTGCCCAATGTCTATACAATCAGGTATTTATATGGAAAGGACATTAAAATAATCCCAAACTAATGCATAATTCATATATATCATAACTGATATTATTATATCGAGCATATAATATAAGTTAGATAAAATTGTTGACGATTTTATTTTTTAAACGAACAATACTGAAATTAGATAAAGTTGGACCGAGAGGCGACCCCATAACTATGCCATTAATAAGAGTGTAAATGTTACCATAATTATCATGATAAGCATTTATTCCTAGCAGGATAGAAGATTGCATTGAATTTTCGGTCTAATATTGTGGTGGAACAAATATTTATATGCATTTTTATTATTATATCTAGAGTTTCTTTGATTAGAAAAGTGATTTTCGATATGTAACGAGGCTAGATTGGTTTTGTTAGTTTTTTTTTTTTTTGTGCAGCGGTAGAAATTTGTTAGTAAAACGAGCGCTAATTTTATTTGGGGATTAGGGTAAAAATTAAAAACTTTGACTTTTTTCTGAATATTTAAAAAAGTAGACCTAAGCTGAAGCATGATATTACTTGCATACGATAACCGTATATTTAAACTAGAAATGTGGTGTTTTCAAAATGTCAGGATGAAGCTGATCAAACTTTTCTCTCTGACAAGATAATGACGAGAGCTGGTCGATAAATACTCGAACAAAAACATCATTTCGTACAGGCGTTAAAGAATTGACATTAAAAATTAGATTTCGAAAAACGATTTTCAAGACACAGAGATCCTTTCTTTCATTTTGACAGATTACAGAGATAGTATATATTCCAACCATAATTTTTTTTCTTTTGGCCTTGATCCAGACTAGAATTCATAACTTTAGTTAGTTTCTCCACTAAATTAAGCAGACAGATTTTGTGGCTGGATTTAAATAAAAATTAAAAAAAAAAAAAAATTAATTCTTGCTACCTAAGCATACTATATATATATATATATATATATATATATATATATATATATATATATTGATATGTATATGTGCGTGAGTGTGAGTGTGTGTGTGTATGTGTGTGTGTGAGAGAGAGAGAGAGAAAGAGAGAGGGAGAGTATGAAAACTCCTTACTTAGAGTAACAGGTTTCTGAAAAAAAAATCACTTACGTACAACGAACGTATTAATAAGTTAATGTTTGAAAAAAAAATCGGTCAAATTCGTCCCCTTAAAAATAGCCCAACGATTGATACTTGTTACTTCCTCCCTACCCTACTTGAAAAAATGACACTCCCTGAAAGGAGAACTTCTTTGAAAAAAAAAATAATTAAAAAACGTTCAAAATCTTAAAGAAAATATTTAAAAAAATTTAGACTCTTTAAATATTTCTAAATAATAATAATAATAATAATAATAATAATAATAATAATAACAGCAATGAAGTCGAAAAAGAAGCGATTAAGAGAGAGAGAGAGAGGAGAAGAAATAATAGCAGTAGAAAGAGAGAAAGAAAGCGATTGTGTAAGTAGAAGTGTGGGAGGAAGAGGTACTGTCTTGCCTGTACCCTAAACGCCTGCTGAGAAACACAGATGCAAGGATGCATTTTCGAATTGCTCAAACAGAGCCACCCCTCAAGGAGACGCCCATTTTCTTATCTGAAACGTCATTGGATAACTACATGACTTATAAATCACTGGCCGTTTCCTGATTCGTTACAAATCAACTCAAGGGGTGGAGTTATGTAACTCAACTTATGGCTCGAGCCGAGCTTGTTCATTCCCGTGAACGAATCGCTTTAAACATTTCAGATTCAAGGTCTATCAGTGGGTCGCAGTTGGCCGCGCCCAGTTGATTAAGTCTACGCCTCGAAAATCAACCGATCAGTGATTTTTTTGCGCCTGTTTTCGTTGCTGTTAGCTATTTTACTTTGCATCGCTTTTAAATGTCGTCTGTTCATTATGTTTACAGAACGTCTTAATGCATGCAGATGCTAATGCACATTAATTATTTACAG
>OZ010576.1:111180037-111182537 GCA_963932145.1 Acanthosepion lycidas | reverse complement strand
CAGAAGTAACACACACAAGTAAAAAAACAAAACATGGGACGTCTGTTTTAAATGCAAATATCCTCTATAATAACGATATTTAGACAGCAAATGTTCTGTAAGGCAAGTATTAAAATCTGATCGACTTTTCCAAATTACGAATAATATATATATATATATATATATATATATATATATATATATATATATATATATATATATATATATATATATATATGTGTGTGTGTGTGTGTGTGTGTGTGTGTGTGTGTGTGTGTGTGTGTGTGTATGTATATGAATCCTCGGCCAGGCTAAGGCGTTTGATGTTTTATTAGGTGGTCAGGTTATATGCATTAAAATACTGTTTTATATAATATATATATAAATATGAGGTACATTCATAGAAATCAATTTGGTCACATTCTGCTGGAGTGAGTTCGAGACTTGTTTGAAATTCTGGAAACCATTACAGAAAAACTCATGTATAATACGTTTTATTGTTTCCGAATATGCATGCATGTGAGCGACATAGTTGGACACGGGGGTGGGGTGTGCTTAGGAGTTAAAAAAAACTCCACGGCCCGATCTTATTCTCAAAACCTGACCACATAATAAAACATCAATATATTCCTTCAGTCGTTGGAACGCCTTAGCCTGGCCGAGGATTCATATACATATATATAGTTTCTACAGACATCAATGGTTTCGACGAGGATCACTTCACTCTATGGATTAACAGTATTTTAATGCATATATTATGTTTCTAGTGACGGATGTGACCATTAATCGCATTAATATTTCTGATTGATTTTATGTGTGATTATTTCTTTTTATGTAAATTATATGCTGCCTAATGTTTTATGTTTATATATATATATATATATATATATATATATATATATCCAAGTATAGGATTGGTGTATACGGAATAAATTCCAATGACCAAAAAAAAAAAAAAAAAATTTATTCTTAAAACATGAAATAGTGCAAATATATATATATATATATATATATATATATATATATATATATATATATATATATTCGAAAATTATAACATAAATATATTAGAAAATCGCTATAAAGAATAGCCATTTTGTTTCAACACTTCTGGTGTCTTATCAAGTGATTGTGTTGAATCAACATCATCACTTGATAAGACAACAAACAAAAGAAGTGTTGAAATAAAATAGGTATTTTTGTCGTGATTTTATGACATATTTATGTTATCATTTTTGAATAAATTATATAAATATATATATCTATATCTATATATCTATAAATATGTGTGTGTGTGTGTGTGTCGCTACTTATACAGATTTGCTAAAAAAAATGAGCACATCATAATGAAAAAATGCTCCAAATGTAATAAAAACAAAGTTTTATCGTCAAAATCTTTATGTTATTATTAAAAGGAAAGACCAAACAATTTTTGATTATTAAAAGATATTTTGGAATCCTTTTTAGAACGTTGGAAATTTTAGTTAAAAATCTTGTTTTCCTTGCGTCAATGGCAGGAACAAAGATTAGTATAGGATATTTTAAAGTCTTTTTTTTTTGTGGCAAAAAAACACATTTTGGAAATTTTTGAAAAAAAAATCAAATAATTATCAGAGTCTAATAAAACTTCAAGGATTTATTCACAAATGAATAACATTATTTTAGAAATGTTGCTTTTTTTAGAAAATCTTGGTAAAAGATTTTTTCTATATCTGTTACATTTTGGTAAAATAAACATTGTTTTACATCTGTTACATCTTGATAAAAACATTATTTTGCATCTGTTACATCTTGGTAAAAGACATTGTTTTACATCTGTTACATCTTGGTAAAAAAACATTGTTTTACATCTGTTATCCCTCCTTCTTTACTTAAACTTACTCTCAAATAGAAAATTGAAATAAAACTAAGACATTATTTAATTAGAAAAACTATTAATTGCTTCTCTGAATAAGATATGGGCGCTATAATTTGTTTTCTTTTTTAAAAATTTAATTAGAATAATTTATAAAGTTTTAAATCTTGTAAATTTCCGATTTAATTTGTACCGGAAAGGTGATATTGTTAAGTATAAACTATGTTTACTAAAAATAGATGGAAAAGCTTACTACGATTCATTGACCACCAATATTATAATAAGTATTTTTAATATTTTTGTGTGCTGAAACGTGCAGATTTTTGTAAATACGGACGTCCATACGCATAATATCATAAAATAAAATGGCTAGCTATAGTAAATTTAAAACCAAATTACCTAAAATTCAATAAAACATTAGATTACGGAGAATATTGTCCTAATTTTTTAAGATTACTGGATAGTTAAAAATCATATAAGAAAATCGCTCACGTTATATTCCTCAAGTAATTTTTACAAATATGTCAACCGTAGAAAAAAATAAGATAAACTTCCGTCTGTCAATCAAGTTGTCAACATGTCGACGCCTTAAATAAACACGTGCATTTCTGCGATATTTTAAACATTAAGTAAGTAGTATTTATTTCAAATCAAATTAATTAAAGG
>OZ010576.1:111120037-111172537 GCA_963932145.1 Acanthosepion lycidas | reverse complement strand
TTTTGAACTGACCACCACGGGGCGTTGCAGATAAATCTTATCTGAAGAAGCTTGACATCGAAGAGACACATCAATTTTGAGTGGGGAGGTGTTGACCCAGTCTGATGTATAATATCAATCAGCGAGCTCGTGTAGCGTGTAACCGTCGCATTGATCAGGTCATCTCATAAGTTCTGTCCGAATTTTAACTTCTTTTTAAAATGAACGAAATTTAAAGAGTATTTGATAATGTCTAATGGAGCTGAACATTATTTTTATGTTTAGATGCATTTAAACTGATCAAATTTTATTTTAGAGAACAATAAAATTAAATTTTGCTTGATTAAAACCCTGCTAACATGGAAGTACCCAAGAATCATTTGAGGCACATAATGCTTTATGAGTTTAAGAAAGGAAACTCAGCAGCCAAAGCGGCTAGAAACATTTTCTCAGTTTATGGAGAGGTATGTGTGAATGAAAGAACTTGCAGAAGATGGTTTGCAAAATTCAGAGGTGGAGATTTCACTCTTGAAGATGAAGATCGAACCGGACATCCAGTTGAGTTTGATGAAAAGCTTCATGAAGCAGCCCTTGAAGAAATTCCTGCTTTATCATTTGAGGAATTGGCAGAGGTTTTCAGTTCAAACCATACAACTGTTCATCGTCGTCTTCAACAACTTGGAAAAGTTCCTAAACTTGGAAAATGGGTGCCTCGTGAATTGTCTGAAAACAACCTCAAATCCCGAGTTGACATCTGCTCTTCTCTCCATTCTCGCCAACTTGTTTCACCTTTTTTGGATAGACTTGAATCTTTTATCGAAATGTTAAGCGACGTAGACAGTGGCTTGGTAAAGGGGAAGGGCCCCAGTCACAGCCGAGAAGGGAACTTCATGGGCAAAAGGTTCTTCTTTCAATCTGGTGGGATCACCAAGGAATAATCCACTTTGAATTCTTACCACCTAATGCAACAATTAATGCTCAAATATACTGTCAGCAATTAGAGCGTTTGACCAAGCTTTGAGGAAAAAAAGACCTGCTCTAGTGAATCGAAAAGATGTGATATTTCATCAGGACAATGCGCGACCCCACACAGCAAGAATCACGTCACAAAAGGTCAAAGAACTTGGTTGGGAGAAAATTCCTCATCCACCTTATTCTCCCGATCTGGCTCCTTCAGACTACCATTTGTTTCGTAGCTTACAGAATCATTTGGAAGAAACAGCTTTTGTAAAACAGGAAGAGGTTAAAACTGACATTTGTGAGTTCTTCGAATCAAAGCCAAAAGAATTTTACAGTAATGGAATTAGTAAGCTTGTTAATATATGGAAGGAAGTCACAGATTATCAGGGAAAATACATTATGATTGAATCTGTAATTAAATGTAACATTTGGTCACTTGTTTTCTTTATTCAAAATTCGGACAGAACTTATGGGATGACCTGATACAATGACTTAGCGAGCAGACCAGCCAAGTAGGGCAAAGTACAACGCATATTGAGCACTGAATGAAGATCAAAGTGAATAATATTTCTTCGCACGTTCCTAAATATCGCATAAAGATTGGACACTACTTAAATTGAGTGGTCCGCTTGAAAAACAAAGAGAATAATTATGGGGGGGGGATAATTTTCTTTAGATTAGCATTAATTAGACAATTCTCAAGCCATGGCATTTGTCAAATATATTTTTTTAAATAATCTTCGAAGTGAAACTGTACTTACGTCATTGATAACTTCCCTACACGTGATATATTTTTTTTATTTCTATCATCTGCCAGCCGTAATGATGGAAAAAGCATTACCTCGAACCATCGCCAGTGAGACACGCTGCAAGAGCCACTCCGTTTCGCGAGGCTCGCCCCTTAATTGAGACGCCATTCCACTCGAACAGTTTCCTCCCAAGAATGGTTACTTTACGGAACCACCTCCCAAGAAGTTGCTTTCCCGATCACTACAATCCTTACATCTTCAAGTCTAAGGCTAACCGTTGTTATTCTCCCATATCCCCTAAAAATTGCAACTTTCGCTCTTAATGCTCATACAACAATCTCATTCAGTAACTCTCTACCTTTGTGGCTCTTGGGCCTTGTGTATCGTGAACTTTAAAAAAAAAGTATCTTTATAAAGTTAGGAATAGATTTCATACTGTATTTATTTTATGAAGAGGACACCGCTTCTAAAACGAAAAAAAATATTCTTCGATTCTGACAAGTGCCGTGGTTTGGGGAAGGTATAATGGATGACAGTTTACAAAAATAGTTTTAAAAATTTCCCTATATTTTAAGAGCGGACCAATCAATGTAAATATTAGGTTGGTGCAAAAATAATTTCGTTTTCTAACATATGTTACTATGTGAGAAAACGAAATTATTTTTGCACCAACCTAATAGTTTCCAAGATTGGTTAGAGTGTGAATACACAAAATTCGTGGATATTTTTGCAGAATGTCATCAATGAATATGAAATGAAATAGTTTGATTTAATTAAATTAATTTAATAAATAATAATATAAAGGGTATAAGTGACAGAAAATCTACAAACATTCAAAATTAGTTTGGAATTAAAAATAATTAAATGTAATTAAATATTTAATTAATAAATCCCCCAAAAACAACAGTTCAAAAGTAAAATAAATAAAAACGATATTGAAGGAGTTGACGCTCTGAGAAGAACTGGTGCATTGATGAATTTCTATGTGCAGAAACAAGTTCGAATTTCAATTGAGACTGTGAACTTACAAACTTTGGGAGCGGCATGAAACGAATTTACGCTGCGGTCTTATTGGTAAATATTTACCATATTCCCAATTACATTGTTTATTTAAACACACACACACACACACACACACACACACACATATATATATATATATATATATATATATATATATATATATATATATATATATATATATATATATATATTAAAAAGAAGAGAAGAGAGGTGCCGCAAACGGTTTTGGTTGTAATGTGGATTTATTTAGAAAAAAATATTATGCTTTGTTTTCCATAATTTTACTACACGGGTTTCTGGTCTCGCGACCGTCTTCAGGTAAAAGCGGAGATTGCCACATATTATTAAAAATAATTCATTTTTTTCTTATGTTTTTCAATGTTAAATATTCTCGATATGAGACATTACTGGTTCGTTCCATGTAGCTTGGGAAGTATGTGTCTATATGTGTGTGTGTGTATGTGTGTGTATGTACTGATTCCTTGTGGTGGGATGGTATGTATGAGCGTATGTGTGTGTATGCGTGTATATGTACAAATGAGTTTACTAATTCCTCGTAGTAAGACAGTATATGTATGGAGGGGGAATATACGCACGCATATATACACGCATGCTGACAGAAACACACGAAAATGGAAACAGATCCAAGAACACATAGGGGTCTGTAAAACATTAAAAGATAAAATGCCGATAAGTAATTCATCATTTCGCTTGGACCAACCTTAATTGTTTTATGACCCCTCGCGCAGAACTCTTCATTGCCAATTCAAGAAAGAAATTCGGATTACTAACACAAAAACAGAAAATGTCTCATATCTAGAATATTTAACATTGAAAAACATACGGAAAAAATTAGTTATTTTTAATAATATGTGGAAATCTCCGCTTTTACCTGAAGACGGTCGCGAGACCAGAAACACGTGTAGTAAAATTATGGAAAACAAAGCATAATATTTTTTCTAAATAAATCCGCATTACAATCAAAAACGTTTGCGGCACCTCTCTTCTTTTCTTTTTAATATACATACTTTTCTCTCGTTGGAACCACTACAACCTCTTTCTTTTATATATATATATATATATATATATATATATATATATAGTTATTTATTAAAAAATCTGATTCCAACACGCTACATAAGAGGTCTCATGTTTCAAAACAAGAGCCGAAAACTTCAATATAATTATTTGAAGTAAAGTTTTCGGCTCTTGTTTTGAAACATGAGACCTCTTATGTGGCGTGTTGTACCATATTTTTAAATAAATAATTATATTTATGCTCTACTTTTGTATCGAGCACTATTTTTAAAAAATAATAACAAAAATACTAAAGAACTTTGGATTATTTACTAACCAGTTCTTTCCTATTTTCTATATATTTTCACACACACACACACACACACACACACACACACACACACATATATATATATATATATATATATATATAACTTGTTTTGTTAGCGTTCTTCTTTTATGAACCATCTCCTTTCGAGACGTGAGCGATCATGGCTTTCCACAACTTCCTAACATTGGCGCTCTAAGTATTGTTCCTTTAATATCCATCTTTATTCTTGTGGTCCTTCGCCCCCAATCCATTTTCAGTTAGGAGAAATAAGACAAAACATAATTTTGCTAAAAGTGGGTGGGTATGATTGTTAAAAAAAAATTCAACTTTAGTCCACCAAGGATATAAGCTGGAGTTGATTGAGTCGATTTCTTGTAGGGGGTAGGGGGCTTATGGGGGTGTGGGGGTCTTAAAGTTGAAACATATTTTGAATGGTAAAAATAATTCTTTTTTGTTATTATTTTGCGAGTGAATTTTTGCTTTAACAATTCTTCGAGAAAAACGATGCTTTTTATCCGGATACATGTTCAACTACTTAGCCTGTAGCTGGAGGGGAGGTGAGGAAATGTGTTTATATCTTTCTCAAGACTGTTTTCGCGTAAGTGAATGTAACGCACTAGGCTGGAATTCGAACTCACTTCTCCAATTTCTCATTCCTAGTCGTTATTCATTATACCACTGCACATCCTATCGGCTAGAGAAATCAGCGCGGAATAAAAGTAATTGCGCCTAAATATCACGGTTCGACATTTCTAAATCCTTGATATGCTATCGAGCGAAGCAGCTAGCCTGTAATCATATTAATTAATTAATTAAACTTAATTAAATTAATATTAACTAATAAATAACGAGAATAAACAATCTGACCTTCAAACTAAACTTGAATGACAGGGTTAAAAAAAATGCTGATTTAATTAACCAACGGAAAAAACATATGGCGTTCAAATGTTCATTTGTTGTGCCCTGCCTTTTATGTCACGGTTTGTTTTTAGTAGGACCCCTGTGGATATGCGGTATTGTGGTATATGTTGGATTGAATGGTGATGGATGAGTTCTTGTGGTAATTGATCAGTTGTAAGAATGAATGGGTCGTAAATCAGATTAGGTAGGTGTAGGATAGTCAGTGACGACCAGCCTTTCTCCACTTAATGTTAGTATTAATTAAACAAACAGTTATTGTGGCTTTATGCCAGATTAAAAGTAAATATTTGAAGATTTTTAAAGATTTGAATATTTTTGAACATTTGATTTAGATGTTTGAATTATTTAAAGATCTAAAAGATATTTAAAGATCTAAAAGATATTTGAAGATTGTCTTAAAATTGCCCATTCAACGGGATTTTACTTAAAAACAGTATTTTTTTCCAAATTAAATTCATTTTTTGAAATTTGTTTCCTCTTTTTACAAAACCTAAAAAAAAATATGATTAAATCAAACGATTTAAATACTGAGACTGAAAACTTATTAATGTGCCATGCCTCTATCGGCCATAGAAGAACATGGTTCTCCACAACTTCCTATCTTATATAGGTTTATCCCTTCCATTCCTATTTTTCTATTCAATTAACACAAACTCGTTTGGCAGCTTACTCATTTTCCTCACCATTCCTCTTTTTTGATAAGCCTTGTGAGTGTCAAATTCTCGAAGCCCTCTTTCTTTTTATATGTCCCAGAAAGTTCAACTCTCCCTTACTGACTGTAAGTAAAAGTGTCCTATTTGTTTACACGTTCATTAAAACTTCCTTGTTGCTCATGGTATTCCCAGCATTCTTCTGTAGAACCATATCTTTGTTATTGCAAGACTCCTTTTCAGTTTTGTTGAAATTATGTGTTTTGTCTTTGCTCTTAGGTAGAGCTACGTACTTGTCAGCCAGATATCCAAGAATAGACGGATATATATTTTTAAGTGGTCAGTCATGGGTCATGATCTGCTCTGTTTGTCAAACGGGAATATACAATCCCAAAATTACATTTTTAACCTGCTTCATTTATATTTACTGAATTTATCCCAAACTTTTACGTGCTACTTTCTGTTGTACTTATCAATAAATTAATGTAGAGGAAAACATGTATTTCTCTTTAGACATTGATTATCTACAAGGTTTACTATATTCAGTTCGATGTCTTAGGCTAGTCGCAATAATAGCTATGGGTTAAATAGTAAGTCAGGCTGGCCATGGTTGCCTTGGTTAGCAACCAATTTAGGTGAACAACAGCTCTGAATTCAAAACAAGTTGAGCATGGGTCCAAGAAATTTATCCTGTAAAAACCTACTTGCTACGAGAAGCACAGTAACAACGCTCAGTGTGGTTGAGAGCTGTGGTCTCCATATTCTCGAATCTACAGGACAAGAGAGAAAGAAAGAAAGAGAGAGAGAGAGAGAGAGAGAGAGAGAGAGAGAGAGAGAGAGAGAGAGAGGGAACGAACATTAACAGAATTTATTATTTTCTTTAAGAATTCCTATGTACTCACAAGTTTTGTATGTTACTTTGTTTCTTTCATGTTGAATTGTCAATAAATTCATGTGAAAGCAAACATTTTTTTTTTATTTCGACTGATACATAATACATATATCTTAAATATTTATTCTATTCAAGTCATGTGTAGTTTAACAGTATTAATAGATATTATCACTTACATAAAAAATCTTGTGTACAATACTTATGCCCCTCTCTCTATATATTTATACATACATACATACATACATAAATATATATATATATATATATATATATATATATATATATATATATATATATATATATATATATATATAAATCCATTTAAATAGTGTACAATGAGAATAGACGAATTTGGCCTAATTCCAATTAAGGGTGGGAGCTTCTACCTCAGTTATGTAAAAAAACATACAAATAATTTAAATGCTTGCATTTTCTATATAGTCATGTCATAGCGACTATAAACAATGTTCCATTGCAGTTATAAAAATTCTTCTTCTTCTTCTTCTTCTTCTTCTTCTTCTTCTTCTTCTTCTTCTTCTATGTGTTGTGTCCCTTCAGGACATGGGAGTTCACGGTTGCCCATAATTTCCTGTCCCTTGTAACGCGTAGTAATGTTTGTCCTTTTGCTGCCTCTCCTAATTCTTGTTCTGTTAACCATCTTTAAGAGCTCGTTAGGTCAGTTATTCTCTACTTTCTACATCCCTCTTGCCTTTAACATGTTCTGCGAATGTCCAATTTTCTAAGCTCTCTTTCCACATTATGTGCTATAGAAATTTCAGCTATCCCTTTCGGATTCAAAATACAAGTTTCCATTTTGCTTCCATTTTCACTAAATTCTCGTTAGTTTTCACATGTTATCATCCTTCTGTAGAACCACATTTCTCTTGCCTCAAGTCTCTTCATCATCTGTGAGGAAATTGTCCAGCAGTCACTGCTATATAGGAGGACCAATATTACATAACAATTCAGAACTCTTTTGTTTGTTTCTGACACATTTTTCTGTTTCTTTAATTCGATAACGTTTTAGATAAATTAAGTAAATAGCTTAAACATATTTAATTGGTTTATCTTATAAATTCTATAAAATATTGAAATCCTGAAAATTCACTGACATTTAAAGAATTTATCAAGTGTTAACTGCTTGTAGATTTGGGCATTGATTTATTTTAGCCAGCAGAGATTGGTTGTGGTAAAGGGTAGTTTTTTTTTATTTGATTTCGTTTACTATTTACATTATTTGTAATATAGTTTCGTTTACTATTTACATTATTTGGACTATGTAGCCATATTTATTACAATGTTGTATGCTCCGGCCTTCTTCATTTATTTTGCACGCTGGGGTAGACTATTCTAGTTCCACGTGCCATGTCTAATGGATGTCATTTATCAGTTATCTCCTGTTAATTCCCCTCTCCAAGTTCTCTACTGCCTTAACCGAGTATTGAACTCACACTCTTTGGGTCCTGTCACTGGATCTAACTAACGCCTTTATCCACTGTACTATGTGTCCTTGGGTATTATAAACCTAATGTCTTCAGCATCAATTTTTACCAGTGCTCATATTGCAATTTTTTGCTGTTATCAATCCATGTTTTTACCAGAGCTCATATTGCAATTTTTGTTGTTATTATCGCCTTTCTCTAGCACTCCTTATTGCTGGTTCCTATATTGTATTCATTTCTATGCTTGGTCGGCTCAGGAGATTTTTGTGGCCTAGCATATGTGCTGATTCCTTAAGTTTACGAATTTTCCAATGGTGTTCTTTGTCTATGATCTCAACCCGATCCCAAAGAGGGCAGTGATCTCCCTTTTCACTTCATATGGCGACAAAGATGAGGACAATAGTCCGAATAATGTAAATAGTGTACATAATACCTCATCTCAGAAATATAGACAGGCATTGGTTTGGGTTGTTTTGTTTTACGGAATATCTACCTCAATGGGTTATTTAATGCCGACAAGATTTTTATTGCTGGTAATATTTTTTCCAAAAATTTATTCCTGGTAATAATTTTTTACAAAGTATCTCTGGTGTTTTGAAACCAGTCTGGGGGTTAACCATCTACACATAGCTGGAACTCCAACAATTAGGAGGTGGTTCCACGCTCCCCAAAACCTTCTGATCAGAGGCCCTGCTGTTGTGCACAGTTTATCGTCTTACTCGGGTCGCGGATGTAGTTTATCGTCATACCCAGGGCGGGTTTTTTAATTTGTTCCAGAAGAATAATTTCCTTAGAAAGTAAATGCGTATAATGGCGATTGCTTCCTACATACTCTGAATGACACATATAATCGTACTAATACTCTAATAATGTTCACAAAAAATATTGAAACGATTTGGTTCTCCAAATAAACAAAATAAATAAGAACAAATAAGATTGATATGTCTCGTGAGATCTGGCTGAAATAGTGGGAGGATGCTACGATCAACCATTTATCAAATTCACCGGATGTGATTACTCCTATAATTTCACCAGGAGTAACTAACTCCATAGTTTTTTTTAATTTTATTTTCTGTGTGTTGTCAGGAAATTTAGCACGATGGTTTATCGTTGCCTTCTTCAAAATTTCAGAATTTTTCTTTTCTTTGATTGGTTGTCACCCAAGGCTAGCGTTTCTAGCCTAACCTGGTTATTTAACCCATAACCGGAGGACAGAAAAGATGGATTCATTACGTTTGACCAAAACTATTTGTGTGAAAGTAAACGCAACAATTTTAACTCGGCTCGTTGACTTCACTTTCCTCAACGATAACCGCTACGCAACCATCGACAAATGTGCTTCCATAAGAAAGCATTATCCAAATCTATATGCTTCCTGAAAACAAAATTGTCATTTAAACATACATGCATAAACATACTTGTATTAAACTTGCATAAATATTGTTATATACCGTACCTGTGAACACTAATGGGTATGTCCCAATTTTCATGGACACTATTGTAAGTGAGGGTAATATGATGTCTATGTAGTCCACCATTAGCAGTGGTTTACCTACTTCACGCCGCTGGCGAGTATTGTATTTTGCTGATGTTATAAAGATTACCATTTCATTTCCAACCTCCGTTTTGGTTATTCCTTATTCAGTAACCTTTTCTAGGTAACAACAATAATCCAGATGATGTCACATACCAATTCAAACAAAACGTTAAGAAGGAAGCTCCCATCAGTACTGGAAAGTGTAATAACGATGGACTTGAGAAATGCAGGCCTATAAATATATACTGTTTAAAGTAAAAAAACAAACAAAAATAAAATGAAAAAATGAAAAAAAGAGAGAAAAGTAAACAGAGAAGAAGGACTGATAAAAGAAAGAAAGAAAAAGAAAGAAAAAACAGTGAATGAATGAAAAAAGAGAGAAAATGAAATAGAAGAGAAAGACTGATAAGAGAAAGAAAGAAAGAAAGAAAGAAAGAAAGGGTTATATGCCGTACCTATGAACACTAATGGGTATGTCCCAATTTTCATGGACACTATTGTAAGTGAGGGATAATATGGTATCTAAGTAGTCCACCACTAGCAGCGGTTTACCTACTTCACGCCGCTTGTGAGTATTGTATTTTGTTGATGCTATAAAGATTACCATTTCATTTCCAACCTCCGTTTTGGTTATTCTTCATTCAGTAACCCTTTCTAGGTTACAACACATATATAGATAGTCTCCTGTATGTAGACGTAAAAACGCAATTTCTAAGGAATTAATGGATAATTAAGAAACTGATATGAATGTTTCAAGAATCGTTGAAATAGTTGGCGCTTAAAGGCACTATTCCGCTCCGCTCGATCGGCGAGACCCTTCGTGTCCGGATCTAACGATCTGGTACGAGGATGCAGGATCGAATCATGTTGGAGGGCGCATCTTTTCTTTAATAAGATCTAATATTCAGGTCGGTAGAATAATATAAATATATGTACGGTTTAATAAACAAAAGGGGCGTCTACTCAAAAATGGGTATCCAGTAAAAAAATAACGTTTAAGTGATAAAATTTGTAGGATTAATAAATAGAAAATACTTTTTTTCATTCTTTCTTTATATATATATATATATATATATATATATATATATATATATATATATATATATATCGGTAGCGACTGTGTATTCTATGCAAGATATATCGATGATATATTCTTTGTATACAAGGACAGTGATGACAAACTTATCCAATTCCTCATGACCCTAAACACTTAAGTTTGACTATGAAAAATCCACAAGATCGGTAACATTTTTAGACATCTGCATTTACATAGATGAAGACAGGAAACTACAAACGACACTACACAGTAAAATCACCGACACCCACAATTATCTACACTTTAAGTTTTCCCACACTAAACACCTCAAAGAGAAACTTCCCTATTCACAAGCACTTAGACTCAGAAGGATATGTTCTAACAATGAAGAACTAAATAAACATTCAAAATCTGGAGCATCATTTCACAACACGTGGCTATAAACAATACCTAATCAGGGAACAAATAAGGCAATTTTCACGCCTAGAGAAGACACCCTTAATGTACAAGATTAAAAATAAACCTAGCCGCATCCCACTAGTAACCACTTTCAACCCCACTCTGCCTCCACTCTCCCAAATAATCAAAAGTCGCTGTGAAATACGACATCTCAAACCAGACCTAAAAAACTTGTTTAAGTAACCCGGCCTTTTAGCATATCGTAGACCTAAGAACCTAAAAGAAATCATAAGTAGTAACCACCTTTCAGGGGCCAAGGTAATCAACAACAAAAACAACAGGATTTTCCCAACCATGTACTAACAAAAGAAGCTTATGCTGCAACCACATTAGACACACGAATTCATTCACTAGCTCAGTCACTAGATCTACTTTCAAAATCTTCCACGGCTCTATCTAACTCATAACATATTTTACCTCCTATGCTAGAAAAAATATGTAGGAAAATCTGAATGGCCCTTTCACTACAGAATTAATAATTATCGCAATCGAATTAAGTCGACTCCCCATGAAAGATTATTACCTATAGAAACATTTCCGCCTAGAAAAACACGATTTTAAAAGCCATGCCAAATTCACTATAATTGAGAGAATAGAAAATTCCAGAGCAGATAACATTAGAAAGTTTTTAGAGTTCCATGAAAATAAGTGGATACAACGTTTAAAAACACACTATCCAGTCGGGCTAAACCATAAATTTAACAATATAGATAGTATTAATATATAACCCTACAAATCAAAACATACCCACATTTCTTACCCACACAAGACAGACATGCTTACGGAGGTGTTGAGGCCTCACACTTATACACACACCGACACGAATATACACACTTACACACATCATACTCACTCACTCCCAAATAAGCCAAATGATAACACACACCCATAGTAATAGACACGCTTACACACATAATACTCACTCACTCCCTAAGAACCAAATAACACACAAACACTTAACAGATACTCATCTCCTTTCCAGGAACCAATAAAACTGTCAAAATGACCAAGGGAATTCAGAGCAACATGAATCCATCCAGCTCTTATCTCAAATAACAACTTAAAAGAGACTGACTAACACAAAGACTGAAGAAATTCATGTTAAAAAAAATAAAAAAACAAATGAAAACTACAGACAAAAGTTCATTTTCTCCATCAAGAC
Source organism: Acanthosepion lycidas (assembly GCA_963932145.1). Lineage (NCBI taxonomy): Eukaryota > Metazoa > Mollusca > Cephalopoda > Sepiida > Sepiidae > Acanthosepion > Acanthosepion lycidas. The sequence continues at coordinate 111,160,379 of OZ010576.1, read as the reverse complement.
ATTCATTTCTGTAGTTCACTGCTACCAGCAAGCGGAAAACTATTCTTCTCCTGATGATGACCATGTTGGCCGAAACTAGTCGAGGAATCTAAAGGAAATAATAATAAAAACGAAGGAATATTAATATACAACCCAGTGTGTCTGAAGATTTTAATTTTTTAATATTTTTTATTGTTCAATATATATATATATATATATATATATATATATATATATATATATATATATATGTGAAGAAAATTAATGACAAATTGGAAAAAAAATCGTGTGACACATTTCTTTTAGGATTTTATCGATCTAAAAAGAATGTTTACGTTCCGTGACTACACATGCGCAGAAAGAGGATGGGACACAGTATGTCCTCGGGCTCGATAATCCCGACCTATGACGATTCATGGTTATGACGCAAACTCCTTTAATATTGTTTCGGCTTATGCCGTTTGCTTTGGACATAAGACGGCGAGGGTTAGTTGCTCGTTATACGCCATATTCGATTGTTGTGCATTCACTCTCTTTCGTTTGTGTTGTGTTTGTGGAAAACTATTTTGCTTCATTATGGCTCACAAGCGTAGCTTCGAAGAAAAGGAAAGCCAGCAAAATGGAAGTGAAATTAGACATTATTAGACGCCCTGAAAGGGGAGAAACATCGACAAACATTAATCGTTTGCTTGTCTTAAGTCATTTGACAGTCGGTTAAATCTTGTTCATATGTGCGTAAATATTGAGTTTCCCTATGAGAGATAAGGACATTTTCTTGTTAAACTATAAGTTGGTGAATTCCCGATAAAAAAAGAAAAAACAAACATGTTTATTTTTCTTTCTTCTCCAGATTTGTTTCTGATCCGACTATTGCAAGAGAGACCAGATCTTACGCTTCATCTCAACGACAGAGAGCCAATGACATCACTGGCAATAAATATGCAAGCAGCTTAAAACAATTTAATTCCATTATATATATTATATTTATGTCTTCCGTTTGATTTTTATTTCCGAAATTATTTTATTTTTATGATCGATATTATTACTTTATTATTGCGTTAGCTTGGGTGATTGACGTAAGTGCTTTTATTCAAGGAAAATTGATCGTACGTGCCGACTTACAAGGAGAATCGCGTTACGACACATCGTAGGAACGGAACTGTGTCGTAAGTCGTGGAACCGTTGTATAGTCTAGTCAATTGCATTTAGTTTCCTTTTGTTTATGGTTTTATCCCACATTGTGATTACAGACGTTCTGCAAAGAAAAGTGAAATATTGTCATAATCAGGACACAAAATTACTGTAGATTATCTAACGATTTTGTCTCATATATAAACGCTGTTCCAATCAGTTGGACCGATTTTAAATGTGAATTAAGTTTAAGCGTCTAATGATTTTTTTTCTTTTTCTTTCAGATTTGGCGGACATTCGGGCGATATTTTTTTTCACACGTAATTGCCATGACTTAAATAACATGATCCAATAGAGAAATAAGTATATTTTCTCCAATAACACTGATTTATTTACTGCTGACTTTGATCCGGCTTAATGAAACACCCTTTATGTGTATATCTATCTATCTATCTATCTATATATATATATATATATATATATATATATATATCAAATATGTGGTTCAGTTCAATTTATATTACAATGAATCATTCATACAAAAAAATTCATAAGAAAGACTTTATACAGCTTATAATTTAAAAAAAAACAAAGATCATAACATTCATCGAGTGATTGGTAGGTTAAAATTTTGTTAGCGAAGGGATTTCGCCATTTTATATTATTACTAATTTACTTTTGTATGAATGATTCAATGTAATATATATATATATATATATATATATATATATATATATATATATATATATATATATATATATTCTTAATGTATTAAAATGTTTGCCAGGGCCAGATGTTCTACAAATCTATTGTAATTATCAGATCACATATTTATACTCCTCCGAACAAATGTTAATCACAAATTAAAAATTAAATTTTTTTACCAGGTTAGAATTTCTTTTGAATCAATAATCCGATGTTTTCTGATATTTATGAAAACCTCTTTAAAATGTTTAAAATTCCAAATTTCGCAAACTTTCAGCCATTACTGTTAGTTTCACGATAAACGCAATCATCAGATACCGGAATAAAGAGTTCAACAACTTCAACCAATTTCTAGGCATCGATTATGACAAACACTTTTTCTCCGCTTCAATTGGAGAGTTCCAAATCGAAAATATTTCCCTGTTCTATTTAGTCAGCAACTGACACAGCAGATATCTGTCCTCATACCTAGACTTTTTAACAAGTTTTAATCTTTTATTGTGGAGGCGGTCTTCCCAGGAAAGGGAATAATTTTCAATTTCTTCTCGAAACACAATCCATACTTCATAGATAGATATAGTGTCGACATATGAATCAATACTGCATGGCAATCTTGTGCAAATATTATTTTTCGATATTTCTCTCTCTCTCTCTCTCTCTATATATATATATATATATATATATATATATATATATATATATATATATATATATATATATATATACTAGCAGTAGAGCCCGGAGTTTCCCGGGGATGTAACTGTAAGAGATAGATCAAGTATCGACCATCATAAAGACGGAAAAATAAAATTGACAAAGATTATTGTTTATGGTTGACGGACACGCATGTGTTAATTAGTTTTTTTGTTTTTTTTTTACGAATTGGTAAAACCCAAACTCAAACAAAAACATTGTTTTCAATCGTTATGAGTCTACCGATTGAATAGAATTTTATTATAAACAATTGTCTTGTAAATGGAATTTTTAAATCATCCTGAATGTAAAAATAAAGAAAAAAGTGTGCAAGACAATAAGAAACACTACCTGCCAAAAAAAAGTGAAGTTTTGTTGAAATCGGTTGAAAAATGTAGGAAATCCGATCCAATATATAAACGAACAGACACACACAACCTGGGTTTTATAAGTATGATAATCATTTCACCCCAAGCAAGGCGGGAATGACACTAGTACCCAGGAAGTTACAGGGTGTGAAATGTTAGAGAAAGACTGAGTAAGGGGAGATTTCAGGAAAGGACAAAAGTTGAACGAGATTCAAGAAGATAGGAGATGGCCATTGATGTTGCGTTTAAATTTTTGAAGAATGTAGTTATCTGGGAAGCAAGTAACCAGAATGGAGTTCCACAGGCGGAATGTGCGAGAAATAAATGTGCAGTTACATTTAGCTATTTTAGCAGTAAAAGTGTGAAACCTAGTTGCCAATCTAGTAACATGTTTAAATTCATGAAGTCTGTGCACCAAGGATAAAAGCTTGTCAGAATAGTTTGATATGGTATGGTTTGTTTTACCCCATATCAACCTCATCGGATTATTTAATGGCGACAAGATTTTTATTACTGCTAATATTTTTTTTCAAAAAATATTTTTGGCAATATTTTGCCAAAAATATATTGCTGGTAATATTTTTTCAAAAAATGTATTGCTAGTAATAATATTTTGTTTTTTATTGCTTGTAATAATTTTTGACAAAAATATTTTGCTGGTATTAAAACCTATTTTTATACGTTTTGACCACAGTTTTCAGGGTTAACTATTTGCCCATGGGTTGGTACCCTAACAGGTGCTACCAACCGGGGTCAGGGTGGACCTGCGAACACTAACAATTAAGAGGTGGTTCCACGCTCCCCAAAACCTACTGATCAGAGGCTTTGCTGTCGGATGTAGTTTATCGTCATACCCAAGACGAGCCAGTGTAGTTGGCATAAAAATATATGTAGAAAAGGCAGAGGGAAGCCGCATCACGTCGTTGAGAATATGGTCAAAATCGAGATGCCAAGTCAGGATCGATTTATAGACAATTAGGAGGAATCCGACTCTTGAAATTTCTTTTGCTTAGGACTAATGTTTTATATTATTTATAGCCATGACATTTAGTTTACTTATTTTATTTATTTAGTTTTTATTATTTTTATTTATTTATTTATTCTTAATATTCTATTTCTCTAAAATTTAAAATTTTTAATTCCTTAATTTTTAATTTATATCATTTCTTTTTTACTTTTAAATATATATCGGCGTAGGTGGCTGTATATAAAATACTGTTCCAAAGTTAATTTGGTTAACGCACGCAAAGCAAATGTACTACGGCTTTTATGGTTTCATATTTTAGTCGTATTTATAGTACACCTTATTTTTATAGTCAAAGTCTCAGAACTTCTTTAGTAGTAACCGAGATATATACATATAAGTAATTAGTCCTAAGGAAAGACTATAAAATCCAGGTCTACTAAACAATCGTGCTGTTTATTCTGTTATAGGGTACCGAATCTTGGATCATCTACCTGCGCAATCTACGATTTCCTGAATGTTTTCCTTATCGCTGCCGCCATAATTTTCTTGGTAGAACTACTTAATCACAGACAAAGTCGTCAAAACTACAATCAACGGCCTTCTCCTATCTTTTTGAATTCCGTTCAAGTAATGCTGCATAAAATTTACTGGTTTACTACTGATCTGGCGATATACCGATGATGGATGATCGATTTCCAGAGACGCTATTATTCGGCGAGTGACGTGGTGCCCCTTTCATTATCTTCGTTTACGTGGCAAATCAAATCCAAAATCAAGGATAATTATAATTTTTTTTGCAAGAATATCAAGAAAGATATTAAATGACTACAATAATTTAAATAATGTACATTTTCTGATATTTTAATAGCGTAATTAAACAGTAGGCAAATATATTCAACCATAAATTTTACAGAATCTTAGATAGACAAAAATAATTATAAATTTATTAATTTAGAAAATATACCATGAAAGTAATGTTACAGTAATAGTTACATTAATTAAAGCTGTTTTCTACATTCTCTGATCAAAAGATTTACTTCCGGTGTAATAAAGAAATTTCATTTTTCTTCTTGACAGAACTGGTTTCATATATTTCGTTTAATTTTTCTCCTTTTTTTTCACAGTCGTATCGTCTTTCTTGTGATCCTGATAGAGCTTAGTGCAGCCGTTAACAGGAATCCTTTGATTGGAAGCCGACGAATTCTGCTGTGTTGTTTGTTTCGTAGTAAAAACAATAAGTAGAACAGTTTTAAGAACCTTACAATACATGGCCCTTAAAAATCATCTAACTCTTTGCACATTCAATCTTTCATTGTTTGGCTGAAAACCAAGCCTCATTCCGTAATATTATGAAAATAGACACAGGCTGAACTGTACAATGACTTGTTCCTGGGTATGACGATAAACTACATCCGGGATCAATGCTTCTGTTTTGAGGAGCGTCGACTTACCTCTTAATTGATGATGTTAACAGGTCCATCCTGACCAGGGTTGGGTGGTAGCACCTGTTAAGGTCCCAGATATAAGCAAATAGTGAACGCCGAAACTGGGTTCAAAACATGAAAGAGAAATACATTTTTAGAGTGACGGTGACAGCAATACATTGTCAGGGTAAAAAATTACCAGCAATACGTTTTTGTAAAAAAATAAAAAAAAAATATTACCAGCAATGCATTTTTGTAAGGAAAAAAATTACCAGCAATACAAGGAAAATACTTCTATAATCTACACAACCTTACAGTCTTCATTGAGAGAGTGAAACCCAAAATCATTGTAGAATTCTAAAAGTAACAAAACTGTAACCCAAAATATAAAATGGAAACTGAATAAACATCCAGCTACAAAATGCAACTAAAACCGAATTACATTCCCACCCTTATATAATAACGACTTCTAAAAGATGTTGTCTGCAAAATAGATATAAGATAAAAAAACAAAAAAAAAAAACAAACAAATCTTGAAACTACCCGATTCGGCGCGAAATGACCCGTGGAGTTGTTGTGCCGGTTAAATAACCTATCTAAATCTATGCGTTCACTATGGTTATTTTTAGCCATTTACATTGACATGGACTCAAGTTCATATGGCAGAATCATTGGAGAGACAATTCTCGAACACATTCTCGCGTAAACACTACTAAGTTTACTTTTGGTGAAATTATCTATTATTACGGTATTCTAATTTTTACCAGGCTGGTTAAGATAGAGTTATGTTTAACAAGCTGTCTCATTAATCCAATGATTTTAATACTGTGTCTCAATTTCGCTGGCTTTGCAGCTGACAAAGGTTAACTTATTAAACAAAAAATTTGTTTCCATTGACATAGGTCCAGTTTGCACAAGAGTTAAAGTATGTATATATATATATATATATATATATATATATATATATATATATATATATATATATATATATGTAGACATATATATGTAGACATAGGTTAAGGTTGTACGAGAGTCAAAAAGGTCGATTGATTTGATCTGATTTGTTTAACGGTATATCAACACCTTATGGGTCATTTAATGTCGAAATTTAATTTTTATGGGAGTTTTGAAGTAATAAAAATGATATATGTTATTCTGCTTTCACAATTGAATACATGGTAGATGTAAGTCAGCTTTTGTGCATATACATGTTTGTGTGGACATAATTACTTGAGGCAGTGATATGTGTGTTTTATTTTGTAGTTTTATTGAAGTTATATTTTGGAATACAGTTTGATTTATTCCAGAAAGTATAGTATATTATATGGATTAATGGATTAGGATATTATACGGATTAGTGTCATCAAAGTGTTATTTCATGTTGACTGTTTGGTTGATTTTGTTTTGCAGTATATCAACCTCTATGGGTTAATGCAGAAATCGAAATATTCTGAACAATTATATTTCTTTTATTAAATATTATTGAACGCAATTGCATGCCTTTAACTAAAGATAAAATGAATTGTTGGTAATCTCTAGCTATAAAAGGCAGGATGTGTGTGTGTGTATGTGTGTGTGTAACGAATGCACGGCCGCAATTTTCGACGGATTTTCCCCCAAATTTACATGAACATGCTCCAAGTTAGAGGAAAGGCCAAGACCAAGAGAGTCTATAGCTGGCTGCCAGGAATAGGCAGGAGGATTCTATTGGCCAGCGTGAGGGCCAACAGCTGACTGACACGAATATTAACTAGCATGCTAGTATGCAAAAAAATCGATAGCTGCATTCGTCACAACTGGGAAAAATTTAAATCTGTATGGCACTTTACTCCAATTGGCTCATTCACTTGCTTAAACTCAACGTTGATTCTGATTCCGCAGAACTGGGTTGGGTGTGAAAAAGTATTTGTTGTTAACATTCTTTTTTCATTCGGTTTTTCCAATTACGAGTCCTTTTTTTAAAGCTGATCGTTTTGTGTTCATTTTGTTTAGTTCTTTTTTCGTAACAGATTTAATGTTTAGTATAGAGCTTAGAAAAAATTTGCAGTGTGAGACAGGCAAGAAGTAAGGCATGTAGCAACATCAGCACGGTAAAGGGCACTCCTTTAAAGGCAAGGAAGGGCAAAAATATTTTAAGTCAAGTGATAGCGATTGCTGTATGAGTCATACGATTTTTGAATCAAGCACGGGCAACGCCGGGCCATGCTGCTAGTGTTACTATAAATATGTATTGTTAGTGATTTTTTCATATAAAATTAATTGCTTGTATTTTTACAATAAAAATGTACTTTTATACTTCCATAGTGTTTTGTTTTTGTGTTTGTTTATCGGGGGGTTCACCATTTACGCATAGCTGGGACCCTAACAAGTGCTACCGCCCCGGATCAGAGTAAACCTGTAAACAACCGCAATTAAAAGGTAGTTTCACGCTGCTCAAAACCCCCAACCTCCCGATCAGATTCCTTGCTGCTGGATATACTTTAAAGCCATAACCAGGAAATTGTTTTTAAAATCGGTATCAACCTATGCAAGGTAGTAAGACAAAATGGGTTCCAAGATGTGGAAGAATTAGGAACAGAAACATTAATAATGAGCGGGAAGAGGAAGAGTAATCACGATGACAGTAGATAGCGATTGACATTTCAGATTAATATTAGCTGGAAAGCATGGAGCCAGAAGTAAGTTCCACAAGCGAGAAGTGCGAAAAAAATAAGCTGTTAATATAGAAATTGCGGTTACATCTCGCCAGCTCAACTGTCAATTGATGAGTTCTCGACGCCAGTCTATAACTGCGCTTAAATTCAAAAACTCTAGGTACCATAGGGAAGAGCTCATCTGAACATTTACCATGAAAGAATTTATAGAAAAGATACAAAGAGGCAATATTACGCTGGTGGGAAAGTGACTGCAGCCGAGCCGCCAGATCAGGACTGATAATATTGCTGATTCTTCTTTGGATTTTATCAAGGAGCTCAAGGTAAATAGCAGGGACACCGGACCATATGTGGCAGCAATATTGTAAGCATGGACGAATAGTAGACTTATAGATATGTAAATAGGTCGATAAAGGTTTGGTTTGCATGAGTGTCATAAACGTAAAAATATGTTTGGTTTAGAGAAGAGACGTAGGTCTGGATTTTCCAACAGTTAAAATGGCCTACATAAATCAGTTTGGCTGGAGAATTATCAAATAGTCATAGGCGCAGTTTATACTAGAAACAAAAAGGCAGAAAAAAGGTCCGGTTTGGACACAAAAAACCGACATCCGTCTGATAAAATGTCCGATAAATATCGGATAAAAATCCGATAAAAAGTCAGTTAAAAAAGTTAGATGTGTAGTACAAAAGAATAAATAAAAGTATTGCCATAATTTGTAATGGTTCACAATGATTATATGAACTGAAGCTGAACAAGATGCGAACAGAAAATTGGTGATTTAAGTATAGAAATTACACTGGGAAGTCTTTTAAAAGATGACAGAAAATGTGCCACAAATACTAGCAGGTGTATTTGAAGAACGAAATATGCCTTTCAAAAGCTAAACAAAGTATTAAGATGCAGAAGATTCTGTTAGAAGCAAAGAAAATAACAGTGAACTGCTAGGTAAAATTTGGAGAAATATATGAAATATTTAAGAAATAATGTAAAAAATAAATTAAAAACACCCATGAAGAAACCTGATAATTCTAAAGTGAGCAAAATTATATATTCCTTGGCGTTGAATAATGGTTATTGATGGTCTAGTTGGCTATTACTAGTGATTTCGTTTCACATTAAATAATTCAGTAAGGTTTGATATACAGGGTGTCCTCCAAAAAAATGATATAATTTAAAATGTGAATATCTGACTAACTACATGTCCCAGGCAAACGAAATTAAATAGGCTTCATGTTGAACAATAAAGAAAATATTTATCAAAATTCAAACAAGATATTCAAAGGTTTATAAATTTTATAACAGATTTCACAAAGCTTCACAAATGTTCAATATGTTCGCCACCTGAGACACAACACATAGTCGATAGTCCAGCTATTGCCAAACACGCTGTAGCATGTTTGCGTAACATTCTCCAGCGACTCAGTAATTCTCTGCTTAAGTCCCTCTAGGCTTGTAAAAAGAATGGAGATATACATCTGATCTTTCACATAGTCTAATAGAAAAAATCACAAGGTGCCAAGTCAGGTGAACGTGGTGGCCATTTCAAAAGAACGTTGACATTATCACTGCTATGCCTAAACCATCTTCCCCATAGATACGTCCGCACAGTCAACCATAAGTTTTTAAACATTTTGGTAAAATTTGGGATAACTTGAGCGAGAATTGGCTATGTTATTAGACTACAAAAGTATGTCAATTTAGAGGGGGGGACTCTGTATACAAAAGCAAACAAACTGTAATCGACATGTGGATTATGTTCAACAAGATTAGTCTGGTTGCTCATTACCTGTGAACTCATTCCTGACTCGGTACAAAATTTGACATTAAATAGCCTGACAAGAGTCGGCGTGTAAAATCAACCAACCAGAGAATAAATGCATCATGTAAATAACGATTGCATAGCTAAAGTAGGTGAGTCTAGGTGCAAATTCTTCTTGATTCTTGTAACCCATTAGGGTCGTAATGGTATCACATGTAGTACAACGGTGGGGTGCCCTGAGTAGAATATCCTGTCAGAGTCCATCTCTCTTCAGGCCGGTTTTGAAATTCAGAATTCCCTGACCAGAACGAGACAGTCTGTTTTAATATTTAACACATTGCACAGGGAAGATGGATTCGTGCCTTTTCCAGTGGTATTAACAACAAGCAAACAAAACAAAACAGAGCAAGAATTGAATTGTGCAAGCAAAATATTCACTTTAGCGCCGTTAACCATAACACTATCTCCGCCCTCTGAACGTAAACTAGTTACTGTTTAATTTCCAAACGGACTAAATACAAAGATTATTGTTATCCAGTTTATAAATGAACTGTTTCTTTGAATGAGTGTCGAAAACATGAGCATTATTGGTGACGGGGAAATCAACCCTTGGGAATGTGATTAAATTTCTTTATTTCAATACGGAAACAATCAACTTTGTTTTAGTATTCGTTGTATATGTAACAATAAATGTAAATGTTTATTTAATTTTCTCTTCCACCAACATCCCAACAGTAATTCTTCCTGGCCTCGCTTTTGGCATTTCCCACGGAGCAGCGTAATAATAAAAAAAAGTTCAACACAATGAAATACCGTAGTGGAGAAAACAATTAACCTCTGCTCTACGGTAGTTATTAACTAATATACGTTAACCGAGCAACGTCTTAAGGGTAAATGCAGCAAAATTAGGTTCATGAATGTTTGAGGCAAGAAATTTTAGCAGTTTTTGACAGATTCCTTTATATATGTAAATCCATCGTATTATTATACTCTCATTGAAATATTTTCTTTGTTCCTTTGATGTTAAACCACATTTCAGCTAAATTTCCGAATTGTTACGGAGAATACTTAAAGGAAATTTTTTTGAATATTTTTGACATTTTGTTGGAAGTCCTAGTTGCATAGAGTAGTTTCCGTCGCTTGGCGGCATATCAAGCTTCTTAGGCTATTTAATGTGCACTTCTGTCGTTTTGATAAACAATAGAAAAGAAAAGGTAGGTTTTTTAAGAGAGTCAAAAAATGTAAACATGTGATGGGTTTGCAGGACATCTAAAAAGATAGGCACTGGTTAGTAGGAGACCTAAAAGGGTAGAATTTAGTTTGCAGTAGATCTGAAAAAATAGGTACTGGTTAGTAAGAGACCTAAAAGCGTAGAACTTGGTTTGCAGTAGATCTAAAAAAAAAATAGGTACTGGTTAGTAGGAGACCTAAAACGGTAGAATTTGGTTTGCAGTAGATCTAAAAAAAATAGGTACTGGTTAGTAGGAGACCTAAAACGGTAGAACTTGGTTTGCAGTAGATCTAAAAAAAATAGGTACTGGTTAGTAGGAGACCTAAAACGGTAGAACTTGGTTTGCAGTAGATCTAAAAAAAATAGGTACTGGTTAGTAGGAGACCTAAAACGGTAGAATTTGGTTTGCAGTAGATCTAAAAAAAATAGGTACTGGTTAGTAGGAGACCTAAAACGGTAGAATTTGGTTTGCAGTAGATCTAAAAAAAAAATAGGTACTGGTTAGTAGGAGACCTAAAACGGTAGAATTTGGTTTGCAGTAGATCTAAAAAAAATAGGTACTGGTTAGTAGGAGACCTAAAACGGTAGAACTTGGTTTGCAGTAGATCTAAAAAAAATAGGTACTGGTTAGTAGGAGACCTAAAACGGTAGAACTTGGTTTGCAGTAGATCTAAAAAAAATAGGTACTGGTTAGTAGGAGACCTAAAACGGTAGAACTTGGTTTGCAGTAGATCTAAAAAAAATAGGTACTGGTTAGTAGGAGACCTAAAACGGTAGAATTTGGTTTGCAGTAGATCTAAAAAAAAAATAGGTACTGGTTAGTAGGAGACCTAAAACGGTAGAATTTGGTTTGCAGTAGATCTAAAAAAAATAGGTACTGGTTAGTAGGAGACCTAAAACGGTAGAACTTGGTTTGCAGTAGATCTAAAAAAAATAGGTACTGGTTAGTAGGAGACCTAAAACGGTAGAACTTGGTTTGCAGTAGATCTAAAAAAAATAGGTACTGGTTAGTAGGAGACCTAAAACGGTAGAATTTGGTTTGCAGTAGATCTAAAAAAAATAGGTACTGGTTAGTAGGAGACCTAAAACGGTAGAATTTGGTTTGCAGTAGATCTAAAAAAAAAATAGGTACTGGTTAGTAGGAGACCTAAAACGGTAGAATTTGGTTTGCAGTAGATCTAAAAAAAATAGGTACTGGTTAGTAGGAGACCTAAAACGGTAGAACTTGGTTTGCAGTAGATCTAAAAAAAATAGGTACTGGTTAGTAGGAGACCTAAAACGGTAGAATTTGGTTTGCAGTAGATCTAAAAAAAAAATAGGTACTGGTTAGTAGGAGACCTAAAACGGTAGAATTTGGTTTGCAGTAGATCTAAAAAAAATAGGTACTGGTTAGTAGGAGACCTAAAACGGTAGAACTTGGTTTGCAGTAGATCTAAAAAAAATAGGTACTGGTTAGTAGGAGACCTAAAACGGTAGAATTTGGTTTGCAGTAGATCTAAAAAAAAAATAGGTACTGGTTAGTAGGAGACCTAAAACGGTAGAATTTGGTTTGCAGTAGATCTAAAAAAAATAGGTACTGGTTAGTAGGAGACCTAAAACGGTAGAACTTGGTTTGCAGTAGATCTAAAAAAAATAGGTACTGGTTAGTAGGAGACCTAAAACGGTAGAATTTGGTTTGCAGTAGATCTAAAAAAAAAATAGGTACTGGTTAGTAGGAGACCTAAAACGGTAGAATTTGGTTTGCAGTAGATCTAAAAAAAATAGGTACTGGTTAGTAGGAGACCTAAAACGGTAGAACTTGGTTTGCAGTAGATCTAAAAAAAATAGGTACTGGTTAGTAGGAGACCTAAAACGGTAGAACTTGGTTTGCAGTAGATCTAAAAAAAATAGGTACTGGTTAGTAGGAGACCTAAAACGGTAGAACTTGGTTTGCAGTAGATCTAAAAAAAATAGGTACTGGTTAGTAGGAGACCTAAAACGGTAGAATTTGGTTTGCAGTAGATCTAAAAAAAATAGGTACTGGTTAGTAGGAGACCTAAAACGGTAGAACTTGGTTTGCAGTAGATCTAAAAAAAATAGGTACTGGTTAGTAGGAGACCTAAAACGGTAGAATTTGGTTTGCAGTAGATCTAAAAAAAATAGGTACTGGTTAGTAGGAGACCTAAAACGGTAGAACTTGGTTTGCAGTAGATCTAAAAAAAATAGGTACTGGTTAGTAGGAGACCTAAAACGGTAGAATTTGGTTTGCAGTAGATCTAAAAAAAATAGGTACTGGTTAGTAGGAGACCTAAAACGGTAGAATTTGGTTTGCAGTAGATCTAAAAAAAATAGGTACTGGTTAGTAGGAGACCTAAAACGGTAGAACTTGGTTTGCAGTAGATCTAAAAAAAATAGGTACTGGTTAGTAGGAGACCTAAAACGGTAGAATTTGGTTTGCAGTAGATCTAAAAAAAAAATAGGTACTGGTTAGTAGGAGACCTAAAACGGTAGAATTTGGTTTGCAGTAGATCTAAAAAAAATAGGTACTGGTTAGTAGGAGACCTAAAACGGTAGAACTTGGTTTGCAGTAGATCTAAAAAAAATAGGTACTGGTTAGTAGGAGACCTAAAACGGTAGAACTTGGTTTGCAGTAGATCTAAAAAAAATAGGTACTGGTTAGTAGGAGACCTAAAACGGTAGAATTTGGTTTGCAGTAGATCTAAAAAAAATAGGTACTGGTTAGTAGGAGACCTAAAACGGTAGAATTTGGTTTGCAGTAGATCTAAAAAAAATAGGTACTGGTTAGTAGGAGACCTAAAACGGTAGAACTTGGTTTGCAGTAGATCTAAAAAAAATAGGTACTGGTTAGTAGGAGACCTAAAACGGTAGAATTTGGTTTGCAGTAGATCTAAAAAAAAAATAGGTACTGGTTAGTAGGAGACCTAAAACGGTAGAATTTGGTTTGCAGTAGATCTAAAAAAAATAGGTACTGGTTAGTAGGAGACCTAAAACGGTAGAACTTGGTTTGCAGTAGATCTAAAAAAAATAGGTACTGGTTAGTAGGAGACCTAAAACGGTAGAACTTGGTTTGCAGTAGATCTAAAAAAAATAGGTACTGGTTAGTAGGAGACCTAAAACGGTAGAATTTGGTTTGCAGTAGATCTAAAAAAAATAGGTACTGGTTAGTAGGAGACCTAAAACGGTAGAATTTGGTTTGCAGTAGATCTAAAAAAAATAGGTACTGGTTAGTAGGAGACCTAAAACGGTAGAACTTGGTTTGCAGTAGATCTAAAAAAAATAGGTACTGGTTAGTAGGAGACCTAAAACGGTAGAATTTGGTTTGCAGTAGATCTAAAAAAAAAATAGGTACTGGTTAGTAGGAGACCTAAAACGGTAGAATTTGGTTTGCAGTAGATCTAAAAAAAATAGGTACTGGTTAGTAGGAGACCTAAAACGGTAGAACTTGGTTTGCAGTAGATCTAAAAAAAATAGGTACTGGTTAGTAGGAGACCTAAAACGGTAGAACTTGGTTTGCAGTAGATCTAAAAAAAATAGGTACTGGTTAGTAGGAGACCTAAAACGGTAGAATTTGGTTTGCAGTAGATCTAAAAAAAATAGGTACTGGTTAGTAGGAGACCTAAAACGGTAGAATTTGGTTTGCAGTAGATCTAAAAAAAATAGGTACTGGTTAGTAGGAGACCTAAAACGGTAGAATTTGGTTTGCAGTAGATCTAAAAAAAAAATAGGTACTGGTTAGTAGGAGACCTAAAACGGTAGAATTTGGTTTGCAGTAGATCTAAAAAAAATAGGTACTGGTTAGTAGGAGACCTAAAACGGTAGAACTTGGTTTGCAGTAGATCTAAAAAAAATAGGTACTGGTTAGTAGGAGACCTAAAACGGTAGAACTTGGTTTGCAGTAGATCTAAAAAAAATAGGTACTGGTTAGTAGGAGACCTAAAACGGTAGAATTTGGTTTGCAGTAGATCTAAAAAAAATAGGTACTGGTTAGTAGGAGACCTAAAAGGGTAGAATTTGGTTTGCAGTAGATCTAAAAAAAATAGGTACTGGTTAGTAGGAGACCTAAAACGGTAGAATTTGGTTTGCAGTAGATCTAAAAAAAATAGGTACTGGTTAGTAGGAGACCTAAAAGGGTAGAATTTGGTTTACGGTAGATCTAAAAATGTAGATATTGCTTTTGTTTGAATGGCAGTTAAAGCAAACATGATTTTGGTTTGTATTAGGTTGGTGCAAAAATAATTTCGTTTTCTAACATATGTTACTATGTGAGAAAACGAAATTATTTTTGCACCAACCTAATATAAGAGTAAAAAAGATAAAGGTTTTGGTTTGCAAGACAGTCATACAATTATTTGGTTTGCAAGAAATCTACAACGATAGGCGCTGGTTTGTAGGAGACCAAAAAGGGTAAAATTTATGTCTTTATCCACTGTGAAATCTGTGTATGAATTTCTGGGGCATAAAATTAATGTCTTCAGCAACCTTTTTTACTAGTGCTCATATTGCAATTTTTGATGTTATCATTGCATTTTTTTTACCAGAGCTTATATTGCTAGGCCACAAAAATCCCCTTAGCCGGCCAAGCATAGAAATGAATACGATATGGGAACCAGTAATAAGGAGTGCCAGAGAAAAGCAATAGCAACAACAAAAACCCACAACTCTTTGGGTCCTGCCACTGGATCTAACCAACGCCTTTATCCACTGTGCCATGTGTCCTTAAGGACATCTGTGTATGAATTCCAGGGACTTATAAACTTAATGTCTTCAACAAACATTTTTTACCAGTGCTCATATTGCAATTTTTGCTGTTATCATTGCATGTTTTTTACAAGAGCATATATTGCAATTTTTTTTGTAATTATTGCTTTTCTCTGGCACAGTGGATAAAGGTGTTGGTTAGATCCAGCGACAGGACCAGAGAGTTGTCAGTTCAATACCTGGTTAAGGCAGTGGATAACTTGAAGAGGGGAATTAACAGGAGATAACTGATAAATGACATTCATTAAACATGACACATGGAACTAGAACAATCTACCCCAGTGAGTGTTCAGTTCGACATTCCAACCACCTGAAGAAGGCAGGAGCGTACGTCGGTCGAAACGTTGTGATAAATATGGCAACAAAGATGAGGACAATAGTCCGAATAATGTAAATAGTGTACTCAGTAAAGTTCCAATGGTAAGTCTACTCTTCATTGACGACTAGAGAGTGATTCATTAATTAAGCTGAGTCGAAGTCTGATAATTTTAAACACTTCCCCGTGTACTAGAAGTTGTCTGTCGACCAAGTATCAGTTGTACGGAACTGTTTTGCTGATTCTCGCACAGTTTAGAATTTCCATCAACTTCAGTTTGTTGTAGGTCAATATTGACAAAATTTAATCGTGTGGTAACTTCGAGAGAAAAAAAATTGAAGTCGACACTTGCAAAACGATCTTTGCCATGTCCGAACACATAAAGCCTCATTTATATACCACATTGTGGATATTTTTGACACTTCCGTTGCTGAAGAGCCTTTTTGGAATTCCTAAGAGCATAAGGTGTCAGGTATGGGTCTGATGTAAACTCATTTTAAAAGTATGAATTCGATACACAATATACCCACTCTGATATTATGCAATCAGCAAAGTAAGTAGAACAAGAGAACGAAAATATTAATGGTTACTTTACTGTAAAAACGTATTGAAAAATGAAAAAAATTACTCTCAAAGGATCATGTCAAAAATGCAACAGGATTTTTTTCCCAAACAAATATATATCTATATATAAAAGTCTGTGACTTTCGTTAGTCCGTCCGTCACATCCTCTAAAATAACGATACATTGACTGATCGAAACCAAATTTTGGGGAGAAGTACAAACAGGTACTGTGGTACAAAGTGCACTTGGTTTAACTAGGATGTGAAGCTTAGTACATTCAATTTCTTTTAATTTGTTTGGAAAAATTAAAAGTTTTATTGTCTAACATACAAAATACTCCCACTATTTTAAAAACAATTTAATGATTAAAAAAACAATGACTTATTTAATAAGAATTCAATATTGTTTTCTGCATATTTTTGAAGTTTTATGGGTCCAAGAATCCAGTTTCACCCGGGGTTTGCGTTAACTATAAACACATCACAAGGTTAAACGTTTAAAAAAGTTGAAAATTGGCTTTCGGAAAATATTTACCCATGCCTAGATGTATACTGCATGGTCAAGAGTAAGAAATCCTTAGAATTTATTGTTCATCGTTAAAAAGGAATATATATATATATATATATATATATATATATATATATATATATATATATATATATACACCCTCGAGATTGATTTGATTATTGGCAAATCAAAAATTCGAGTGTTTTTCGAAACGTGTCTAGTTATCTATATTTGTATATATATATATATATATATATATATATATATATATATATATATATATATATATATATATCTTTATGTAGTGATTTTCTAAGCGCCGCTTAGATGTGGCACAAGCCCGGAAGTATGGACCACCCAGTGAGGATCGAAATATGTTTTAGCGAGACAAGATTGCTAACCTTTACACCAAGCCAATATATATATATGTGTGTGTGTGTGTGTGTATGATGATGGGGTACCAAGCAATGTTCATTTCTCTGTCCATACTGTTTATCTTTCCATCTCTGTATTCTCTCTCTCTCTCTCTCTCTCTCTATATATATATATATATATATATATATATATATATATATATATAAACTACCAGTCCCCAGGAAATGTTAATTTTATGTCCACACTAGTTCTTCATTTCTCTATCTTTCTCTTTCTTCATATATTTATATATATATATATATATATATGTATATATTACACACACACACACACACACACACACACACATATATATATATATATATATATATATATATATATATGATAAATTCATAAAATCAGTTTATATGAGGTTAATTTTTGACAAGTATATATTCATGGCACAAATAATAAAAAAGCACAACATGAAAGAAACCACCCGATATATATATATATATATATATATATATATATATATATATATATATATATATATATATATATGTATCGGGTGCTTATATATATATATATATATATATATATATATGGTTTGTTTCCTTTTGTGCTTTTTTATTATTTGTGCCATATATATATATATATATATATATATATATATATATATATATATATATATATATATATATACTTGTCAAAAATTAATCTCACATAAATTAATTTTATGAATTTATTTCTGCACAACTGTTAATAAGGCTTAAGAATTGGAAATCGCCAGTTCCAATAATTTTTACTTGTGTGAACCGGAAAATCTATATTCGACACAATTTTTATAAAAATGTTGTGCTATTTCGAAATACTAACATGACACATAGTAAACAGCATGAGCTATTATTTGGGCGTTGCAAGATTAATGGCTCAAATATGAATGGCTGTAAAATGAATCAAATTTGTCAGGATTTAGAACGTTCATGTTTTCAGCTGTCAGTCTCGGGATAACTAATTAAACATGAATAAAGAGATCCACTTTCATTCCAGTCAGGGATTTGTTAGCGGGTAGAACATTGGACTGGAAAACATTTTAAATTCTTTTATTATTATTATTATTATTATTATTATTATTATTAACAATTTTATCGGGCAGTGTCAGTTTATATTAGAAAGGTTTCGAAAAGAGTTGATCGGAAAAAATACCGAAGTTCAAAAGTACCCAAAGTTAAAGTTATTGGGTCTAAGCGTTATCAACTTTAGAAGCAGTTAGACTACCCGTGACCCATTGAGTTATTGACGGTTTAAGTTATAAAACACTGAAGTTGATTTCAACATAAAAAAAAAATTGTCTGTTTGAAGAAAGTTGAAATAAAAATACTCACTGTACAAACAACCCGTATGTTAAAATCTTATTCAATTAATTTTTTTTTTTAAATCGGATTAACTTAAAAATATTTTTTAATATGCTAAAATACGTTTAAATCATATTCACTTGAAAATATTTTTTTAAATAGGACAATAATTATGTGTAATAGGACAATATAATTAAGTTTTTTGTTTTTTTTAAGCACAATTATTTTTTTCAAGAAAGCTGAAATATAAATAATTACTCTACAGACTGGACGAAACAGCAAATCGGGATCTCTTTGTTCCTGTCTTTAACTTAAAACATATTTGAATTAAAATAATTATCTGTTTGAAGAAAGTTAAAATAAAAATACTTACTGCATAAGCATCTCGTATTTTTAAATCACATTCACTTAAATCAGATTAACCTAAATCATTATGCGCCGGACGCACGCACTACACAAGCACGAACGCAATCACAGAGAGAGTTGGAAAGAGAGAGAGGTGAAGAGAGAGAGGTGAAGAGAGAGAGAGAGAGAGAGAGAGAGAGAGAGAGAGAGAGAGAGGTAGAAAGAAACTTAAATCATTAATATGCCCCGGACGGACGACGCACCACACAAGTAGCAATCACAGACTTTTAGTATTATATAGACGACAAAAAGTCAATGAATGAAACTAATCCGTCTTTGTTTTTTTTGTAAAGAATCTGAAATTCAGGAACTTTTTAATGCTTGACTGCTTTTAAGTTTTGCAACTAAAAAAATTATCGGGCCATTGGAGACTAAATGAGATTCCATTTCAGGCTTTTTACGATGACAAGACACCCATCAGAAATAAAAACAAGACCTTTCACAGGTCGTATGAACCTTCTTGGGATCCAGAGGGTATATATGCAGGCATTGCAGTGATAATACTGGATCGATGGGCGGAGGACATGTTAGGCTGAAGACAGCCGGACAGATGGTTCATTCGATGTAATCAACAGTCACGTGTCTGTGACCAAGACGAGCCATTATGTTGGAGGATAACGACAGTCTTTTTATTAGGTTGGTGCAAAAATAATGTCATTTTCTCACATATGTTACTATGTGAGAAAACATAGACATTATTTTTGCACCAACCTAATACCTAGAGAGGGACGGTCTCCGTCAGATTCATTTGCGCAAGACACACTACTCATGAATGAATGCCTTCACCTCTTCCAACCCAGATACGCGGTGGCAACTGTTTAGTCAGTGTTTCTCAACCGGTCTTCCTCGGAATCCTAGGGTCCTGCAAGAGGTTGATAGGGGTTCCGTGAGAAACAGCAACAAATAAGCTAATGCATTTTTGAGTCATTTTTGTTTGATTTTATATTCGTAATTTTATTACAAAAGTAAAGTATATTGTTGGAAAATCCTTGGCTATTTTAATAATGGCTTCAACCTCTTATATTATTTAAAGTTATAATAATCATAGGGCATGTATTTAGCAATATCTAGATGGCGTCAGTGTGAAACCGCCTTCATTCGTTAGAAGACAGGACTTGTACGTGCTGGATTCATGTATTATTGAGTAACTCACTCAAGTACAGGTGGCATCCATGATGTCTATATGTTATGTTTAACACGTAAACTACGATAAAAATATAAAAATAATAGATATTAATAAATGTATATAATATTTTTTACGCTGGCATTCACCGAGATATGAAAATTATTTCAAGGGTGGCACAAGGATAAGAAGGGTTTGAGAAACGTTGGATTAGATGCTCAGCTGCAAAGCTACCTACGATTACACCCGTTCATGGGAATGATTATTATTATTATTATTATTATTATTATTATTATTATTATTATAAAAAGCTTTTAAAACAGGTTATTTCCTTTACTTAAGTTTGGCACAAGTCCGTATATTGCTTGGTATACTTGATATTCTTTAATCGATTACTCATCCAAACACTGATAAGATCAAAAACTACTTTTTTAAAAATCGAGTTCACCCCAAGGAAGGCAGTAAAGCCACTAAGACACGAGAGGTTTACTGGGTGTGAAAAAATTAAAAAAACAGAAAAATTACTTAGGAGCGAGAACAATCGAAGGGTGATCAAGAAGACAGTAGATAGCGATTGAAATACCTTCATTAATCAAATGAGAACCAGTTCTTTCTGCATGAGTTGATTGCAAACCGAATATTTAAATACCAAGATTACCATGGTCAGATACAAGCCTCAGTAGAGGAGCACTCAGTGAGACTCGAACTCCGTACATTTGCCAATGGTTTGTGATATTAGATTTGTTAGCCTTACAACTACGGTAGGTCCGTATTGCATACATAGACACATATGCGTAATATCTGTGCATTAAGAGACAACAGATACCCACCCCCACGTCATTGCTGTTAGATGACATTATAATGGTAATTGTAATAGAAAAATAACCGTTTCCGTACAGGAAATAATCGATATTCATTGACCGAACGGTTTGTGTTACCGTCGATTGAAATGCTTTTCTTTAAACATTTTTTTCAAGAAATTAAACTTCTCATGTCCACTAACTGGTATCGCTCTTTCTAGTACTGGTAGGAATTTCCTTCCAAACATTTTGTTTACGGTAGTGTGGTTGGTTAATAGCTTGATTGTATCATTCTTTTCTATGCTTGTTACATGTGCTGCCCATTTCTGTTGTTGCTGTTGGAACGGTTCAAGTGATGTGGATTTTGTTATTTGATAAAACTGTTTGTGATTATGTAGCGCCAGTCTAATGAACCTGATGAAATACCATCTTATTATTTATAAGATTAATTAGTTCGATGTCATTTTAACTGCTGAAAAGTTTAGTTTTAACTACATTCTAAGCATTCGCTTTTGATTGTTGACATGACATTGATTTCTAAAATATCTTTTTTTTTTAGATAGACTAACATTGAAGACAAAAGAAAATAATCTATATTTTCGTAATTCGGCCTATTATATATTTTAAAAATTTATAATTGTAAAAATACACCTCAAACACACAAATGAAATTGTTATATTCCGTGCTAATAGGAATATGGAATGGACAAACACGGTAGATAAACATGTTTATTGTAGAAACCAGTACACCAAGCAAGGAAGTAATAGTTATGCGCACGGTCGTCGCAAGTCAGTACAGTTGGGCGCGTGCTGCTATCGGACGGCCACTAGTTCTCACAGATCCCATCTCGACGCTATTTAGTAACTGCCCCACGCAGTCACATGTGGCACAAGGCCGAATTTAAAGTGGGGTTCCCGAGCCCGTAGGCCCGGCCAAAAAATCCCCGT
The DNA here is from genome assembly GCA_963932145.1 of Acanthosepion lycidas. Classification (NCBI taxonomy): domain Eukaryota; kingdom Metazoa; phylum Mollusca; class Cephalopoda; order Sepiida; family Sepiidae; genus Acanthosepion; species Acanthosepion lycidas. The sequence goes on along the minus strand of OZ010576.1, from coordinate 111,138,332 downwards.
AGACCCCACATAAACGGGATCGGGTTTGTATACCTCCCCGGACGAAACTCTGCCCTTCGGCATAGCCTCCTCTGGGTTCCTCTCTGCCCAAAGGCAGAGAGTTTGACAGGGGCCAAGATCTGATTAACAGATTCCGGCGCGACTCTCCTGTCCACGGATACTTATAGGTGATTACCACCTATAGTGCCGCCACTCATGGGGGTGGCAGGTTATTCCATTACATCAGAAATGATTTCTGCAAGTTATGGAGAAGGTGTGGTGTTTGATCGAACGTGTCAAAAGTGGTTTGCGAAGTTTCCTAGGAATCTACGTAGAAATTGTGCTTATAAGGTCTTACTTGATCGGTGACGCCCTCCGTAGACGAGTCTGCCTAAACCACATCAAATCTAACGAGTGTTTCTCCTACAAAGGAGGATGCAGGTTTGAAACTTGACGGATCGTGTATGTTTTTCTTTCTCAAATAGCCAATAGACGAAAATTAATAAATATACTGCTAAATAAATAATTTGAGCGTCTACTCAAATATGGATGTTCACTAAAAATAGCGTTTGAAGTGATAAAATCTGTCGGCTTAATAAATAAAAACCCATTACTTTATAAATTATTTGGGATACGAAACTGAAAAAAAAAATTATTTACAAGAATCTGGGAAGGATTTTCATTTTTTTTTTCAATAAAGTTAATATTGAAAAAATGCAAATCCAAAGGTTTAAATTGAAAAAAAATGTATCGACTTATACAGCCGAATGCTTTTTGTTTTATCACCCAATCAGTGTCATTGATATTCACGGGTTCTTTTCTATGAAAATCTCTTATTTTTAGATCTTTTTGTAGGAATTTCTAAGACAATCGCTTAAACCTGATTATCAACACACACACACACACACACGCACACGCACGCACACACACGAGCGCGCGCGCGTGCGTGCGCGAACGGTCTTTCAATCCACTCGTTTTCACCCTCACCACTTCGTTTTATCAAATAAAAGACAATTCCAGAAAAATGTAAGCAAGAAGAAAACATTTCGAAATTGGTCTCACGGAAATCCTCCAAATAGTCACGTAAACCCGAAGGAAACTCATTCCAATGGCTCGCCGCATTTTCCCGCACCGCTCCACCTCCATTTCTTACTACGGGGGTGTGGGAGTGTCAGCGAGCACACTTGACATACACTGGAAATTTAGAGAGAGGGGTAACTGAGTTTCCCAATTATGCTTTGGGAATAGAGAGGAATTTTCAAATTGACGAGACTGCGCATGCGCGTGTGTTTCTTTTATCTAACCTCCAAGAGGCTGTAAAATTATTTGGTTGCAAGCCTCCCGACACAAACATACGAGCGCGCACGCATACACACGCACACACGATGATTATTCAAATGTCATGGCTTTTTCTAAATGGCTTTTCAATATTAAAATTGTGATCACGAATATTTCGATAGTATACAAATGCAATTTGAACTTTTGAAAATCGTTTTAGATATTATTTACCATTGCTTTGGATTCTCATCCAATTTTATTCTGTCTATTTCTCTGTCTGTCTGTCTGTCTATATATATATATGTGTGTGTGTGTAAATATATATATATATATATAGATAGATAGATAGATAGAGAGAGAGAGAGAGAGAGAGAGAGAGAGACTAACATGAGGATTGTAAAAAAGGCATCTAATATTAATAGTGTTATTTATTTTTATTGGATTTTCAGCGGGTTTTTTTCTTAGAAAAATTTCTTGTTTTTCATTTTTAAATTTTTTTTACTTTAACCGGTTTCGCTTAGCTTTTCAAAAAGTTTTTAACTGTTTCTATCTCTACATGTTGATGCTTATGTTTTGTACCAGTGAAAAAAAGGAAAATCAAGGGGCGCAACTGGCTATATATGTCGTTCATGGTCAAGGGGAATTTGGTAGAATCTGTTTATGTAATGAATTAAGTATGGGTTTGAACTTATTGATAAAAAATGTTTTCTTATTAGTCCGCCTTTGTTCAGTGGCTCTTTAGTCGCATTGGTAGAATGGGAAGACACTAAAATTTGGCAGATTCTGTCCTCCGCATTCCGCTATATGTTGGCTGAGAGGTATTTTTTCTTGTGTGGGCGGGGTTCCTAATTTGTTGGCGATGAGCTGTCATCTTTTGCCGGAGCGACTAGCCAGTTTTATCTATCTATCTATCTATCTATCTATCTATCTATCTATCTATCTATCTATCTCTATCTCGCTCCCTCTCTCTCTCTCTCTCTCTCTCTCTGTATATATATATATATATATATATATATTTGTCTGTCTGTCTATATATATATATATATATATATATATATATATATATATATATGCATCTATTTCAAATACAAAGTATTCACTATAATAACGTTTGAAGGAATAAAGAAATATCGGATTAAAAATAATCCCATTAATTCTTTAAAAATTGCTTTGTTTACGCTTCGATTATGAAACTGAGCAGATATGTGCTTTTGAGGAAAATAATGTGAGTGAAGCGGATGTGTTTTCCTTAAAAAGGTAAAATAGAGCCTTGCTTACTGTGAGTTTCTTTGTAGTGGTAAAGCATGTTGAATTTATTAAGATTTCTCGAATGCGCAAAACAAACGTAATATACAACATTTGATAAATTAAAATGTTGTGATCATTTCAAATAATGACACATGCACTGCAATCAATGCATTAGTTAAAAAATAATTATTTCAACAAGGAATATATAAAAACAAAAACAGAACACACCTATATTTTCAAATAATTCAAAATAAAACAAGAATATTTCAGAAAAATAGCTTGTCAATATAAGGATATATGTCTCTCTTTTTAAATTATCTGTTGTCACTCAGAGTCGAAAGATAAAAAAGACAAGGAAAGAAATAATAAGAGAATTTAAGGAGACAAGAAAATTATGAAAAGAAGAAGTCACAACATCATGCACATGTGCACATACACACGTCCAGGCGTCCAGGCAGACACAGACTCACACACAGACACACAAGCACACAAATGGACACATGTGCGCGCACCCGCTTTACACACAGACACATATAAAAAGGAGAAGAAAAATCAAGCTGACACTATGAAAAAACGCATTATTTATTTTTTCTAACATAATATAAAAATAACGAAAATGAGAAAATCCGCAGACAATTGCTGATACCGCCTGACGTGGATCAAACGATTACACAACGTTTTGTCTATGAAACTCTGGAGTGGGGGTGCTGAATATAACATCAATCAGCTAAGTGACAAATTTTATATTTGTATTAATGTATGTATGTGTGTATATATATATATATATATATATATATATATATATATATATATATATATATATATATATATATATATATATACACATACATTAATAATCTGACAATTATTTAATATATTTTCTGTTTATACGTTATTATTAGATTCAATTTATAAGTAAATGCACTGTTTTTTAATTAAACAGTATTAATTGCATTTACCGGCTTGGATATGTATGTGTGTGTATGTATGTATGTATGTATGTATGTGTGTGTGTTTATGGTAATGTATTAGCAATGTTAAGTTTTGTAGGTAATTAAAAAGAATTTTATAAAAACAGACTTATAGTATCGTCGCCGTCATCATCATCATCATCATCATCATTGTTTTAACTTGAAGGTACACTGCAAATCAGTGATTTTCTTCGAAAAATATCTTTTGTCAACCATTTTCAACACTCTCCTACTGCCCTTTTCACTGACGCAAATGCTACAGGTCTTCCAAGTTCTTCAACGTTCTTACGAGGAACGATGGAATTTTATTGATAATTCTTTTAATGTCGTTGTTCAGTTTACGTACTATGGTTATTCGTCCCATGTCTATTGATTTTATGTTAGTATTGATGACAAAATCATTTCCATAATATTTACTGTTTTTTTCCAGCACTATTAACTTGTGCTATCTAATTCTGGCATTAATATCAAGTCCATTGATTTTGGTGTCTTGGAGACAGCATGCATTCAGGTTGTAACTATCAACATACCGAGTTAATAGTTCCTGCTTTTTCTTTGTTCACAGGTACTTTAGCATTAAGTATCTCGATATCTTTATATGGAGACATTTACAAAATTTTAACTAAAAAGTTGCTAACTTTTAACGGTTTACAACCGGAGAAATCATTAACATCCCCGCTAAAATATATTAGGTTGGTGCAAAAATAATGTCGTTTTCTCACATACTAGCATATGTGAGAGAACGATATTATTTTTGCACCAACCTAATATATATAATATAAAGTAGAATAACTATAGTCTGAACATTTCAAAGTTAAGCGTTGCCACGTGTTTAACATCGAGTAAATTTGAAAAAAAAATGTATGTGTGTATGTGTGCATATATATATATATATATATATATAGATAGATAGATAGATATATATATAGGAAATAAATAAATTATGAAATAATTTCAAATAATATAGAATAAAGCAACTAACCAGTACATTTATAATACGAGAAAAGATTTGATATTTACAGAGTTATTCTTAATATGCGATGATTATATATAGTCACAATTTGACCTAAAATGTGTTTGATATTTGCCTAAAGTCAATAATAAAAAAGATTAAATAAAATAATATTAATACATGATTTCAAAAAGCAATTTAAAACAAATAAATATTAATAACTGGTAAATTTGAATGTTATGAAGTTGAATTTGCAACTTGCAATGTATATATATATATATATATATATATATATATATATATATATATATATATATTTGCTTATCATAATCCTTTTGTATTCTCGAATAGTTTTCTATATATTACAATATTATTTAATTGTAATATACGGAAAAATATTCGTGAATATGAAAGGTTAATGATAAAAATAAGCAGACGTAATTGTAATTTATTCAATCAGACATGCCTAAAAGAGAATTTGCTGCCTATATATATATATATATATATATATATATATATATATATATATATATATATATATATATATATATATACGTGTGTGTGTGTGTGCGTGTGTGTGTGTGTGCATATATGCTTGTTTGTTTAGCGGCATATCAACTACTTATCGGTCATTTAATGCCGAAATTTAATTTTCTTGAAAGCATTAGTAATTTCTTTGACAAAAATGTATTGCTGGTAATATTTTTGTTGATTTACAAAAATGTATTGCTGGTAATTTTTTTACAAAAATATATTGCTGCACATTTTTTTTCTCGAAAATGTATTGCTGCCATTCTTACTATGAAAATGTATTTTTATACTTTCATAGTTATTTCACCCCAGTTTGGGGGTTAACTATTTGCCCATAGCTGAGACCCTAACAGATGATATCACTTAGGAACAGCAGAATTTAAGGGGTGGCTACTCGCTCCCCAAAACCTGATCAGAGGCCTTGCGAACAAATGTAGTTTATCATCATACCTAAGACGACATATATGTATCGGTGAATATGTATGCATATGTATATCGTGAAATTAAAAACGGTGATATAAAATATAAATAAATAAAAATAAAAAATAATATTTTAAGTGGTTCTAAATTTAAATGTAACGTTTTTAATGAAACTAACTTGATAATTTGAAATTTAGGATTAGTGAGTCTTCTATAAATATGAGATGTGATAATAATTTCAATAGTTTTATCGACCATCTGACACTGACTTTTGGGGCGATTAATGAGATGAGTTTCTTTTACATTTAATGATATACTTATATATATATATATATATATATATATATATATATATATATATATATATATATATATATATATTAGGTTGGTGCAAAAATAATGTCGTTTTTTGACGTATTTTTTAACGTCAAAAACCGACATTATTTTTGCACCAACCTAATATATATATATATATATATATATATATATCCTGAATATTACAGATGTGTGATAGCGTCCCGGTAAATCTCTGATACTTTTGCCTGTTCACAGAACGAACATGCTGTCTCGCTTTCCGCCCTTTGCTTTAAGCGCTTTTCGTAAAGTGTTGCTTTCAGTTAGTCTAAATGGGAAGACTTCTTGTTCGAATGAATCGTTAAAGAAATGGACAGCTTTTATATCCCACCGTACATCATTTTCTCTGGATGAAGAGTGGATTTTGACACGGTTAATGGTGGTTTATTTTGTTTGTCCAACAATTTATTGACTGCCACGTTGTTGCAAAGTATTCACTTTTCATCGCTTTTCATAAGATTTCTTCTTTGCTATCTCGGCTTTACGAATTTAATCTCAGTACTAGATTAGCATCTAAGTCTTATCAGTTTACAGTTGAAATTACTAGATGTAACCGTAAATTCAATGCTAACAATTTCTTCTATCGCACTTCTCGATTGTGGAACTTTCTCCCGTTTTGTTGCTCTCAAAAACTTAAACGCAGTGTCAATTGTTACGTATTAACAGCTCGAATAAAAATGGTTCAGTTGTTTTTGTTCCTTTTTCTCTTAAATTATGAGGAAGCCATACATCAAAGTGACTAACACAACCATAAATCAGACTCTAAAATTCCTAATTTATTTACTTTCAGGCCGATGTTTGTTAGATTAATCGGTCCACTAAAATAAGGTTTCATTACTTCTATCAGGCAATCAAGATCAGAGGCCATAAATGGATGGATACTAACACACACTCACATGTAAACACTTCATACTTTTTCTATGTTTGGGTTGCTCCATTATTGTATTGCGCCCAGACAAGGGTTTGATTCGCAATTATCAACATATATATATATATATATATATATATATATATATATATATATATATATATATATATATATATATATATATTGAATACGACAAACAAGGTGCTTTGATTTAGTTATTTATGCAATTTCTCATGCAATTTAATAATATTCTTCTTTTCAGATGATAAATTATATAAACACTGTCCGAATGTTTTTTATATAAATACATACATGCAACAAACTATTTCTTATTGAACAGTTAAAATATTTCATCCTTGAAAACGGCTAAATGTATAGCCGAAAGCGCTCGGAAAGAAAAGAACATTCTGATAGTTTTTATAAAAATTATCAGATTGCATGAGAAATTGCATGAGAAATTGTATTCAAAGAATATATATGTATATAAGAGGCAGGATGCGTGTGTGTGCGTGTGTGTGTATGTAACGAATGCACGGCCGCAATTTTCGACGGATTAACACCAAAATTTACATGCACATGCTCCAGGTTAGTGGGAAGGCCAAGACCGACCTTGTAGTTCCCAACTCCCATCGATAGTGTAAATAATCGATTTTTTCATGATTCTACTGCAGTTTTCATATAGTTTGCGGCCATTTTCTACTGGCCAGAGTGAGAGCCTATAGCTGGCTGCCACGAATAGGCAGGAAGATTCTATTGGCTAGCGTAAGAGCCAACAGCTGACTGACACGAATGTTAACTAGCATCTGACTGACACGAATGTTAACTAGCATTCAAAAAAATCGATAGCTGTATTCGTCATAAGTGGGAAAAATTTAAATCTGCATGGCACTTTACTTCAATTGGCTCATTCACTTGCTTAAACTCAACGTTGATTCTGATTCCGCAGAACTGGGTTGGGTGTGAAAAGTATTTGTTGTTAACATTCTTTTTTCATTCGGTTTTTCCAGTTACGAGTCGTTTTGTGTTCATTTTGTTTAGTTCTTTTTTCGTAACAGATTTAATGTTTAGTATAGAGCTTAGAAAAAATTCGGAGTGTGAGATGGGCAAGAAGAAAGGCATGTAGCAACATCAGCATAGCAAAGGGCACTTCTTTAAAGGCAAGGAAGGGCAAAAATATTTTAAGTCAAGTGATAGCGATTGCTGTATGAGTCGTATGATTTTTGAATCAAGCACGGGCAACGCCGTGCCACGCTGCTAGTATATATATATATATATATATATATATATATATATATATATATATATATATATATATATATGTTGATAATTGCGAATCTAACTGGCACAAGGAAAAAATAATGGAGCAAACGAAACATAGAAAAATGTGCATGAAAGAAGGATTGCTGCCTAAATACACACACACACACACACACACACACATATATATATATATATATATATATATATATAACACAAATTATTGGATTTTATTCATAACCCGACTTTATTTCTTATTACTATGAACGCTATATCCTTTTCAAACAGTCCAATTTAACGCCACTGGCTTGGGAACTCGGGAGTCTTTAAGGCTTTAATCGGACTCTCGTGTCTCCGTGTTGGTAGACATTGAATTTCACCGTTTTAATTACTGTTATGTCTATATCAAACACATGTATCCTCTGGGTATAGCGTTCGTAGCAATAAGCAATATATATATATATATATATATATATATATATATATATATATATATATATATATATCTATATTGATATGTATATACATCGATAATGAGTGAAATCACACTGTGGTACAACAACGAATTGTCACGTATGAAATGTTTTTTTTTTGTCTTTAATTTATTAAATTTTCAGCAAATTCTCTTCTGGGTGAAATGCTGACTTCCATTTTCATTGTGCCTGCTTCAGCCAGAAGTCTCTTCATTAGTCGTTAACAAAAATATTTGCTTATTACCAAAATCTATAGAACTGATAAGAGTAATCCACTTGAAATTTCTGAAATTGTCGAAGGTGGATTCAGAGATGAAGATTTCATGTGATAATGAAAGTGTTGATATCTGAGTTAAGGAGTTAAGTAAACTCTCTCCTTCAGCTTTGCGCACCGTTCATATTTTAACAAAAAAGCTATTTTTTCAAGATAGGGTTGCAACCCACCCTTCCCCAGTACTTTTTACCTGATATTTAACCTGTAACTGAAGCCTGAATTCCACTTCTTTTAAATACTTTTGTTCACTCAAATACAAGTCCGAAGAGCCACTCAAGGTAGATATTTACTGAATGAGATCGCTGTCAGGGGGCAAAGAACTTCATATTGTGGGAATATGTAGGGAGATAGTGGATGACCCCAGACATGAATAGGTTAAGGTCATAGTGATCGAGGAAGCACTCCCTAGGGAGTCTTTTCCACAGATTCCTATGTAGGTACATAGTGGTTGGCCCCAGACTTGAATAGTTTAAGGTCAGGGAAGCATTCCCTCGGGAGTCTGTTCTACAAAGTACTATTTTTAGCAAAGATGCTGTTTGAGTAGAATTTCCTCCTTAGAAATGGAATACGAAAGGATTGAAGATGAGTTGGCTCTGTCGGGTGGCGGGTCCTAGCTGTGAAGGTTTGAACGTGAAAGTAAGGAATGCAGCTCGTCATATGATCTGCCATGAAAATAGCGATAGAGCAGCGAGGGCCTCGTAATGTTTCGTCTATAGAAAAAGGGCGTTACAGGGTTTAGAAAATAATAAATCAGCCACAAGGTCACGTAAACGCTTTTGAACTCTGTCAAAACTGAAAAGTGAGGGTTAGTCTGAATTCAAAGTTATCCTTCTCTTAGACTGGTCGTTAACCAAGGCTAAAAAATATTCTCTGGTAGTTACTCATAACTAGGGTCGGGGTACAACAGATGGATTCATATCAGTGTGAAATGGACCTAGGTCGCGGATTCCGGTTTCAATCGTATATGTATGAATAATAATAATAACAAAAAACTTTAGTTTGTCGTGGAACTTTGGATAATAGGATTGATCCTCTTATAAGAAAAATCTACGAACGGGTATCCAAAGTATGAACAGATCTTTTAGCAGATTTCAGTCAAAATGTCCATTGTCAACTATCCGAGATGGGCGAGTGTCGGTGTGTAGTTTGGAATCGGCGGACAGAGTTCAAATTCCGACCAAGGCCAAGGTTGCCGCTTTCACTAGGCACTAATACCTTCGGGAAAATTTTGAACTCACCTCCCAACCACTATGGCTAAAATATTTGACCATAAAACGCCCATTAGCATTGGCCTTATAACCAATCTAGAATGGAAAAAGTCGCAAGAAACTGCACCAACACCTTTGACCAAGAACAGTTATTAAAGAAAAGGAAGCTGTGGAAAACCATAACTTGTTACGTTTTGAAGGGATATGTGGTCAAGAAAAAAAAAGTGTTTATGAATACAAGGGTATGGAAGATTTTTTATCAGGTATACGTTTAAAATAATTTGATCAAAGGCGTCTATGCTTAAAAGTTATAAGTGAATTCATATGAGCAAACAGAAATATAAACGTACGTATATATATATATATATATATATATATATATATATATATATATATATATATATATATTACACGCACACACAAACACAGACACACACACACATATATATATATATATATATATATATGTATATGTATATATATATTGGTGTGTAAGTGTGTGTCAATTAGCTAAATGAACCCAATCACTCGCTGTATGTGAACTGAGACATTACAGTCAATGCAACAACTTTCTATTGCTATTTATTTATTTATTTCATTTATTTGTAATTGTAAGTTGCACTTCGTTAGCAAAGTTAGTGACGTGCTGTCGTGCATAAAATGATACCAGACTTGGTAAATAACATTTAAATAATTACACTGCATGAGCAGAGTATGGAGTGAAAGGAAAGGAGATAGAGAAACATTCTGAGTTTCATTGAGAAGAGATTATACATACACATCCCCGACACGCACACACACACAACACACACAGAAAGACACAGACACATATACAGTGTAACCCGGATATAAGAGACTTCTTCTCTGGCCCCGACAACTCTCTTATATCCGGGTTACACTGTATATATATACATATATATATATATATATATATATATATATATATATATATATATGATAGAAATATATTTAAGACATGTATGCCATATTTATGAGTAAAAGTAAGTACTCAATGTCAGAGATAGAGTATATGAAAGTATAAAAGTAGATACTGAGGCCAACACTGAGAGGTGATGTCTGTCCCAGGCCTGAAGATTGCATTCAAACATAAAGCAGATTGTCGCCGGTCGATGTTGACCTCGTTGTCATCAATATATATACATATATATATATATATATATATATATATATATATATATATATGTGTGTGTGTGTGTGAGTGCGTGTGTTAAGGACATGTATATATATATATATATATGTGTGTGTGTGAGTGCGTGCGTGTGTTAATGACATGTATATATACATATATATATATATATATATATATATATATGTATATACATGTCATTAACACACATATATATATATATATGTATATATACATGTCATTAACACACGCACTCACACACACACACACACATATATATATATATGTGTGTGTGTGTGCGCGTGTTAATGATATGTATATATATATATATATATATATATATATATATATATATATATATATATGAAGTGAGAGAGGGAGAAAGAAAGAGGGCGAGAGAGACAAAGAAAGGGAGAGAGAGATAGAGAAAGAGACAGAAAAAGAGAGAGAGAAAGAGAATGAATGAGAGAGAGAGGAAAAGCGAGAGACGGACAGAGACAGAGACTGAGTGAGAAAGAGAGAAAGAGAATGAGACAGAGGGAGATACAGAGGAAGAAAGAGAGATATATAGAGAGAGAGTGAAAGAGAGAGACAGAGAGGGAAAGGGGGAGAGAAAAATATAGAGTGAGAGAGAAATAGACAGAAAGACAGAGTGAGAGAAAAAAGAGTGAGCGAGAGAGAGGGAGAGAGAGAGGGAGGGGAAAAAAGCGAGAGAGAGAAAAACTAAGAGTTCTTCTTAATGATTGCCATTGCATGAAACTCTGAGTACTTGGTGCTATATTATATTTACGCTCTGTCCATTTTGGCATTGAACCTTCAGTTTATTTAATATTAAGGGTGAAATTGCCAACCGATCCTTTGTGGCCGAGCGGTAAGGTACGTCAGGATACAGGTTCGAATCCTGTCGAAGGATGAATATTTTCTTGGACATTCAGGCCGGTAAATGTTATTTAATACTGTGTATTATAAACAGAGCATTTACTTAAATACTTGTATCTATAAAAAGAAAGTTAAGCATAAAAATGTCTTTATATATTGTTAATTTCTTTTTTTTCATTATTATTATTTCAAAGTGATAAATATAGGCCAGAATGACACAATGTCTGATATTTGCAGGTCGACAAGCCGTTATGAAGTGTGGTAATCCGTTATACAATTGCAGAGATGGTTTCGGAATATTCACGAACCGTGTGTTTCAGTAGATGCCAAAACTATCAGAAACTGTCAAGCTGATGAGTAACGGGACATGAGGCAGATATCCACTATTGTAACCTAGAACCGGTTAGTGAATGATGAATAACCAACACAGAGGTTTGAATTGAAATGGTAATCTTTTTAACATCAACAAAATACAAACTCACCAGCAGCGTCAAGTATGTAAACCACTGCAAGTGTTAGACTACTTAGACAGCATATAACCCCTACTTACAATAGTGTTCAACGTATTTAAGAGGATTGAGATAAACCCTTTAGATTGAAAGGAAATGTATAAAAGATATAACTTTTACACTGTACTCTGTTTCTACCATTCTAAAATGAAAACAGACTTTTATGAAAAACGACCAATAATTAATAAACTTATTAACAATTTTAAATATGGAGTATTTTTTCTATCTACTCTCCTTCTTCCTCTCCTTGTTTCTCTCTGTATATATTTCTGAAGAAAGGGATAGATTTTTATTCATTAATCCGACAGATTTTATTACTTAAACGTTATTTTTGCTGGATATCCACTAAAAACGTTTAAGTAATAAAATCTATTGGATTAATTAATTCATACCTTTTATTTTTTTAGAAATTGTTTTTTTTTTTTTTGCGTTAGGATACGAAACTGAGCTGATGTGGATTCATAATTTTGTTTGATCCTGTCCGAAGCAGTTGGATCAAATGACGGTTGCTCCTGCCAAGGGGAACACAGGTTCGAATCTTCCCGGAGAGGTCTTGTATTTCTTTAATAAGATTTCTCCAATATTCAGGCCAGTAGATGAAAAAAATAATGTTAAATAAATAAACGGAGCGTCTACTCAAATATGGGTATCCACTAAAAATAATATTTACGTAATAATATATATATATATATATATATATATATATATATATATATATATATATATATATTCAGATTTTTCCTTTTCCTCGAACGGTTGCCAATCAAGGTTATAGAGCTCAGTCTGTTCTGCCATTTAGCCATAGATGGGAGGAGAAGAAGATTCATACCTAGCTCAAGGTTATTAGCACGTAAGTGAATGTAATGGAACCGACTGGAATTCGACTCTCAGGTTCCTCAATCCAAGTCGCTATCCATTATTACAGCGTGCCTCCCTTTGAATTCAAAACCGGTCTGGAGAGGGTTGGGCTCCGTCAGCCTATCTTGCCCCAAGAAACACCATTTATAGTGTGGCTGCAGTACACTTGGTACCCCTACATCCCTAGGAACCACAATGTATATATATATATATATATATATATATATATATATATATATATATATATATGTATGAAAAATTATAGTTTTAAGATGTATTATATCTATAGGAGAAAGTGCTCAATATCAGAGATAGAGCGTATTTAAATATAAAAGTGAACATTGAAGTCAATACTCAGAGCCGACAGACTGTTTCATGCTAGACGCAGTTATGAGGCCTGATGTTTGCTTATAGCATGAAACAGTGTGTCGTTTTGTTTCGCCACAGCCTGCACCCGTCATTCATTCTCTATCGCCGTTTGAGTTTGCAAGAATTGGTTGGAGGTGAAAGAAAAGTAGAAGAAAGTTCCGATGGCTTGAGTCTGTTTTAGGTGTGCACCAACTTGCCAGGAAGTGCCCCACACTTTTAACTTTGATTTCATGAATCCAGTGATGAAACTGCAGGAAACTGCCGCTGATTGTTATAATTTCCAGTGGCACCTTTTCTAGCATGCCCGTCGCACGTAGGTCTCTTCCTCTGTGGGTTCAGCCGTTGAGGTTTCTTTCTGACCTAGGAGTTGCGGAAAGTGAATTCGATGTTGTAAGTTCAATCTCCGCTTGATTCTATTTTGTTCCTTTCTTGCTTTGGAAAAAACATGGAACTAGTATCATCCAGGTTTTAAAGAGCTTTGAAGCTTGAACCAATCTAGAAGGAAAAATCTAAATTCAAAACCAACCTAAGGAGAAATGTACCGAAGACACATCACTGTTGTCATACCTGTACCACACGTGGTACCCTTACGACGTGTCAGGTGATTAACATTAAGTCCTCCATCTAAAAAAGAATAAGAAAAACTCCATTATTCTCTGGTGCTCGGGTAGCCTAATTTACTGTAAACTGTCATAACGTACATAATTTTGAAAGCCTCTCTCTCTCTCTCTCTCTAACTATATATATATATATATATATATATATATATATATATATATATATATATATATATATATACGCCGACGCGCACACGTATACACGCACACAGACACGCGTACAATTAAAAAAAGTCAGCCTTGCACCATTGAAAAGAGCATAAATTATTTCTTAAATCATTATAAAAGAAAAATGAGTTGCTGGTATCTCCTGAAGAGTGGAGAGAGCTATTGTTGGTGAGTCCGTCTATGAACTCTAACTCTTTGTTTTTAATTAAACAGTATTAATTACATTTACCGGCTTCAAATAAATTAAATTAAATTCCTTAAATAAATTCCTTAAATAAATTGTATCTGTAAAAATAACTTATAGATAGAATATATATAAAATAATTGTCGGACTTAATCCATTTCATAATATGTTGTCATTGATACGTATCGTGAGTAGAAATGGTCGATCGAGAAAAGATTGTGTGTTTATAAGTAGTAATTTGGACTTTGCCAACCAGACGCTTTTCTGTGGCTGAATGGTACAGCACGTCAGGTCAAATGACGGTTTCCGTATAGGAATACATGTTCGATTCCTGTCGGAGAGCGAATATTTTCTACAAAACTTTACAAACATTCAGACGGGTAAATGTAATTAATACGGTTTAAATAAAAACAGTGCATTTACTTAAATAAAATGTATCTATAAAAACAACGTATAAAAAGAAAATCTATTTAATACCCGTTTCATTATATTAGGTTGGTGCAAAAATAATGACGTAATAATGTCGTCAAAAACGACAATATTACGTCATTATTTTTGCACCAACCTAATATATACGGTGGAGTAGCGAGTTGCGAGTAGTGGCTCGGATTGAGGAATCGGGGAGCCGAGTTCGAATTCTAGTCGAATCCATTACATTCACTTACATGCAAATACCCTTGGGAAAGGTATTAATTCTCTTCTTTTCCCTGGATAAGTAGTAGGACAGACTTGGGTATGGCATCTTGTCTAGGAGAAAAACAACACTGAATTCAAAACAGGAGGAGGGTCGTTTGGGGACCTCGTAGTACACCTGGTGGTCTCTGTATGCGACCTTTCAAAAAGTGTGGTTGGTTCTGCACAAAACTTACACCACTATAATCAAATCATATGGGCTGTCGGTTCCTAGAAACAGAGCTACTTGACCCTCATACGTCGAATTCGACGGGAGAGTCCACTATATATATATATATATATATATATATATATGTGTGTGTGTGTTCGCGAGAGCATGAGAGAAGACGTGAATTTTTCACTACGTAAGTATCAGGTTGTTATTCCACCTATATAGGTAAAATTCTTCCAAAACACATAGACAAAGAACACTTTATAACAGTAACTCTATTTTCATATTCTTTAAAGGTCCTACTAAAGTAATATTTAATTCATTACATGAGAACATTGAACGAAGTATTCTCTAGTTCAGATTTTTCTCAATAAATGAAATCAATGTTGGATGGTAGCGTCCAATAAAAGACCTTAAGGAATCATTCCAAATGTAGGCGAGCAAATACGGAACAACGTATACAAAGAATGATTGATTACGAAGAGAATTCAAGTATTTCGTGTTTCACTAATTTTTATTTATAACTTTTTAAGACATGACATTTCATAGCGTTATTTGGTTGGTTCTTTTTAAAAGTTTCTTTAGTTTGGTGGAGGGTTGCGGGGGAGATTTATTTTCATTTAAACTAAAAACACTTAAAAATAAATGGAAAACTTTTACCCAAAATGTTGATTAATGTGATTAACTCCATCCTTCAGAGTTTAAAATATTTTACAAATGAAAGTAATACAGATTGTTTTAAGTAATTCCTGTTGAATTAAAGCTGTCTTAGCACGAAAAAAAAAAAAAAAAAACTTTCATAAAGTTTTGCATGGAGATTTATTCTGATTCAAACTACAACTCAAACACTTAAAACTTAAATAGAAAACATTTATCCAAAATGTTGATAAATCTAGAATACGATCAACTGTCTTGTTTTAATTTTAAAATATTTGATACATTAAAGTAACACAGATGTTTTTACAACGCGAAAAACTTTCAGCACCTCTATTTTTTTTACGTTTGACTGCCAGTGCAATACACGATTTTAAAATATTCATTCAAAATGAGTAAAATATAATTTTTATGTACCTAGTTGAAATCAGGAAATTCCATCGTGCTTCTTGAAATTCACCAGATTTAGATAATAACAATCCTCTTTCATAGTTACAAGAGGCTCTCCGAAAATAATATTTGAACTCTCGTCGTTTTACTGTTGAAATAGCCAGATGTAACCGTAAGTTCTATTCTAACAGTTTCTTTTTCCCGCATTTCTCGCCTGTGGAACTCGCTCCTGCTTCCCGACAATCTTCAAAAATTTAAATGTAGTATTAATCACCATCTTTTGTTATCCTGAAACCAGTTCTGTCTATTGTACTTTCTCTTCACTAAAATCTTATTCTCTTTCACGCTACCTAAGTTATATTGTCAGTCATCAACTATGATAATCAACAGGGCCAGTGCTTACTAACCCGAACATCTCAATCGCGTTGGGGCCCCATGCCTGCAAGGAGGTGGGCGCAGAAGAGCTCATTTCAGTAGCGCTTATTTTTTAAACTGTAATTTTCTTTCTAAAAAAATCTTTCAAATCAATTAAGAGAATTAAATAATTTTTAATTCTGAGATCGTCAACTAAGGAGGATTTCAGTTTTTTATTTTTATTTTACTAATAGCAATACTAACCAGAAGACCACGGTTAGTAATTAAAATAAAATTTCTAGTCGCCATTTTTTACATTTCTAGAAAGATAAAACCGAGAAAATGATCTTTTAAAAAATAAAAATGTTTAAAGCTTTCAACACATGAAAAGTTATTCCGAAAACTGAAATATTGTTTGTAAAACAAATTTTAAAGACAATCCCGTTTGTATTGTGTCGAAAACTTTGCAAAACTGCTTTTTTTTTCACCAGAGATGTGTCGTCGATTAATCTTTATGGAAATGTAAAATATTGGGATTTAAGCAAATATTTTCGAGTAAAATTTAGTCATGAAATTATTGGTGGTTATTACAACATTTTCACAGAATTTTTTAAATAATAAAGGAAAACAACTAATCATTATCAAAGTAAATGATTAATGAATATACATTGAAATTTTAATTTAAACTGGGTAATTGCCTGATTTTTGGTAATTTTAAAAAGCGCTGACAGCCCCCACGCACGCATACACACACAAACCACTTTTCCATTTGTGACCCTCAGGTTGTAAAACTTTAAAATCGACATATAGTAGTATCAGCGATACTGCTCATATATATATATATATATATATATATGATTAAGTAATTCATCGAGTCTAGAAAAATCCTCAACAGAATGCAGAATATATATATATATATATATATATATATATATATATATATTGTGTGTATTTAGGCAGCATCTTTTCATTCATACACGTTTCATTAAATAATATAGGCAAGTGTTGTCTATTTATTTTATGTAAATTTTTTTCGTAACTTCTGATAAGTTTAATAACATTATCGTTGAACGAAGAAAGAAATTCACAATAGTGATCCCAATTTTTTTTAATGCAATCTAATCTTTTGGCTTACTTAAGCCATTATCAAAGATGTCAATTACAACATATTAAACAATATACGGACAAGACACTGATGATAGTCTGTCAATGTTTACATATATGATTTCTAACCAACGATAAACACGTGCATATAAGACGCTAGAAGCGAAAATCGCACTACATCTCATGACGTCACACATGACCACAAGAGAGTGAATTTTAGAATTCGGCTTTTCATACTTCTCCAATTCTATATATATATATATATTAATATATTTTATTTTACGTTATTTATATAGACAAAATATTTAAGTAAATGCTGTTTAATTAATGTTTAAAAAGAGTATTTCCACCTTTCTAACCAAACGTTTCTTTTGTAGCTAAAATGATATAGCACATTAGGCTATA
>OZ010576.1:111115037-111117537 GCA_963932145.1 Acanthosepion lycidas | reverse complement strand
TTTTTGGGGTAGTATTGGAAGCTGCAAATTCTTAATGCTCTTAAAAAGAAACCTATAATTATACCAGGTTTAATTTTAGAGTAGTGGTTTGAATAGAAGCTGACCAGGTGGTTTTCGTTGGTAGTTTTTCTATAAACGTCAAAATTAAGTTCATTATTGTTTTTGTATAACACGATATCTAGGAAGGGAAGAATGTGGTTGGTTTCCGTTTTAAAGGTGAAGTCTGTTGTAAGTTCAACCTTGTTCAATTGGTTGACAAGCTCTGTTAAATTAGTATTTTGTGGATATATTAGTAGTAAGTCGATTATGTATCTGAAACCAGAAGTCACTTTCTAAAAAGTCTAACAATAGACAAGCAAGAACGCCGCTGAGAGGAGATCGCATTGGTATACCAAATTTTTGTTTGCAGAGGTGGTTTTCAAAAGTAAAGAAACATTGCTTGGGGATTAGATGGCATATTTTTATAATTTTATGTGGAAGTAGAGGTAATTTAATTTCTGTTTTTGTTAGGTACGTTTGTATATAGACATTTTAGGTCGAAACTAGTCATATATTTGTTTTTGATGTCTATGTTTTTTAATTTGTTTAGGAGGTCACCTGAATTTTTTTACGGGTGATGAACTAATAGTGCTGATGACTGGGGTTAAGATTTTGCTTAGTGTTCCGGCTAGTTTATGTGGGGCGCTGCCTATCGCTGATATGATTGGTCTCATTGCTATGTTCGGTTTATGTGTTTTGGTTTTACGTATAATGTAAGTGTTTTTGTATGGTATTCAATAAGTTTTATCCAGGAGGAGTCTTCATTTTTCAGTAGCTTTTTGATGTAGCTTGTGAATTTTTGTTTCCTTTCTAGCTTTGTTTCCGTTTACTTTTTCAAACATGTTATTATTGTTAATGAGGTCTGTCATTTTCTTTTGGTAAATGTGTTTATCCATGACTACAATTTCCCACTCTTATCGGAAGTAGATATGTGGATGTTTTTAGAATTTACTAATTCTTTCAGAGGTTTTATGTATTTTCGAGGGAGTGCGGTGTTGTTGGTTTTCTTCTTTTTTGTATGTAGCTGTGATCAGGCCTTGGATGTACCCTTCATATATATATATATATATATATATATATATATATATATATAAACTATTTACATTGTTCGGACTGATGTCCTCATCTTTATTATTGTCATAATCACGGCGTTTCGATCGTTGTACGCTCCGGCCTTCTTCAGGTGATACACGCTGGGATTTTGAAAATAATGTAAATAGTTACAATAAATCATCTCAGAATTATACACATATATATATATATATATATATATATATATATATATATATATGTGTGTGTGTGTGTGTGTGTGTGTGTGTGTGTGTGTGTGTGTGTGCAGAGGGAGAGAGAAAAGAGAGAGTGTGGATTTCCATTTCATTTTTTTTAACTACTGTTTTAATTTAATATTTAAAACTAAAGATAAAACAACATTAATTATAATTAAATTAAAATAATACTTTTCACTCATTTCAAGCAAGTCAATAAAGCCACTAAGACGCAACGGATTACTGAGAGTGAAATACTCCGAGAAAAATAAATATTATTTAGACAGAAGATGACGATTAACACTGCATTTAAATGTTTGAAGAGCAAAGTTAACTGGCAAGCGAGAAGCTGGAAGAGAGTTCCACGAAAGAGAAGTGCGAGAGAAGAAATTCTTAGCATAGAACTTACGGTTACATCTAGCCGTTTCAATAGTAAAAATGCTGACAGACAGCTGTTAGCTATTACTGTGCATAATTAAATTAGATTGAAATTCATTGTAGATATCGTCTTTTAATGAAACCTATCAATTATTACCTGTTGTGAAAAGCATTTCATTAAATTAATTCTTCCTGAAGTTCCAATCTTTTTTTTTTTTGTTCGTTACGTCGGAATACCTGTAATGTGTAAAGCTGGGATAGCAATTATTCAACAATTTCGTTTCCCTTAGCAAAATGATGCGATATACTATAAAAGGCGTGGCCACATCTTGGCGCGGATTATAATGGTGTTTATTATTATTAATCACAATATTTTTACCACTTGATTCATGTTCATTTTATCTATAGTTTTCAGTTACTTACTTTAATTATACAAATGAAGGAGGCCTGTTTAGCTGGCTTTTTATTTTTGCCCTTTCCGTGAGAATTGTTTCGAACTTTCTTATACGAAGGGAGAAGATAAAATCGGCATTTTGAGGTTTTCATTTCCTTTTTCGTTTTGAGAAATTCTCAAATGTGTAAATAGTAAATACAACCACATCAACAAGTACAAACAGACACCATGTGATAATACAGATTCATAAGTCTTTGCATATAAATGCTTATCTATCTATCTATCTATCTATCTATCTATCTATCTATCTATCTATCTATCTATCACACACACTCTCTCTCTCACACACACACACACATATATATATATGTATATATATATATATATATTCATCTTCGTCTGCCGAAATAGGCTGTTCTCTATG
>OZ010576.1:111105037-111110037 GCA_963932145.1 Acanthosepion lycidas | reverse complement strand
TTAACCTTGAAATACGTAGGTTTAAACTATTATCGCAAATTTTTATAGGTGCTCCATAATTTTGGGCATGGTTGTATATATATATATATATATATATATATATATATATATATATATATATATATGTGTATATATATATATATATATATATATGTGTATATATATATATATATATATATATATATATATATATATGTGTATATATATATATATATATATATATATATATATATATATGTGTGTATATATATATATTTTTCTTAAATAAGATTTCTCGAATACTCAGGCCGGTAGACAAAAATAAATAAATACTATTTAATAAATAAACGAAACGTCTGCTTCAATATGAGTATCCACTAAAAGATATCTTTTATAGTGATAAGAAATCTGTCGTAAAAATCCACTTACTTTCTTTAGAAAAATATATACTTATGTACATATTTTTTCTTTACAATAATGTTGACTCTGTACAAGGCCCAAGAGCCAATCGATGTAGAGGATTACAGAACAATAAGCACAGTTTATGAGGATATATATGTAAGATAACAGCTCATCTTCAACAGGTAAAGATTGTAGTGATCGAGGAAGCATTCTCTTGGGAGTCGGTTCCACATTAAATCTTAAGACATTTCTTTATTTTATGTGCCGTGTCACTTCAGCACGTAGGTGGTCATGACTCTCCACTTCTCCCTATCCCTTGTAGATCTCAGTAAGTTTCGTCCCTCTGCCACCTCCCCCGGACCACCTTCTGTCATCCACTTGCCTAAGGCCGGTAGGTATGTCATGCGTCGCTTTCCCTTGTCTCTATTCAACCTGTGAGTACCAGATTCTCCAGGCCCTCATTTTTCTCATTACGTGTCCCAGAAATTTTATCTGCCTCTTCCTGATGTTAAGTATAAGCCTCCTCCTTGTTTGCATCCTCACTAAGACCTCATCCTTGCTCACACGCTCGGTTCATGATATCCTCAGCATCCTTCTGCAGAACAACATCCCCGTCGCCTCGAGTCTCTTCTTCATCTTTGAGGAGACCGTCCAACATTCGCTGCTGTAAAGAAGGACAGATGTCACGTGTCAGCTCAGTATTCTTTTCTTTGTTACCAAAGAAATCCTCCTGTCTCGCAATACTTTGCCCAGTTTTTGGAATGCGTCCTTGGCCATCCCAATACGTCTACGGATCTCGGTGTCGCACTTAGCGTCCTCTGTCAAAATGCTTCCCAGATATTTAAACTTCCTCACCTGCTTGATTTTAGTGTCCCGACAAGCAAATCGCATTTCGGGCTCATCCTTTTACGGATGACCATGCATTCTGTTTTCTTGGAGTTAGTCCTTTCTTCTTGCTCTCCTTCGCTACCTTCTGCAGGAAGTTTTGTAGTTTCTTTTCCGTGTCTGTTATCCGAACTGTGTCATCTGGGTATCTTATGTTGTTAAGATTGTGGCCGCCAATGCTGAATCCCGATAGGATTTCCATTTCTCAGACTACCAGACTAGAAAAAGGAGGGTTCTAATTCTTAACCGTAAAGAAAAAAAAAGAAAAAAAAAAAGAAGGAGAATCCACTTCACTATTTAACCTAAAAGGAATCAATGCATAATTTATAGATTTTAAAAAGAAAAGGATAGAGTGAGACATGTCCATCTACGTTATGAAGGGCAGTTCAAGTTATCGTCTGTGTGCTCGTGTGTGTGTGTGTGTGTGTGTACACGTGTACATATCTTAACTTCTTGCTTTTCTTACCCTTTAGTGGGTATATGGGTTTCTAAAACATGTGTGTCTGTGTGCATACGAGCGTTTTGTATATTTTCTCTTCAGGCTTCCGCGCACGCGCCCACACGCGCTAGTGTGTGTATGTGTTTTTGTGTGTTTTTGTGTGTGTGAGAGAGACAGAGAGAGACACAGGGGGAAAGAGAGAGAGAGACAGACACAGCTAGAAGAAGAGAAAGGATTATTTGTTTTACTCCTAAAACACACGTACGCGCGTGCGTACACACACATTTTTTATTTTTTTATTCTTCTCCATAGGAGTAAATAGATTCAACTATCGTCCGTTTCATACACCTCTCCTGTCTTTTGGACAGAAGTAGAGGTTTAGCCTTTGTTTCCTGTTTAGGATTGAGTTTCCGGTTACTTCTAAATTCTTCTCGTTCTCTTTTACTCCTAATAGTTCCTTACGTCTTAGTGGCATTAACGCCTTTAAAAAAAAATTAGTCAACCGTAGTCGGTATCATCCAGTCAATGCAAACGATCCTTACTATAGCTGCTTGGTATGTGCTTCGCCAGGGTTACATACAGGTTTGAATTCAGAGTTTTCCCACCCCAGGCTAAAGAACCCAGTGCTTCCTGCTATTTACTCATAGATGGGGGAAGAAGAGAGATGCATTCATACCTTTCCCAAGGGTATTAGCACGTAAGTGAATGTAATGAACTCGAGTGGAATTCGAAATCGTCTCTCCGATGCCGAAATGCATTACTCTTCCGTTCTCTCTTATTATCACCTTATTTAGAGGGAATTGAATATACAGCGTGATTGAAAATTAACACTATTTTATGTTGGATGGTTTCTCCTGTTTAACTATAATTTTTACAAGACGGGAGAATCCCTCATACATAAAACAGGGTGTTACTTTTCAGTCAACGTGTATAGTATATTTACAAGCGTAGCTTAGATGTGGCACAAGGCCGAAAGAAGGGGCGCCTATTGAGGATCAAACTCACTACTCAGTCGTAATTGTTCTAGCGAAACAAACTTGTTAACCATTACACCGTCTCGAGGTTCTCCATTCATATAATATAGAAGAATTTCAGATTTTACAAACTCGGATATTGAAGGGTTGAGCTATTTTTCAATATATTTCTCTTTCTTATGCAGATATGGATATATACTTCTATGCTCTTAAATAGAAGTCGTTAATTATTTTTATTTTGGTAGCATTAAATATAAGTTTATGAAATAATCTATGTGATCATTCGTGGAAAATTTACATGAAGAGAAAAAAGAAACATTGAAAATACTTTTAAACTCTTCTAAAATATTAAGTTTTTCATACATAATGTTGGTTGAAGCGCAAATAGTTTAAAAAAACTTTTACGAAAAAACACCATCCGACGCGACTCGGTACTGCTAATATAGAAGGAATTCAAGATTTTACGAGATGAGCCACGACTTTACCCTCTTTACGAACGACCCAAAAGGAATACACCAGAATAATTACGAAAATATTTATTCCCACATTAGATCAACCAGCTTGTGTTGTAGGTGATAAAAATATTACTTTTATTTACAATTACATCGCCTGATGAAATTTGAGCAAATATTAGACATCAAATTTTTAAATACACAAAAATTTAAATTTTAAAGCAAATATTTAATTTACATCTCATAATTTAGAAGTTCGACACAGAAACCCAGACATACACACAAATATACATAAAAACAAAGACACACACAAACACACACACACACATATATATATTAAGACATGTCGCATTAAATAATTTAAACAAGTTGTGTCTACTTATTTTTAATAGGATCGTCTCGTAATTACAAACAAGTTTCTTAGTTTCCTTATTAAAGGAAGAAAGAAAATTACCATGTTGATGCATATTCATTTTATTACGGGTACTTTCGACACTAACACAGTGTCATCATCTGGGTCTTGTTTTTTTGTAAAACGTGTCTAAATTATTTAATAAGACATGTCTTAATGAAAACATGTTGCCAAAATATACGCAATATACATATATATATATATATACACACATACATACATACATACATACATACAGACATATATATATATATATATATATATATATATATATATATATATATGAATAAAAAAAAAGGAACACTTAGCCGACGCAAGGAAAATCTAAGGATTGATTTTGCAACAGGTATTTACAAAGAAATGTAAAAATGTTGTTAGTTTGTCAAAATTAAAATCCTAGCAAAATTTTAAATCATTATATTTGCTTTGATAAAGTCTATCAGAGCACGAAACTCGTCGGCTAATATAAGTTTTTCTTTTGTCTTTATATTCATATTGTCTTTTTACAGATATACTTTTAGTTATAGCTGAAATTTTACACACACACACGCACACACATAAACATGCGCATACATACATTTATACATATACATATATATATATATATATATATATATATATATGTAATATGTATATATAGATATATTACATATATACATATACATATATATATACATATACACACACAGACAAATACACATACAAATACATATATACAGACATAGACTTACACACGCGGCAGTAAACACAAACGAACACACATATACGTTCATACATATATATTGATGTATATATAGATATATTATATATATATGTAATATGTACATATATATATGTAATATATATATAACATATTAGGTTGGTGCAAAAATAATGACGTAATAATGTCGTCAAAAACGACAATATTACGTCATTATTTTTGCACCAACCTAATATATATATATGTGTGTATAATATATATATATATATATATATATATATATATATAGAGAGAGAGAGAGAGAGGAGGTTAGTTGTTTCAACGAGAGAAAAGTGTATATTTTAAAAAGAAGAGTGAAACCGCAGAAGAGATGGAAGGACAGGAATCATATATATATATATATATATATATATATATATATATATATATATATATATAATTTGACTACTCAGTATACAGTTTATATACGTACATGGAAAGTCAATATTCATAAATATTACAAATGAAGCGGGCTTGTTAAAACTTTGAATAGGACGATGATTACAAAGGTTGGAGGGGGGAATGATAAAATTACTCGGCTCGACCCACTTACACAAAATCAGTATTTCAATGACCAAAAACCATAATGTTTATTGGGAAGGATTAGAAAAAAAGGCGCCAAGTTTGTTGAAATGTTGGGGTGAATATGTGGAAGCGCGTGGGTATTTCCTGGTTCGTAGCCAGACTAATTAGTCGATCGGAGAACTTTGTTGCATCA
>OZ010576.1:111080037-111095037 GCA_963932145.1 Acanthosepion lycidas | reverse complement strand
ACAAAACACTGCTGGAAAAAATGGGGTCCCAAAAAACGCCCTCACCCCGGTTGGGATTTCGGGGTAAGACGCGCCGGTTCTGGGCGAATGTAATGATAATGATGCACATATTTGTACTTCGGTATAAATATTTACAAACTGGGAACATATATGCTAATGCACTTCATACAGAGATAAAGATAATATATATTTATTCAATTTATATACTTATCTGTAACGAAGTACGCGTGTGTATGTGTGCGTGCGTGGTAGTTGCATATTTTACAATATGTGCATTTTACCTCCATTAATAATACCCTTCACTAGTTAACTAAAATAAAGAACAAAAACCAACATAAGTTAAAATATAAAATTTTATCAAGCATGTGTGTTGGGGGGTGGGGGCTTGGCGGGGCAGGGGATAAAGGGGGCTTAAATTGGACCAGGTTGCTCGAAGGTTTAATCATCTTTTCATGTGTACACCGGGCCGAAAAACTTTACAAAATCTGAACCAAAATAGAACATTTTAAAGATAAAATTTGTTTTGGACTCACTAGGCCGAGAACTTTTCAGCAAACCGTCATAAATAGTTATTTCGGGCTTTTTGTTTATGATGATTTGCTGAAAATGTCGGCATGGCGTGTACATTGTACATATACGTCTATTCACACACACACACACGCAATTTTTTAACATCTAGGCAAAAACGGATGTAGAAACACCGGCATGCTCGTAAATAACAACGTGGTAGGTAAGCGTGTCTATGACACAACTTAACAGCTACATGCCTCTATATACTTGCA
Organism: Acanthosepion lycidas; assembly: GCA_963932145.1. Taxonomy (NCBI): domain Eukaryota; kingdom Metazoa; phylum Mollusca; class Cephalopoda; order Sepiida; family Sepiidae; genus Acanthosepion; species Acanthosepion lycidas. The sequence goes on along the minus strand of OZ010576.1, from coordinate 111,094,255 downwards.
AGTGTTTATAAATAAAAAGCCATTTATATCCGTATATATGAATGGTTTTGTTGTTTCGAGATTGAGTAATATTTCTAATAAAACTGTATGTTAATCCAATTACTATATATTCCACGTGTCGTTATACGGTTATAATGATCACATATTTAATCATTTTTTATGCATCTATCTATCTATCTATCTATCTATCTAAATCTCTTCATTTCTATCTATCTATATCTCTTCATATCTATCTATCTATATCTCTTCATATCTATCTATCTATCTATCTATCTAAATCTCTTCATATCTATCTATCTAAATCTCTTCATATCTATCTATATCTCTTCATATCTATCTATCTATATCTCTTCATATCTATCTATCATTCTAGTTATCTATCTATCTAAATCTCTTCATATCTATCTATCTATCTATATCTCTTCATATCTATCTATCTAAATCTCTTCATATCTATCTATCTATATCTCTTCATATCTATCTATCTATCTATCTATCTATCTATCTAAATCTCTTCATATCTATCTATCTATATCTCTTCATATCTATCTATCTATCTTACTGCCATATCACGTTCTCATACGATCACTGAATTTAAGCAATGTCGAGCCTGGTCAGTACCTCGATGGGTGATCCCTTGGAAATACGAGGTGCTGTAAGTATGGATGTGCGGGTGGTGCAATGAATAACTTCTCGGAATGAGAAATTAAGAGGGCCGAGTTCCAATTCCAGTTCGATTCGTTATATAGTCCTATGCGCAAATACCGTTGGTAAAGGTATGGACCCACCTCTTCTTTCCTAGCTATGGTTTAATTAGCAGGACTTCTAACAGTAAATCATTATTTTCTCCAAAAATTTCTTACAACCAAAAACTATTTTCTGGCTTTAAATAACATGAAAAAGGTTGCTAAGTCGTAAAAAATAAAACAACCCCTCTAATTCCGATACCTAATGATAAAAATAATTATTTATTGTTTATCTTTTAACATAATATCTTTCCTAACCAATGCTGAATATTAATCATGCCGATCGAACATTATGACGTGAAAATTTCAGATCAAAAATCTCCTACAGGTACCTGTCAGGCGAGGTACTTACTTTTGCAAATTTCCTTTATTTTAATTTATTTATATATCAGTGGTTAGTGAAAAATTCCTGGTTCGATCAACAAGTCTTTTAGAAAGGTAAAACTCTGATGTTTAGTCAGTTGGTCAGATTTTGGGAAGTGTGTTGGTTCGATACCTTTTCATCCCTTCCTAGTCTATCCCAATTTTGTTATCTATCTATCTATCTATCTATATATATATATATATATATATATATATATATATATATATATATATATATATCTGTACATCTGTGCATATATACATATGGTTAGATATGACATGTGCACGCACAAGACTTCATTGGTAGATGTGCATATGTATCAATATTTTAGTATATAAAGGAATGTATCAATTCCTGTTCAAACATAGATTGACATATATGTGCAGTATTTCACACAAATAAATGCATACAGCTGCAGAGATGCACTGATATATATTTGTGCATGAAGGGGGAAGTGTGTGTGCTCTATGTATGAGAGTCAGTGACAACCACAATACCATTCGTACATAGGCCTATAAAGCAAGATTACCCAAGTACACGCACGTATCCACGTTACCCACATATCTACACACAACAGTGGGATGAGGTAGAGAAGCGGTGAGGGATGTGTAAAAACATGCATACGTCCACTACTTTAAGAACATAAAATTTATTGCAATTTTAGAAGTAGATATGAGTTAAACTATACACGCATATATATATATATATATATATATATATATATATATATATATATATATATATATATATATATATATATTATGGTGTGTCTGTGTGTGTTTATTTGTCGGTACGCGTGTAGCACTTTACGATGCTAACAGTCTGTAAATGGTAGTTTTAGAACTCGTGCAATACCTCGTTAGCGGCGCGCTCTGATTGGCTGCTCGGTTGCCATGGTGAGAGATGACGTGTATCAGTGAAGTCCCTCCCCCGGTAACTAAAGTTGCTTCACTAATAAGTCCGACCGTCATTCAACCTGTTCATTACTGATGAGGTGGTTGCCTGAATTCTTAGTTCTCTGGACCACCTACGACACAACACGACGCCACTATATGGTGAAGTCAAATTAGTAGACTCACTCATTTTCATATGTGCATACATTTGCATAATAATCTCTAATATTTATTTGAATATTATAAACGCACACCAGTAAGCAAAAGGCAGTGCGACGATTTTAAAAATCAAATAGAAGCGTGGACAAGTGGAGGTTGCCAAGTTCCGTTTCTTTCGAGGAGCAGACGAAATGAGGAATTGTTCTTTATTGCGAACGAAGAGAAGGATTATTTAAGTCTTGTGGTGTTCCTTTTTATTTCTTCTACTTAATTTATCACAGCTCTGTTGACAAAAAAAAAAAAAAAAAAAAAAAAAAAAAAAAAGGAAAGACAGTTTGAAAGAAAAAAATATTAAAAATCAAATATATTTTCCACCTACTCATTTATACAAACTAATAATGGGTCGGTTTTCATCTTTTTTTTTTTTTCTTTTTTGAACTGAAACTTTGTTGACTGAATTAAATTGAAAAAAAAAAAATCCCGAAAACTGCAAAAAGAAAAGAAAGAAAAGAATACAGTAAGTAACAAACATTGGCCGTAGAACTTGAAAAAAAAAAAAATTATTGAAAATATTATTAACCAACGATTTTCTTTTAACTGGAATGTACACGATATTTATTGGAAGTTTCTGCTTGCAGCCGACAATAAGAAGTTGGTGAAAGAAAATGTTTTTCACTATAATCAATATAAAATCATATTAAAAAGTAACTGAACATTAAGAAAAAAAAATCCTTTTGGAAAGTGATACAAATAGTAAAAGAAGAAAATAAATATTAAAAAAATAAAATAATAAATAAAAAAAGGGAATGTAACCATACTGAAAATTCGATAAGAATTTCCCAGTTCATTGAAAAACCCTGGAAACTTCTTTTCTACTCTCTTTCTTTCTCTCTCTCATATTGAGTACAACATCTTTGCCGGTAAAAATAATTATTTTTTCGAGCAAGAGACAAAAGAAGTTGCATTTTAGCACAGAAATCCAAATCTAGAAAAATGTCACTTGCTTCAAATCAGCTCATCTGAATACAGTGAAAGACGAAATTTCCACTTTTACTTTCAAGAAATTGTGCACTTCTGTTATAACCAGGATGCATTGCTGCTGAGGTGTCCCCAGCTGGTGACACTTCACTACGCGAAATTTACACCTACTCACTAGACAAAATCGCATATGTATAGTCATTGACACACTCATATTCACAAACACATATTCATAGACACACACTAAAAAAAAAAAAAAAAAAAAAAAACGTTTACAAATCTTGGAGGAAAAACTTGTAAAAAAAAGTTAAAAAACAAACACACACAAACATCAAAATTACATTTGCCGGTTCGCAATACAAAACAGCCACAGAAATAGAATTAAAAAAAATATGGACCACAAAGACATAATTTAACGAACGACTAAAAGGTTATTCTAATTTTGCAAACATTTTTTTTTAATTAAAATCCATTGATTAAATTCTGAGATTTCTTAAGACAAGGAAAAACATATGAAACAGACAAAATAAAAAACAAACAAAAAAACAAAAACAAACCCTGTCGTGGCTTGTTTACGAAATCAATAAAAGACAAAACAAAAATAACTACATACATCTCAGCGCTCCTCTAAAGTGACCTTGTACCAGTCTGAGTGACCCTTCAAACGAAGCTTATAAAAGAGAAACCCGATTAACGATATTATTATCTTAGTCGTAATAATAATTGTGACATCGTTTAACATGATTTTATTGTAGGAATCCAAGAGCGTATTTTGTACTCGTTCTTTGAGACATCCTCCAGACATAGCAGCAACGCAGCTCGGAAACGAGACGTAGACATTGGTTAAAATAGGAGCAAAATTATAGCTACTACTATTAAAAAATAGTAGAAGTGTGCGTATTTCGCCCCCACTGTTTACTATAAATACGAGAACGTTGCTTACGGAAGAAGGAAGAAAGCCGAGCAGTGGTGAGGGAAAAAATTTGCAACTGGAGGAATCAAAATAGAGAGAAGAAAATTTTAAAAAGTAGGACGAACAACGTAAAAAAAAAAAAAAAGAAAAAAGAAAGAAAGAAAAGACGGTGGTGAAAGAAAAAAAAACTGATTTTTATTCGTCCGTTTTCTTCTATTTCTGTCGCTCTTTCTTACTGAGCAAGGAGTTTTTCGTTTTACACTATCTAGTACAAGCGATAGGAAGCACACACGCACCACTGACAAGCCAGCCGAGTGTAGTATAGCATCAAAGACGAGAGTCTTACATCATTACTGCAAGGACGCATTTTTACACATATTTGGAAATACCAGTGGAGACACATTTATATAGTTATAATTATATTCTTTTTGGTTGTTTAATTTTCCTAATTTAAAAAAAAAAAATAATTCAAACCATTTAAAGTACCGAGTATATACATTTCAGTTATTGAAAGACATTTTACGATTTTATACAGACATACATATTTGCATACACTTTTTCTCAATTTTTTTTTAGTTTGTTTCATGTAATTTTTTTTTTTTTAAGTCAAACTGTTTTCACCTATAACATTTAATTCTATTTCAACGCATCTCTATGGAACCATTTTTATCAAAAGTCAGCCAGCGAAACTTGGAATTACCCGGATGAACGTTTTAAACTGAAGCCACAGTTGACCAAAAGGATAATTTTGTGTGTGTGTGTATGTATGTCTGTGTGTATGTGTGCATGTATGAATAGATGTATAAGCTCTATATCCCAACAGGTAAAATAATTCCTTTCTTTTGTTTATGGATTTGATACAAATATATATATATATATATATGTATATATATATATATATATATACACATACATATATATGTTTTTAAAATATTAACCGGTAAACAATATTTGATAAATTAACACTAACAGCCACCTGACTTTCGTAAATGTATCTTTTTTATTTGTGAGTAATAATTACATTTAACAGGCGGATAATAAATATACTGTTTTATTTCATGTGAAGAAATTCATGCTAACATATACACACATATTTGTATATTATCAAAAAATTACAAATAATACACAAACACGCATATAATATCTTCATCGCACGCAAACAGTTGGAACTAATTTTATCTGGCGCGATGGATTCGACGCACCACCTCGCGGATGAATACATCACAGACTTTGACTTAGAACAACTTGAAATGGTGTCATCTATAAAAATGGAAGCAGACAAAGATCGCTTCTCAAACACCTGTTGTGGCAACATGTCTGAGTATTCGCAGTCAGCACCGACCAGTCCTGAAGATGGCGAGACGTCCAGCATGTCTTCGTCATCGCCAGACGTTGGGCACGGCCTTCAGGCCCCGGTCAAGAATTTTATGGAGGAAATCTACTGGTTTACCAATACTCATAATGTACACGACATACCACAGAACGGGGTCCTGGATCTATTTTTGAATAATAACAGCTCACCGTTACCCAACACGGGCTCTACGCGAACTCAATCCAGAAAAAACAGCACTTCATCGATGTCATCTTCAGCTTCGGCATCTTCTTCGTCGATGTGCATTAAGCGTAATTTTAAGACGAGATCGTCGCCAGATTTGAGCAAGTGCGAACTGAATGATGATGAATTAGTTTCTTTGCCGGTGCGAGATTTGAACAAGCGACTCCATGGTTTCCCGAAAGACGAGGTTAGCCGGTTGAAACAGAAACGGCGGACATTGAAGAACAGAGGTTACGCGCAGAACTGTCGTTCGAAAAGAATGCAACAGAGAAACGAACTAGAACGGACGAACAAATCTCTTCAACAACAGTTGTCCGTCATCCAACGTCAAATTAGCCAGGTAACACGTGAGAGGGATTATTACAAGGAGTGCTTGGAAAGACTGCAACGAAAAAGAGACGGGTCAATTTCAAGTTCGCCAAGTTCCCTTACGGAATGAGCCAACAGGTTACATAAATAAATACACACAGAGAAAAAAAAATGATCCTTTTTAATTGTGGCCACAAGAAGAAAAAAAGAAAAAAGAAAAGAATTTTCTCACGCAATCATACGAACACATCATGACATTTTTAAAGACTTAAATTTATAAATAAATAAGTATAAATATATATAAAAGAAAAAAAAGAAAATAATAAAAATGAAGTTAAATAATGATCAACTATATGATGGTGCGAATAAACATTTTCAAATAAGTTTACATTTTCATGCTGGCTGAGGAAACAAAGATAGTTTTGTTTATAATAATTATTTCAAAACAAGCATGAAACATCGAATTATGGGACTTTTGTGTGCCGAGAAGAAATAAGCAGAGATGGAAGGAAAATACAATTTAAATAAATAACTAATGTTTTCTTCAAAGACATGTTGTCTTTTAAAAAGAGGTAACATTACAAAGACAAAAAAAAAAAATAAATAAATAAATACTTACAAAAATGTAAATAATTCTGCGAATTCATCAATTATTGAGAAAACAATCATTATCAAAATAATAGATCTGGTTACTATTTGAAAATCTGCTGGTATTGACACTTGACAGCAGTGACAATTCGTAACATGAATATTGCAAAATATATACTGCAAGCAGAATGAACTGAATGCTAAATCTTATTTTTTAAAAAAAAACGCAAATATTGTTATGTCTTTTTTTATTTGAAAAATAATTATAAATCGTTATTTTTAATATCGAACAAAAATGTGAAAAAAGAAAGAAGCATGCAAAAAAAAAAAAAAAGTAAAAAGAAAGAAACAAAAAAGAATGGCTCAAGAATAAATTGGGGCAAACGACGTTATAAGCGTGAAGAATAATTATGGTCATCGCAATTCGATAGAAACTTCTGAGAAAGAACATTTTTTTCAACATTTTATTGCCAAACGACAAAGCCAAAACAGAGATAACGACAGAGGGAACATTACGAAACTGTTTTACAATATACATATATCTCAATGTATATTGCGCACCTTACTTTCTAAAAGTGCATTTAAAGAAAAACAAAACTGAATTAATGGAAAAGAATCCGTGAAAAAATATTCTCCATTTATAACAAGCATTTTAAAGTATTATATTGAGCTGGAAACTATCTTTATTACACTGGAAGATACATTAAAAAACTTGTATTAATATTTAAAAAAAAAAAAAAAACAAAAAAAAAAAAAACAAAAAAAAAAAAAAAACGATGCAAAAATCCATAAGGACTGAGTGGAATCCTAAAAAAATAATATAGTCAAAACGGGGTTCAACCCTTTTACTGTTACTGGCAATGCGGTGATAAGTACCTTGCCACCAAAAGCAACGAACGTTGAAGTTTGGAACTTGTTGTCTCTTGACCCTGACATCTGGATATAAGAATTTGATAAATACTACTATTTGGGTGACTGAACCTAAATAAAATGGAAGTCATTCCCGTAAAAAAAAAAAAAAAAAAAAAAAAAAAAAAAAAAGAAAAAGTGAATGAAAAGATAGAGAGGGGGGTAAAAGTGATAAAAAAGGAAGAAAAAAAGTGCAATCAGTTACAAGTTGAGCAGACATTAATTCTTTTATTTTTAAAAACTTTGAGATTGCCACGGCTTCGTCTCATATATATATATATATATATATATATATATATATATATATACACACACACATATATATATGTGTGTGTGTATGTGTGTATAATCTGTGCATCTAGTATGGAAGAGAATATTTCTTGGTTCGTACTTCTTAAAGAAAGATACAATCTCAATGGACAAGCAAACTCATAAAGTATGTGGGATGTATTTAACAAGATGGAACACACGCACACGTACGTACGCACGCAAAGCCGCTCAATCACACATTCTTACACGCATGGGCGCATTGACACACACACACAGGTACACACAGACGCTTTCACTCCCGCATGCCCAAACATATACAAATACGTGTACCTCATGGAAACACCTATGCAAACACGCTGACTAGCATTTTTAACTAGTTAAATATTTCTGATAAATCTATCGCAAATACACACAGTAACAATATAGCATCCTTTACTTATTTAAGAAATGTCTTTATGGGCACGCACGCACGCACAGACACAAACACACACATTCGTATATATGTAAATGCCTAAATATAGCTTAGTATGGCACAAGGCAAAATCGAGGAGCACTAGTTAATGTCGAACTCAAAGTGGTTTGTGATATTATCGTTACACATATATACATCAATATGTGTGTATATATATGTCTGAACTTGTACACCGTTATAAACCCATGTATATAGATTTGCATACGTGCACACACAGGCGCACACGCATATATATGTGTGTGTGTGTTTGTGTGTTGGTTTGTGTGTGTGTTTGTGTATTTGACGTATGTGTGTGTATCTATGAATGTGTGGTTGTACACATTTTTCTTTTCTCCTCTCTCTTACATATTCTTGCTCGTAAAAACTTGTCCTTGGTCTTATGATGGCAAAATGGACGATGTTTTTATTTAATTTATATTCATATAAAACGTTTTAAGTCATCAATATAAAACAATCGCATGGCTCTCCGGAAACACACACGCTAAATATCTCACACATCTATACGCACACTGACAGTCTCATCAGTTACATTTAATTGTTTTTTATTGCTTTTTCTTTTTTTTTTTTTTTTTTTTTTTTGCACGCACACATATTCATTGGCATAAAATGGCTGAATTTAAAGTTATATCACAGATATGAAATCTGTAGGGTATCACTTGGTGAATCTTTTTAAGTAGGCGTAAGTTTCCTTTTATATATGGTCACTTAGGTCGTACCATTGCCAGTCGTTGGCATTCGAATCCAGGTAAAATCTAAGATTACGAATGCTGATTTTCAAGACAAGTAAGCTGGCAGGCCAGCTTTATTTTTGAAAATTGGCACAACGTATCCTTCTAACGCTAGTCGCTTCACGCCTTGTGCCTGCTGAAGCTAAGCAATCTATAACGCTTGCAGCATACCAATTGGTCATGTTATGGTTTACTGTTTAATTCACCCTGCCAGAACCCCAGTTATTCGTTACTGGAGCAATAATATGTAGAGGGTACCCCCAGCCCCAGGCAGTATCTCCCGTTACGCTTAAAGGGAGAAAGTCTAATGCCCAAGGTGTCATTAAAGAAAAATGTCGAAGAAAGGTGAGCAATTTTTTATCATGGATTACATGTATGTGTATATCAAAACATGGCCTTGTGCCATATTCGAGGGGGAGGATGCATATAAAGACAGATAGATTTACTGTTTGCTCACTGTCTTTGAATATATTATAAAAATATAACCCTCTGTGTTTAATTTAATTAAAAAAACAGTTTCTTCTTTATTCTAAGGCTACTTTTAATTTAAATGGATGTGCGGGTGGCGTAATAGATAGTGACTCAGCGAGAAAATGAAGAGCCAAGTTCGTATTCCAGTACGGGTTCATTACATTCATTTACCCGCAAATAACATTTGGAAAGGCATGAATCTCTTCCCCCCAGTTATGGGTCAAACAGTAGGACTTGTATCTGAAGAAATCATTGTTATTTAAAAAATGTTCATGTAATATTCACTCTCAAAAAGAAATATTCTTCCAATCCAAAATATATTTCGTTTTTAAATATTCCACAAATTGTTGATAAACCGTAAAAAAAAAAAAAAAAAAAAAAAATCAAGCAAGCAAACAAGCAATCACTTAATTTGAAATGCATTTATTTATGTAAAATGTTTTTTGGATATATAATGCAAAAAAAAAGAAAAAAAAAACAGTTTGATGTATTTTAAAAAAAATAATTTCCAAACTTGAAGATGTTTGCATTAGGGAAATTTATGAAATTGCTGATAAGACATATTTTGAGCGAGATCTTTATACAAACGTTCTAAAAAAAATATGCATCAATTTCACATACATTTACGAGGTTGCATTTATATATGATCATCTTTTCAACCGCATTAAAACTAAAGATTACTACGATGTGACATAAGTATACACCACATGGAAAAATAAATTAACATCATGAAAAAATTCGAACGAAGCCCTTAAAAACATACACTTCACATTTATCTAATCTGTTCAACTCGTATGAAATACAGAATGTTTAAACAATAAATTATCCATTTGACTTTCAAATTTTTTCTGTCTTTGATAATCATGTTTTGGCAATTATTATTACTATTGTTATTGTTTCTAGCTTTCTTGCTTTTCTGTTTGATAAAATGCTTTACCAAGTATTTTTATGTGAGGCCTGAGGCAAAGAAGGTTTCACTTAGAAAGCTATTCAGTATATCATATTGAGAGTTTTTTTTTGGTGGGAATGTGAGCGACGCTCATGGGTATAATCCTTTATATCTCAGATAGTTATGGAACAGCATTTTACATCTCATATAGTGAAGGGTTATTATTATTATATTTGAGGGCATAAACCTCAACCATCAATTTTAATAACAATGAACCCTTAAAATATCTCCCGGGTTGCGAAGTATAGGCATCCTGGTAGGTTCGTGTTTAATGAGAGACTGCAGACGACAACTACTTGTGCATGGACTAATTCCATAATCGTTTAATATAAAATATGTAAACAGTTGCTACTCATTCATGTGCCCTTAAATACGGAAATTCTTTCTTTCTTTCTTTCTTTCCATCAGTTTCACGTTAAATAGGTATTTACTCTGTCTCCCCACTAAGGCGAGTTGTGACACAAGGTCATTTTTTTATGGTGGGGACTAGAGCGCGTACACCCGGGCTAGGAATAAAAATTACCCGCAACTGCCGGTTGCGCTGGTCTCGGTGCGAGCACCGATCCTCTCTCTGGTGCAATGAGAGGATGCGGCCTCGGGCAGCTGTTCCCCAGGGCCGGGCACCTCATCAGTATAATTTTCCTTAGTTGCGACTCTGTCCTTTGACGGAGTCGCCCCTGAGTGCACTCTGCCCAAAGACAGAGACGCAGCTGAAAGATGATTAATAATGTGTTACAAATCACTCCAAAGAGAGGTTTAACGACTCAACGTATTTATAACGAGACGGAATTCTCCGACAGACAGACAAGCATAAAATATTAAAATATAGGTCAGCGTCCAACAGATAGAAAATGGTGTCAGTTCCGGTCGAGCTGTCCGGTATTATTGGTCCTGAATCTCCTTCGTTCTCCAAATAAGTTCCATGGTTGATCACCTTGTGAACAATTACAGGGAAATCACGTGATTGCTTCAGTGGATTTCTTTGGCAATCACCCGCGGCAATATAATTGCCATTATAACGGGTGTTGAAAGGGTGCTGGTATTCATATAAAATTGTGTTTACATTTTAATAAATGTATGTCACTTTTTTATTTTTTTTTAAATTACGTACATATATAAATATATATATATATTTCTTTTTTGGATATTATTTTATTTTTGAAGGTAAAACTCATGTTCGGTTCAATGGAACACGTATGACAATCTGAGTTTAAAAAATAATTTTTCATAAATATTCTAATCTTTCTTTATAACTCACGCTTTGTTTAGAAGGAAATAAAAACTGGGTCAAAAGTTTGGATAAAACTAGTTTATCTGAATCATTAGACATAGGGAAAACAATTACACCATCCATCTTAAAAATCGTACATTGCATCAACAGTTGCCTACGTTTCATTTACGGAATAAATCCTTCATCAGCATACCAAAATTGATTATTCTGTTAACCTTTTTACATGGCAATGCATGCAAAATGAAATCCTATAAAAGACTAGAGAGTGCACCTACGAATTTCATTTTTGGTTTACTTGCATTACTTAATGGCAATATTCTTAAATTTAAACTCATTTTATTTGATCAGTTCATCTATAAATTTTTGTGATCACCCAGCCCACATAAGGATTGGTAGATTCAGAAGTGTAAAGATTCATATATGTAAGTGGACATTGAAGCCAACACATATAGGCAACAGTCTGTTCCATGGTAAACGCAATCGTCAGGCCATATTCCATATGGCCTGACGATTAACAGGAAAGAGACTGTCGTCTATAGGTGTTGGCTTCAATGTGCACTTATATATATTTACATACACTCTATCCCTGATACAGAACACTGTCACCCATAAATATAGCATAACGTGAAATTATATTCTATCACACACATACAGGCATATATATATATATATATATATATATATATATATATATAAAGTACACGCATACACAGACACAGACTTCTACACACACACAAACACACATATATGTTAAATATACACATAGATACACATGTATATAGGTATATATCTTTTTCTTCTTCTATGTGCCGTATCGCTTCAGGGCGTTGTTGTTCATGCCTTTAAACAATTTCCTGTCCTTAGTAGCTCTTAATAAATTTATACGTATGTTATTATTATAAACGTTATTTTAGTGGCTACACGTGTTTGAATAGACATGCCTCTTTATTTAGAAGCAGGGAAGTTTGCGTCTACCCACTTAGTCCATTGAAAGTCTTCTCAAAGAAAATGTACCTCCCGGTAAGAACGGAACACGCACTCACTCGAATCCTCGGGGAGTATTCGGCCATAGATCTCAACAGACATTTCTGCTGCGGCTTCCGTAGTAAATAGATTTTTTTTGGTGGCAAGGGATTGCTATCTTCCATATACCATCAGTTTTCTATTCAGAGTTGTCCTTCTCGGCTGGTTGCAAGCTAAACCTGAAGAACCTAGTCTAATACACTATTTAACCCATTGCTGGGGAGTTGGGTGGGGAAATGGATACTTATCGTTCCAATAGAACTAAATCGATTTCTCGCACATCCTAGGAAGAAAACATGTATTTTTATTTTCATTAAGCCATTTTTAGTCCTTGTTCATAACACATAAACAAATATTAATAATAGTGTCTGAAAAAAAGCCATTAACTGCATATATATATATATATATATATATATATATATATATATATATATATATAATTAATATCTCTATTGTATTACATCGAGCACTCTTTATTAACATTATATGAGCGAAATATATATATATATATATATATATATATATATATATATATTTATTTATTATTATTGTTGTTGTTGTTGTTATTATTATTATTCACTGGTAGCATGACTCGGAGTTTCATACACAACTGAATCTTCAGTCAATACTTCAACGTTCAGTCTATACTCAGCACCTGAAGATTGCGTTATGCGTGAAACACTGAGTCGTGCTATCGGTGAAGGATAATACATATATATATATATATATATATATATATATATATATATATATAAACTTATAACATGTAATGTTTAACTTTATTCCTACTCGAGGTCTCGTGAATATAGTATCTACTGGTCAGAGGTTTGATTGTAAAACTGAAATTATTTACAGGAAACATTTATGTAAATAAATGTTTGGATTTTGAAAATAACTTCAGCATTACAATTGTGATGCAGAAAAATATTTGCGATACTCCGAATAGGAACAGATAAATTGAAAATTTAATTTTAATACATATATACAGATTTATATAATATATACATAATATATATGTATATATCGTATTATATGTATGTATATATTATATAAACTTGCATATATAGATGTATGCATATATATATATATATATATATATATATATATATATATATATATATATATATGCATATATTTATTGATATAGGTATATAAAATGTGTGAAATTCTTTAATTACAATTAGGTTGGTGCAAAAATAATGTCGTTTTCTCACATATGTTACTATGTGAGAAAACGACATTATTTTTGCACCAACCTAATAATAAGTGTATATATATATATATATATATATATATATATATATAATGTTTAAAATTTGATATATGTATAGAGTAAGTATGGTCGCTATCGAAAATAGCATCCAGAAATGATTCCGATGTCCACACCGACCATATCTATCTATCTATCTGTCTGTAAAAAACACTTCACACAAACACCACACAACCAGTATCTAGAATCTGTTTATTTATTCAGTCACCTCTCCTAGAGAAATAGTGTCACTATTTCATTACCTTTGCTGTTATTGTGAATTAGATCTTCATTGATGCTTTATTAATGTGGTCTTGTGCCAGACTTGTCTAAGCTTTGGCGAACTATTTCGATATTGAATAAATATTCTCATTTATTTCTTCACGTAAGTCAGGCACGTCGTCAAATAAA
>OZ010576.1:111052537-111075037 GCA_963932145.1 Acanthosepion lycidas | reverse complement strand
TCATAAAGAAAAATCTTGTTAAACATCGAGCAACAATACATTAAGCTTAATTTAGTCTGGCACAAGGTCAGTACTGTGATGGCCTTAGTGAGGTGTAAATTCAATGTGCTAGCGAATCTGTAGACTGAGCAAGGCAATACCTGCATTATGTGTGCTAGTGCGTGTGTGTCTGTGTGTGGCTGAGTAGTAAGAACGTTCAATTTGCGCCCATGAAATTTATACACACACACAAGCATTTACACACGCATCTATCTATCTATCTATCTATCTCTCTCTCTCTCTCTCTCTCTCTCTCTATATATATATATATATATATATATATATATATATATATATAACCATGCACATACTAACGTATACCGAGGAGGTGAAATATATAATGTATTTCTCACACACAGAGAAACGTGTGCACTCGTTGTGACTAACTAAATTGTTAAAGTATAATTGATGCATGCTTTTACTTGAACCTGTTCTAGTTATTATACATATCAAGGTTGTTCTTTTGTCACCTACTACAAATTCATTTATTATTTTCTTTATTATTCTTATTTACAGAAGTAAAATAATCCTAAATGAATCCTTGTGAAGACTCACTATTTCATGATATATTATATTTGTTCATATTTCGGTGTTTGTTTATATCATCATCGGAACATGAAGTTACACTGAAACGTAATTATTAAGTAATAATCATTATGCATTCTAACATGAAAATTGATGTATGCATTTCAAAGTTTGCACTCACACAGAGAGACGTAAAATTGTGTGCAATATGCTAAGTTGAACTGATTCTCGAACTATGCAAATGTTTATTTATTATGCTGGTTGATTCAGTCGAATTTTAGACCCGTAGCTTCTCAACATAAGATCTTCAGATGGCACAGTGTTGATAGCAAATACGGAAAGAAAACTACAAAACTCCTACAGAAGGAAAGCGAGAAGTAAGGCTTAAACATCAACTACAGGAAGAAAGAATACATAGCTGTTAGCAAAAGGATGAGCCCAAAAATGCACATTACAAATTGCTGATACCAAAATCAAACAAGTACACAATCTGATGTATTCCAAAAGATAAGCAGAGTACCTTAAGATACAAGCGTACAGACATACGAGTTTCTTTGAGCTACGAACCGGTGTTCGGCCGATTTGTTGCCTTAAGATACGAGCGAGTTTCAGTTAAGCATCCGTTAGTTGGCGCAGGGAGCAACAAGCTTGGCGTGTATTTCCACTCGCAGTACACGTGTTCACCCCTGTTCTGGAAGGCTCTCTGTTGTGTTGTGTTTTTTGCTGTTATTTTGTAAATTTCTTTTATTGACACCATGGGTCTGAATGAAGTAAATGTAAAGAACAGTAATGAACTTTTAAGGGCCTGCAACGGATCAGAAATATTCCTATTATTTTCAACGGAGAAAATTGACTTGTGATACGAATCTTTTGAGTTACGAGCTCGATCATGGAACGAATTAAACTCATATCTGAAGGCCTTAGTGTATTAAGAAACAGAAAAAATAACAATCAAGGAAAATAATATTAAACTGTTACGTGATATCAATTCTCCGATATGACAGTCAATCCTAGACAATCTCCTTAAAGATGAAGAAGAGACTTGAAGCAACAGAAATATGGTTCTGCAGAAGGATGCTGAGAATACCATGGATTGATTATGTGGGCAACGACAAAGTTTTAGAGAAAATAGAAAGAAAAAGGAAACTTATACTTATTACCAGAAAGAGTCAGTTTAAATTTCTAGGACTTAATGAGAAAAGAGAGCTCGGAAAATCTGATACTCACAGGACAGATTGTACGCATAGCATACTTAGTGAAATTGAGTAGATGGATGGCTGAACAGGGTTTTGGAGAAATAACAAAAAGACAAAATTTATTAAGAGTTGCAAGTGACAGGAAATTGTGGAGAGTCGTGATCGCCTACGTTCTGAGGAGACACGGTACATAAAGAAGAAGGTTCTCGTTACGTTCTAAAATCTAACAAGTTTCCTTTACTTGCATATCGAGAGATTAAATTAATTGTTTACAATCATGTGAATATGATTTAAGTTTTATAGATAAGTACATTTCATTAGAAAGAAAATGGTACTGAACAGTTATATAATATCGGTTTCCTATATACCAGTGGATGCTGAAAAATCGTCTCACAGGTGCATTCAAAGGAACAATGTGGCTCCACAGAAGGATGCTGAGAATTCCATGCACTGAACTTATGATTAACGAGGACACTTTAGTGATATTGGAAACAAAAAGGGTAGTTATACTTAGAAAGAGACCAGGGCAAATAATGAGGAAAAGAACAGGAGGTTGTGGAAGACCATGATCGCCCACATTCTGAGAGGACAGAGCACATTCATTTGAAATTTGCCCCTGATCTTGCAGATGTTATTCTCATGAGGAAAAGGGTATTTTATTTTAGTTTTTTCAGGGAAACTATACTTCAGATTTTAGCACGAATATATTCAGCCAGTTATGTACCATACGTGATACACTCTTAGGCGATCATGTATCTTTTGATACATGACTGACGAGGCAGATTTTTTTGCGGTAGACCAGTTGTCATCTAAGGCTATAGAACACGGTCTGTCCTGCTATTTACCGGTAGCTAGGGGGAGAAGAAGAGGATTCATATCTTTCCCAAGGGTATTAGCACATAAGTAAATGTAATGGATTTGACTGGAATGAACTCGGCTCTACGATTCCTAAATTCCAGCCGCTATCCATTACTCCACCGTTCGAATGCAAGAGTGATATTAATCGTTCCTTTTTAAGGAAATATTCGACATTCATTGACCGAACACTTAGCGTTAATGTCTATTGAAATTTATATGTTTTTTCTTTGAATTATTCTTTGAACAATTCGACCCCAAGCAAGGCAATAGGAACAACTAGAGTGGAAAGGGGGGCCAGGAGATAAATAAACAGCGAGGACAATAAAAGAACATCATTCAAGATGTCAATTGATATTACATTTAAATCTTTGAAGATTCCTAGTTGATAGGAAAGCAGGAAGCCAGAAGAGAGTTTTACAAGAGAAAATTAATTGCAAGAGAAGAAATTATTAGCATAGGATTTACGGTTACAAACAGCAATTTCAACAATACTTCGATGAAGCTCATCATAAGAATTACCGTGAAGATATTTTTAGAAATGTTTTCTCTTAAAAGATTTTTCTAATGAAAATTACTGCTATCGAATTTTCTAGTATTGATAGGGGTTCCCTTCGTAACATTTTGTCGAACGTAGTGTGCAAAGTTAACATCTTCATTATATCATTATTTACTCTTCAAGTTACATGTGCTATCCATTTTTGTTGTTGCTGCTGTTGACATTCTTTAAGTGATATGGTTTCTGTTATTTGGTAAACTCCTTTGTGATTTTGCCGCAGAAGAAGGATTGTTTTTTTTAAGACCTAGAGGGTTCTTTCGGTTGAAGTTATTTTCAGTCACTAATTTGAGAAAAAAAAACGTTGTTTATAGCCAATAGTTTGGACATTTCTGAACGAAATGGACGTCATGCATGGCATCCATATGAAGGTCTCGATCTAACGAGGCTATTTAAGGGCATGGTTTTACATTTTAGCTTTCTAGCATATTGCTGTGTTGGATAAAACTACTTTCAACCTAGCCTATTCTATTTCCAATTTCCTTAACTTCTACACTAGAATTATTTTAAGTGATTCCTACACTGAGGCACTTGAAGCATTTAGCATTTATTAATTGCACATTCTGATTTTTTTTAAAGATGGATTCAGAATGGATTTACTTTATTTTCTATCATTGTTTTTCTTCCATTTCCACATCCTAGGTTCGGATTTGGAAAGGCTTATCTTGAGATCTGTTTCCATGAAGTCTTTTAATGAAATATGACTTGGTACTAAGTTTGGTTTATACTAAATCCAGTATTTGCAAATAATAAGATATCATTAGACCCTGTAGAATAATGCGGCTTGCGGTTGAGGAATCGGAGAGCCGAGTTCGAATTCCAGTTGAGTTCATTACATTCATATACGCGCTAATGCCCCTTGGAATGGTATGAATCCAACTTTTCTCTACCACAGCTATGGGTAAATAGTAGGGTAGGCTGGGTTCTATAGCCTAGTCTAGAGGAAGTAAAATTGTATGTAGACATGGCGAAGCATATAATACGTAGTTAAATGAAAGGATCATTTACATTGACTTGATGATCCCGATTACGGTTGACACCTATTTTTAAAACAGAAACGTATATCAATGTCACTGACTGCCACCCCTGCATCCAGTCTAGAAAGGTCAACATGATGTTCCTTTATAAAAAATGTTGATTTTGACGTCCTGGTTTGGCCAGGTTAGGTAATCAGTGTCATAAATTAACATTATTTACTGTAGGGAAATTGAAAATTATAAAAAAAAAAAATATATATTCTTTTATTTAAATGTCACGTTTCTTCTGGACGTAGGCGATTATGTGTGTCCACAGCTTCCTTTTTTATTATACATAAACAGCCATGACTTCTTAGGGAAGATAAAAGTGTGGCTACCTTCTCACCAGTGGCGATCCCTTTGTCAAAATAGTGATATGATAGAGCTCAAAAGGTAGTTTCATGCCTGTTTGAATAGAAGGATGAAGCTTCGTTCAAAATTTGAAACCACTTCATTCCTGTTTCGGCGTTGATATTCATCACGCTACGTGCGTACAAATGCAGGTGCGCTCATGACCCTAAGGTAAGATTCGCGAGATTATGAAGTCGCACGCACGTCGGAATGTATATTTCATCGCAGAAGTGTATGTAATTACAAAGCCTGGAAAGTTATTTGGGACCTCCAAAAGCACAAGTGAAGCTTGCTAACCGTTATTTAAAAAATAGGGCGACCACTTTGCCATATAAATATATAGATAGTATTCAGAAAGCACATGTGCGAAGGCTCATTTAACCCCAGGGGTATACAGATACGACATAAAAATAAATCAACTAATTTCCGTTGGTCCTAATAATCATGTTAAACCAAATTTAATACTGAATACTGACTATTCAATTCAACCTAAAACATATAACTCAGAAGCAAACAAATATATATATATATATATATATATATATATATATATATATATATATATATATATATATATCCATGTTTTCATAGGAGACTTCTGGAACATAGACATTCCACCCCTAGGCCTCTGTCTTTGCCTCTTTCTCTCTCTCTCTATTCATATCTCTTTTTCTCTGTACATATTTCAGTCTCTTTGGATAGTGTTATCTGGGTCATGGAGAGTAAAGCATCGGGAAACTCCGAGTAGATCTTAGATAAGTACCATTTGTGATACATTAATTATTGCATTGCTGTTGTGTACATTTTGTGTAAAAAAATTCTGTTAATCTTGACATGCATATGTATAATTTTGCGGATGTCACTAGATGTTATTGCTATTGTATTATATATATATATATATATATATATATATATATATACACGGCCGGAAGATTGCGTTCAGTCATGAAATAATACGACTATCATCGCTTCGTGTTGACCTTAGTGTTCACTTTTATATTTATATTTACATTTACATACACTCTCTTTTGCCCACAAATATAGCACCCCTTAAATCTATATTTTTTCATATATATATATATATATATATATATATATATATATATGGCAGTTCGTTCTTTTTCTGAGTAATCCTATGTATTAGAATAGCTAACAGTTCCCTGTTGCAGACGCCTGCTCAAACACATTTGTGATAGTTTAATATCCACACAGACAACAGAGCTCGCTTTAGTTACTGTTCATTTCTGATGTAGAGAGCATAATATGACATGATCGCGAGTTTGAACAAAACTATTACTTTCATACCCTCGGTCCCGATGACTTTTGACTTCATGCTAGCATGATCACATCCGTCTCCGAACACATTCGTTGCATTTAAATTCATGTTCATCATGCAGTGTTCCAAAATTAGTGCTTATGTGCAGAAAACGTATTGTCACCCTTTATGTGCACAATTCGATATTCTGTCATGGTTAATTATATTCCCTTTCTACTCAAGAAAGGTATGACTTCAAAATCTTGAGCTCTGTTAAGATGTCTTGTCTCTGGCGTTCTACTCTGGTTGATAGAGAAATAGTGCATGAGCAGGCATTTGAGCAAATCACTCTCCCATAAGTAGCACACACAGAAATAACTGTACTTTATTCAGAATTCTATTTCAAATAAATTGGCTGCCACCAAAAAAAAAAAACAAAACAAAAAAAACTCCGTCTATTATGCTGTTCCAAGTGGAGAGGGCGCATTCTATCTATCTATCTATCTATCTATCTATCTATCTATCTAAGAGAGTAGTTAATGTCAGCTTGTCATGCTAAAATACATACACACACACACATTTTGTATTTGGGCAGCAATTCCACTTTTATATAAGTTTCATTAAAAACGATTGACAAGGTACTGTGGTTAAGTTTTTCAATGTATTAAGCGTGTTTGGAAAATAAAACATTCCTATAATTCTAGATACATACATAAAATGACCCAAGATAGCTAAAAGAATATCCGAAAGCGTTCGGAGATACAGAATATATGGACAATTTCGACATAATTTATGCCCAGGAAAGAAGAAAATTATAAGAACACAAGATAGACACAAGAAAAATTAATCAAAAACTTAACCACAGTACCATGTCAGTCGTCTTTGATTAACCTTGTATGTATATCTACTTATCTTTGTATCTACACACACACACACACACACATATATATATATATATATATAAAGAAAAGCAAACTGACAACGCAGCGATAGATATATAAGTTACATATGCGTGTGTGTATATGCAGGTTCTGCATCTCTGTCTATAACATATATAGTGATTTTCCAAGCGTAGCTTGGATGTGGCACAAGTCCGAAAGTATGGAGCATCCAGTGAGGATCGAATTCATTACTCAATGTTCTAGTGAGACAAGCTTGCTAACCATTACACCGTCATGAGGTGCCCCTGCCTATAACATATATGTTAAACCTGTTATCAGCATTCTTTAAAGCACCTTTTAAATTATATGCGTATGGAATTACAACTAATATATATATATATATATATATATAGTAATGATACAATATGGTAATCCGTATTGAATTTCCAGGAGGATATAGATCCAGGGAAAAGATAGAGCCAAATTATTAATTAAAGAATATCAAACACTTAAAATCCCATAGGCAATAATTTTTATTTCATGAGAGCTCTAAAAACAACAGCTCTCAATCTTCAAGACCTACAAACAAAAATAACGCACACACACTTACACACACATATATATATTATTATTATTATTAAATGTTTTTCCAGTTACCTCTGTCTGAAGAATGACTATTCATAATTCCATCTGCAATGATAGTTTCTTTTCACCTCCTTGTGCTCACGTTTTCCTCTGGCATTAAGTGGAAGGGTTATATTGAATCAGTTCCTCGATCTACTTCCAGGACAGTTGACTCACTGTATCGTATCAGACAATTCTTCACGTCAGAATCCATTTTGTACAATTATAATTATCTACCATTCGTCCGTGCATTGAATAGTACTGTCCTATGTGGCCTGGTGTTTCTACTATAAATCTCCAGATTCTTTGATAGTATCCAACGAAGGGTCTGCAATGCACCCTTGACTTCAGCCACTTTCTCACCGACGTGACGTGGATTCCCTCTGTCTTTTCTGCGCATATTTTGATGGCAATTCTTCTAATAAGCTTTCCCCCTTGGTACCGCGATTGCATGAATTTAAGCGTACTACTTAATTGGTAACTAGGTCTCACCTTTTAGCGTTGAACTCGCTAGACGTAACCATAACTTCTATTCTAATAATTCCTTTACTCACACTTCTCAGCTGTGAAAACGTTTTCCGGTTTCTTGCTTCCCTACAATGCTCAAATATTTAAATGCAACGCCAATCGTCATCTTTTACCCTGTTCTTTTATTGTCCTTTATCTCTCTAAATTCTTCTCATTGTCTTTCACTCCCAGTAACACCTTGAGTCTTAGTGGGATTATCGCCTTGCTTAGGGTGAAATGATTAAAAATATGTATACGATCTCTTATCTCATTCAGACTGTAAGGACACCCGTATGTACTGCAGCTGTAGCGGTTTGCATTGGTTCAGATAGCCTGACGGAGCGCAACCCTCTCGAGGCTGGTTCGAATTCAGTCTATAGGGTACAGACTCTTCTGCTATTTATCAACAGCTGGAGAGAGAGGACGGGAGAAGAAATGGATTGATACCTTTTCTAATAGTTTTAACGCGTAAGGAAATGTGACGAAACTCGACTGGAATTCGAACTTGGATTTACCGATTTTCCATTCCGAGACGCAATCCACTACACTACGCAAACACACTTAACATGAATTAAAAACAAGATCAAAAATGATATTGAGAAATTGACATTGAAATTACAGATAAAAAGAAAAGAATTATATTACATTTGGTTGGGTTAGAAAGTCACAATGCAAAGCCCATTTATCATTGACTAATAGAAACCTAAAATGCATACAGGTAAATCTGCATTATCTAATATATATATATATATATATATATATATATATATATATATATATATATATATATATATATGTGTGTGTGTATAAAAATGAAACTAGTCTGGCACAGGGATCCATGCTGTTAAATTTTCTGAGAAAAAATGAGGTTACAAACAAGATTCATAATTTTTTACGGTAGTAAAGAGCTATTTTGCATGCAAATATTCATTTGTACATATAGTCATATTCCCCATCTGAATATAAACTAAATTGGAATAATTGGTGTGCATTTTGTGTAAGCAGATCTCATTTTATCGAAATTCCAGTAATACCAAAACAATATATATATATATATATATATATATATATATATATATATATATATATATATATATATATATTGTGTGTGTGTGTGTGTGTGTGAGTTGGGATTAAATATAGTTTTAATACAGATCGAAAGCCGAGAGAATGATGAGATAAAGAACAAATATGAAACGTTTGTCAATCGAACATATTTCACTTTTAAAATAATATAATAATACTGAAAAAAATATAGATTGATAAACGATTCCAATTTGGGTTTTTTTATCTTATATACATATATAACTAACAGATAAAAGTTCAATCGACTTATCTGTCAGCCTTCAAGTTTTGCAGATAAACCGCCCGTCTGACGTTGGGGAGCGGTTTCTCTGAGAAACTTAAAATCTATTAGATAAGTATTTTTGCAACTTTTATAGAAATATTACCTATTCATGCTCCATTTTCTTCAATATTGAATACTTTCTTTACAAAAATTTGCTTGCTATTAAAAGAGTCAAATTTCAGTAATTTACAGGATTAAGATTTTTTAGGGCCTAACGATTTGCATTATATATATATATATATATATATATATATATATATATATATATATGTTTGTGTATTGCTATATATATATATATATATGTGTGTGTGTATTTAAAAAGAAGCAATTGTTATCATGAAATCCTGACTAAAAATCGAAGTTACAATCAATAGCTTTCGGCATTAAGACGACCTCCCACGTTCTCCAGGTGCTTAATGAAGTGAGCAACAGGTAATATTTTAAAACACACCTTGTCTAAATGTAAACATATGAAAGTTTTAAGATGCCACCTGCTGCTGCTGTAATAATAAATGATTTTAAGTAGTATATTAGGTATGTGCAAAAATTTGCAGAGTCCTCTAAATATTTTGGGTAAACTAAACAGTGTAGAAACGGTTATCCTGAATAAAAATTGCTTGAAACTTTTTCACAAGGCTAATATATTTTGTCTATCGTCTAATAAGCTAGCGTTTTGCAATCATTGGGTTAAAATACACCAAATGAGCGACTCGGCTTTTAACGAGCTAATTTCTTTTGCATTTATCGTAAATTCGATCCTTACTTGCTGTTCAATACTTGTTGTTGCCTTGAGCCAAACTACGTTTCCGATAATGTGGGCATGCTTACATTGCATGCATATATATATATATATATATATATATATATATATATATATATATATATATATATATATATATACAATTTAAAAACACTGTGAAATGTAGGTCCCTATCTATTTTTGTTTGACACATAGTGATGTTTTCAGTCTAGACACACAGTAGCTGACAACTTTTTTTTTTTTTACATATTTTTTTATCATATTGTGTGTAGAAGGGTCTCATTTAGCTTGTACTGCAGAATATTCGATCAGAACTAAAACAATCCAGTACAGCCTGACAACAAAACGATAACAATGCAACATTGATTTTTATTTTTTATTAAAGTATCTGGTATTATATTAAAAACAAACTATCAGTACCTGTATACAGCAAACCCGTCCGAAATGAAGATAAGCAATCTCACATTTAATTGCATAAAAGGTGTTAACGAAAAAAGTTCAAAATGCACTTTGCTCAAAGGAAGAAAGAGAAAATGCTGGGAAAAAATGAGTTTCCGAGTAGAGGTGTTTCGAAACATGTGAGAAATATCTGACATGACAGTAGAAACACTGAGTAACCGGATAAATGAATATATTAATGAATCCCCACAAATATCCGGCACCTTTTTGCAGCATTTAGTATATATAGATACAAAATAACAATTAATTATATTTAAATGTATACATATATATATATATATATAGAACTGAGCCCTTTTCATTACTTTCGGGCATTATTTCCTTTTTGAACATAACACTGAAAAGACAAATGTGCGCCTCTCACAATATATATATATATATATATATATATATATATATATATATATATATATATATATATATATATATATGTTGCCAGCATCAGACAAGTTTTGTTTACTTATTTTTAATAGGATCCTCTCGTAATTTCGGACAAGTTTCTTAGTATCCTTATTAAAGGAGAAAAGAAAATTACCATGTTCATGCATATTCATTTTATTCCAAGTAGTTTCGACATTTGCAGAATGTCTTTATCAGGGTTTTGTTTTTTCTAGGACAAAAAACGTTATGTTCATCATTTTTCTAAGCACAAATTGTTGTATCCATCTGAAAATTAAATTTTACGTCTGGAGTGAAAAACGCTAAGGGTATATACTATACAGTTTTTAAATTTTATCATGTAGATACACGTGCAAACGGCAAGGGAGTTAACTAAGTTATTGAAATGTCTAAATATTTTTAAAAAAGAAAAAAAAACTATTTAAAACTATTACTTAAAACGTAGGTATTTTAAATTATCTACAATTTAAAATGAAGAACACAAAACTGTTTTGTCTTATAAAATCCAAGATCCCGATGACAAATGTTGTGTTAATGTCGAAAGTACTTGGAATGAAATGGATATGCATTAATAGTAATTTTTTTCTCCTTTAATAAGGATAATAAGAAACTTGTCTGTAATTACGAGATGATTCTATTAAAAATAAGTAGACAAAACTTGTCTAAATTATTTAATGAGGCATGCCTTAACACACACACACACACACACACACACATATATATATATATATATATATATATATATATATATATATATATAGGAGTGTGTGTTATGTGTATTTACAACTTCAAGCGTTATTTTTAATGGATACTCGTAGTTTAGTAGACGCCTTTTTTCCCCTTTTATTTCGTCTATCGGTTTAATAAAAAGAATGTGCTCTCAAAATAGAACCTTGCTTAACTGTGATGCTCTCTGTGGCCGAGAGCTTAAAGCACACCGGATAACACGCTGGTTTTTCCTGTAAAGGATGACGCAGGTTCGAATCCTGCCAGAGGGCACATTTTCCTTATTAAGTTTCTTGAGTGTGTAGGCAAAATAAGCACTATTATAAAAAAAAAAGAAAAGACAACAACTGAAAACAGAGCGTCTACCAAATTATGGGTATCCACTAAAAAAACTAACAAACATTTGTTATAATAAAAATATGCCGGATTAAAAAATTAAATCCATCCATTCTTCATATATATATATATATATATATATATATATATATATATATAAAGGTATTATTTAAGAACAAAAAAGTGATAAAGGTGATCTTGATCACCATTTTTGTTCTAATTCAATATTCATAAAGCAAAGAAGACAGAAATTGTGATATTATATTGTCTTTAATTTACAACATATTTATACAGTAAAACAGCTAACAATTACACAGAAAAATGTAAGCCACGCACACACACACACACACATATATATATAGTCATAAATATTTATGTGCATGTGTGTGCATATCTGTCTATCTATATATTTATCTATATATAAACTTACAAATAGGTGCCTAATAGATTGTAGTGGAGGGGCATTCATTTTTTTAAGGTAAATTTCTGACTCCACCCCGTTTGTTAATTTCGCACTTTTTGACTCTCTAAATGATTTTCCGATCCCCTCTTTCATTAATACCGCCCCCCTTTTATTGCATATTAAAAAAAAAAGAAAAGAAAAAAGATTATGATGCCCCGGTTATTATTGTATTAAGCATCACAAGGGTAACGAAAGTTTTAAAGTAATTGTATTTGTATCAATACATATGTAGCAGAGATATAAATGTTACAGCTTTTGTAAATAATAATAATAAAAAATTATAACACTGTAAATAGACATGATAAAAAAAAAATGTCCAATAGCAAAAAGATGGAAAAGCCTGAGGCACCAAAATAAAAGTTACACAATAAGAAGTAAGGTGACAATAATTTTTAATGAGAAAAAATTCGTATTACCACCATGAGATTAATATTTGAGGATGTGTGTGCGCGTGTGTGTGTGTGTGTGTGCGTGTGTGTGCGTGTGTGTGTCTAAAGCTGGGTGACTTGTGCCGGTGATATAAAGTCTGTAACCAGACATGGCAGACAAACGAGAGGATATTAAAAATATAAATCACAAGATGGCTTATATAAATGAGTTTAGAGAGAGAGAGAGAGACAGATAGTGGGGGGGGAAGAAGGAGATGCAAACAGAGAGAGATGAAGAGAAATAGAGAGAGAGAGAGAGAGAGAGAGATAGAGAGAGATACAGACACACACACATAGACAGACATACCGATGGAGAGAGTGACAGAGAAAAAAAGAAAATAAGCAAAAACATATGTTTGGGCACAGATATTCCCCAAACTTTTTTCAAATATTCTTTCATCCTTTTTTTTTTATTGGCGCGAAGGAGCGTGCTCGACCGCACTTTCCCATACGCTATAAATACACACACACGCACACACACACGCACGCGAGGCGCGCGTGCGTATATATATATATATATATATATCTATATATATATATATATATATATACGTACATATATATGCACCTATATATAATATACATACACACACATATATATATATACATACATATATATACACATATACATATACATACATATATATATATATACACACATATATATATACACATATATACACAAATACATATATATATATATATATACATATATGCACACACACGCACATATATGTGCGTGTGTTTGTGTGTGTATTTTGTCACCCGAAATGTTAAAAAATGTTTTTTTTTATTTGCAAATTTTTATAGGTTTGAGATATTTGACTTCAAAGTTAGGCTAGCCATAACTTTTACAGAACTTGACAGAAACCTGTCTTTACGTACCCTCGGGATTAAATGAAGATTTTTGTACAAAACTGAAGTGGTCATATAGGGCGTTATAAAAGGGAGCATGCTACAGGCCATTACAAAAAAAAAAACAACAACAAAAAACCCAAAAAACAAACAAACCAACAAAAAAGAACATGTGAAACCTTTTAAAACTCATGTGACGTAAATTTCTATCTAATCAGTTACACGTGCCCAAATGATCATCTATGAAACATATCACCCTACAACGCATTTTGAAAGTTAATCCTGGAAGGCAAGAAAAAAAAAATATCACAAAGCTGCCCTTCTGAAAGTTTTTTTTTTATATTGCGAAAATGCTTTTTCTCTCCTCAAAAAGCTATTTCTGAATATTGTATGTTTTGAATAAAAAAAATATATCAAAGTAAAAACAACAAACACAAAAAACAAACACACATATCACTTATGCATGATATCCAAAATTGAACTCACTACAAAAAACTTTATTTACTTTTCTTCATCGACTTGAAAGAGACAAATCATGTTGAAATATTTTTTATTATTATTAATGATTGCCGAGTGATACATTAAAACCAACAAAGAAACGAAGAGATTTATCTCTACGAGGAGGTGCAGAAAAGTAGTCAGCCTGGCGCAAAATCAATATTTCAGTGTCCTAACTTTAGAATACTGATTTTGGGTAGCCGGTCGTGTTGATAAACTTTCAACACATCCTTGTATCTTAAATAAAAGAGAGAGAAAAAAAAAAAGAAAACTTAAGTACTGCCATTCTTTGCCATTTACATCGGAAACGGTTCTGTTTCCTTTCAAAGCGGTAATGACTTTGCACATTTTTTAAAAAAATATCGTGACGGCCATTTGAGACATTGGTAAAGTGAAGTCAATTTTTGCTGTTCAACTGAATTTTGATCTGAGTACTGTTATTTGATATTTGTTCATTTTTTCAGTTAAAAAAAAGACAAAAAATCATTTCTAGGTATAGATATCATCAGAAATAATGTATAGATTTTATAGTCATACAAACACGCATTTTGATTATCATCATCTCTTGAAAAAACTGTTAAAGAAAACGAATCCAGCACGAACATTTAATTAATCATATTTGCAGAAAACTTCAACAGACAGTTTTATTCATCCACTAAAAAAAAAAGGAGAAAAGAAAAAAAAAAAAGAAAAAAAGGAAAAAAAAGAAGAAAAAAGCATATTTCAAAACCTCATTTCTATCACTTTCACTCCAATTTTCGTTTTTATCAATGGGGTCGAAATTATATCTGATACAGGAGTCATTCATTTGTTTTTGTCCTGTCCTTTTGTATCAGAAATCAGTTAATAAATAAAATGAAAGATTCAGACATTTTCGGGTTAGAAGAAGAATACAGAAGATACTAACATTACTAGCATACAATTTTCAGTTAAAAAGTAAAGAAAAACAAAATTAAAAAAAAACAAACAAAAAAACAAAAAATCAGTCACAAACGACAAAGAAAATGGAGATTTGCATTTCTATCGGGAGAAAGAAAATCAACATTATACGTTATGGATTTTTGTGTTCTTTTTTCTTTTCTCCCTAAGACGTCGTGAACCAAAAGGACAAATTTCAATGGTAATTGACACAAAAAAGGTTGAAACATTTACAACCTGTATAATCTATAAAAGGGAATCCTTGACTCAATCACATCACCACCCTTGCAAATTCAAAAAAAAAAAAAAAAAAAAAAAAAAGCAAAAAATAAACAAAAAACAGTAATTAATAAGAAACAGAAAAAAAACACAAAGAAAAACTGGAACAATACTAACAAAAATAAAAAAAATGTTTCCAAAATATATTTTTCATGATTTAAAAAAATCTTTTACATGTGAACGGAATGAAACTGAAAAGTGAAAAAAATAAATAAATATATATATATATAAATAAATAAAAAATAAAGCAATTTATATTCAGACCAATGAATATGTGTTTGTATTTTTTTAATATTTAAATTGATTTTTGTGCCATGTTTTTCCTTGTATAAGACGAAGTCTTGCAATATATATATATATATATATATATATATATATATATATATATATATATATATATATATATATATATATACAGTGTATGAAAAGGAAGGTTCAAAATTCTCCTGTTTCTTACAAAATTTCTTTTGCAAGCAGATCCAGTCTTCTGCAGCAGTTACCCCGTTTAGATCTTTCGCACTTTCTTCTGAACATAGTATTGAAAAGAAAAACGTGCGTCTTATACAGAAAAAATATGGTATCAGCATAAAAAAAAAGAAAGGAATAAAGAAAAAGAAAGGGTGCCTGAAGAAATCGTTGAACCAAAGTGAAGAGTGCATGAGATTGAATAGGATGAAAAGAGAGGAGAAAAGACAAAATAATTAGAGAGGGAGGGAAAGAAGAAGAGAGCAGAACTTAAAGACAGCAGAGCGCTGTTCGGAGAAATCATGTTTGGCGGGAAAGATAAATGACTGGAAATACAATATGTCAGAGTTTATTTATATATGTTTTCATGATAAAAATTGTTATTAAACAAGCGATATGGGTAATTTTTCAAGATATATTTATATGAGCAATCAGAATAAAAATATTTATCATTTTTATTAGGTTGAATCATAAATAATTTTTCCGTGTTTTCTTTATCAAAGTTAATCTTTAAACGTCCAAAGTACAATTATATTTTATTCAGTTTTATATTCACCGTTATCAGCAATGACTTATTGCCACTTATAAGGCTATAAGCTTCGATACCTTTTGAGTAAAAATCCGCAGGTTTTGATATGAAAAACCTTTTGACGAACAATTGAATCTTGCTTTCATTAGAGAACGTTTTTATCCAACAAAGAGTTTTGTAACCATCAAAAACGGTAATAGTCGGTTGGCACAAGGACAGAAGAATATGGCCTATGGGATAGCACAGACCAAATGAATAACATTTTTTTTCTTGTGTTATTCTAGTAGTATGTGTTGCTCTGGAAGGGAACACCCTTTTTCCTTTAAACCACTGTGTACACTGTCACTGACTTTAAAAGCTAAGATATGTTAGCGTACTCTAAATTTATTTTTAACTGTCACGTATGATTAATAGGATGATACATTCGTCATTACAATAGGGTAACAAAAACGGAAATTACTTATGACTCAAAGTAATCTATCTATCTATCTATCTATCTATCTATCTGTTATATGTTACAGAGTACTCTAAATTTATTCTTTACTTAGAACTATGATTACTACTTAGAATCATACATTCGTCATTACGACTGGTTAATAAAAGCAGACGTTTCTTCTGACATTATATTTTTCTTAAAACATCTCATACGCCTGGATATGCCTTTTCAAATATTTCAACTTTAATTATCCTTCATCTATGTGCTGTGTCCCTTTCAGGACATTGGTGATCATGGCTCTCCACAATTTCCTGTCCTTTGTAGCTCTTAATAAATTTTGTCTTTTTGTTATCTCTCCTAAACCCGGTTCTGCCATCCATTGACACAAGTCCTCTAGGTAGGTTATGAGTTGTTTCCCTCTGTCCATCTGGTCTCCAATTTCTCCTGTGAGTATCAAATTCCCCTAAGCCCTCTTTTCTCATTATGTTCCCTCGAAATTTAAACTATCTCTTTCTGATGCTTCGTCGTTGCCTACGTGTTTAGTCCATGGTATTCTCAGCATCCTGCGGTAGAACCACATTTCTGTTGCTTCAAGTCTCTTTTCATCTGGGAAGTGATTGTCCAGCATACATTGTTATATAGAAGGACTGATATTACTTTACACTTTATTACTCTTCTTTTTTTTTTGTTGTTTATAACATGTTCCTGTTTCTTAATAATTTGCTTAAATTTTGGAAGGCATTTTTTGGTTGTCGCAATGAGACTTCCGATTTCGGTGTCACACTTTCCGTCCTCTGTTAAAACACTTCCGAGATATTTAAATTTTTGGTTTTGTTTAATTTTGGTGGCTCCGATTCATAGTTTGCATGTTGGGGTTTTTCTTTTTTGACAACTATGCATTGATAGTTAGTACTTTCTTCTTGCTTTCCTTTACATTAACATTATTTGCAGCACTTTTATTTGTTGTTTCCCAGACACCTTTGCTTGCATATTGCGTTCTATTCTAATCTATATAATGGCCCATAAGTGATTTGATTAATATCTGTAGAGGCTCGAGTCCATTACATTTATTTGGTTTCATGGAGAAATCTTCTTTTTATTATATTTTGCAATAGTCTAGAATGTAAAAAATAGTCATATATGTTGTTCTGCTTCAACCTTCTTTTAAATTGTGCTTATCAAGACATTTCATTTATCTTGATAACAACATCAACTTTCTTTCAAGGCACCTATAATTTGACGGTTTAAAATTGATGTAATGGAATAACCTGTCATCCCCATGATTAACTACATTAGAGGTAGTAACTACCTATAAGTTTCTGTAAGTCTACCGACTAGAGAGTATAGCTGGGATCTGTTACTCAGATCTTGGCTGTTGTCGAACTCTCTGCCCGAAGGCAGAGAGAAACCTGGACGAGGCTATGCCGAACCGAACACGTTTCTGCGGGGTTACGGGGAATTTTTGTCCGAGCCTACCGGATCGGATCGGATTGCTCTACATTAAATTTGGTCTTGTTCCACATCCTACCTTGTGGGGAGGCTGGTAAATATTGTCTAGCTGGGATCTGTTGAGTACGACTCAGACTTACACGAGAACTCACGACCTTCCAATAGTAGCACTCACTACTGGACTGACTTGTGACGATCTTATGCATAACTGTTACCTTTATTCTTAATGTACTGGTTTTGTACAAAAAAACTTTACTTATTTTATCCACTTTGTTTTCCAAGTATATATTCCTATTAGCAAGGAATGTAACAAAAATACACAGTTATTTTCTAAGTCGTATCATTGATCATTTAGTCTATCTTTACTAGAGCTAGATCAGGCCAAAAATGGGGCATTTTTGTCATATGTTATATATATATATATATATATATATATATATATATATTGATTATTACTTATCTATTAATTTTAATTCTTCCTTTATTTAATTACTAATTTTAATATTCAAGTTTTTTCTTGTTTATATACTAATAATGTCTTAATTTTTTAATTATACTATTAAATTCCTTTTTATAATATTAAAATTAAATAATAGCATTAATATTAAATTCTAAAATTTCTTTATTCTAAAACTCTTTTTTAACTTAATAGATTGTATTTCTTTATGTCATTTTTTTCCTATTGAACAAAAGTTAACATTTTAAATATTGGTCATTGTTAATCTTCAACCGTTTTTAACTTCTGTCTAGACATCTCTATGTCTCTGTCATCCTATTCCCCCTCAATAATTTGTAGGCATTATATAATTTTTACTTTAATATATAATTAATAGAATTTTTCATAAAAAAATCTACGAATTACAGATGCATATGCATTATTTTATTAATATATAATGGTCCATATAATATTTATTTAATTCTTTGATTTTTCAACTTTAATATTACCATGTTTTATTACCGATTCAATATAATAAGTATCGGATTTTGGTTTCAAAATATATATAAAAAATGTTTTAATCACGTTAGAGACGCCTTTAAGATAATTCTGAAGTATATAAAAAATTCTTTAAAAATTCTTGAAATTCCTTAAAATTAACCTTTTCTTAAATGCATCTCTCTATCTATTTCACAGTATCTTAAATTTATATTCGTAACCGTATGTCATCTGTGCTGACGTGTCTAAAAGTGTCAAATTATCTAGACATGAATTAATAACTAACCTACCCCTAACTTCTGACCTCATTTTTCTATTTTATCTTTGACCCGTTCTTGATTGGTTCATCAAGACATACCCACAAATGTGTTTTTTTTTTTAATTTTGGAATCTTGTTTCTTCCACACGTTTTTAACTCTCAAATGAGCGACAGAATTGTTTTCTGATTTCCCAAGTAAATCATTTTCATCATAAGATATCCAACATCGTCTGATGTAGAATAATTTTTAAGTTCCGAAACATAGAAATTTTTGTGTAGCGATGTAAAATATTTTATAATAAAAATATTATTATAATATTTTGCTCTGCGTTGTATCGAGCACTTTTTTTAAAAAAAAGGTAAATGCTAAGAACTGCATATTCTTAATCTGTCTGTTTTTCTCCTTATATATATATATATATATATATATATATATATATATATAAAGAGAAAAACAGACAGATTAAATATATATATATATATATATATATATATATATATATATATATATATATATATATATGCCGGGTGTAATAGCAAATGGTCCGATTGTTCGATTAAGATTTGAACCGTTGTATCTTAGAAATGATTAAAGATGTCTTACTGGAATTTTCCGAGGTTTTTATAATACAATTGCACTGTACTTTGAACATTAAGAAAATATTTAGCTCTCAATTGAAATGATCAACCCTTTGGTTGTTGTGACCTCCTGATCCAGTTTTTCCTGTCTACTTTTCCCTCTTATTTAAACTTATTCACCGTTCCCTTGATGGTTCTTGAATGGACTTTGAAGATGGTTTGGTTTGTTT
Source organism: Acanthosepion lycidas (assembly GCA_963932145.1). Classification (NCBI taxonomy): domain Eukaryota; kingdom Metazoa; phylum Mollusca; class Cephalopoda; order Sepiida; family Sepiidae; genus Acanthosepion; species Acanthosepion lycidas. The sequence continues at coordinate 111,054,882 of OZ010576.1, read as the reverse complement.
TGTTTTACGGCATATCAACCTCAATGGTTTATTTAATGCCGACAATATTTTTATTTGTGGTAATATTTTTTTAAAAATGTATTGCTGATATTAAAACTTACTTTTACACTTTCATAGTGTTTGACCACTTTTGGAGGATTAAATATTTGCCTATAGCTGGTATCCTGACAGGTGCTACCACCTTGGTTCAGGGTGGATATGGGAAGACCAGCAATTAAGAGGTGGTTGTATGATCCTCAAAACCTCCTAATCAAAGGCGTTGCTGTTGAATGCAGTTTATTATCATACGCAGGGCACGGGTGTAGTTTATCGTCATACCCAGGACGGTTTTGGAGATCGAAACCAGAGCATGAATATAGATACCATTACTGAAGGCCTGAATTATATTTTTCCTCTCACCATTGCTCAGTTGGAAAGACATAGTATGGCTGATATAAAATGATTTTAACCTGTTCTCTTCCTAGCTAAATAACTCAAAGGGTTTTCAATGATTCTTATGACAAATGGTGTCAAAATGGTTGAAAGTCTTATCTGAGAAACTGGAAAAAAGAAACTCAATTAGTTTAGTGTTTTTTTTTTATGTATTAAATATTTTGTGGGATGGACAGTTATCCCATGATGCTACACGATTTGGACAATTTTGCTGTTACATCCGGTATATATATATATATATATATATATATATATATATATATATATATATATATATATATATATATATGTATTTGTGTATTTAAGTAGGAAATTCACTTTTAGACACGTCTGATTGAATACATTACAGATTTTATGTCTGCTACTTTTTAATAACATCCGTTTATACTCACGAATAACATTCCGTGTATTAATGTTAAAGGATGAGAGAAATGGGGTACAGCTGTTTAAATTTCTTTTATTTTCATTTCCCAGGTACTTTCGATTTTTTTCCAAGATCATCTTCAGGGATGCAAGTGGTCTAAAACTATATGTTGTTCATTAGTATTTAGACAAAGATGTGCATTGTTACTCATTACCGTAATTTTTTCATTATATTTTTAAATACAAAAAGATTGACAATATGTTGAACGTTCATTATAACGTAAAAAAAATATCTATTATGGAATTTTTTCTTCTATGTTATATATATATATATATATATATATATATATATATATATATATATATATATATATATAAATGTATACATATATATATATATATATATGTATATATATATATATACAGATAAATGTATACATATATATATATATATATATATGTGTGTATACATATATATATATATGTATACATATATATGTATACACACACACATATATATATATATATATATATATATATATATATATATATATATATATATATATATATATATACTGCTATTACTTGTACAATGATGAAAAATCCCTGACTTACGTGCAACAAACTCAAACATCACTTGAGTAGCTCATAGGGTCTGTATTGGGTAATCAGTTACTAACTTGACAATATATATATATATATATATATATATATATATATATATGCACACAGAGATACTTGAAACATCTCAACTTTGATTTGAAAGCCTGGGAAGCGGAAGCATTAAAACGAAATAAATGGCGTAAGACACGTTTCATTTAGTTAAAGGCTTTTGAAGACAGCAGACTGAAGCACCTGTAACTTTTGAGTAGCAATTACTTTATCTACCTATTTATCTCGCTCTCTATATATATATATATATATATATATATATATATATATATATATATATATATATGGAGTGAGAGAGTGAGATAGATAAATAGAAGTTACAGAATTTTGAACATCATGCAAGAATTCTATGCAGTACTTTTACTGCAAGTTGTCTATATATTTTCGCCGTATCACTGCTCTTCATTTTGGCTAGACGTCCGGTTACCTCTAGCTAGGATCGAAACCAGGCTGAAGGAAATTCTACCACTAAGCCGTCGGCGCACAGCAAGGACGAAGGTGAATTTTAACATATTTATTTTTAGATAAACAAACAGTAACTGAGAGAACGCGATTCGCTTTACAGAAGAGTCTTGCTATAATAGCCGTAATAGTCAATGTCTACAAACCCACACTTCCTCTTCCAGAGAGGAATATATATATATATATATATATATATATATATATATATATATATATATATATATATATATATATATGCGTGTATATATAAAAGTAACGAAGATTTTTTTAAGGCAAGTCATCTTTGTTATTAGAATCCTCAAGGGACTAAGGGGATTAACAATAATAATAAAAATAAATATATTCACTTAACTTATTCCTGCCTATAGTTTGAGTTAATCGGAATTACATCCACTCATCAGGAGAGGGTATATTGA
>OZ010576.1:111000037-111047537 GCA_963932145.1 Acanthosepion lycidas | reverse complement strand
TTAACCGTAGGTGTTTTGTTCTTTTCTTTTAGATTCCAAAAGTACTTGGATAATGAAGTCATGTACCTATAGTCACTGTTATTAAAAGATTGCATATGCCCACGCCTGCGTTCTTTGAATGTATTTATTGTGCTACCAATGTAAAACTTCTTTATATTTGGATTCTCAATAGTTGAGTACTTAGTAGTACTAAGATAGACTACAGAACTAATCCCACAGTTATTTTGTAGTGAACAATTATTAAGATACCTACAATTACATAAATTATTATTCGTGTTATTATATTTAGTATTCCTGTTAGTAACCTTTTGAGTAATCAAGCTTTTTGAGTCCCTATACTTGTTAAAGACTATGTTGTTATGTTTTTTAATTATTTTCTCTAGGTTATCTGCACAACTATAGCTTAATTTAAGGGTATTAGGATTAAATATTTTACTAAGTGGGTTAGTTTCAGGGTTAGGGAAATGTTTCTTGATGAGGTTTAGAAACATACGTCCTAATTTAGATTTAACCATATATATATATATATATATATATATATATATATATATATATATATATATAATTTCTCCATTTATATCTGTCGATGTCAGCGCCGGTGCGTGAAAGTGTGTTTGAAGCGTGGGAATAAGTAAAGAGAAAGTCGCAGTGACCCAACAACCTCACCCGCAATTCAGATTTTCTGTCAATTCAGTTATTGTTTACATGGTATGAATTACTTATTAGGGATAACTTTGTTACAAAAGTAATAGCAATATTTGATCCCCAATACCCTCACCCCCACCCCTACCTGTCTGGTACAACATTCTCCATTGGTCAACAGAGGAAATATTTCATCTGTGGTATTTTTTATTTCTTACAGCTGTCAATAGGGCTGACCTTAAACGTAAGATAATCGTTTAATGTCGATTTGGCTCAGTTCATAGTCAACACAACTGAGAAAGTTTTTTTACCACCTTTAAGAGTAATTTTTTACAGTAAATTTCACCATGTACAAGGCCCTAGGGCCACTCGAGGTAGAGTGTTACGTTAAGTAGTAGTTTATTTGGATAGGAGAGGGGAAGAAAATGGTTAACTCTAGACTTGAACTGGTTAAAATGTAATGATTGGGGGAATATCGTCTTGTCAGTATTGGTTCGCGGGAAGAAGCTGCTGGAGTGGAACATACTTCTTCTTGTAAATGGAATACTGAGGGAATGTAAGTGTTTTGTTATTATGTAAGTGGCGTAGCGGGTTCTAGCCGTGAAGTTTACACCTGACGGAACCAACGAATGTAGTTCATCCGTGCACTTTCCATGGAAGTAGCGACAGAGCATGGAAAGGATTGCTACACCCCGCCTGTGAGAAAAAGATTGGAGAGTGGAAAATAATTCTTCTCCAACAAAGACTCGGAGACTCTTTTGGACACTATCAAGACAGGAATGCCGGGACTGGGCAACTCTTGCAAACTATTTAAAATACTCTTCTCACGAAATACAAAAGATTTTAACAATAGCTTTGAAATAATGTTGATACAATTTCCATCCTTAGAAACACCATTTCAAATTTCTAGGTTTGCTAGTTTAATGTCTATCAGTATCATCCTCATTAATATTATCAGTCCCACAACCAAGTGTGGTCGTAGGGTGATTGCGCAGCTGAACGACTGACAAGTTCCCATTACGACCCTGGGTTAAAAGCTGCAGAGTTTTTGTTTTTTATTCATAGGCAAGTAGATCTAGCGAATCCCTCCAACTTGAAAAGCTCCTTGATACCATTGAAGACACTCCCCGCTCTGGCCATTGACTTCAATCTCGAAGCCCACTTCCCAGTGATAATACGTCATTGCTGTATCATCTTATCAGAGTTAGTTGCTGTTGACTCAACGAGACAGTTCATTCGCCCTTTGAATGATTTTTTTGTTATCCTGCTGGGCGTCTAGCCGCGCTTTTCACCAGAAAAGCCTGGTAGGGGAACCGGTTTAAATACAATGGTAATTAAATATTAATACTCGCATTTGTGAAATCGGATTGTATTTATCTGTAAAGTACCCAGCACTATTAGTAATAAATGTCTATACATGTAATCTCAGCTTTCTATCAACTAGCGATAAAATAGTAAGGTGGACTGTACTTTCTAGCCTTGTTAGTTCAAATAGTGCAGAAGGAGAATTCTTAATCCGAAAACTGGAAATTATAACATTATCTTTATCAAGAACAGTCATGCGAATCGACTGATAGACACTATAATCACATACGTCTTGAAATATATGACTTGAATTCCATCTGACGAGGACGTTTAAAATATAAGATGCGTGCAAAAGATTCCAGTAAATAAGAAAAAAAAAGCAGTTTTCAAAAGTGTATTTAACGTCTAATTCTCAAAAACATAATATTGATAACTTTTGCACGGGTTTATTTGTATTTTTCGGTTTGTGTGCAATAACTTGCGCGCTGTTTCGAAATAATGCATATATTTGTTTTAAACTAAAATCTACATTTTTCTACTTGCGAAATTTTTTATTAACGATTACCGTAGATATTTTCAAAGACTCACATTGTCAGTATCATCCATATTATCTAATTTATCGAAATTTATTGTTTTTAATTTGGGTTAAAATATCTATTATTTTTCTAATTAAATAAATGACTTAATTTAAATTAATCTAAACTGTTTACAGAAATTGACAACGCGGTTTCGAATTCGGTTCAAGTTGTTTCTTTCACTTTTGCATTAATACTCTAAAGGAAGGCATGAATCCATCAATTCTTGCTCTCAGTCTCGCTACCAGTTTTAGTAGATTTGTTATTGTTAACAATGATATAAAGAAGAGAGAAAGTAACTATAGAGGAAAACAAATGTGTGTAAGGTCATATTAGACACTTAACACGCCACCAAATATAATTCTTCAATTTTTTTATTGTAATAGCAAACCTTATTTTTTAAATCCATCGATTGTGTTGAAAAATTCATTCATTAATAAAATTTCTTTAGGGCCCCCTCTGGGATCAGGAGTCCTAAAAATTAAACTTCATTATTTTTATAATAGATCCGCCACTGCATATTTGTTTTCACATCGTTTGATGAAGCTGCTGATCAGGATATATATTTTTTTAAATTGCAGAGAAATATTTCTTCGCAACCTTCTTTCTCTATATCTCATTTCTCTCTTAGGCTGTCCGTCATTGCTGACGAACACTCTGTCCATCCATCTCCATCCATCTTCTGTGGGCTGCTAAAAGAGATAGCAGCCCGATCCGCGAACGACAAGTTCTCGGGCACAGGTGGCATGCCCAGTGCGGAATTGGCAGGTTGCAGATGACGCTGGCGTCGCCTCACCTCTAGCGCTCCTTGTCTCTCCTCCTCGAAGTGCGCCACTCCGGCGACGCAGAGAGACCGCCTCTTACTCTCTCTATATAAACGACTTGATGACTGTGCGCAAGAAACTGGTAGTCTTGATCGGTCGTGTGTACACCAGATTATTATAATAACTTTACTGTATATACTCGTGTATAAGTAGACTCCATTTTTAGTGCGACCCGTGATATGTTTTTACGAATATAGACAGTCAGTTATGTGCCATGCGTGATACACGCTTAGACGATCATGTATCTCTTGATATATGACTGACGAGACAGATTTTTTCCCGCAGTAGGTTGCCATTTCTTCGGTAGACCAATTGCCATCCAAGGCTATAGAACCGGATCTATCCTACTATTTACCCATAGCTGGGAGGAGAAGAGGATTCATACCTTTCCTAAGGGTATTAGGACGTAAGTGAATTTCAGTTAGTTAAATCCCATGCATGATACACACTTAGGTGATCATGTATCTTTTGATACATGACTGACGAAGCAGATTTTTCCCCGCAGTATTTTGCCATTTCTTTCTGCGGTAGACCAGTTACCATCCAAGACTATGGAACGCGGTCTCTCTTGCTATTTATCCATAGCTTGGGGGAGAAGAAGAGGATTCATATCTTCCCCAAGGGTATTAGCTCGTTAGTGAATGTAATGGATTCGACTGGAATTCGAACTCGGCTCTCCGACTCCTCAAACCGAGACGCATGGATATAATTCTTCCAGAAAAAATTACTCGCACATAGTGAGACCAGCTATTTTTGTGTTAAAAAAAATGACCCATCAAAACTGGCGCGCTATACACGAGTAAATAGTAAACTTATCTGCCAATGTGTCACTGAGCCTCTTTACCGGTGTGTCACCTTCGTATACTTGTTTGAGAGTTATTTCAGGCCTGACGATTGTATTTAAGCATGAAACAGACTATCACCGCTGCGTGTTGACTTCAATGTCCACTTTTATATTTACATGCGCTCTATCCCTGATATTGAACACTTTACCGCATAAATATAGCATACCTTAAAATTATATTCTTTTCATATATATATATATATATATATATATATATATATATATATATATAGCATAATGAGAAGCCACGTATACTTTCTTAATATCTATATATATAAAAAAAACATTAAAAAAAAGTTGCACATTAAAAAATAATAATGTTTTTTTATGAAAATATTTATTTATATTTTTTCTGAAGAAAGATCGAGGTCGATCTGAAATATCAAAACTACATCTATAAAAAATATAAATAAATACTTTCATATGTATGTATATATATATAATTTCGCTCATGCACGTTGTTTGTTTTTAATTTATCTCGACTGCACAGTATAGTAGGGTCAGTTGGTCATCGTCTGCAAGAAAAAAAAAAGCAAAAACAACAACAAAAACAAAAAAACACCATGACGCAATTCACTCCGTAACATATTGAGAGCGGGGTATGTTGTACTGCCTGGCATTCGCCTCGGTAGCTGCAGTACGAACATTTCAGAGTCTTTGGGTGTTAATCTGGGGACGGGGTAAATGATTCGGAAAAAGTTGAATGATATATCCTGACAACATCATGGTGTTTGTTGTGATTACTAGTGATGGCGAAGTTATGCCTACATTCATTTTACAATAGGTCCTCAGACTCAGCACGGAGGCCTACATCAAGTGCCTTGAGGAGGTAGTGCTGCCCTGGGTCAAGAGGGTGGCGGCTAGAAGACCCTATGACTGGCAAAAAGACTCTGCACCATGTCACACAAGGAAGAGAAACCAGTCATAGCTGTCAGACAATTTCTGTGACCACATCACCCATAGCCACCTAACTCTCCAGACTGCAGCCCCGCTTGATTATTGTGTGTGGGCAGCGGTTGTGCGAGAGACCAACAAAACTCCTTGTAAAACTAAAGATGAACTGAAGGTAAGGATTATGGAAAACATTCACCAACGTAAAGAGTTGCAGGAGACTCCGAAGTCGTCTGGAGGCTGTGGATGAAGCTGGTGGCTATTTTATTGAATAAATTCACTATTTAGTATGTCAACATTGTTTTGTGTAATTTTGGTAAATCTATCTGTTAAAATGAGATGTCAGTATTATTTTCATTTTGGCGTCATTTCGACGACAATTTATCCATCGCACCCGGTATTCTGGTACAGGGGCTTTAAGGACCAATTACTATAAAGAACTCTTTTCTCTTTTGTGTTATGTTCCTTTGTCAATGTATCGTGGTTCCTGTGCCATCGACCACTTTTTTGGCACACTTTATTTTGATTTTCTGACGATTTTATTTCATTTATTTCCTCCTCAAATAGCGCTGATTTTTTCGGTAATTCAATCCGCAGACTTGTGAGTATTTCGTCCTTGGGGATTTGGTTAGTGAGCTCATTATACAGTGTAACCCGGATATAAGAGACCTGGATATAAGATAAACCCGAATATAAGAGAAACTCGGATATAAGATAAACCCGGATATAAGAGAGATTTTCTCTGATCCCAAATTAGAGCCATACTTACCTAAACAAAATAGACCAAACCCGGATATAAGAGAAACCCGGAAATAAGAGACTTCTTATCCGGTCCCGACAACTCTCTTATATCCGGGTTACACTGTATGTATTCTCCAGCTACCATCGTTGTAACAATGAGATAGCTAAGGGTGGGGGGTTATAAATGCCCATAACACTGAACAGACCATTAGCGGACAAGAAACATGTAGCCATGGTCGGTCGTGTGTTCGCCGGTTAATTATGATAAATATAGAGATTTTCTATGCGTAGACGTGGCATAAGGCTGAACGTAATGAGCACCCAGTAAGGATCGTATTCACTACTCAGTCGTAACTGATCCAGCGAGTTATTATGAGAAATATATATAGTCAATATTTACACAATAAAATTAGTAGTATCCAAACGATGTTAATTTTTCTTGCTAATTGTTAACCCAATACAAGGCTTATGAGCCAATCAAGGTAGATGATTACTCGTGATTATTATTATTATTATTATTATTATTATTATTATTATTATTATATATACATATTAATATATATATATTAATTAATATATATATATATATATATATATATATAATTAATTATATATATATATATATATATATATATATATATATATATACATACATACATACATATATACATATATATATATTAATATATATACATATATAGATATATTAATATATATATATATATATATATATATATATATATATATATATAATACGTTGTGAGGGTGTTTTGAAAATACGCGCAAAAACACTCTGCTATAATTGTTTTAAAATAACCGTTGTGGTTACGATGTTTTGTAAACAAGCGTTCCCAATCCAAGGGGTAAACTGCAAAATGGTGTTAAATGTTAGTCAACTCAAATGCATTTTAAAACTTTGCTACAATACTCGTAATCAATTTTGTTTAGTTTTGGTTTTTGTTCATCATTTTTAAAAGTCACCATCATAACGATTGCAGTTATATTATTTTGTCTTCGCAATTCACCCCTGAGGATGACCTCGGAGGAGATTGAAGGTATTAGGTTGGTGCAAAAATAATGTCGTTTTCTCACATATGTTACTATGTGAGAAAACGACTTGGGTTAACAAAAAATACGGCGCCTTCCTTGATGAATTTCAGCTGAACATCAAGAAGATAATTAGACTACTAGAAAGGATATTTATAAAAATAGTTAATATGACTATATTATACAATGACACAAGCCTGAATGAAGATACACACACACACACACATGCACTTATATATATATATATATATATATATTATTTCAAGCGTTATTTTAAACAGTATTTGCTTCGTCAACCAGCCTGCATAATCGAGAAAGACTTTTAGAGAAAATGTGACTTGCGGCAGGATTCGAACGCGTTTCCCCCTTTTCTGGAGAAAACACCGTCTACTCCGGTGTTATTTGACAGCTCGGTTGCGAAACGCGTCAAATCAAACGGTGGTTTCTCATGCAAAATGGAGCGCACTTTCGAATCCTACTGGAGGGCACATTTTCTTTAATGGATTTTTCTCAAGGATGCAGGTCTGTAGAGGAAAAAAAAATACTGTTTAAAGGAGGGATTTTTCTACTATTAGATAGGCATCAACTAGAATACCGGATCTTTTTCGAAACGCATATAATAAATACCAGATTTTTCTGACGACTATAATCAAAATTAGATTTTTTAAAATATAATACCGTTTTCCTTTAGAAACATAAAATTTAATACCGGATTCGTATTTTAATTTTTATTATTAATACCGGATTTTATGTCGGCCATTAATGGGTAAACATCCGAAATGATAAAATATTTTATTCAGCCATATGGGGTAGATTTCTAGATTTATTTTGAAAAAAAATGTTTCACTTTGTTTGAATTCAAAAAGTGTCACTTCAAAAAGAAACTAGTATCAATTGTTTCAATAGGGATATATATATATATATATATATATATATATATATATATATATATATATATATATATATATATATATATATATATATCTATATAGATAGATAGATAGATAGGTAGCTTAATTTCTTAAGGTGGTTCTCTAATTGTTTAATACATTTATTAACAGGTATATTAGTAAATAACGATTTGATGTCTAAGCTAGCTAGGGATTTGTTACCTATATCAATATTTCTCAACCTATTTAAAAGAGAGCCTGAATTCTTTATATGTGCGTTACTTACGGTGCCCAGAATTGGAGTTAGAAATTTAGTTAAATACCTAGCGATATTATGAGGAGCTGAGCCTATACACGAGATGATGGGCCTTAATGGAATGTTAGGCTCATGGGTTTTGGGGAGGCCATAAATCTTAGGGACGGTAGGGTGGTAGTTAAAAAATACGTCAAAAACGACATTATTACCTCATTATTTTTGCACCAACCTAATATATATATATATATATATATATATATATATATATATATATATATATATATATATATATATATATATATATATATATATATATATCTCGATATTTACATTTTTATGCGTACCCCTAAATATATATAGTCATCCACAGACAGACTGTTTTGCTGTATTCCAGCACATCAGTGTAGTTAGACATCCGATTGCTTCAAGCCGGAATCGATGCTCAACCGATTTTGCATCAGTCAGAGACTTAGGCTATAGGCGGACGGCATAGAAAGGGAATTTTTAATGTATTACGTGTGTAATATAAGAAAATAATTGATTTTACAATCATTTATACTTGTGTGTTTATATTTGCATGTGCAGTAAAATGCCCTAAAACGCGCAGGCATAGATTAAAGTAAATTAATATAAAGTATGTCTAATCCTTCCTACACATAAACAATCCCATGATATAATAGTTAAAAAGGTAGTGAAGCTGTGGCTGTTCGGCTAAAGCAGCCATGGGACGCACACTGAATTTGGCACCGTTTTTGCAGCGGTATGTTTGTTGGGACGAGAAAGTAAATTTATGAGTTGGCAAAGGCTCTAGATTTTCCCCGGGTTGTTTTTATTGATTGAATGCGTGAAGTCCGAACATAACATGTTCTACCATTTATTTGCTCAAGCTCATCAAGTATGTTAGACGCTTCTTTCCGCTGTTCCTCAATCCGTCCTGTGAGTATCAAATTTTCCAAGCCCTCCTTCCTCATTACGTGTTCAACTTCCTCTTTTTGATGTTAAGTATAAGTTTCCTCTTTATTTCCATTTTCTCTGAAACCTCATCGTTGCTCATATGTTCGGTCCATGATCTCCTCAACCATCTTTCAGTAGAACCACATTTCTGTTGCTTCAAGTCTCTTCTTCATCTTTAAGGAGATTGTCCAGTATTCGCTGCCTTACAGGAGGACAGGTATTTTCTTTGACTTCTAACGAAACTTTTCTGTTTTTTAACACTCTGCTTAGCTTTTCTTTTTTTTTACACTGTAAAGTTTATAGTCTACAAGGCCCCAGGCCCGCGCGAGGTAGAGGGTTATGATAAGAGGTAGTTTATATGGATAGAAGATGAAGATAACGATTGACTCTAGACTTGAACTTGATTGTAACGACCGGGGGAAAATTCTCTTGGGATTCCTTTCCACAGAGCAGTGGTTCGGGGGAACGGATGGAATATGGGTGGTTTGCTACTATGTCAGTGGCATGGCGGTCCTAAACGTGAAGATCAGACCTGGTGGAACCAGATGATGCAGTTCGTCTGGACACTTTCCTTTGTAGTATCGATAGACGAGTGAGAGGTTGGAGTGTGGAAAATAATTCTTCTCTCACAAGGACTGGGAAACGCTTTTGAACTCAAAAGCGTTTCCCAGACCTCACTTTCCAGTCTTGACTGGAAAGCGAGGTCTGGGCATCGCCAGCCCAAATATAGCAATAGTACTTCAATTTAGAATTGATCTAGCTCTTAGACGATAGCATGAGGACTCAGGTGCTTACTGGACTTAGAGGGAGCTGATCATTTTACATGCATCTTTAGTGATGGATCGTATATAGGAATTCCACTTGACGTTGGGTGTGAGTTTAGGGCCCACTATCCCCTCGAGGCACGAGGCCTCCTTCAGGGGACATCCGTTCTTCGGGACTAGTCTTATATCGGGATCTCTTTGGCCATCCCAAGAAGATTGTAATCACCAACAATGAATCTTGGTAGCACTTATAAAATCCGAAATGTGGATAAATGAGACAAGAGATGGAAGTATTTCTTGCCATACTTGAAGAACCCAGTCATGAAGGCGAAACGCCTTGTCATTAAAAATTTTCCACGATCTATCTATCTCAGTCTGATCGTATCTATCTATCTATCTATCTATCAATCTATCTATCTATCTATCTATCTATCTATCTATCTATCTATCTATCTCAGTCTGATGGTATCTATCTATCTATCTATCTATCTATCTATCTATCTATCTGTCTCAGTCTGATCGTATCTATCTATCTATCTATCTATCTATCTATCTCAGTCTGATGGTATCTATCTATCTATCTATCTATCTATATCAGTCTGATGGTATCTATCTATCTATCTATCTATCTATCTATCTATCTATCTATCTATCTGTCTCAGTCTGATCGTATCTATCTATCTATCTATCTATCTATCTATCTATCTATCTCAGTCTGATGGTATCTATCTATCTATCTATCTATCTATCTATCTATCTATCTCAGTCTGATCGTATCTATCTATCTATCTATCTCAGTCTGATCGTATCTATCTCAGTCTGATCGTATCTATCTATCTATCTATCTATCTATCTATCTATCTATCTATCTATCTCAGTCTGATCGTATCTATCTATCTATCTCAGTCTAATCGTATCTATCTATCTATCTATCTATCTATCTCAGTCTGATCGTATCTATCTATCTATCTATCTCAGTCTGATCGTATCTATCTATCTATCTATCTATCTATCTATCTATCTCAGTCTGATCGTATCTATCTATCTATCTATCTATCTATCTATCTCAGTCTGATCGTATCTATCTATCTATCTATCTATCTATCTCAGTCTGATCGTATCTATCTATCTATCTATCTATCTATCTATCTATCTATCTATCTCAGTCTGATCGTATCTATCTATCTATCTATCTATCTATCTCAGTCTGATCGTATCTATCTATCTATCTATCTATCTATCTATCTATCTATCTATCTCAGTCTGATCGTATCTATCTATCTATCTATCTATCTATCTATCTATCTCAGTCTGATCGTATCTATCTATCTATCTATCTATCTATCTATCTATCTATCTATCTATCTATCTATCTATCTATCTATCTATCTATCCGATATAGGTCACCTCGAGGCGGTGTTATAGTTAGCAAGCTTGTCTTGTTAGGACAATTATGACTGAGTAGTGAGTTGGATCCTCACTGGGTGCCCCATACTTTTGGCCCTGTGTCACATTTAAGCTACGCTTAGAAAATCACTATAAATATACGATGTAAACAATTACTTTTAATTCAATTAAAAAAATAGATTACCTTTGATTTTGTTGAGTAGAGATCTTCATATTGTTAGGATCGAGTCGCATATAGTGTCATGCTATGTACTTTTCGATCTTCTTAAAACCTGACAAGCAATACGCGTAACTAAGGTTTTCACGCTGATTGAACACACGTCATAGATAGGACCGATCGTCAGACTCTTTCTAAGCGTCAGGCGATCAGTCTTATGAAAGCGCAAAGGGATTATATTGCGTGTCCGATCAACGTGAAAATTTAGTTACGCATATGCATGCCACGTTTTAATAAAATCAACGAGAACGTAACATTAAACTATATATATGAATATATATAGATAGATAGATAGATATACAAAAGCAGACAGATAGAGTATAGTGATTTTCCAAGCGATATAGTGATTATATATATATATATATATATATATATATATATATATATATATATATATATATATATATATGTATATATATATATTTATATATAATCACTTTATATATATATAATATATATATACAATATATATAATATATACATTTAATATATATATTATATATATTATTTATTTATATATATATAATAATTTATATATATATATATATATAAACACGCATATATATATATATATACATATATATATATATATATATATGCGTGTGTATGTGTGTTTATATATATGTATATATATATTAGGTTGGTGCAAAAATAAAGACGTAATAATGTCGTTTTTTGATGTTAAAAATACGTCAAAAAACGACATTATTACGTCATTATTTTTGCACCAACCTAATAGGTAGATATAGAAAAACAGATAGAGAGTGTAGTGGTTTTCCAAGCGATATAGTGATTATATATATATATATATATATATATATATATATATATATATATATATATATATTTATTTATATATGTGTGTGTGTGTGTGTGTGTTTGTGTGTATATATATATATATATATATATACACACATATATATATATATGTGTGTGTATGTTTGCGTGTGCGTGTGTATATGTGTTTATATATATATATATATATATATATATATATATATATATATATATATATATATTTATCCATAGATAGATAGATAGATAGAGAGAGAGAGAGAGAGAGAGAGAGAGTATATATCATAAAAGGTGAAACATTGTATGCTACCGCTGACTGCCATTGTCTACACAGTTGACTGGTCAAGTTGCTCAGCCACCTGATAACACCTAGCAGTCGAAACCACGGTACATTTTGTTGTATTACCTCGCTCTGTATGTCTTTATACATTGTTACATTGAGCACTTTTTATACGTCCGTTTTTGGGTACGGTATTTATTACGCCAATTTCTATATTTTATGTTATACACACACACACACACACACACATTTATATATATATATATATATATATATATATATATATATATATATATATATATACATATATATAAAGAAATAAGGATTTTATCCATTATATATTTATTACTTAAATGTAAAATTTAGTGGATACTCATATTTGATTATAGACTCTATTTATTAACTAAACAATATGTTTGTTTATTTTCCTTGACTAGCCTGAATATTCGATAAATTTTATTTAAAAAAAGGCCGCACATTCTTCTTTAATGGCATTTCTCGAACATTCAGGCCTATCGACGAAAATAAATGAATGTATTGTTTAATATATATAGCGATTTTCCAAGCATAGCTTAGATGTGGCACAAGGCCGAAATTAGGGGGCACCCAGTTAGAATCGAACTCACTACTCAGCCGTAATTGTTCTAGCGAGATAAGCTTGCCAACCATTACACCACCTCGAGGTGCCCCAGTTATTTTCCAAGCGTAGCTTAGATGTGGCACAAGGCCGAATGTATGGGGCATCTATTGAGGATCGAACTCATTTTTCAGTTGTAACTGATCTAGCGAGTGGTTGTTGAGTAGAGACTATATATAATTAGTACGATTTTGTTAGTGAGAATAAATGATCTTATTCTTTTATACATTTTAGTATTTTTATTTAGTTAAATGAAAAACTTTGAGATTAATCAATTACTTTTATTTTGTGATTATTTTCTTACCTGTTTCATGCCATAAAATATTCAATGGCACCCAATGTGTTTTTTAATTCGTCTGAATTGAAGAAAATGTATTAAAATAACGAATTTGCAACTAAAAAAAAGGATCAATTTGGTAAAGTGTTATGGAATTGATATTATTAAATGACTGCGTTTAATTTGAGTTCTTTCTTAATTATTCAATGATATCAAAGTGATGCTTTTATTTTTACCTTTTTCGTCATATTATTATAATCCAGTATAAGAATAATTCTATATGCTTTTATGAAATTTAGTAGAATAGTCAAAGGCGATAAACGAGAATTATTTCCTTTTCGTACATCCATACAAAAAAAAAAAAAAAAAAAAAAAAAAAAGGAGAATCTAACAGTTGCTAAAAGAAAAGCAAAAAACTTTAAAAAAAAAGTCCACACTCGAAATGGCATGAAACTTGACATTTTTCGAATCTGCAAACATTTTATTATTTAATAAAAGGTTGTCTTGTGCAAAACAGAACCGGGTTTAATTTCGCAAATGCACTGAGAAATTATAAGTGATTTAAAAATTAAATATTAAGAGAATATTTTTTCTGTCTGTTCTGAAATAAAATAATGTTTTATTAAATTATGCAAGCATCAATCCGCCCCCCAAATTATTTTGAGTTTATTGGATTATTTTTGCTAAGGTTCGGGACGAATTTTTGATTGTTCACACTTTATATTCTTTAAATTCTTTACTGAAACAACATCTTTAGGGATCTTTATATAACTGTAAAACAATTTCACGACCAATCTCCAAATCAAGAAGTACACACGAGATATCGAAAATGATAGGAGCAAAACAGTAATAATATTATAATAAAATAAAATATTCCGTATACAATTAATGAATAAGTACAGAAAATTTCGTTTGAATCTGATAATCCCCTGATTTTTGGCAATTCTTTTTAAAGCATGTAAAAAACCAAAAAAAAAAAAAACAAAAAAACAAAAAACAAAACAAAACAAAAAAACGCATCCACCGTGGTGTTACCTAGCTATTATTTTTTCTTTCGGGAATTTATTGTTCTAAAAAGATATTTTTAGAATTTTAATAAAATGCTAACGTATGAAACTGATTTATACATTTTTCTCAAGAATTGACAACAAAAGTATTAAACACTATGCTTGCAAATAAACAGACCAATAAATAAATAGCGTTAAACATTTTCGACCCCCCCCCAAAAAAAACCCCCAATAAATCCAGATGCTTACTAAGTTGATGTAAATGAAAGAAATGCTCGGATAATATTTCTTTCAAAAGAATTTTATTTACAGTTACTCGTAGTTATCCGTTTATTTCAATTTCCTTGTTCTCGTGTTTGCGAACATTTTATAAATTTATAAATAAAAAAAAAATGTTTTCATAGTTATTTTTTTATATGATAAATAATGAATATTGCACTGAAGTTGGTTCACATATTTTTTATAAAATAACCATTTAAATTATTCATGTAAATAAACAAACAAATAAAATATATAGTGTTTATTTCTTTTCTTGACAATAATCAAGAAAAAAGAGAATGTACACATTCAGTTTGGTTTATATTGTTTTAAAGCATATCAACCTCAATGTCTTATTTAATACCGACAAGATTTTTAGGATAGGTTCGTATAAGTAGAATGTGTGTTTCTCAGTAAGAAATCAGTTTGTAGGACATCAGATATTGATGTATTTTTGTAAAGTGGAATTTTGTCGAGAGTCAAATATATTGCTGGTAATATTTTTAATAAAAATGTATTTCTGGTATTTTTACTGGTAAAAATCTATTTTTTTTACTTTCATTGTGTTTTGACCCCAATTTGGGTGTTCACTATTTGCCCATAGTTGGAACACTAACAAGTGCTACCACGACAGGTTAGGAGACTAACAGCAATTAAAAGGTGGTTCCACGCTCCTCAAAACCTCCTGATTAGAGGCCTTACTGCTGGATGTAGTGTATCGTCATACCCAGGATGCATCAATCCAGTTTCATAAGTTTGGGTTTTATTAAAAAATATTTTGCGGGTAGGAATGATAACTTTGCCGAATAATCAGTTTTAGTCAAACCAAATCACAACATTGTCTTTTTGTTTACTCCTTGACAGTTTGGGTAGCTTCTTCTCTGACATTATAAAACCACTTTGGAAGTGTAGGGTGTAATGGGTAACGAGTTAGAACAATAAATTTCAGTTCGTTACACTCAATTTGATACAAATACCCCGCTCATATTAATGAAGCCATGGAGATCTAGGAGAAAGTTAACTCTGAATTCAAAACTGGTTGGGGCTAGCAATCCCATCCCGTGAACAAAACTACTCGTTACAAAGACCGCAGTAGCAACGCCTGGCGTTTCGAGACATTTGGGCCTCATGCTCCTCAGTGGTGTCTACAGGACTTAAGTTAGTTTGAACAAGGCATGCGGGGAGGTCAACTGTTTTTCGTATGACTGATTAAGTGAGCGCTTTCCCCGTCAGTTCCGACTTGCTGAACATATAAATCTATATCTATCTGTGTGTGCGTGTATATATATATATATATATATATATATATATATATATATATATATATATATATATATATATATATATGTGTGTGTGAACATTGATATCAACACTCAGAGGCGACAGGCTGTTTCATGCTAGACGCAATCGCCAGGCCGCCGATTGCGTCTACTATGAAACAGCCTGTCTACTTTGAGTGTTGACTTAATGTTCACTTTTATATTTATCTCTTTCTCTGATACTGAGCACTTTATCCCATAAATATAGCACACCTTAAAACTATATTTCTTCATATATATATATATATATATATATATATATATATATATATATATACATGTATATAAGGAACCGAAAATCGATGAGACGAAATCCTTGCATTGGGTTCGATTTGCCTATTTTGAGCAATCGGGTTCGTTAAAAAGTGTACGTTCATAAAAAGAAATATATATATATATATATATATATATATATATATATATATATATATATATATATATATATATCATAATGGACTTTCCCATCGGTTTCGATATATGAGGATCTGACAGCTTATTGATTCAGTTATGAAATTTTGTGTGCTAATCTTAAATGCCAATTAAGACCTGCTAATGATTTACAAAGGAGGCAACATATGGAGCAAGTGTGAGGATTGTGAGATGAGATCACTGTTAGATTGGCTGACCTTTTAGATCTTGCTCTCGCTTCTTGAAGATGATTCATACAAGCAGATTGAAAATTGCTGAGTCCACTAAAACACGTTGATCTCCATTCTACTCGCTCCAAGGCTAAGCGCTAGAGGGTGTTATGTGGTATATTAAATTAACAGATTTAAAATATGGTTTCTTCGCTACACAGGAATTACCATGTAAATTTACATTGAGCACTGTTTTGTAAAAATAAAAATATCAATAAGAACACCGGATTATATATCTTACTGTTCTTTCTTTTTATTATAATACACACACACACACACACACACACACACACACACACACACACACACACACACACACACACACATATATATATATATATATATATATAAATTCATGAATCATTCATACAAAAGAAACAAATATAGAGGTTAATGATTTAAATGGCCATTTAAATCATTAACCTCTATATTTGTTACGCAGGTCGTAAATTCGTGATGCGGTTCTATTACGCCGTACGACGACATTAAAGCAACTATACGAAACTTAGAACGGCTCATGATCAAACATAATAGACATTCGTTGTCTGCTATATTTATCAATATATATTTGAATAATGATCTAATGCCCCAGTACACACACTCTCTCTCTCTCTCTCTATATATATATATATATATATATATATATATATATATATATATATATATAGAGAGAGAGAGAGAGAGAGAGAGAGAGATGATGTTGATGAGAGCCTAGAAACAATCACAACTCCCTCCGACTTTAATAGGCCGGACACCTTGTCGAATGCCAGATATACGGAGATTTGCATCTGGCAAGAGAACATGTGGACCTCCGCGTCGTCGATTCAAGGATTAGTTCAAAAACATCTTGCTGAGGTTAGAAATCGATCCGGTCAACTGGGAGATGGAATCTGCAGAAAGAACCAATTGGAGAAGAGCAGTCAACGAAAAAACAAAAACAAAAACAAAAAAACAAAAAAAAAAACAACAACAATATCCTTCGAAAACACCAGAAGGCAAATATTACGTTGGTGACGTTAAAAATACTTCAAACAACGTCATTATTTTTGAACCAACCTAATAGAACAGCGCCCAAAGAAAACCCTTCTACCTTACCATGCGGTAGCTGCAGGCGTCTCTTCAGATCCAACACAGGACTCATTTTCACACTGAAGGAAATGTTGATGAAGACCCAAATATATATATATATATATATATATATATATATATATATATATATATATATATATATATATATATATATATATATATGCAAACATATATTGTTAACTATAACTGACAACGGATGCCTATTATGTTTGATCATGAGCTGTACTAAGCTTTGTATAGTGGCTTTAGTTTTGGGAGAAAATAAAGACAGAAACTGTTCAACATTTGCATATTTTTTTTGTTATGCTCTTCATCGATCCAAGCTTTCGGCTCATATGAACCGTCATTATATATATATAACACTAATTATATACTATACCAAATGTAACACAACTAACTTAATCATACACAATAACACTTCTCCCTCAACTACTGTCTTGGAAAAGACCAACATTGTATATCAGTTTAAATGTCCTTTGGGAGATTGTATCCCAAACAAAAATGTAAGTATATATGTTGACTTGAAAATTATCAGGACGTCTTACACTCAATATGTCGGATATAAGTTCTATCGCACAACATTTAAACACACATTCCTGTCCTCCTTCACAATGTAGGAAAATACTTTTTGACAATACCAACATACTACGCCACGAAAATAATAAACGAAAATTTCAAATTCTTGAGGCCCTCTATATCAGAAGCAAATAACTAACACTGAACAAAATTTATTACGAGTATAGTAGCAATGTTTTAAAATGTATTTGACCAAAATTTAATACCATTTGCATTTTTACCATCTCTGGTTAGCTCCTTTTCATTTTATACGCTTGTTTACAAAAACGCAGCTACAGCGGATAATTTGTAGATTATTATAACGGAGCGAGTTTACGCGTGTTTACAAAAATCACCATCACAACGATCGCAGTTACATTAAGTTTGTCTTCGCCATTCACCCCTGAAGATGATCTCGGAGGAGACCGAAAGTACTCGGGTTAACAAAAATTTTGGTACCTTCCCCGATGAATTTGATCTTAATATCCAGAAGCTAATTAGAGAACTAGATATAATAAATAGACATAGCATAAAATGCTGCTGCATATATATATATATATATATATATATATATATATACAGTTTATTATATTACATTCAATCAGATGTAAAACCGCTACATAAATGCATTCATGTTTCGATGATTATCATCGCATCTCATCAAGCGGGAGTAAATGAGGGTTATTACAATTTTTAATATTTATTTAGAAACAATATATATATATATATATATATATATATATATATATATATATATATATATGGTGGTACTCGTTTGGAAAAATTTTGGATAGCTCAACTTGCAGCAGAACATATCGGTACACGAGGTAAAATGGGGAATAAAAAAGAAAGAACCAAGAACAATAAAAAAAAAGGCGAAACAATCGTCCAGTGCTTAAGCTTCAAGTACAAAGAAAAAAAAACAACAAAAAAAACCAAGTAAAATGACAACTACGTAAAGTGCTCAATACACTAAGTAAAGCAAAACCTAAAAAAAAAGATAATCCTAAGGAGCCAGCAAACCGACCTAGGTTTCACCTAATCGATCTTCAGGGTAGAACCGCCTTTAACCTGAAGAACCGCTGCTTCTTCGGCGGCAGTTTTTTTCTCACAAATTGCCTTCGTCTTTGTTTTGTCTTTGGTTGAGCTTAGAAGAGCGAGGAGCGATAACCGGTTAGTCTTTTTTATTTATTCCTTTCTATTTTGCTGTTATATTGTTTTGATTTGCAACTTTATGGTTAATAATGTTTTATTCTGACTCTTCCTTCATTTTGTTTCATACTTTTGTGTGTGTGTGTGTGTGTATATATATATATATATATATATATATATATATATATATATATATTTATGTGTGTGTGTGTGGAGAGAGAGAGAGAGAGAGAGAGAGAGAGAGAGAGGGAGAGAGATTTATAAACCTACCATTCATTCGTGCATTAAATATTCCTACAAACCTAGTTTGCTACCTACAATCTTAAAAGGTTTAAATGCAACACCAATCGCTATATTCTGTCTTCCTGAATCTTATTGTTACGTTGTCTTTTTCCCTCACAAATATCTTATTCTTTTTCGCACCCAGTAACACCTTGCGTCTTAGTGGCATTATCGCCTTGCTTAGGGTGAAGTGATTAAAAAATCAATAACTTGATGAAAACATTTCCCATAAAATTTATCGTTCGAGTGGCCAGCACGCTCTTTAGAATTCACACAAGACTTTTCACTTAATAAAATCATAAAAGATCTTTGTTTTCTTTTTTTAATAGTGAAAATACCTGTAAGATCAGAACTTAATTTTCAAATAATTGCAAAGCTGATTCTTGAAAAGGTGTATGCGACTTCATGTCTATTCGGCTGCAGTCATTCATTGATCATGAGGAAGTATACACCAAATATTGTGAATAAAACAGTTTGGTAGAGTTCCTTAATAATTTCCCATCTACCGAATAAATGGTTTGATAAACTTGTCTTTTATTGTAATACAAATAGCAAGTAAACAAATGTGAGCCGTAAAAACAGAAATCGGTCTCTACTTTTTACCTAAACTCTATATACATGAAGCAGGTTTTTAAAATGTTTAAGGTTGCGGTGTTGCATGTATGCCTACTCGGTTCAGTGAAGCTCTTTGCAACTTTGATCGGCCAGGGCGTATCACTGGGAAATTTAGCAGTTGGTTGGAGGTTGAAAACAGAAATCCAAGCACAATCTTCACACTGGCTAAACATTCGCCAAAGGGAAGCTGAGTTCATTCGTATTGCTTATTGATTATCTACCCGATTTCTATCCTTTTCCACTCTTCCTTGTTAAGACGATAAACTACGTCCAACAACAAGGCTTGTGATCAGGGGGTTTTAAGGAGCGTGGAACCACGCCTTAATTGCTAGTGATCCCAGGTCAACCCTGACCCGGGGTGGTAGAACCTGTTAGGGTCTCTGCTATGGGTAAATAGTTAACTCCCAAACTGGAGCCAAAACACTATGAAAGTGTAAAAATAGGTCTTAATACCACAAATATTTTGTAAAAAATTGTTACCAGCAATAATTTTTTTGAAGAAAAATTATTACGAGCAATACTTTTTTGGAAAAGAAATATTACCAGCTACATATTTTTGGAAAAAAAAAATTACCAGAAATAGATATTTTGAAGGAAAAATATTACGAGCAATACATGTTTGAAAAAAAATATTAATAACGATAAAAATTTTGTCGGCATTAAATAACCAATTGTATATAGTAAAATAAACAAAATATATATATATATATAATATATATATATATATTGATTAATTTTTAATAGATCAAAATCATTCTGAGTGGCTTTCTTCATGAGATCACCAAAATATCAGTTGCGGACCTCCAATCATGGACCTCACAGGGCCTATGTTTTCTATCTTGATTTATCTCTCAGATGTCACTTGATACCAAAGAAGATGGACTTCAAACAGGGGTTTTCAATCGGGGTCCACATAGGCCCTAGAGGTCCATGATTGGAGGTCCGCAATGATATTTTGGTGGTCCATGAAGAAAGCCACTCAGAATGATTTTGATTATTAAAAATTAAATTTCTACTGTAATTTACAATATATATATATATATATATATATATATATATATATATATATATATATATATATATATATATATATATATATGAATGATTCTTTCTTTATTATATTTATTACGTTGTTGCTTTTCCAACATCTTATCTTGTTGAATCAGGATTTAATCGTGTTTCTCAACTGTTATCAAAAGTTCGCAATAGACTTGACATTGTGAAAAGAGGTGATCTTCGACTATCATTAACATCGATGGAACCTGATATAAAGAAACTCGCTGAGCAGGATCAACCACAAGGATCTCATTGAATAAGTATGCCTTTCTTTTTTTTTTCTAATCACACACTTAAATAAAAATTTAATAAATGTGAATAAATAAATGCTGCAGTGAATTCACTTGCCTGAAGAGCTCTAGTCAACATGGGCCTGACCATGGAAGAAACATTGTAATATTGTAATACAAGATATTTGTCAATAAAAATTATTATTACTAATTCTTATTACTACTATTATTATAATTGTAGAATAATTTATTTGCATTAAATTAGATTTAATTCAAAAATAAAGCTTAATTATATAATATTTGTTTGATTATTAAAGCCTAAGTATTTTTATTAGTGAAAAATAGAATATTGTTGTCTAATGTCAAATCGCTGTTAACTGGTCAAAAAAAAAAAAGGGAAAAAGAGTCCATGGTTGAAAAAGGCTGAGAACGATTGGCTTCAAAATTGGGACAGAGACGGCATCTAGTAGTCTCCCTTTATGACAGAGAACCAACACTTGCTGGTGGTATTGTAAATTACTACTGGGGTGCAATGGTTTAGGGTAATAATGTCCTCATCTGATGAGGTCTTTTTCGAAGCCACTGATGTTGTAGTTGCAACACTCGTTGTATGAATTTATTTTATATTCTTGTTTTCGGTGCGAATTTCTTTTTTGTCTTACAATCTCGTTCACCCAGTAAAAGGCCCAAGAGCCAGTCGATGTTAAAGAGTAGATGCACAGTTTATGCGGATATACGTTTAACCCTAGACTTTAACAGAGTGTAGTGATCGGGGAAGCATCCTCTTGGGAGGCGGTTCCATAAAAATGACCAAATATCAGACCACTTTGGGAATTCCTTCTTTGGTCGGTCTCATAGATTTTTAACGCCATCTCGTCTATGTATATGCTTAAATTTTGAACAAATGGATATAAACCTTGACTAAAACCCGGAGAAATCGTGGCATATTAAAACTGCATAATATGGATTTATATTCATAGCGTAACATTCTTGCAATTTAATGTGATATGAATCACATACACATTTGTTTAACTGTATACTTGAATTAACCTGTTCGCCCGCACACATGCCAGCATACGCTCTCCGTTTTTCACACACTCACACACATACATATATACATATACATGATATATGCGCTTATATAATTAAAGAGTAATTTCACGCTTCGGTTGTCTATTTCAATTTATCATTTACATAATGAGGTCTAAATGTTTCTGCATATTTATTGATATGAATCCACAAATAAGCCTGATGCACTTTTGAGCTTTTCTCCATGAATGTAGAGTACATAGTTTGAATATTTACATATTTATATTTATATATTTATGTAAACATCAATATGCAATCTCATGGGAGCCAGCCATATGGTGATAGTAGAGAAACTAGTATAATAAGTCATGTCTTAGCTTACTGGCCTCCAATATGCCAGACTTAAGGACGAAATATTTTTGTCAATACATCTAACGATGGGAAGAGTGCAAGAATGTAGATTCAGGTCTTTTCTAAGTTTGGTCGAATTAAATGAATGTAAGCAGATTCAGCTGGATTTCTGTTATATAGGAATAAAGCGTTGTTGCCGACACTTGGATTTGAACATAGATCGCCAGTGAGCAAACACAGGCGATCCCATTATTGAATTAAGTAGATCATGTGACTGTTATGAGCCATGGAAGAACAACAAGAAACACAACAGTAGAAATAACAAAGAATATATTACACGAGAAATAATACAAGAAGTGAAAGGGTTAGTAAGACTGTTCGACTGGTTTGGCGTGACTGCTATCAACTCGACTTGATTCAATAACGTCCCAATACTAAATCCGTTCGTCTGTCTTGAGAGGCGTAGTATATATAGCATTCGGAAGGGTTTATTCTGTCGGTCTAGGTAGGGACCATAACAGTGACCATAGAGGAAACGCATATATGAGAGGTAGCATGACGTTTAATTGATCGCTATTTCTGTCCGATCCTCTATTACTATTCGGATCACCATTTCTAGTCTATCCTCTATTACTATACGGACAGCTATTCTCTATACTATTCACTATATTATTTCTCTATACGAATTACTATTCGGTGGTTACTTTTCGATGGAGTATTATCGAGCAAGTACTATTAGTGCGAGTGTTATTCGAAGGCGTCTGACACCAGTATTGTTCAACGGCGTTACTATAGTTGTATCTGCGATTACAAAGTCTCTACTACAACGAGCATTACGAAAGTGACAACAAGTATTCGTTGACATGACAAAAGTGGCAACGAGTGTTCGTTGACATCACAAAAATTTCGAACTCGGTTTGTGTTGTGGATTCCGCGTGAAAAATCGGTCTCCAATAAATGACAAACGCAAGTATTTAATCTAAGAAATTAAATGTGTTTACACAAAATACAAAAGGTAATGTTGTTAGTAAAATCCAGGAACGCCAGTTAGTATTAATCAAAGATCGCTATATACAGTCTCGAAGTAAACCTCCTTAGAGTCGGGCGTCCTTGTAACTGACTTCTAACGTCAACTCAATCACAGTGTCTATGTACTTTCCACTCTGTTTCTCCACCCTGTTCCTCCACTGTTCCTCTGCCCCCTGACTCAGCCACATGACTGACTGACTGTGGCTATTTTATGGCAGCAGGACGAGTCTATTTATATCAGAAAAGGGTGGACCCCATAATAGTTTGCCTAATCTATTTGAATTCCTGATAATCGTTAAGACACTTCACACGTCGTTAAATATATAATTGTTTGAGATGAATAATAGTTGTTAATGAAAATATTATTGGTTCTTAAACATTTACCATTCAGTAAACGTTGTTTATTTTAGCAGCTGGAGTCAATCTATAAAAATAGTTTTCACCTTAATTAACCCGTTTGGCGGTTTTAATTAACAAGTTTTCTAAGAGTGATTTTAAAGACTTAATCTTAAAATGTTCGGTTTTCAAGAAAAAAATTTTTTTAACAACTATGAAAAAGTGAAAAAGCCTTTAGTCCATTTAGCTTGAATTGTTTCCTCATTTTTATGGAATATTTAAGAGATTTAGTCTTAAGATCTTCGATTGTCACACGCAGTTTGGTACTTAGGAAAGGCATGCATCCATCATTCCCTTGGATGGTATCCAGTCTGGGTGAAAGACTACTCTGAATTCGATACTGTAGAAAAGACAAGCGAAAACAACTTCGCATATCTTTCCAATGAAGTCATGGCAATTCAATGGTAATAAAAAAAAGATACATGTAGGGAGCTGTGATATTCTGAACATACTAAATGGACATGTCAATTTTAAAAATTTAAGAATGTCCAACCCCCTTTACGTTAAGCTGACAATTTATTTAATCCCTTGAGGGATTCTCGGATAGCGATGTTCAGCAATCTAGCTGTTAAGATTTAATATTCTTTCTATTTCTTTATGTATCTTATCCTATGAGGACTTAGGCCATCATGGCTCTCCACTATTTCCTGTCCTTTGTAGCGCTTAATAAATTCTATCTTTTTGTTATTTCTCCTAAAGCCTGTCTGCCATTCATTTATCCAAGCACACCAAGTATGTTATGCGTCGTTTTGCTGTCTCTCTTGCTTTCAATCTGTCCTGTCAGTATCAGATTTTCCAAGCCCTCTTTCCTCATCATTGATAAGAGAAATAAACATAAGCAATAGAATAAAATACAATAAACATGCTATCTTTCTGCCAATCGGTGACCTGTTTTTAATTCGCAACCGATGTTTAAATCCACCCGCAAAGACGTTGAGGCGCTCCTCATAATGTTAATTCAGTTGTTTATAATTACAAATATCAGTGAGAGGCAGAATATATTAGTAGAAATTAATCAGAGGCTGGAGAATAGGATTAATCAGCTAAGATCTGTCGAGGGCTGCTGTGTAAGAATTTGCATACGCTTATGAATACTTCCGGTTCTGAGATTGCAGAAAACTTAATAAATTATTCGATTTTTGCCTCGTTTTGCACCAGCGATTTTTTTTTTGCCATAATCAACAAAAGTATTATGATAATTTACCCACACACGCATGGACTCTCCCAGCTATAAATAGGAGCAGGTACTGCCTCTTGAAGATGGAAGTTTCCAGCAGTCAGCTTTGACAGTCGGACCGAAGATTCTTGCTGTAACACTCTCGTTTGTATATTTTCGTATTACTGTTCCTGTTAATATATTCGTTTAACTCAATTCCTATCTTTGTGTCTTTATTTCTGGCCCTAACAAGGCCTCAACAAAAAGACGTTCATATTACATTCATATTGCATTCAAAGAATTCCGGATATCATTTATATAAAATCAAAGCAGCCTTCCTTCTGTAAGCGGAAGGAATGGCTGTTGGGTCTGAATAGTCTGTGATTTATACCGCTGATTCTTCGGCGGCAGTTTTTTTCTCACAAATTTCCTTCGTCTTAGTTTTGTCTTTGGTTGAGCTCAGAAGAGCGAGGAGCGATATTTTGTCGTTATATTGTTTTATAATGTTTTATTCTGACTCTTCCTTCATACTTTTGTATATATATATATATATATATATATATATATATATATATATATATTGTGTGTATTTAGGCAGCATCTTTTCGTATATTGCTTAATATGCTTTAATTGACATCTTTGATAATGGTTTATGAAAGCCGAAAGCTTAGATTTTATTAAAAAAATATGGATCAATATTGTGAATTTCTTTCTTCGTTCAATGATAATGTTATTAAACTTATCAGACGTTATGAAAAAACTTTACATAAAATAAATCGTAAACACTTGTCTATATTATTTAATGAAACATGTATGAATATATTTATATATGTATACTTTGAAAATGTCGCTGTTTAAAATTTTAATACACCATGTCAGTATTCTTAGCTGCATCTAATATCAGATATTTTACGTGCTTGTCGTAATAAGTCCAATTTACCCGACATTGAGAATGTTGACAGGGGCCACCCATCTATCAACGGTCGCGAGTGCATGTGTCACGTGTGAGATGTAATCTTGCTTGTGTTTCTAGACGATTTTATGTGTCAAGTGGTTGTGAGTGTAACGCGGTCTTAAATAACTTTTGTTCAGTGTGTGCAAATGTTCTACGTGCGACCTGGACGAACACGTGTGCTGCGGTGATCGTATCCCGGCTGGGTGGAGCATAATCAGTCGAGACGTACAAGACCATTATTTCAGAATAACGCAGCGCTGTTAGTAGGAAGTATTATTGCTTTTGTCTTTTCCGACAAGAAGCAACAGTATGTACTTCCAGAATGATAGTAATACAACTAAAATACTTACAATAACAGTAATAGTATTCATTGTGACCTTACAATGACGCAGTATTGATGGCAGAAAAGATAGTAAGGAAAGCGGGAAGAAATGACTATCAACTGCAAGGGGACAGAACATACGGTTGTCAAAAGGGGAAACGGTTCAAAACCCGGGTTACAAATTGGAGTTGTCAAAACGAGACAAGTACAGACGTGTAAATATACACTTTAATGCTTTAATGGAGGTCGGAAAATGTGACAGCGAAATCCGAAAGGCACACTGGAATAACAAAATAATACCTTCCAAAAGCTAAGCAATGTATTAAGAAACAGGAAAATCTCTTTAGAATCAAAGAAAAGAATGATGTATTCCTACGTAATATCAACCCTTCTATACGGCAATGAATGCTGGACAATTTCTACGCATATAAAGAAGATATTTGAGGCAAAAGAGATGTGGTTATTCATAAAATGCTGAGAATAACATGGATGGACCATGAAAGCAACTAGAAGGTTTTAGAGACAATGGAAACATATAGGAAGTGTGGACATAAAATCAGACAAAGCCGGTTGAAATGTCTGGGACCCAATGCTATTAGAAGCTCTGGAAAATATGATACACTAGACATATTGAAGGGAAGCGGGACAGAGGGAAAAATTGAATAACCAATATAATTATCGTTGCTAAGAGCTACGATGTGTAGGAATTTGGGGAGGATATTGGTCGCTACGTCCTAAAAGGAAACGGTTCAAAGAAGAAGTATATGCAAAATGTCTTAAGGCACCTAAAGAGGACGTCGATAGATTTTAATTAATGGGAAAATGGAGAGGAGGATGACACCAGCGTTAATATCTATGTCCACATGACAATCAATTGAAATAAAGAACAACATACTTCAGGCTGAAAAGAGAATAATCTTGATTGTCAGCAACTGGAACAAAATTGTAGAATTTTTATCGAAATTTAAGTATATAATTTATCATTGTTATATGCTTTGCTATTCTGATTAGCATCTTGATTGTTATATTCCCAGTTTTACCATCCGGACTTCTTCAGGTTTCTGCGATCGTACTCCATAATCTCGGAATTTTGAGACGAATCCATTATTCACTCCTCGGGGTTAAACTGTTCTCAATCCCTTTTCTATAACAGTTACCAGTTTTATTCACCTCCCGCTGTCCTTTATTTCCTTTACCAGGTCTCATGAGACCTAGTTGATAAAAGAATTTATCAAAACATCGGTTTCTTTGAGTTCGAACCCTAGATTTGGTAGTGCTGGAAGGTCACATGCTCTAGTTCAGTAGACGAAACCGACAAGCTACACGAAGATGAATAAGACTTAGGACATGGATCATAGAATGAGGCACCATATTGCATCCAACAACTTTTGCACTCCTGACTATTGGCGGCACTGTGATAGCGTATTGAATTAGTAAGTTTTATTGAATTAGTAAAATTTATTCCTCTTCTCTTCAATCAATTTGAGGTATTACTATCTTCTACTGATAAAGCAGACTATATCACACGTAAATCCTCTTCTTGACTCATCTGGAGAATTCTTGCTTGACTTTCCACTTAGAATTGAGTCTTCATTGAGTAATATGCATATAACCCTATCCATGATTTCTGCTATCAACTCTAGTCTGGATCTCCACAAAGCATGTTGATCTGCTGATATTCCTGTAATAGTCCATAAGAAATATGCCCCCGAACTGCCTCCTGTTCTCTCTAAACTGTATGTGCCTCGCTTACCTCTTGTTTTCCTGCTTGTTGGAAATCCTCCTTTATTGTTCTAGTCTTTAAGAACTCAGGCGACCGTTTGGCTTTTCTTACTATCGACCTATAAAACTTCTAACTCTTTTTGGTAAACTACAAGAGGTCCTAACGCTTATCTGGTTAAACATATCTCACCAAGGGTCTTTTTTCAGGTAAGCAATACGGCTTTCGTTTCTCTAGGTCAACTGCTGATGTATTAGCGATTATTGCGGAAAGAATATATCAAGCTTTAGATAAGAATGGTGAAGTTCGAGCTGTTGCATTGGATATATCGAAAGCGTTCGACAGGGTCTGGCATTCAGGTCTTCTTCACATGCTGAAAAGTTATGGTATGTCAGGACGGATATTTGAACCGATTCAGTCTTTCTTATCCAATTGTGAAATGAAAGTTTTCCTGAAGGCTTACTCTCTTAAATGTTTTCGTACTAATGTAGGTGTCTCCCAGGGCTCTATTTTTGGTCGTATTAGATTGGTGCAAAAATAATGACGTAGTAATGTCGTTTTTTGACGTTAAAAATACGTCAAAAAACGACATTATTACGTCATTATTTTTGCACCAACCTAATATATTGTTCTTAATCTTCATCAATGACCTTCCTGATGGCATCGGCTTTTAACATGGTATCAATGCAACCATTTACTCCTGTCTCGATAGTAAGTCTGATCAGTTTGATAAGGTCAAATTGGCGGCTAATCTCACAAAACGACCTACCTTCTGGTGTTAACTGAAGTAAAGGATGGATTGCTAATTTTAATGCCTCTAAAACAAAACTGCTCTCTAATAATAATCTGAGAGACGCCATATGCCATCCATCAACATGGCTGACGCTAACCTTCAGATTAGTGACTCGTTGCTTCTTTCGGGCTAACATTGACGGCTGACATTAAGTGGAGAGACTATATTGAATCCATTGCTGGGTGTGCTACTAAGAAAGTTGGTTCATTACGTCGTGCTATACAATTTTCTCTCTTGAATCTATCTTACATATCTATAAGTCTACCATTCGTCCATGTCTCAAATATTGCTGCCACAGATAGCCCGGTGCTCGTGCTATATATTTAGAAATTCTTTATAAAATCCAAAGAGGAATCAGTAATATTATTGGTCCTGGCGTCAATTAGTCTCCAACCACCATAAAGTTGCTTCCCTCTGCCGTTACTATAAATACTTTCATGGTAATTCTTCTGATTAGCTCTTTGCGATTGTACCCAGACTTTATGAATTTAAGCGCAGTACTAGATTGGCGACAAGGTCTCACCATTTTACACTTGAATTGGCTAGATGCAACCGTAAATTCTAAGTAAACAGTTTATTTTCTCGAACTTCTAGCTTGTGGAACTCTCTTTGGGTTTCTTGCTTTCCAGTCAAGTTTCATCTTCAAAAATTTAAATGCCATGTTAATCGTTATCTACTGCCTCAAAAATGCGTCTGTTTTCTAATTCTTTCACATCCAGTAACCCCTTGTGTTTTAGGGGCTTTACTGCCTTGCTTGGGGTGATTTCCATTTAAAAAAAAGGAAAAAGAATCACAGATAAAATTAAGTGTCGATGGCAGTGAAAAGGGAACTAGGAAAGTAAATTGTATTCGCTGGTGATAAATAGCACATGTTATTAAGCCGAACAACATCAACACACACACACACACACACACACACACACACACACACACACGCTCGCCTTGCCGGTTGAGGTCAACAATATGCCGACTGAATCATCGTGCGGAGGGATAACCCCACCAAAAAAGACCATTACTGCTGCCGTTTGTTTTAAGGTCCTCGACAAAATCCAGAAACAGATGTGCAATGGGATCTCTACAGTCACTTTCTCACAGACGTGCCGTCACTTCCCTCTGTCTTTTCTACAAATACTTGCATGGTAACTACTCCGATGAGACGTTCGCTGGTTCACAAACTGCATGAATTTAAGCGTGCTACTAGGTTGGCATCTCAGTCCCACCGTTTCACTGTCGAAACTGTTAAATGTAACCGTCTCTTCTATTCCAACAGGTTCTTATCTTGCACTTCCCATCTGTGAAACTCCCTTCCTCTTACTTGCTTCTCTGATAGCTATAATCTTCAAACATTCAAATGTAATGTCAGTCGACATTTCCGGATGTCTTGTTCTATTCCCGTCCTTCTCTTTACCCTTTCCTCTATCATTCTTCTTTACCCTTGCTCCCACTCTCTGTCACCCCTTGCGTTCTAGTGGCGCTCCCACCTTGCTTGGGGTGAAATGCTTAAAAAAAACAAACAAACATATATCCACTTTTTTACTCTTGTGCAAACAGGGCCTGTCTCATTTACTGGACATATTAATTAAGCTGGACATATGTATACCTTTTTTATTTTGTGGAAACGCAACCTCTGTTCATATATCTATTATTTATCAAAACGATTGAAATAGTCATGGAAACTTTTTAATGGCCTCAAAGAAACCAAACTAAACGCAGGCCCAAAGGAAATGTTACCCTTGTGATAAAACCAGTGATAAAAGGGTGTGATCTATGTACGTCAAAGTAGCAAATGATCTCAAGGTCTAGAAATAAATATGACGAGCAAGGAACGCCTATCCGCTGAGAAATTTTCAAATGCGAACAGTATGGCAATTTACAAAGGGTTGTCACTGAAAATAAAAAATGTAAAGCTTTTCGGGACCTTCAAATTCAAATAGATTTATTCAATTCCTCAGGGGAGAGAACGTATAAGAATCATAAAAAATTTAAAAAAAAAAAAAAAAAAAAAGAAAGGAAAAAGAAAAGAGCTCACAAATAGTTGATAGTATTGTTCTAGAAGAACCGAAAATGAAATCAGAAGTCAAAAGCTGTGTAAATATGTCAACCGCGATTCAGGATAAAAAAAAAAAAAGATTTGTTGAAACAACGTTAAAGAAATAAAATGAAAGTGAAAATGGATAAAGAAAATAGAGAAAAATAAAGTTAAATAAACAGTAACAAAAAAATTGAAAATCGAAAGACCTGAAAAACTTTTTTAAAGAATGTTGAAGAGAGCGCTGCAGAAATGAGAAGACTTGCTCTTACTTGATGCTCCGTGACAGACATCGAATACGGAGAGATTCGAAACTCAGCGAAATAGTAGCACTTACACATATCATCATCATCATCATCATCATCATCATCATCAACAACAAAAACAACAACAACAGCAGCAGCAAAAGGAAAAAGCAAAATAATTTTAGGTACGAGACAATATTTTAACGATTCTGACCACGGCACTGTAAAAGTCAGCAAGAATATTTGGAAGACTTTATAGATTTGAAAATAAAAACCAAAAACGTCTTCAATCCACAAAGAAACTATGAAAGAACACAGCTGACCAAGCCCAATTGAACATCACAATGCGGGCTAACATAAGATTTAACCGAAGATGACTTGACTTTCCCCTTGAAGAAATATTGATTAAACGATTAAATCTGTTCATGTTATAGTAGCCCTGGGGTAAAAATTTATACTAATATTAGTATTTAAAATATAATTTTCAAAGGTGTAGGCCATTCCAATAAAACAAATAAAAAAACAAAAAACAAAAAAAAACAAAACACATACACAAACAAACAAAACTGCAATCGTCCTTTCGAGGTTATGTTAAAAAAATTATAATTATATTTTTTATTGTATATATTTGTTTCTTCCTCACATTCATTTCAAAATACGTAACGGCTGCAAACCAGCATTCATCTATTTATTTAGTTTCTATCAAGTCATGTGACACAGTTTTCCAGCCATACAGATTGTGTTTTACAATGGCATGCCCACATAGCCTCTTAACTTACCAAGTAGTTGCTAAACAGCTGAGTTATGTGTTTATAAAAACTTCTAATGTAGTATTGTGTAGTGAATTGTATAAATATATGTTGTGTTATGTATATTTAAATTCATTTAATAATATTGTTATAATGTATGATGAATGGTAATTATTTTCCACACCGATAATAGTTGGAATATAGTATGCACGTGTTTGTTTATATACGCGGATTGATATAAGAATGTTTATCGAAAACAAATACTATATTTCCTATTAAAACATACCGTAAAACAGAAAAATGATCCGAGCTCAAGAACTCCATGTCTGATTTTAATGAAATTTGGCGCTGCATTCGGTAAGATACAATATGTTCCCAAAATGATTGGGGAATTATGTGTTGTTTAAGCTGTATCTTGGAAAAACATACATACATATAGACATACAAAATTAGATGAGATTATATAGACATAGCTTCAAGAAAAAAACTGAAAAATAATTCAACTAGTTAAATATATATTTCTGCTTTTTTTGGTATACATGAATGCATTATATCTATCTATCTATCTATCTATATATCTATCTATATATATATATATATATATATATATATGTGTGTGTGTGTATTTAGGCAGCAATCTTACTTTCATTCATATTTCATTGAATTCGACAGATGATAAATTATATAAAAACTGTCCGAATGTTCTTTTTATCCGAACGCTTTCGGCTATACATTTAGCCATTTTCAAGGATTAAATATTTTAACTGTTAAATAAGAAATAGTTTGTTGCTTGTATGTATTTATAAAATGTTTTCATTTTTCAAAACACGGTCAAGATATTGTGTCCATGTTCATAGTTGATATTATTGAGTGTTGATTTTTTTTTTAAATAAGGTTTCTATTATTTTTAGCCTATTTTGCATGTAGATGGTGCTGTTATATTTGTGTTGTCAACAAGTATGTTACGAATAGTGTACGGTAGGTCTCCATGAATATTTAAATGAGATCTAATTGCGCTATGGTCAGAAAGGTATAAAGTGAGTCTGCGTTTCAAACATGTTGTAGTAATATAATTATTTACGAATTTTCATTAGGAATACAATTCCTTAATTTAACAGTTAAAATATTTAATCCTTGAAAATGGCTAAATGTATAGCCGAAAGCGCTCGGATAAAAAGAACATTCGCACAGTTTTATATAATTTATCATCTGAAAAGAAAAAAATATTAGATAGTATGAGAAATTGTATAAAAAAATAAATAAAAATACCTTGTCTGTCGTATTCAATGAAATGTGCATATATATATATATATATATATATATATATATATATATATTCCTATCAGTCAACATTCACACTCATCGAGAACAGTGTGCCTTGACAGGCTATTTAAGGTTTTATTATTTTTCAACCTACTCATTGTTATTTAAGACACCCAAAGACCCTCACTTTCGAACCTTTTCTAAACTGTCTGCTTATTCCAGTCTGTCCATTTATTTAAAACTCCTTTCTCTCGTTTCTGGTTCCGAAAACAAATTGTGCTCGCTCGTATCTTTTCTTAGAATAAATTCTGTTTTTAGATGATTGTACTCTCATCGATAATCATGGAATAAACCGTATTTTTTTTTCTGGTGCATTTGCTTAAGTTTCACGCGTTATATAATGAAGATTGCAGAGTTAAGAAAAGAACTGTTAAAATTAATCGAAATAGTCAAATATCATTCTAGAAAGTGCTATTTCTTTTTCGTATACTTGATTTATATGTGACATTCGCTCCATTTATTATGTCTTGATTTCAACAGAGCGTATGTAGTGGAAGCTCTCTCATTTTTTGTACTATTGATTACCCAATACAAGACTCAAGAGCCCTTCAAAGTAGAGGATTACTGAAAGAGGTTGTTATAAGGGTTTAAATGTTGGAAGTAGGAAGCTAGTATTATGAGGATATGGAGGATAGATAACGGTTGACACAAAACTTAAAAGTGGTTAAGTTTATAATGGTAAAAGAATCATTTTCTTGAGAGTTTCTACAAAGTGAATTATGTGTCGTCTTCCTTCAGGGCGTAAGCGAGCATGACTTTTCGCAACTTCCTATTTTTTGTAGGTCTTAGCAATATTTGTTTTTAACTGTCACTCCCACTCCTTATTCTGACATTACCAAATATGTTACTCCCGATGCAAATATTTCAGTTTCATGCCTTTTTCAACTTCCCCATGTTTTCCATACATTTCTATTAAAAAGTTTATCCTACCCTTTTATTCAAGATCGTTACTTCATTAATTTTGAAAGAATTTCCATTCGATCCTTTTATTCCAACCTGCCCTTCTATTTTGGACTTAAATAAACCAATTGATTAAATTTTCGGACTTGATTAAACCAATTTTCATTTCTTACAGTTCAAAATAATTTACGCCACAGTGTGGAGGCAGACCTAATTTCCATTCAGCATCACCTTCCCAACAAGCCCGTCGCCAATCTACCGTTAGTTCAATGGCAAATGTTCTATTCTATCTTTAGCGTTCTCAAATTAGACCTTTATAGTCAAAACCAAGCTTACTATGTCCACAGGTTTGAATCAGCCCCATTTCTTTGATAAGAAGGGTGTTCCACTCGTAAACTTTCTTTCCAAGAACTGAACAGTTGTGAAACAGACTTCCACGCGGATGCTTCTCCGAACCTTGCAATCTTAATTCCTTCAGTTGTTTTATATCCGCTGTATCCTTATAATTTTCACTTCTTATTTCCGCTTCTTACATTCATAGCACACATCGCATCTGTTGACACTAAACATGAAGTGACTTACTGATATAATGGAATATGCATACACCTGTGTTCCCCTCACTGGAATATGATTGGCTGGTGTCCGTCATAAATACAGACGGACGTGTAGGAGAGTCAAGAGAAAAGAGCCTTAGTCTGAGAGCTAAGTCTGTAACGACACCCATTGGACTACGCCATTGATCTACACTTCTTACCTGCGACTACGATGCGTACCAGTCGATTACTGCGACCGTATTCTACTTGGTTATAGTAGTCAAAACTACTAAGCTACTTCGTTCAAATATATGTCTTTCCGGAACATATCACTTACATTGGGTGAAACTTAGTAAAAAAAAGAAAAGAAAGGATAATTAGATCTGTTTGGGGAAGATATATATATATATATATATATATATATATATATATATATATTGAGTTTTATTTCTGAGACCAAAGATCTTTGTTTCTATTCTCATTCACAAATAATGTCTTATGTTTTAAAATTGCCGTGCCGATTCCAGATCGTTTGCGCAGTTCTGAGTTAATCTGATGTAATCCGATCAGGTTTACCAGTATATTAGGATTAATTTGTCACAACTAGTTGTAGTTTATGTTATTCTTTCTTTTTAGTTTTGATTGATTTTGACTGATTCGTTTTTTACGATTTATCAACCCATTGTAGGTTATTTAAAGCCAGAAAAATACTTTTAGAGTGTAAGAATTTGGGTGAGGGGATAATAATGATTTAGTGATACAAGTCTTACTAATTAACCCATAACTGGGCCGTCCTGGGTAAGACGATAAACTACACCCGTTTCCTGGGTAAAACGATAAACTACATCCGCGTACTGGGTAAGACGATAAACTACGTCCGACAGAAAGCCTCTGATCAGGAAGATTTGAGAAGCGTGGAACCACCTCTTAATTGCTGGCGTTCCCAGACCTGGGGTGGTAGCACATGTTAGGGTCACAGCTATGAGGAAATAGTTAACCCCCAAACTGGGTCAAAACACTAAGTGTAAAAATAGGTTTTATTACCAGCGATACATTTTTGTAAAAAAAATTATTACAAACAATAAATTTTAGAGGAAAAATTATTACCTACATTACGTTATTACCAACAATATATTTTTGAAAAAAACAAATATTACTAGAAATATATTTTTAAAAATATTACCAGCAATACATTTTTGGAAAAAAAATATTACCAAAAATACTTTTTGGAAAAAATATTACCTGCAAAAAATTCTTGTTGGCGTTAAATAACCCATTGAGGTTGATATGCCGTAAAACAAAACAGACCAAACCGAGCAACCAATAACTGGGACCAGAAGATGTGGATTCATGCCTTTCCAAAGGTTACTTGGGTGCAAGCGAATATAAGGAACCCGACTGGAATTGGAACTCGACTCGCTGAATAATAATTACGGAACATTATCCATTACACCACCGCACACCCAAACTTACAGCACCTGGTATTCCCAAGAGGTCACCCATCTAGATACTGACCAGGATCAACCTTGCTTTTCTTTCTTTCTTTTTTTTTCTTTGGTTTTTATTGATTTTGATTAATTCGTTTTGTACGGATTCAGTGATCGTGTGGGAACCGGGTTTTTCGACGTGATATGGCCGTAAGCCTATCTTTTTGGGAAATACGAAAGTTAAAATTGTATTCTTCATATAATGTAATTTCTTTTCTAATACTTTCATTTTAATTTCTGTCTGAATTTCTGGAATAAGGGAGAATGAATATTTACATTACACGCAAACATCACCCCCCACCATGTTTGTGGGACACTAGTCTAGGTAATTAAAGCGTTGTTTCCTAAAATTGATGAAATAGTAATTACGAGTTCAATCCCTCTGTCGGACAGCGTGTATTTGTATTTTGTGGAAACAGGGTGAGCAATAACGGAGCAAAATATCTGGCGACATGGGTCGCGGAACCAGATCACTATATCCCCGTAGATTAAATAAAGTGTTCAGATTGAAATTCCCTTGAGGTTATCCGGATCGATAATCATCTGATGATGGTCGGAGGATATAACGGCCAAAACTTAGTGAGAACGGTAACAAAGATGTAGCAATACATTCATTTAAGGTTATTGCTACGAGTGATAGCGTTTCGCGTTAATCGTGCCCTCTGCGTAACCATAAAAAAATATTTAATCCTGTTTATTCTCTTAAATTTTCTTCTGTAATTTTGTTATCATTTTCTGTATTTAATACATTACTTCGGAAATTTACAAAACGATTATTACAAAAAAAAAAGACATGATTAAAAAAATACGGCATTTCGAGATGTCAGTGAACGGCGGCTTCAACCAAACAGAACATAAGTGTGTGATACACTCCTCTATTACCAGACAATTAATGCGAAAGAAATACAAGTATCTATCAAATCACTTAGCTGTTAAATACAGTTGAACATCGTGTGTGGTAAGATTTTTTACTTTTCTTTTTTAGTGCTTAAGTACGTGCGGTTTTAAGATAGACAGCGGAAACTTTAGAGCAGCTAGGGCGATGCGCGCGGAAGCGGCCAGCAACAGACGCGGTAATAGATTTCATGTTTACAACATTATGTTTGCTGAGGCTGTCAAGGTGAAGGGTAGCCCTTAAGTGGCGAGCTATACTATAAAAGGTGAACGCGTACTGGCACGAAGCAGAAACCACATCTTTTTTTTGTGAATGGCAGACAGGAAAGGACAGCGACGATAAAATAATTCATTAATTCTTAAAATGAGAACATCTCTCTCTCTCTCTCTCTCTCTCTTTCTCACACACACACACACACACATAATATATATATATATATATATATATATATATATATATTTGGTTGGACTGATGTGAGTTTGTGACCCTGGGTTTCACGCTTTTGCGATCGTCAGACAAACTGATTAATTTTGTAAAATTTTGGGTTTATGTAGATTGCGTGTATTGGTGTTATTATGGAGGTTGGGGGGTCGTCGTTGTGAGCTCTATCTCTGATATTGAGCGATTTCTAATAAGTACCGCGCATATAATATATAAATAATAATAATAATAATAATAATAATATATATATATATATATATATATATATATATATATATATATATTTATATACAGACACAGACACAGACACACACACAGACACACAGTAGCGGCCATAATATAAGGAACGGAAACAACAAAGACAAAAATATGTGTATTACTTAAAAAGTAATGCATGATTAGCAATGAAATTTTTACCGAATAAAGATTAGGGTGTAATGCATAAATATTATACAAATTTACAAAAAATTACATAATTTTTTTTTTTAAATAAAGATTAGATGGAACAAAGGAAATAAGCTACTGGACAAAAGTTAAGGAACGATGTTTATAATTTGCATAAACTTTTAATTTCCATTGTTAAAAAACTCGATGGAGTTTTTCAACAATAAGTAAAAGTTCATTTATCATTAGGACTTTATTTTTAAGCAATATGGCAAATTCTACTCGCAAAACGCTCTCTAATGAAGAAAAAAACTCATTATCGCTATCAAGAAAAAGCAATTTCAGAAATTTCTGATATTGTTCATAGGTCTAAAAGTGTCGTTCAGCGTGTAATTAGCAGGTATAAAACCGATAAAACGTTAGGTGCAAAACCCAAAACAGGCAGACCTCCAAAAACATCGCAAAGAGAAGACCGAAGAATTGTTAGAATATCTACAAAAAACCGTTTTGAAACTGCTACATCAATTGCCCGTAAACTTAATGAAGAGACAAATAATAAGATCTCAAGGAAAACAGTTGCTCGCAGATTAAAAAATGCAGGATTGCATGCCCGTATTCCAGCTTCGAAGCCTCTCATTTCAAAGTGAAACCAAAGGGCACGTCTGGAGTATGTGAGAGATCATGTTGTTTGGACTGACGCACAATGGGATACAGTTCATTTCAGTGACGAGTCCAAGTTTGCTATATTTGGTTCTGAGGGCAAAACTTACGTACGCCGTAGAACAGGTGAAAGACTGTCTTCTCAATGTGTCAAGTAAACCGTTAAGTTTGGTGGCGGCAGTATGTGGGGAATGATTTCATCTGCAGGAGTTGGCCCTATCATCCGCGTACATGGCAATATCAATGTTAAGATTTACAAAAGGCTTCTTCAGCAGCATGTGGTACCAAGATTACACCATAATCTTTATGAATCTCCTATTTCCATGCAGGACAATGCACCTTGTCACAAGGCTCCGAAGGTTATGGCCTTATTTGATGAAGAAGGACTCGCCCTATTGTCGTGGCCAGCCCAGAGCCCTGACCTGAATCCAATAGAAAATGTTTGGAAGATAATTGGAGAAAGGGATCAGAAAAGAAACACGAAGAAACCAGGATCACCTATGGGAGTTATTGAAAGACGAATGGAAGGGAATTACTGCAGATTTTTGCAAGAAATTAATTAGATCATGTGGTCGGCTATGCAGAGAAGTCATTGAAAATAAGGCGATGTTTACCAAATATTAAATTTTGTTGATATTTTGCTTACAATCAATTATCAACAAGATCGTTCCTTAAATTTTGTCCAGTAGCTTTTATATTATAGTCTTGCTCTGTCCTGCACATTAAACTTTACATGGATTCTAGCCTGTTGGTAATTATATATATATATATATATATATATAGCGAGAAAGAAAGAGATAGATAGATAGATAGATAGATAGATAGATAGATAGATAGATAGTTAGTGTGGACGTAGTAATAAACACTACATGCTGTTTCACACCTCATGCGATCATTAGAGCATGCTTTTTGAACTATGGTCTGAAGATCAGATCATCTGTGAAACTGGCAATCATCATATGGTGTTGCGTGAAGGCATGATGAAATAGTGGTTATCCAATTTTGAAAAGACAATGAAAGATTCGAGTTCGAATTTCGATTGTGCCTTCTAATTTTTCCTTTGTACCAATGTTTTCCAAAAAGGCATGGCTTCAAAATCTTGAACGATGGTATTCAGAATTCTAATAATTCTACCCAGAGTTCCAAGAGTGAAAAACGAGAAGTATTAAGTATGGGAAACCGTTGGTGATAACAGAAGCCATTGGTTTATACCAACGGCTTCCCATACTTAATACTTCTCTTTTTTCACTCTCGCGTGGTCATGTGTGACGTCACGAGCTGCGATGCAATTTTCGCTTCCACGTCTCGTATACATGAGTTTGTCGTTACTTTGAAATTTTTCATGGAACAAAAACAAACTGTCATTGTTGTTTCGTCCATGTATTGTTTGATATATTGAAATGTAATTGTCATCTTTGATAATGGCTTATGTAAGCCGAAAGTCTAGATAGGATTAAAACATGTATCAATATGGTGATTTCCTTTCGTCTTTCAACGATAATATTATTAAGATTATCAGACAATATGAAAGGAACTTACTTAAAATAGACAAAACTTGTCTATATTATTTAATGAAAATGCATCAATGAAAAATTGCTGCCTAAATACACACAATATAT
This sequence comes from Acanthosepion lycidas, assembly GCA_963932145.1. Lineage (NCBI taxonomy): Eukaryota > Metazoa > Mollusca > Cephalopoda > Sepiida > Sepiidae > Acanthosepion > Acanthosepion lycidas. The sequence continues at coordinate 111,006,974 of OZ010576.1, read as the reverse complement.
ATATATATATATATATATATATATATATATATATATATATATATATATATGTGTGTGTGTGTGTGTGTGTGTGTGTAAAGCTTGGACGAGAATCCGAGAAAATAGTAAATATATCAATTTTGAAACGTCTATTTTGACCTTCTATTTTGACCAATGAGGAGGCGTACAAAAAAAATCTTAAAATAAATAAATATACAGGCTGCGATGCGTGAATTGCCGTTTTTTTTATATAGTTTTAATTTCGTGCATGCTATTGTTTGTTTTTGATTTTGTCGACTGCACATTGTAGTAGTCTGTGAGAAAAAGAGTACCATTAAAAAGAGCAGCACAAGCTCCAGTACATATATTTAAGAGTACAGTGCAGAGGATCCAGAAAGAGTTGAATGAGTCTAATGGTGATTACGAAGGTGTTTGGCGTGATCACTAGTGATGGCAGCATTATACATCTATCTATCTTCCCACAGGGCCTCAGACGCAACACGGAGGCCTACATCAAGTACCTTGAGGAGGTATTTCTGCTCTGGCTCAAGAGGGTGGCTGCTGGGAACAGGACTCTGCACCATGCCACACAAGCAGGAGAACCCAGTCATGGCTGTCAGATATTATCTGCGATTACATCACCCATGACATCTGGCCACCTAACTCCTCAGACGGCAACATACTTGATTATTATGTGTGGATCACAGCTGAACGAGAGACTGACAAATCTTCTTGTTAACGCCAAAGATGAGCTGAAGGCAGGGATTATGGCAGCATTCACCAACTTAAACAAGGAGACCATCCAGAAGAGTTGCAGGAGATTCTGAAATCGTCTGGAGGCCGTGGTTGAAGCCAATGGCGATTTTATTGAATAAATTCACTCTTTAGTCTTCCAAGATATTTTTGTGTAATTTTGTTAAATACTATCAGCATGACCCAGCGTTGCCCGTGCTTGATTCAAAAATCGTATGACTCATACAGCAATCGGTATCACTTGCCTTAAAATATTTTTGCCTTTAAAGGAGTGCCCTTTGCTGTGCTGGTGTTGCTACATGCCTTACTTCTTGCCTATCTCACACTGCAAATTTTTTCTAAGCTCTATACTAAACATTAAATCGGTTACGAAAAAAGAACTAAACAAAATGAACACAAAACGATCAACTTTAAAAAAGGACTCGTAACTGGAAAAACCGAATAAAAAAAGAATGTTAATAACAAATATTTTTTCACACCCAACCCAGTTCTGTGGAATCAGAATCAACGTTGAGTTTAAGCAAGCGAATGAGCTAATTGGAGTAAAGTGCCATGCAGATTTAAAGTTTTCCTACTTGTGACGAATGCAGCTATCGATTTTTTTGCATGCTTGCATGCTAGCTAACATTCGTGTCAGTCAGCTTTTGGCACTAACGCTGGCCAATAGAATCTTCCTGCCTATTGGTGGCAGCCAGCTAAAGGCTCTCACTCTGGCAAGTAAAAAATGGCCGCAAACTACATGAAAACTGCCGTAGAAGCATAAAAAAATCGATTATTTCAACTATCGATGGAAGTTGGGAAATGCAAAGTCGGTTTTGGCCTTGCCACTAACTTGGAGCATGTGCATGTAAAACTTGGTGCAAATGCATTGAAAATTGCGGCCGTGCATTCGTCACACACACACACACACACACACAAACACACATCCTGCCTTTTATAGATAGTGAAGAATATCTTTTAAATGAGATGTCAGTGTTATTTTCATTTTTTTTTTGCATAATTTAGACGACAATTTACCCATCGCTCCCTGTATGAATAAAAAATCAAAGCTCATTTGAAATATGTAAAAATCTAATTTCTAAAAGGATACAGTTAAATTTTTTTTAAATCAAGTCTTCATATGTTTAACGTGAAACATGTTTTGTCTCGCTAAAGGAGATTGTGTTGAAATAAAATTCATTTTCTTATCACGTCGATCTATCAGTGAAAACATGTCAAAATAGAAATTGCCTGATACACACACACACGCACACGCACACACACACACACACACACATATATATATATATATATATATATATATATATATATATAAAATAGAGTAGATATGTTGGTTAATAAAACATAGGCAAACGAAAGGGTACCGATGTGACCAGCTCGAAAAACATTTATTATTAACCACATGACAGAAATGAAGCACGGAGTTTAAAGTTCCATTATATATATATATATATATATATATATATATATATATATATATATATATATATATAATATTAGTAGTAAATATACACATACATATGCAAAATATATATACATAGATGCATACACATACATATATATATTTTTTGAATAAAAAATTCCAAGAGGATAGAATCCAGGTAGAATTCAATATCCAGGATAGAGTAAGGATATAATAAAAAGGCTTAAACACTAATATTCTATGGTCATAATTTATTCCATTGGAATCGTAAGTACGATCCAATTCATCAGAGCTAATTGGATCGTATTTACGATTCCAATGAAATAAATTATGACCATGGAATATTAGTGTTTAAGCCTTTTTATTATATATATATATATATATATATATATATATATATAATTATTTATTTAAAAATATGATTCCAACACGCTACCTAAGAATTCTCATGTTTCAAAACAAGAGCCGAAACTTCAATATAACTATTTGAATTAAATTGAATTAAAGTAAGCTCTGTTCCATCTTCAAGCGAAATTTTTTTGGGAATAACTTATTTCTGAAATTTACGTGTTTTAATAGCAGATTCATTATTGAAATCAAAATTTCCATGGTAACGGCTAGAGCGATTGTTTAAATAGAAAGGGGTGTAGGGTGTTAATAATTTGTATCAGCATAGAGTTACATTCATAGATGTCAAGTAAGGGTAAGGTTGGGGTGTCTAAATTTAAAACGGCTGACGATTTCGTTTAGTCTGGTTTACGTGTCTATGGAGATTTATTTATATTTTTATTTTATTTTTTTCTGAAAGGGTTTTGTGTATATATAAAAAAAACTGCCGTAACATTTGTTATTTGACGACTTCATAAAGGGTTACCTTTTTTGTAGGGTATTTAAACTATTTATTAGGACTATGGATTTTAAAACTTATTTTATTGTTTGTTTGTTTTTATGCTAATTATTCAATGCAAAAATTTGATGATGTCGGGAAAAAAACCGTTAACTCATGTCTATTGTTTAATAGATTTTTATTATTTAGAAACTTAATAATGTGTAGTTTTTCATGTAGACATAAAGGGTATGGGTCATCCCAAGTTTTACAAGTTCTAGTTTTGTTTATAATTTTCCATTTTACTTTTGGTGTTTTATTCATTTCCTTCAAATGCCAAAAATATTTAGATAGAGATGTCTGATTTCTTTTATTTATATTGTTAAAAGAGCACTTATGCTTCCTCCATCTGGCTTTAAATTCATTCTTTGTAGACCCAATGTATATCATATTAGTATTATACTCTCAATGGATGAGATAATACATTGGTATACCACAGATTTGACGCAGCATTTATTTTCCAATGGGCAGTCTTCTGAGTTTCTACAATCACATAATTTTTCACTGTTTTTGTCCAATTTAAGTGTAGGGGTTTTATTAATACTATTCAGGCATGGGGGTTTGTTCAGGATTTTATTATTGTGTTTTTTTATTATACTTTCTAGATTTTCAGTGCAGCTGTAACTCAATTTTAGGGTGTTCTTATTAAATATATATATATATATATATATATATATATATATATATATATATATATATATATATATATATATATTGCGTGTGTCTATATGCATGTATCAAGTTATTAGGACAAACCACACCCTATGATGGATTGCTTACCATTGATTTAAGTGATAGTCACTTTTAGATTTTCATCGGCCCATACGAGTAGTGCAATGTAAAAATACTGGACCCAGGGAGGAGGCGCTGATTTTTGCTAAAACATTATGCTAAGCGATACCTTTCAGGTAAGAATAACAATTTAAATTATTACAAGTTAGTCCATTAATGCCCACAGTAAAATCTGTTAAAATCATATTTCTAAAAAAGATAATCCAGTGTTAATTACAGGGGATTCTCGACTTACGACAGAGTTCTGTTTCTATGATGCATCGTAAAGCGATTTCCCGATTAAGTCGGGAGGTACTCAAGATTTTCTGTGAATAAGCACTTCACTCAATTATGTTAACTCATTAGCAAAGTAATAATCTATGACATTTCTATGGCATACGTTAACATAATTAGGACTAAAAATAGATACAGGACATAAACATAACATATAATGAAATTAAATGAAAATAATATATATAATGAAATTGTTTTAATCTGTTTGTATATTTATTGCCAGTGATGTCATTGGGTTTCGGTAGATGAGATGACGAACTGAAAGATTTTGTCTCTCCTGCAGTACTCGGAAGTAGAAACAAATCTGGAGAAGAAAGAAAAATAAACATGTTTGTTTTTCTTTTTTTTATCGGGAATTCACCAACTTATAGTTACAAGAAAATGTCCTTATCTCTTACAGGGAAACTCAGTATTTACACACATATGAACAAGTTTTAACCGACTGTCAAACGACTTAAGGCAAGCAACCGACTAATGTTCGTCGATATGTATCCCCGTTCAGGGCGTCTAATAATGTCCAATTTCACTTCCAATTTTTTGGCTTTCTTCTTCTTCGAAGCACTACCAGCAGAAAAGGCTACGCTAAGCTTGTGAGCCATAATGAAACAAAATAAGTTTCTACAAACACAGCACAAACGAAAGAGAGCGAATGCACAACAATCGAATATGGCGTACAACCAGAAATTGATTCATGGAGATTGGGTGGTGACCACAAATCGTTGTAGGTCGGGACGGTTGTAACCTGGGGACTTACTATTTATAAAAATCCTGTACTATAGTTTTCTTCCTATAACATATTAATGTCCATTTTTGGGATCGTGGGCATTAACAGGTTATAGTGATCGGAAATTTAAAAAAACTCAGAGTAAGTCTTCCTGGCTCAGTGAATCCTGGAATAACTATTTTTTAAAAAATAAAAGAGCAGGATCTTACATAAATTCTCGAATAGAAAACAAGACTAACTGTTAATTGCCAAAAAGAGTTCCGAGGGATTCGGCCAGAAGAAGTCAAATATTTGAGAGATGATATTGAAAAAAATAAGTTGGGAGGATTTAAGCAGACTAGATTTTATTCTTGCTCTTCCTCCAATACAAGGTTCTATGCCACTCAAGGTAGAGGGTTACTGAATGAATCTTGTGACGAGGTGGTAGGAAGTGAAGATTATCAGGATAAGTTTAGGAGATAACGATAACACTTGACTTGTAGAGAGACAGATTGTAGTTTTCAGAGCAACAATTACATTTCACAAAGTAGCATTTCTCTGAGAGATGGGAATTATAGTCTGAGTCAAAACAAATAAACATATTTAAGATGAAAGGAGGGAAGGATATTTTTTTGTAGGAAGATAACGGAGAGGAAAAAAATAGGGAAGTATAATAAAATATACTTTAGAGTTGTAATCCAACCAAAATAAAAACGAGTAAAAGAAGGCAATATTTTTCGGGAGAATTAACTGAATCCAAAACAGAAAACGATGATGAATTCGAAATAAGAGTTTAAAAGTAAGCGGTAATAAAGCAAAGGAGAAATGGAGGAAAAATAAGTCTATTTATTGTGGTAAATCTACGGAAGCCCACAGACACATATGTTACTATGTGAGAAAACGACATTATTTTTGCACCAACCTAATATATATATATATATATATATATATATATATATATATATATCCAAGTATATAATTGGTGTATACGGAATGAATTCCAATAACCAACAATTACTATTCTTAAAAGAGTGCTCAATACAGAGTACAGAAGATATAATTATTTATTTTTAAAAATTATAACATAAATATGTTATAAAATCACTACAAAATAACCATTTTGTTTCAACACTCCGGTGTCTTATCAAGTGATGATGTTGAATGTAAAATAAATAGTTTTAAAAGTTTCAAATTAATTAACGATCCTTCGCAAGGGGAAAACGTTGTTACAATAGCTAGAATGACCAATCATAATACAAGTATAGGGAAATTTAAAAGTTTTGACAACGAAGTCATGTTATAATAGCTATATTCAGATATCTAAAATAGGCGTAATATTAAAAAGAATTTATTCTAACCAATAATTATTAAATTATATGATAAAATTCGATATTAAAATTAAAAGTAAAAATTACCAATTTTAAAATACAAATTTAATCACTATTAAGTTTAAAATTATAAAATTACTGAGGAATGCTATTCAATTTATTTCTTCATTGAAATTACGTTAGAATAGACGCTAATATGTCATCCGGTCCGCTGACAATATGTATACATTTTAATCCCAAGTGTGTGAATGGGGTCCTAACCTCACGCAAAAACAACACAAACACACTCAGATTATAATACATAAGCACCCAGACATATTTAGATATATATAGACACAAAAAGTGACGAGACAGGGAACATCTCCACGGTGCTTTATAAAAAAAATGGAAATCAACACATACATACATAGACATCCCACTTCAATTATCAAACACATACCCTCTTCCACTGGATTTAGAATTAGCACGAACTCTTCTAACAAAGATTTTTTTAATAAACATCGTGAATTTTACAATTCTGCACTCAAAAATAGTGAATACAAAGATATCACTATTCAATATAAAAACCTTTTTCATTACCACCAAAATAAGAAAAGATCTAGAAAGATCATCTGGTAAATGGAGATTGATTAAGAAAGCCCGGACATGTAATTCCCTATATGCCCCATGTTACCTATGTTTTAAGGAAAAAATTGAAATTATTAGATTTAAAAATAAGGCTGATATCTTAAATCAAAGATATGAACTAACAGCTGTAAACACCGTTAAAAATTTAACTTATTATAGGGGTCGTATACTTT
>OZ010576.1:110977537-110997537 GCA_963932145.1 Acanthosepion lycidas | reverse complement strand
GCTTGTATGTATACATATTTATATTTGGCGTTTTTTGTTGTTTACTTTTTGACGCTGTGCGGGTTGATATATTTATACTTACTTCTGTATGTGTATGTGTGTATGTGTATGCGTATATATATATATATATATATATATATATATATATATATATATATATGTGTGTGTGTGTGTGTGTGTGGATGTATGTAGACATATTTTGGTGTCTATGTGTATGTGTATATATGTATATACGTGTCTCTGTACACTTATTTCTGTAGGTAGTTCTTTTTATCTTATTTTCTTTCACCTAATATATAATATATCAACTTATATGATTAAAATATATGTTTTTATTGATATTTGAGGGTTTGGAATTTTCGTTTTTTAATATATTAAATAATATTATTTTTCATCATTTTTATCTTTGTATATTTGCTCGCTTAAATTATATTTTAGTAAGTGGTTAGCATTTGTTTAATGACACTTTCAGTGTTAAATATTTCTTGGTTGTGGTATCTGATTGTCTGGGTCAATGTATGTGGATGTGTGTACATGTATCTATCTGTGTCTATGTGTATGGAAAGTGCATTCACTTTTAAATGTGTATGTATGTATGTATGTATGTAAGTATGTATGTATGTATGTATGTATATATGTGTTGGTTTCCCTTTCGCCGTGGAGATGTTCCCTGTCTCGTCACTTTTTGTGTCTATATATATCTAAATATGTCTGGGTGCTTATGTATTATAATCTGAGTGTGTTTGTGTTGTTTTTGCGTGAGGTTAGGACCCCATTCACACACTTGGGATTAAAATGTATACATATTGTCAGCGGACCGGATGACATATTAGCGTCTATTCTAACGCAATTTCAATGAAGAAATAAATTGAATAGCATATGTATTTCTACTTTTCTCCTCAGTAATTTTATAATTTTAAACTTAATAGTGCTTAAATTTGGATTTTAAAATTGGTAATTTTTACTTTTAATTTTAATATCAAATTTTCTCATATAATTGGTTAGAATAAATTCTTTTTTAATGTTACCCCTATTTTAAAGATCTGAATAGCTATTATAACATGGCTTCGTTGTCAAATTTTTTTAAATTTCCCTATACTTGTATTCTGATTGGTCATTCTAGCTTTTGTAACAACGTTTTCCCCTTGCGAAGGATCGTTAATTAATTTGAAACTTTTAAAACCATTTATTTTACATTCAACATCATCACTTGATAAGACACCGGAGGTGTTGAAACAAAATGGCTATTTTGTAGTGATTTTATAACATATTTATGTTATAATTTTTTTAAATAAAAAATTATATATATATATATATGTATATATATATATATTGGTTGGTTCTGCCCGAAACCTTCACAACTGTAATCAAATCATATGTGCCGGTTGTCAGAACTGAATGGGCTGACCCTCATACGCGTGAGATATAGCCGTCCAGTGGGGAGTTTTCGCATTCTTTCGCCGCCAAGTCGTGCTTAGGGTCCAAGGTAGGCCCCGAATTAACGCCCCCCGTTGATCTACGACTGGAGCGTCCACGATATATATATATATATATATATATATATATATATATATATATGTTTGTGTGTGTGTATGTGAGTGTGTCTCTGTGTGTGTGTAAAGTGAACAATGAGGTCAATACCATATGGCGACAGTATGTTTCATGCTTGAACGCAATCTTCAAGTCTGAAGATTGCGTTGAAGCTCGAAACAAATTGTCGCCTCTGGGTGTAGTCTTCAATGTCCACTTTTATATTTACATACGCTCTGTCTCTGATATTGAGCACTTTTACCCATAAATATAGCATAATTTAAAACTATATGTTTATCATATACACACGCACACGCAGAATCACACACACACACACACACACATATATATATAACTTATTCGAAAATTATAACATAAAATCTTATAAAATCACTAGAAAAATAGCCAAGTGATGGTGTTGAATGCAGAATAAAGTTTTTTATTTTACATTCAACACAATCACTTGATAAGACACCAGAAGTGTTGGAACAAAATGGCTATTTTTCTAGTGATTTTCTGACATTTTTATGTTATAATTTTCGAATAAATAATTATATTTGCTCTGCACTGTACTGAGCTCTCTTTTAAGAATAGTATTTGTTGCTTTTATTGAATATATTCTTATACTTGTGTGTATATATATATATATATATATATATATATATATATATATATATATATATATATATATATATATATATATGCGCTCGAAAGCATTATCACGATCCAATTTATTAGACCTACAAATTCAGACAGATGACTTGAATTGTGATTATGATTCCAATGTAATAAATTATAACCATGGACTATTAGTGTTTGAACCTTTTATATTATATTCTTGTTCTTTCCTGGACATCGAGGTATATCTGGATTCTGTCATCTTGTAAATTTATATATATATATATATATATATATATATATATATATATATATATATATTGACCACTAATATAATCAGTATATATATATATATATATATATATATATATATATATATATATATATCGTTTAAAATATAAGCGGTAAAACATCTATACCATAAAGTGACCGAGGATTCATCAACGGATCTTTAGGTAGCAGGACAGAAACCCATGCTGTCTATTGCTTCCTGAAGGTCCTTTGATGGAACAGTGCTATGGTATTCATTTGCGCCAACAAATATTTGAAACAAAATTCGAGATTACTCTGTACTTTCTGTTGTCTGAAACTTCATTGAGTAATTTTTATTCTTGAATCTGTGTTTTTCGAAACGGCAGCTGTTTGTTATACCGCTTTTTTTTCCAGATTTTTACATACATGTTGGCTTTCGACTCGTTCAACGAGTATGGACATCGCTGACAAGAATGATCAAGGCTTTTGGTTCTTGTGAAAACGACAATGGCTCTTGACGCCAGGAAACCAGAAAGTTTTTCCAACACTTATTACAGACATGACAAACTAAATGGTTTTGTACAGTGCCTGGCCTGTTTTGTAAAGTCGTTTCACAAACACGCACCCCCCATATATATATATATATATATATATATATATATATATATATATATATATATATATATATATATATATATATATAATAAAAAGGCTTAAACACGAATATTCCATGGTCATAATTTATTCCATTGGAATCGTAAATACGATCCAATTCATCAGACCTAAAAATTCAAAAAGAAAACAGAAAAAACAACTCCGGAAATAAAAATAGAATTTAGAGAGTGTGTAAGTATGAGAGTTTGGGACGAATGTTAGAGCTAAAGAGAGGGGTAACAGACGAGAGAAGGTGGGGTATTAAAACTTAACAGAGAGGAGTTTTATAGACGTGAGTCCCACCTCTTCTTTCCTTTCCTCTCCCTCTCTCTTATTCAGATCTTTAGCATTAGATCGTCTATGGTGTGGGTATGTCACCACGATATGTATCTTTAATGTATTAGACATCCGACAACATTCCTATTTCCCCCTTCCACCCACCTCTATACGTCCATCTTAACAATCTAATCACAATTCAAACAATATTCATATAAAAAAAAATTACAAACAGAAATATTGAATACTACTAGCTCTCTTTATTTTTCACCAGACATTGAATTCGAGCCTCCTTTGTTGACCTTTCAACCACTTGATGAACATTCATGAACGTTCTGTAATTTTGATGCCCTGATAAACCAGTGACACCCACGCTTCTATGCATATAAACACGTGCAGCATAATAAGTGCTAAATTGCCTCCATAAACTCTCTCAGAGGACGAAACGCGTCGGATAGATATAGTTTTACATTTTGTATATTTACTCATATATATATATATATATATATATATATATATATATATATATATATATATATATATATATATATGGATGGATGGATGTATATATATGCAAATGTAAAAGGACGAAGAATAAAATGGCTCAATACAAAAGTAGAGTAATAAATATTTATTTATTATACACTATTACATTAGAACATGTAAATATCAACTACAAAACTGTACAACCAACCATACTTTTTGGAAGAACTGAAAGCAATATCATTGTTAGCCACCTTTAGAAACGTTTGATTTTAACGTTGAAACAAAGTGTACAGTTTTGTAGTGGGTATTTACATGTCGTAATGTAACAGTGTATAATATATATATATATATATATATATATATATATATATATATATATATATATATATATATATATAGATAGATAGATAGATAGATAGATAGATATAGATAGATAGATGAAGGTACGATGGAGAAATGGGTGGCTGCTTGGATTAAGGAATTGAAGAGTCGAGTTCGAATTCCTGTCGACTTCATTACGTTCACTTACCATTAAATTGCATTGTGAAAGTTAAGAATCCACCTTTTCTCCCCACTCCCAGCTATGGGTAAATATCAAGACAAACTGTATCGTCTAGCCTTGGGTGTCAACCGATGTATGAGAGGAACAACTCTAAATTCTAGACCTGAGGTAGGCCGTTTGGAGGACCTTGTGACGCACTATACCGGTTTTCTGCATTCAGTTCTTCCAAAAATTATGGCTGGTTCTACACAAGCCTTCAGAAATTTAATCAAATCATATATTTGAATAGTACTGGATGTTCTGTTCTAAAAACTGAATTTCTGTACGCTTATATGTCGGGGGAATCCAGTTTATATATATATATATATATATATATATATATATATATATATATATATATAGTCATCCAGAGACATACTGTTTCGCTGTATCACAGTTTATTATTGTGAATGGACGATTGTTTCAAGCCGGAATTGAAACCCGACCGATTCGACATCAGTCGGAGTCTGTCACCCTTAGACTATCACCACACGCAGCGCAGAAAGAGACGTTTTCACGCATTATATACGAGATATAAGCATTCCCGTCTACCAGAGTGCTAAATTCATAGCGAAGAGCTTTCAGCGTTAATTAGCAACAGCTGACGAATTCCCTTTCTTCCAAAGTATATATTAGCGATAAAAATTCAGTACAAACATTTTAAATAATTCAGCCAACAATTTTGTATTTGTATTTTTTTAAAATAGAATTTTAATTTCCACTTTTTTTATGTTCCCGACAAAAAGTCGATCTGATTACATTTTGAATTTCAGGTTAAGAAATCCCTTTCACTGTTTGGTAAGTTAGTGGCTGGATATAGTCTGAGAAATTTGTAAGATATACATTTTCCTTTATATGAATTGGTGAGCCTGTGTTTTTTTTTTATTTACCATGTTTACTGTGTCTTTTTTGGCATTCTTATAGAAAAATTGTTTTGGATTGACGTGTAGTTATCAGGTTTAATGGAGGATTTCGAGACGGTCATTATTGTAATCGTTGAAAATTCGATAAAATTAGAGATCTCAACGCAGATATAAAAAAAAACAACAAAAAAAACAAGCGAAAATGCTTGGGATTTCTACACTACATCATCAGTCAACTGCACAGTGCGCTTAGTACGTGCACTCATAAATCTGCACACCTATATGCACGCAAGGAAACACAGAGAAGAGAAATAATTATGCCACAAGTATAGTATCTATCCATCTTCGAGGTTCGTTCAAAAAGTTCTAAGCCTCAACTTGAAGGATTTGAAGAAACAAGACAGTTTTTTACTATTTTTCAATATAGTTCCCCTTGACATCAATGCACTTGGTCCAACAATACTTAAACATTGCAACCCCATCACGGAAGAAGATGGCGTCCTGTTCCTTCAGAGAATCATCCCTGGCACATATTGTTTCTAAAATGTAGATCGCGCATGTTGGATTTAAGGAAAGAGGAAAAAAGTTGGAACTAAGTTTGGTGAATAAGAGGTATGAGGTACCAATTAAAAGCCACAGTTGTCTGGTTAGGCTACTACGGACGGGTTCGTTATCTTGGAGCAAGAGCACACCTACCCTCATCTTCCCTCTGTGTTTCGACTTGATTGCTTCCGTCATTTCTCTTAATTCTTATGCATAGTACTGTCCATTCATTGTTTTTCCTTTTGCAGGTAGTCTATCATGATTGCGCCTTCACGAAAACAGAATCTATCACTTCTTTCACTGTCTGCTTGAACTTCTTCGGGCTGGAGAACTAGAGTGTTTTCACTTTGATTTGATTCAGGTTCAAAGTGGCGAGCCCAGTTTTCATCTTGAGTTACTAATCTGCGGTGCAAATTCTCAGCGGCAGACTGGAAGCGAGTCAGAAGTATCTTGGAAATGTCAGCCATTTTCAGTTTCTGATCTGGTGTCAGCATTTGTGGGACCCATCTTGCAGACAGATAGCTCATCCCCAATATTTCAGTTAGAACAGTATGGATCGAACCAGAACTAATGCCCATCTGTCGGACAGTAACACGTCAGTAATCGAAAACCATACGGTGAATGACATCAACTTGTTTGTCAGTGATTGTGGATTATGGACAAACATGACCGAGGGTCATCTTCTGTGTTTTCCCTGGCCCGCTTGTATTCCGCAGTCCATTTCTTCACAGTTGCATAGGAAAGGGAGTGCTTCAGCAAGTGTCTGTACCACGTCCTTATATATTTCCAATGGTGTCATACTTTTCTTTCGCAGATACTTTATGATTGTCGCACACCTCTCACCTTTGTGTGGACTTCACCTCCACAGAAATTAAGACAAATTTGAATTAGTTTTTCTAGTTTTATAAGAAGCGTTAGTGTGTTGCCACAACAAAAATGTGCAGCTATGGCTTTTTTCTGGACAAGGCTTAGAAAATTTGAACGAGCTTCGTATCTATCTATCTATCTATCTATCTATCTATCTATCTATCTATCTATGTGTGTGTGTGTGAGTAAAATTTCAAGAGCAGTCGTTTTATGCATAATGTAACGGAGGGGGAAAATTTTTTTCAATTTTTCTTATTAAGATTTTCTAGTTTTCTTAAAATTTTTTTTCTTTTATGACAATTAAGTATATTTAGCAATTGTCCGCAGTGATTAATGTCCCTAGTGGGTAAATTCAATAAATCCGCTTCTTTGAAATGTATAATGAGTTAGTCGAAAGCGCTCGGGACAATCATTAACTTTCATCTAAGGTACCTAGACTTTATGGATTTAAGCGCAGTACTAGATTGGCGGCTGGGTCTCATCATTTTACAGTGGAAACATCTGAATGTAACGATATGTTCTATGCTAACAGTTTATTCTCTCAGACTTCTCTTTTGTGGAACTCTCTTCTGAATTCTGGCATCCCAGTCAACATTGATCTTCAAAAATTTAAATGCAATGTAAATCGTTATCTTCTCTATTCTTAATTCCTTGTCTTTTATTGTTTTCTCTCAATGATGATTTTTTTCTTATATTCTCAAACACTCAGTAACATTTTGCATCTTAGTGGCTTTATAACCTTGCTTGGTATGAAATGACTAGATATATACATACATACATACACACACACACACACACACACATATATATATATATATATATATGTATGTATGTATGTATATTTATATGTATATAACAACTAAAACATTGTGTTTCACATTCTAGGATTTATTTTTCCATAGTAATTCTCCGTGTCTCTCTGTGCGTGTATGTATGTATAAGTATGTATGTGTATGTGTATGTGTGTGTGTGTGTGTATGTATGTGTGTGTGTGTGTGTGCATTTACCCCCAAGGGATTCGACTCGACAAGTTACCATTTGTGTATTTTCCCAACTGCCTTCTAATAGTTGTTTAAATTTTTGACACTCAACGTTGATACAACACGTGTAATCAGAAGTGTTTTGTGAAAAGTGGTTGCTTACACTATGTCGGCTTAATAAACAAACACTGGCCGTGTTAAATTCAAAGATAACAATATAAGAATAAAAAAAAAGGGGGTAGACAGAATACTTACTTTACATGTTCTGACTTTTTCCATTCTTTTAAGCATTCGGTCTGAGTTAGTGTTTGTCTCTATTACAGGTTTTATAAATACCAAATACGCATTGGCAAAAGCTGACTGCGAAAGCGGGGCATGTAGTCTTTGACGACCGTTAATGGTCACGGGTGAGAATAATAAAATCAACAAATAATAACATATTTAAGACTTATTTATTTGTAAACCAATTCAACTGTTTTTTTCTTTTTGTAAAATTCATTGTTTCGGAAAGTATTAGTACCACGCGAAACTGTTGTCGTCTTTTCCAAAAGAT
Organism: Acanthosepion lycidas; assembly: GCA_963932145.1. Classification (NCBI taxonomy): domain Eukaryota; kingdom Metazoa; phylum Mollusca; class Cephalopoda; order Sepiida; family Sepiidae; genus Acanthosepion; species Acanthosepion lycidas. Next base: position 110,989,374 of record OZ010576.1, on the reverse strand, counting down.
CATTATTAATGGGAATGAGGAAATAGCTAAAGGAAGTACCTCACTTTTTTTCTTACTTCTTTTCTCACCCTTCACGACCTTCACTGATCAACCTTCTTTCACAGCTCTTCTGTGACTCCCCAAAGAAAAGAGACGGGATTGTTATTCAGAAGCCGGGGCCTTCTCTGCTTACGCCATTCTACTAATAACGCATATTCACAATTTATTCTAAGAAAAGAAGAAATCGGGGTTTAAAAACAATCAACGCATTCAAGGAGGATAATAAAAACAATAATGATTTTTTTATTACACAAAAATCATTTACCCCGCAAAATAGTCGAAGGTATATAATACATGGATGCGTCGCCATTGCAAATAAGTCACCTGAAATTTTCACTGTATTATTTACCATGAATGTCGAAGTCTACATATTTTGTATGTAATTTTGTGCTTTCAACTACAGATATTTTGTAGACAATTTTATTCTTTATACAGTTTAGATATATAGTCGGAAGATCATAAAATGTATTGGTAATTTTACTATAAAAATGTATTTTTATATTTTTAGTGTCGCATTGATTGTCATTTTGCTATAACGATGTGTTATTGATCATTTCATTATAAAAATGTACTTTTGATTTTTATTTGGGAGTTAACTATTTGCCTATAGCTGGGACCCTAACGGATGCTACCACTCCGGATCAGCAGTTAAGATGTAGTTCCACGCTCTTCAAATCCTCCAATCTCCCGATTAATGGCCTTGCTGCTATATGTAGTTCATCGTCCTACTCAGGAGTCAGTGTTTTATGGTACAAATCCTGAAGACTTTATTCAAGAGATTAAGGAAATTTGAAAGAAAAAAAATGAGTCAAGCGAACACACTCTCAATAAAAAAAGAACATGAGATAGTGACCCTTATTGTATTGTTATTAAACTGTTGAGAGCAGCTGTTCCCAAACTTTAAGATTATCAACCCCTTGATGGAATATTTGTAAGGCATACAGAAAATATATAAAAAATAATTATGTTTTTTATTTAAGGGTAAATATTCCTTTGGCCTTTTCCCTTTATATTATTTCTCGATACGATTAATTGCAACTTGACGTTTTGTTATTCATTTTTAAATTTTAATTTCTGTTTCGATACTAGAAGTCTTTGTTCGAATAATAATAATAATAACAACAACAACAATAATAATAATAATAATAATGAGAATAACTTCATATTAAAATGCAAGTATATTGGATTGTAGAAAAAGGCATAGAGTACCAAATATATTTATAGCAGAAATGGTATTAAAGAATTCAACATATCGAAGATTTGAATATTACATACCCGATTTTGTCTACTGCAAAATATATCAGTGTCAGTTGGCCACCGTCTGTGAGAAAAAGTAGCAACATGATGCAATTCACTATCAGAAATTTGAAAACGGCACCCTGTTCTACTTTATATTCGCGTCGGAACTCCAATACGGCTATTTCAGAGTGTTTGTATGTCAATCTGATAACAGGACAGAAGATTCGGAAAGAGTTGGATGAGTCTAGTGGTGATTACGAAGTTGTTTGGCGTGATCACTAGTGATGGCGAGATTATACCACTATTCATCTTCCGACAAGGCTTCAGGTTCAACACGGAGGCTTACATCAAGTGCCTTGAGGAGGTAGTGCTGCCTGGGTCAAGAGCTTAAAAACATCTTGGTAGAAAACCGTGGTTGCATTCCTTGGGACCTAGTTACTGACAGATGGTCACCAAATGCAAATGCGAACCTCCTGAAGACTGGAAATTTTACCAAGAAACTTCGAAGTCGGGATAAAATTGATATATAAAAGTTAAGTAATCTTTTCATATAATATTACTAACGTTTTATTCTTAATATTATTTTAATTTTTTAATATTGAGCTGTATATATAAAAATGTCTGTTGTTTCTTAAATCTTATATACATACCTAAATATATATATATATATATATATATATATATATATATAGAGAGAGAGAGAGAGAGAGAGAGAGAGATAACATTCAGCTCTTCTTAGAAGTCAGTCATAAAGTCAATCTTGGGGCGTAAGTATAAAATTATATTGAAAATTTTGATTTATTGATAAAAATGAAAGATGTATTTTTTGTGTTAGTACTCATGCTATTTGCAGGCTGGCAAAATGCAAATACGACATTTGGATGATTTTGACAGAGTCATCAATTTTGAACCAAACCAGCACACGGCAGATATTTATAGCAAAGTAAGACAAATATATAAGACAAGGAGAGGGAGAGAAAGAGTTAGAAAAGGAAAGAGAGAAAGAGAAAGTTGAGTGTGAGTGGAAGAAAGGGGCAGATGGAAAGAAAAAAAAAAGAAGTGAGAGTGCTACGTAAAGAAAGAGATATGGAAGAGAAGCAGAGTGAAGAAGTGAGGGAGAAAAAAAAAGAAAGGTGAGAACGAGAGAGAGAGAGAGAGAGAGAGAGAGAAGGGGAGAGATTGCAATAGAGAGTGACGGAAGGAAGAATAGTGTGGACAGAGTTAGGAATGGGAAAAAGAAGAAAAAATCGGAAGAAAGGTTGGAAGAGAAAATGAATGGAAGGAAGAGAAAGAATGATGAAGAAAAACAGAGAGAGAAATAAAAAAGGAGAAAGTGAATGAAAGAGGTGGATATACAGCGAAAAGAAGAGGAGGGAAAACGATTAAGGCAGAGAGAGAGAGAGAGAGAGAGAGAGAGAGAGAGAGAGAGAGAGAGAGAATGTATATAAAGGTGGATACTGAGGTCAACACCGAGAGGAAACAGTCGGTTTCATGCTGGAACGCCAACTTCAGGGTACGTACATTGCACCCAAGCATGAAACAGTGTCCCCTTTTATATTTACACTAGCCGAATTACCCGCACCTTGCTACGTGTCACATTTTTTGTAAGAAAATGATGATTTATTTTTATCTGTGGAGAAAAGTAATGCATTTTAATATTACTCAATGATCTTGCCGATGTGACCTCCATCTTCTGATTTTCTCCTTCTATATTTTGGACAGGAGTCTCTCCTTTGCTCAAATTTAAAAGTCAAATAGAAAAATAACAAGAAGAAAGCTTGAAATGTCCCCTTTGATATGCATTTGATGCAATATCGATTGAATGAATTGATGAGCAGATTTCAACATTGACATGACAGATGGATTGTTGCAACAAATATGTTTTGTAAGATACAACCCACTTGTTGGTGATTTCTTGCTCAGCTTTGAGCAAGAAACAGTCTCATTTAATTTTGCCGATATGAATTCCATCTTCTGACTTTCTCCTATATTTTGGAGTCATAACAAATATATATTTAAAATATATCCACATTACAACATATATATATATATATATATATATATATATATATATATATATATATATATATATATATATGAAGAAGAAGAGAGAAATCGCAAACGTTTTTGGTTTTAATGTGGACATTTTTTAAAAATATATATATTATGCATTATTTTTCATAATGTTGATATTTCCACATATTATTAAAATGAATTAATTTTCCTTATGTTTTTCGATGTTAAACATTCTCGATGTTAAACATAGTGTTGTCAGTTTCGAGCCTCGCAGCAATATTTAAATAATTGATTCGCTAAATAATGGCGGTTAAAAGTACGCTATCAAACAATATCATATAAGTCCAAATTTTAAAATCAAATGTTTTTGTAAAATATGACAATAAGAGAGAGTCACGTATAAATTGAATATCTTTTAGTGGTGGTGGGTGGGGCACAAACTGAATAGAATGGAATGTAGGGAATAAACTAAAAATATTTAAGTTAAAAATAATGAAAATATCAGTTAAAAAACAATTTTTGGTTATAATAAAATCGTACCGTAAGTGTATTCAACATAATAATAATATCCTACTTAAGTTTCAGGATACGCAAAAAACATATGGTAAAAGTACTAGTTATCTGAGTACATATTTTATTATCTTTTGAAATTGATCTATTCGGAAAGGATGTTAAAATTATCCTGAACTTAAAATGGTTAAAAATGGCATGCGTACAGATAGAATAAGAACTGAGTAGGTACACAAAAATAGAAAGAGGCGTAAGACAAGGATGTGTCCCTCACTATAGATCTTTTCAACTACTACAAAAAAAAAAAAAAACTATCCTCACAGAACTGGAGATAATACCAGGATTATTATGGGTTCGGTGGCGTGTCTCGCATTCTTAACAATGTACAGATGAAAATGTATTGAAGGTAAACACTGAAAAGAAAAAAAAAACAAATCTACAGGACCTCTTAGAGAATCTAGTAAATGGAAATAGTAGTATTAGCCGTTTCCCTATAAGGAAACATTTTGCTTTCATTGACCGAGCAGTTAGTATTGTTTTCGGTTGAAGTTTATAAAATCTTTCTCTTAAAACAATATTTCGGGAAAATAGGTTTTTCACGTCCAATAGCTACTATCGCCTTTTCCAATATTAATGGGAGTTTCCTGTCTAACATTTTATTTGAAATAATGTGGAACGTTAACATCTTGATTACGTTATTATTTTCTCTTTTATTTTTCCTTTTTAGTTGTTGGTAGTTTTTAGGTGATGTGGTCTCTGTTATTTGATACATTTGTTTGTTGGTGATTCTGTATTGCCAGTCCACAATGTTCAAAGAAGGATGATTTTTGCCCAAACCCTCAGGCTTCACTCGCTGAAAGCCGTTTTTTTAGCCATTGATCTGACAGCTGTGAGTTTAGATATTTCTGAACGGATTTGACACCATGCATGTCATTCACACGAATGTCTCAATCTGACGAGGCTATTTACGAGCATGGCTTGAGTTTTCTGGTTAATGTTTTGGTTTTATTGCAATTTGCAGTGTTGGGCGAATCTACTTCCGGTGCAGCCAATTCTCTGTTCTTTTTCTTTTTATCCCACACTATGTTATGCAATCCGAGGGAGATACAGATATGAATTAATTTTAACGCTGAAAGACTCTCAACAAGTAACTTGCTTTCGTTAGCAGATAAATTCAGACCTGGACCTGTCAGGCTGGCTTCGTCTCCGAACTGATAGAGGCACACCTGAACTCAAAAAAAGACGTCCACTTGATGGAAAAAGTGATGCAGCTTTGATTCCTGTCGGTATCAGTCTTTTTCTTTAGTACTTCTGACAGTTTATTTATTTCTGAACGGATTTAACATCATGCATGGCGTCCAGATGAATGTCTCGATCTGACGAAGCTATTTAAGAACATGGCTCGAGTTTTCAGGTTAATATTTTGGTTTCGTAGCAACTTGTGGTCTATATTCAATTTCATTTCTTCCTATACTAAATTTATTATAACTGATCTATACGCTGAGGTAATGTAATTGTTTACTCTTTAGTAATTCTACACCCTGAATTCTTCTGATGGATTCACTGTTTGTGCCAACACTGATTTCATTCCAATTCCAGATCATAGTTTCTCTTTTGGAAAGATTTATGTCTTGGACATTTTAGTAAAGGATGTTGATTTTCTGTTCAAGACCATTCTTATTTCAAATATGAGTAAATATGTCTTCAGCATAGATCCCGTTACTATCAGTCCTCGACAGGGAAAGCAGGATCGCTGACTTCTATTGGTAAATTCGTTTAGGATGTGTTATGGAATGCTTGAATAGTAAGTGTCTATCTCTTCACATCTGTGCTTGTAAATGCACAGCCTAGGAAGAGATTAAATAAACTGAGGTTATCATTTCCAACTTGCCATAATCCTGATGAGGTTTGAAATGTTTCCGTATTTGGAGCTTTGCCAAGCATTTAAGACTCTCGGTGAATTCAGTTTGAATAGATGAGAAGAAGAGCTCTCTATTGGCCATATGCTGTCGGGAGTTCAACAAACCAGGTATATAGTTTCCTATTTTAGAGGTAAACAACTTCTTGGGGTTGTTTGATGACATATATGCCATCATTATATCTCTAATCAGAATGAAAACTAAACTGGATTGGGAGGAGATGACTTTCATAGAATGACGCTCGCCTAGTCAATATAATGTTCAATACTTTCACTATGATGGATCCAATTGACATTTTTCTGATGGATTCACAGTTTGTGCCATCACCCGTTTCAAATCGTTTCCAGGTCAATCCAGTTAACATTCAATCCAGTTAACATTCTTCTGTATGTGTGTGGGTCTTACGGGAAAACTTTATGATTCCATAATGCATTCAAGTGTGATATAGGCAACTTTCTGCGCTGACTTGAGTATTTTTGTCTATGAAGTATGTAATCGATCCTGTTCTGGTATCTTGATTTCAGTCACTTTCTCACCGACTTGCTTTGACCTTCTCTACAAATATTTTCATGACAATTGTTCTGGCGAGATTTCCTCCTTCGTGCACTGACTGCATAAATTTATGCATGCAATTAAATTGGCAAATAGGTGTCACTGTTTTACAGTTGATTTAGCTAGGTACAACCGCATGTTCTATTCTAATAGTTTCTTTTCTCGTACTTCTCGCCTGCAGAATTCCGTTCCGATTTCTTACTTCCCTGCCATCTACAATCTGTAGAAAATTAAATGCAACGCCAATCGATATATTCTGTTTTCATTAAACGTGTTCTTTGATTTTTCTCTCTCACACTGAAGTCTTCACACTCAATAATGAAACTATCCTTGAAGAACATTTACAAGAATGGCAAAGGATTCGGTTTAAGCTCAAAATAATAAAGTAAACTGGTTATTAGGTATCATTTATTTTCCTATATGGCCATAAATAAGTTTACCAGTGTCAAAATTGATCAGCACTAAGCGGGGCACTGATGCATATAAGAAAGGAAATCGGTGGATTGTCATAACCGGCTACGGCCTGAAAGTTTATGGCATTAATAATACTGTCAGCGTGTTAGATGTTTTCCTTTGCTTTGCAATGAGAGAATACAGGTGTGGCTGCACGAAAAGTATGACTGTGGCGTACACTGTAGGTGGTATCACTGATTTTATTTGACTTCCAGGTCAGTGCTTCTGTTTTAGAAAGGTTTACCTTGAGTTCTATTTTTTTGGATACTTGATAGATTTTCCGGTCAAGATAATACAGATCGCAACATAATATCATCAGCACACCCACCTCATTATCGTTACATTGACCCCGAGAGGGAAAGCAACATCGTTGTTTTTCTATTGGTAGGTTTGTTTGAGATGTGTGTCCATGTCTTCACATCTGTGCTTCTAAATGCACAGTCTTGGAAGAGTTAAATAAACTGGGGTTCTCATTTCTTCCTTGTAATTTTGATAAGGTTTGAAATGTTTCCGTGTTGGGGACCTGACCAAGACTCTGTAGATTGATAACGTTCCACTATTTGATTGATGCATTCAATGAATTTAGAGCTTGGAAGGCGTTTTCTAATGCATGAGAAGAAAAAAAATCTCTATTGATGTTGTTGTATGCTGCTGTGATGTCGACGTACCAGCTATAAATTTTGTAGGAGTTATTTGACGACATATATGCCATCATTGCATCCATTGCCAAAACCAAACTGAGTTGTAAAGATTTTCATAAAACAATAAGAACCGAGCTAATATAATATTCATTAATACTTTCGCCATGATAGATCCAATTGAGTTTCCTCTGTTTGAGTGTTTTAAGGACTACATTTATATTCCCATAATGCATTAGTGCTTAATTAACCCCACTTTTTGAGGATGCATTTCAGATTCTAGACCTTAGGAAAGCGAAGCATTTGATTTACCCTCAGCTGTTAGAAGACAAAAAATATGGTTGTCACAAGAGAATGAGCCCAAGATGGGAATGATGAATTGGAGATGCCAGCATCCAAGAAAGAGACAATTTCAAATACTTGGGAAGTGTTTTAACAGATGATGGACAATACAACGCCGAACTCACAACGCGCATCGGATTAATGAAAGATGCCTTCCAAAAGCTAAACAAAGTATTAAGGAAAAGGAAAATTTTGTTAAAAGCAAAGAAACGAATGCTGAACTGCAATGCAATTTCAATCCTCTTTTATGGTAGTGAATGTTGGACAATCTCACCACAGATGATGAGACGACTGGAGGCAACGGAAATGTGATTCTACAGAAGGATACTGAGAATTTCATGAGCGAAACGAGTAAACGATGAGAAAGTCTTAAAGAAAATGGTAACAAAAAGATGAGACGGTATTCAGAAGAGATAACTGAAGTTTCTTGAACACAAAATATGAAAAGATGGCTGAGAAACCTAAACTCCCACTAGACATATCAATGGCAAGATAGATAGGGGAAGATAGTTGTACATCTACCGACAATCTTGTGTGAGTCGATAGCAAAACGGGGTGGGAGCATTAAATTTGGCAAAGGCATCTAAGTGCCACGATGGATAGGAAGATGTAGAAAGCCATGGTTGTCTACATTCTGAAAAGACACGGCCCAGAAGAAGTGTTTTAAATATCCTATCGCAAATGCCTTCAATATAATACTACCTTTCCCAAGTGTCTGCAATATCCTGAGGATCACGAGAGATGAGATGTTATGGAGAGCCATGATCGACCACATCCTTAAGGGTCAAAGCACAGGGCAACAAGAATTATTTTCCGTTCCAAATAGTCATCAATATAATATCTTATAATACATATCTTCAATATAATAAGTGTCTTCAGTATTCTATTCTAAGAGTCTTCAAGGAATAACTAAATGCAAATATTTAGTAAAATTCTAATTGCTGGAGAATTTGTCTTTGCAGCACGATGCTTACGTGTTTACGGCTCTCAGAACACTAATGGAATTCTAACAACAACAAAAAAAACTGGAATCAACTAATAAACAAAATATTTCATAACGATTTCTTACTAAAAATCATGATTCAACTTCTACACAGGGTCGACTTATACACGAATAGTTGTGATATTTCAACACACTCAGTACCGCGTAACCTTGCTTTTGCTAATATAAACAGCAAACAGAGATAGCGACAGAGAAAGAGAGAAAGAGAAAGTGAGAGAGAGAAAGTGAGAGAGAAAAGATAAATGCGAAGTCTGTAAATTATTATGATTGCTTGCATTAGCCGTCGTAATCCGCTCAAATTATCCAGAGGCCTTGCTCTTCTGGTCATGTTGACAGGCAGTCGCCGTGGCGGTGGTGTGCAGGGAAAACTGTTCGGGGTTCCCTTTCCTATTTCGTTAGTGCAGCCCGCCTCGGGATATGGAAAGTACTACACTTAGAATGTACCACTGGAAGAGACATTTCCCGCCTCGTGTTCTTATGACGCTGTTTGATAGGACTATCGCCTACCCACATTTATTAGAACTTGATAAACACACACACACACCCACACACACATACATACATACATACATACATACCTACATACATACACATATATATATATATATATATATATATATATATATATATATATATATATATATATATATATATATATGGAAAGAGAGAGAAGCTTATTTCTCCCGGCAACGTGACCTGACACTTGGTATGAGACTCAGCTTTTGCCAAATTTAATATGTCTTGTAATACGAATACTTTTCTCTCTCCTTCGAATTTTACTTCTTAATGTTAGATTTGTCTGTCTGTAACTAAGTCCTTAAAAATTCATATCTTGTAATTTCAGATCTTTGAAAATGGTGAAACTAAACGTTTAATGAATTCTTTATATTTATTTTGTCTGAAATAAGGATAATTGTTTCTATCAATATCAAAATCTATCCGAAAATTAGTTGTATCTTCGCCTCATATTAGTTACCATTTGAATTGTCAGCGTGACACTGACTATATAGGTAGAATGACATTGAACATTGCTGTCACATCTGGTATGGCGTTTCTGCTATGTATTTAGAGATTCCAGATCAAATACAAGAAGAACCTGCAATGTTATTAGTCCTGACCTGACATCTCGGCTTAAGTCTCATTTCTGCCGTAATGTAGCTTCTCTTTCCTTTTCTATAAATATTTTCATGGGAATTATTCTAGTTTCCTCTTTAGTAGATTAAAAGACATTTTAAATACATATTTAAGGTTAGGTATTTTAAAAATGTTTTTTGTATTCCTCTCCCCAACAGATAAATAAATGTACATATAGGAACTAGTTTGGACGTCATAGAGATTTGGTGGTATTATGGTGACTGTAGTAAGAATGCTTTGTAAGAATGTGTTGTTTTGGTGCAAGGAATACTGTGGTATGTTTGGGTCAGTAATTGTGGCTAGCTAGGTTTAATTATAAGGCGTCCTGAGTAAGACTATAAGCTACATCCGCGTCCTGGGTAAGACGATAAACTACGTCCTCGTCTTGGGTAAGACGATAAACTACATCCGCGTCCTGGGTAAGACGATAAACTACGTCCAACAGCAAGGCCTCTGATCAGGAGGTTTTGAGGAGCGTGGAACCACCACTTAATTGCTGGTGTTCTCAGGTTCACTCTGACCCAGGGTGGTAGCACCTCTCAGGCTCCCAGCTATGTAGCAGATAGTTTACCCCCAAACTGGAGTCAAAACACTACGAAAGTGTAAAAATAGGTTTTAATACCCGAAATACTTCGTAAAAAAAATATTACCAGAAATACATTTTTGAAAAAAAATATTACCAGCGTTACATATTTGAAGGAAGATTATTACCAGAAATAAATAAAGAGAAAAATATTACTAACAATAAAAAATTTGCCGGCATTAATTAACCCATTGTTGTTGATATGTTGTAAAACAAAACAAACCAAACCAATTAATTATAAGAAGAAGACGAATCTTTCCCCAATCCCCCCTTTTGGCCTTGTGCCACATTTTTGTATCTTTACAAAATAAATATTAAGTTCCTCTTTCGTACCTAGACTTTATGAATTTAAACTCAGTACTATATTGGCGGTAAGGCCTCATCATTTTACAGCTGAATTGCGTAGATACAACCGGAGGTTTTGCGTTAACAGTTTCTTCTCTCGCACTTCTCGCTTGTGAAACTCTCTTCCGGTTTCTTGCTTTCCAGTTATCTTTGATTTTCAAATGTCTTAAACACCGAGTCACTTGTCATCGTCAGTCTTTTTATTTATTATTCTATCTTCTTTATATTATTTTCTTTTTCTCATATTCTCTCAAATAGTTATTGACTTGCTTTGGTTGAAATGACTGAAAAGAAAAGGTTCAGCGGTTGCAATCAAGAATTAAGCAACATATACCAGCAAAATATTATGAAATAAAATTTGCATAATTTATATAATTGTCTCAATACACAGAGATAGGCGATATCTCAACAATGAACAACCATCAGTGTGCCCGGTTCCATAACCTGTATATTCCCTGTATTACTATCCTCCTATATTCCATTTAAAAGTCTTAAAGTTTATATATATTAAGTTCTTCCAGCCATCCCTATGTAAGCAGAAGGCGTGATTTTTTTACATAAATATTCTCACGCTTTTATGATTATATATATATATATTGAGTATTCTTTATTCGAAATTTAAAAATCCTAAAACCTTTAAAATCTGAAGCTTTTTCTTGTGCTAACATGACTTGCCACAAATGGAAATTTTCAGAAAGTAACATGGCGCTCAGTAGCATGATTAACGTTTTGCAGCGTTACATATAAAATGCTGACCTTTTTTCAGTTTTATTTAAATTTAACTGTAATCAAAATTCCCGTTTTGTTTTTATACAAATCCTGTATCTGTGTGTATTGTAACATTTTAATCAAAGAAGGACATCGGTAGTAGCTTACCGAATTTTCCTTCTCACCCTCACAGAGGGTACAGCATCGATGTACTCTCTCCCTCCAGTTTCTCATACCTGATGTACAAGTAGTGTTTGGTGTTGCATCTATATATTTTTGTTAGTAGAGATCATGTTTTTTTGTAAAGGAAAGTAAGCACAATTTTTCACCACTTCTGAACACATGTGAGCAATCGT
>OZ010576.1:110972537-110975037 GCA_963932145.1 Acanthosepion lycidas | reverse complement strand
AGATCATTCAGGCAATTAGTAATAGTACCAGCATTCATACTGTGGCTCCCATCTTTAAATACCATTCAGGAACGACCAAGTGAACGGAGATAAGTTTAAAAAGAGAACTGGATCAAGAGGTCACAATAAAAAGAGGGATTATCATTTCAACTTAGCGCTAAATACATTCTTATTGCTAAGAGTAGAGTCCAGTAGTGTTATAAAAACTCGGAGAATTCCAGTACTATATCTTTAATCATTTCTAAGAAACAACGGTTCTTAGGCTTGACATAACAATTGCACAATTTTGCAGTTACACCCGATATATATATATATATATATATATATATATATATATATATATATATATATATATATATAACGTCTTTTGTTTCCTATCGTATTCGTAGTGCCTCGATAGAGCTAAGAAGAGACAGAGAGAGACACAGAAAGTGAGAGTGAGAGATAGAAGATAGAGAGAGAGAGAGAGAGAGAGAGAGAGAGAAGGGGGAGGAATTAATACAAGTTATTGTCATTTCTTTCCAATGTTTTTATTTTATTTTTAGGGTAACTATACAATTTTTATCATTGTTTTCTCCTATTTATATATGCTTTTCGGGTCAGGAGGCTTAAAGAGGAGAGATGAAGCAACAGAAATGGTTTACAGAAGGATTCTGAGAATACCATGGCCGATGCATCTGAGCAACGAGGAATAAATAAAATGGAAACTTAAGCATTTGAAATTTCCGCGACAGATAATGTGGAATGTGAGTTTGGATAATTTGATACTAACGTGGCCTATTAAAGGCAAGAGAGGCAGAGGGAATCTGTCTAATAACTTTGAGGAAATAAATACCGGAATAAATCTTGGGAGTGGTAGTAAGGAGAAAAACAGTACTTAGTGATACGCAGGATAGGAAGCTGCGGAGAGCCATAATCGGCCACATTCTGAAGGGACACGGTACATATAAGATGTCAGACTGACTTTATTTTATGATATAACCTATATCGTTCATTTGTAGTGAATTCTGTTCGAATTGGGGGTAAGGGCAGATATATGACCTTTTGTATGACTAAGCTAGATTTTGTAAATGCTGTTCAACGCATATCAGAAGCAAGGAAAAATTGTTCCAGCTTTCACTATATGTCACGTGGCCTTTTAAGTAAACATTGGAAATGGATTTTGGCTTTGAAGCTTAATGCCTGTGAAAAATTATTTTGAAAATGGTGCAACTGTATCCTAGGAATTTTTTTTTTTTTTACTTGAGTTTAATCTTTTTAATTTCATATCTTAAATGCACAAACGTTAGAAATTTCATTTTGGAATCAAACGTTATATCATTTTCCAGTAAATCATTTCTTTTTTTTGCCTCTAGTTATTTAGTGAACCGCTCATCCGACTCATCTGACCAACGACCATCTTCCATACAACTGCTGCTTCTAGTATTCAAACAAAATAAGAACAGACATGGGGCAGACAATAACAAAAGACTTTTTTTTTTCTCAAAGACAGTGAATAAGAATTGACCTATTTTTCTTCGAAGCTGCAGATACAAGAAAAAATGAACAGGTGACAAGTTCGAACTTACTCTGTGAAGCTGGCTTCCTGATTAAAATTACGATCAGTATAATTTATCCAATCAGTATTCTCCGAACGTCAATAGGCCGCCATTTTGCTTATATTATACTAGTAGCATGAGATGTAATAATATCTGAATTTCTTAGATGAAACATAATCGGTTCTTATTAAATGTTCACCAGTATTTCTCTCATTTTAATGTTTGGTATTTTTTGTCGCAAATTTTTACAGTTCCGCTGATTCAGCGTTCGAACCATTTGGAAACATTTGAATACTTACGATAATAAAAAAAAAAGTTATTTATTCGATAAGTGAAACCAGTTTGAACACAAAGCCACGTTTAAAACGTTTGAGATACCGGTTCTGGTACGGTCACCGAAGTTAAGTTTGGTTAGTAGTTCGATGTCTGACGGCTTTGATGTGCGGACGGTGTAATAGATAACAGTTCGGAAATGGAAGTTGGAGAGCTGAGTTCCAATCGGGTTCAATATATTCACTTACTCACATATATTTTAGGGGAAATTCTGAACTCTCCCAAGCTATGGGTTAATTAACATGACTTGTACTAGTAAAACATTATTATCTCAAAAAATTCTTACAGTCTAAAAATATTTCTGACTTTAAATAAGCTGAAAAGGGTTGATAATCTGTAAAAAAACAAATCGATCTGATTTACAAACTTATTAACAAGACTAACTGGGCCTAAATAATTGTGGCTGATTACTTATAAATAGACTTCAGTCAAGCAACATCTTTAAAGAACGACTTCACTATTTATTTGTAGTTGGGGATAAGTTTTTCGCAATTATTTCTGTTTTTATGGTAAAGTTTAAATTCTACCTACTGACGGGTCGATATGGCGTAATTTGTAAGGTAGCCTCCGCGCCAGCCGGGTACCAAAATTTCAAGATGTGAGTTTAAATCCGGTGGAAGCGTAATTCC
>OZ010576.1:110922537-110970037 GCA_963932145.1 Acanthosepion lycidas | reverse complement strand
AGGTATGCTTAGAAAACCATCATATCGATTAGTTGTGTTCGGCTGGTGTTTGAAGGTTGTCTTTGTTTGAAATTTGAATTTTCACCCTTCCAGTCTGGTAAGCAACGCCACTGACCTAGTATAATTGATTTGACCTCCGACAGGGCAGAGCTTTTGTCTGATGTTCTGTATACTGGAGCTCTACAAGCGAGTGATTCTGAATCATTGAAAAGCACGAATATGTAGACCGTGGCGTTTGCGGTAGGAGCGATGTTTACAGGCTCTGATGTAATGGACGGTGTAGTTTATAACACAATTTAAAGCTTAGGCTTGTTGAATAGAATTTGTGGGTGTGAAATCTGAGGGAACTCCCAGTGGCCATGAAAAAAATACCAGGGCTGAAATTTGACCCGATTTACCCAAACAAGAACGTCCTGTTTTATAACCAGCTGGGGATGCCTTTAGGGCCGATAGCATTACACACACACGCACGCACACACACAGACACACATACACACTCAAAGATTCATAGACACATACAGATATATATATATATATATATATATGTGTGTGTGTGTGTGAAGTATGCGTCAGATAATTGAGAACGACTGATAGTGAAAAGCAAAAATATTCACTAGAAAATATAAGGAATATATTTTTAAAAGAAATGTGCATGTCCGGCTGTGAAAAACAGATAAAAGTTATTTTATCAAATCGTCTACCGCTTAAATTAGGGGACGCAATCGACTTCATTACCAGATCAAGTGGTTTTCCTCCATGTTAGCTAAAACGACCACGAGTACTTCGTATTGCGGTGTCGCTGGATGTTCTCCCTCTCTGGACGTTGCTTCACATGCCGTTCTTCAAGGAATTAAAGACATTAATAAGAAAGTTGATTATGTAGAAAAATAGATTTCTGCAAAATAAATGCCGATTTTCGTCATTGAGCGACAGACATAATAGTATGTGATGAATATTTACCAGTGAATTATGTGCCTTGACAAGAAGGAAATTATGCTGAAAAATAAACATTTCTTTTGTAAAATACATGATTAGATTGTAGAAATCGTTAAGTTGCAGAATTATAACATATCTGCGTCTCTCTCCCTCTTTTTTTCTTTATATATATATATATATATATATATATATATATATATATATATATATATATATATATATATATATATATATAGTTAGATTGATGTGAGTTTGTAACCCTGAGTTTCTCGCTCTAGTTTCACTAACGATCGCAAAGGGCATGACACTCATGGTCACAAATTCAAATCAATCCAACTAAATGTGTTAGCTCTATAACTGATTGAGCGCTTTCCAATAAGCATATATATATATATATATATATATATTTATATATATATATATATATATATATATAATGATAGTCTGTTTTTGTTACTTAAAATGAACAGGTAAAGCATGTCTATATTATTTAAGGAATCATGCATCAATGAAAATTTGCTGCCTAAATATACACAATATTTATATATATTTATATATATATATATATATATATATATATATATATATATATATATATATATATATCACTCTCTTCCCACCTCTTCTCTAATTTCGACCATATTATCAACCTCCTCCGCCCTCTCTCTATCATCTTACATCAACTTAAAACTACCCCTCAAAAGCTTCTATACAAATAAAAAATATGTAAATTTTAAACCATTTTATTTTATGCTTGGAAATGTGATCAGAGGAACCAGGAAAAAATCAGTTTTCTGGGGAAATAAAATATAATCAAAGGATTTTGTCAGCTTTTAATTTTATATATATATATATATATATATATATATATGCATTTTTTAAATTTTTTCAGCCCAAGCAAGGCAGGAATAGCACTAGTACGCAGGGGTTTATAGGGAGTGAAAGTAATCGAAAAGACAGAGTTTAGGAATGGTTGACGAATGGACAAAAGATGAACGGATTTCAAGAAAATGACGATTCTCATATATATATATATATATATATATATATATATATATATATATATATGTTCAAATATGTTTTATTATATTTGTCTGACAACTTTTTCTATATTCAACAATATTTTTGTAGTGATATTTTTTTTCGAACATCCGAAAAAAAAAAATGTTAGCGCTGAGACAGATAGTAGGTTATAACGACTTCCCGCTCATTTCAATCTATACCTTTCAGTTTGAGCGGCTAACTACTTCCAGTTGTAGATTCCTGCTCAGGCATATTTGTGTTAGTTTAGCACCCACAGAACTGGAACTTACCTATCGTTTATGCTATAACTATGCTGGCTAGACCTGACTTAGAATTACTGAGAGAGGGCACATCATCTGGTAAAATCAGCAATACGGTCAGACCTTCGATCATGACTTGTGACCTTCGTGTTAAAACATCCCATCGACGAACAGTTTGTCTACCCAACTTAATTCGCATAACTTGGGAAAATCCATGAGACAAATATGTTGTAATTGACATCTTTGGTAATGGCTTATGTGAGCCGAAAGCTTAGATTGTATTAAAAAAATATGGATCAATATTGTGAATTTCTTTCTTCGTTCAACGATAATGTTATTAAACTTATCAGAAGTTACGAAAAAAATTTACATAAAATAAATAGACAACACTTGCCTATATTATTTAATGAAACGTGTATGAATGAAAAGATACTGCCTAAATACACAATATATATATATATATATATATATATATATATATATATATATATATATATATGAGTATACACACTCTGGGCATGGTTTAAACATTATATATAAAGCTTGAAATATATGATCTTTATTTAAATATTTACACATAATTATAAACATAATCAATTTCAATAAGGTAAGCGTGATCCATATCCTCTTGGCGTCAGTTTCAACTGACTTATTTTTTGCATATAACTCAAATTTAATTATTAAATATAATATATATTTAAATTTAATACTAATTTTAACACCCAGCGCAGACAGTCAATTTCATGCTCAAATGCAATCTTCAGGCCACGAATATCGTGTTTAAACATTACTCCTGCCACTGAGTGTTGACCTTAGTGTTCCCTCATATTGAGCACTTTGAGTCATAAATATAGAACATCTCAGAACTATATTTTTATCGTATTTTATATGTGTTGAATGTCGAATAAAGAATTTTAAAAATGTTCAAATCAACCAAACACTCCTAAATAGGGGAATCGCTGTTACATGAGCTAAAATGACCAATGAAAATACAAGTATATGATAATACAAAAAACTTGACAAACGAACCCGCCTAAATGTTTATGTTAGACTAAAATAGTAATCATTCTAATTGATTAATTTTAAATTTTACTATAAAATTAAAAAATAAAATTAACAATTTTAAATTTAACTTGGGTTAAGTTTAAAATATTCTAAAATTATTTAAAGAAGGAATTGAGGAAGATATGCATATATTTTATTATTTATTTTCTATTTTAATCGAAAAACCAAATATATAGTTAGAGCAAACGTTAATCTAAAGAGATTCAAACATCGTAACAACTTATACATTTGAAGGGATCTGAAACCAGATCATTTCGACAGGGGAAGTAATAAAAAGAACATATGGAAAATTTATTCTTTTTAAAAATTTATTCCTTTTATTTCCTGAAGAAGGTCATGAGACCGGAAACGTGTGTAGCAGAAATATGAAAAGTAAAATATAATATATAGAGTAAAACAAATTCGCATTATAATCAAAAACGTTTGCTGTTTCTCACTTATTTTTTAATATAAATTTTTCTTTCGTCGGAACAAGCATAAACTTTTCCGTATATATATATATATATATATATATATATATATATATATATATATATATATATATATATATATATATATATAAAGAGAGACAGAGACAGAGATGAATAAGCAAACAAAGACATTTTGGTTCTTCATCGGATCTGATATGGTCATTAAATTTATTGCCCAGTTTCTCGTCAAAAAATCTCAACGCATTTTGATTAGAAAGACTTTGGTCTTTCATTCCGACCTGATGAAGTCGGACCTGATACAAATCGCGTCGGTGAAATGCGAAGTTTAAAAGTTTTCACACTTAGTCTCTCTCTCTCTCCCTCTCTCTCTCTCTCCCTCTCTCACACACACACACACATATAATAAACATACATATTATCCTATACATTTCGCACGACACGAATTTCATGCCAAACTCAATTTCAGGTGCTGTATATGTGATGATGTGGGATAATATGTATATTTATTAAATATATATATATTATAGCTTTATTATATGACGTCGGGTAATTTTTCAATAACACCAACACTACATGTGCATTTCACATATTTTTATATTTTCGTATATTATATTTATATTTACGTCCACGTCACATCGCTTCTCGTTCGATCAGCGAAGTTAAACATCGTAGAGCCAGGTTAGTACTTAGATGGGGGACCGGTTGGAACACCTGGTACTGTAAACAGACACATACTACCGGGTTTAAACTGTCATTTACGCCCCTCGGCGTGGCGTAATGGTTAGCAAGCATGTCTCACTAGAACAATTACGACTGAGTAGTGAGTTCGATCCCCATACATTTGGCCTGGTGCCCTATCTAAGCTATACTTTGAAAATCACTATATATATATATATATATATATATTTGTTGTAATGTGGATATTTTTTAAATATATATTCGTTATGACTCCTATCCAAAATATAGGACAAAGTCAGAAGATGGAATTCATATCGGCAAAATTAAATGAGATTGTTTCTTAAATGGTGGACTCTCCCGTCGTGTTCGACGTATGAAGGTCAAGCAGCTCAATTCCTAGGAACGACACCCCAGACACCAGCACATATAATCCGATTATAGAGGTGAAGGTTTTGTGCAGAACCATCCACACTTTTTGAAGGGCCGAATACAGAGACCTCGTGCACTATGTGCCACAAGGTACCTCAAACGACCCTCCTTAGGTTTTGAATTCAGAGTTGTCCTTCCCCTTGACAAGTTGCCATCCAGTACCCATAGCTGGAGGGAGAAGAAGAGGATTATTAACTTTCCCAACAGTATTTATTAGCACGTAAGTGAATGTAATGCATTCAACTGGTATTCGAACTCGCCTCTCCAGTTTCTCAGTTATATATACATAAAACCCTATTAATCATTGTTGACCCACCATTAGTCTGATATGTAGCTTTGTATTACATTCCCCAACCTTCTCTTTCTCTTTATATATACATATAATATATGTATGGAGAGATAGAGAGATGAGAAAGCAAATAAAAACTGTCTGGTACGTTGTCGGATCTGATAAGATCATTTAATTCTTATATGTACGCGTAAATGTATACTGGCGGATTTGATTAGTAAAAAATTATAATATTTCTGTAATTTATTTATAGCTATTTTTGAATATCTTTTGTTGAAACTGCATTCTTTTGTAATTTACTGGTATATTCAACTTTAGGACAGACACTCTCTCTTGCTGATACACGCATAGGTAGCAACACGCAAAAGTATATATATATATATATATATATATATATATAATAATAATAATAATAATAATAATAATACTAATAATAATAATAATAATGGACTCTCCCGTCGGTTTCGACGTATGAGGATCTGACAGCTTATTGATTCAGTTATGAAAGTTTATGCGCTAATCTTAAGTGACATTTAAGACCCGCTAGTGATTTACAAAGCGGGCCACATATGGAGCAAGTGTGAGGATTGTGATATGAGATCACTGTTAGATTGGTTGACCTTTTAGATCTTGCTCTCGCTTCTTGAAGATGATTCAGACAAGCAGATTGAAAATTGCTGAGTCTACTAAAACACGTTGATCTCCATTCTACCCGCTCCAAAGCTAAGCGCTCAAGGGTTTTATGTGGTATATTAACTGCTGACAAGTTGCTTTTCAGCTTGTATTTTAGACATGGGAGTCCTACATTCCTGTAGCCCTGATCTAACTGGCTGTACATTAATATCTTGGGTATCCTGTCATCAGACATTCTCAAGACATGACCAGTCCACCGTAACTATATATATATATATATATATATATATATATATATATATATATATATATATATATATATATATAAAATTAGGTTTCTAAAAGTGATTGACGATGGATGTGCAGGAAAAATCTGTAAAAGTAACTAAGATAAAGCATACACATGAAACGCGGTTGGAGGAATTTAGATTTCTAAAATATATTTCTCGATTTCCTGTCGCTTTTAAAGAGAAGCATTATTTCAATTTGATATGACTTTGAAAAAAGGCGTAGTTCTATTACAGAGCGCATTTATGAAACAAACTTACATACAATACTGTTCGTATATATATATATATATATATATATATATATATATGTATGTGTGTGTGTGTTTGTGTGTGTGTGTCTCTTTCCCGTCGTATTCGTATTCGACTATGAGGGTCAAACAGCTCAGTTCCTAGACACCATCACATATGATTTGATTATAGTGGTGAAGGTTTCATGCAGGACCAACCACATTTTTTGAAGGGCCGAATACAGTGACCTGCTGCATTACGTGCCACAAGGTCCCCAAACGACCCTCCTCAGGTTTTGAATTCGGAGTTGTTCTTCTTCTAGACCAGTTGCCTTCCAAAGCTATAGAATCCAGTCTGACCTGCTATTTACCAGTAGCTGGGGGGAGAAGAAGCGGGTTCATACCTTTCCCAAGGGTCTTAGCACGTAAATGAATGTGATGCATTCCACTGGAATTCGAACTCGGCTCTCCGATTCCGCAATCCGAGCCGCTCCCATTACTCCACTGTAAACAATAAAATCCAAAATTACCTCATATGAGGAACAGCCTATTTTGCAAAATGAAGACATCGGTCGTCTCTCTTATCATCCTCGTTGTGGACTGACTTCGTGTCTATACAGTTGAGCTGGGAGGAGGGGGTAATAAAATTTAACTGTGAAAGCTAAAAAAAAACAAAAAACAACCAGTCGAAAAAGAATACAGAATTTAACCATTTTAATGTTTCAGTCAGACGAAAGGCACAAGGGAGGGGTCAGAAAGGAGCAAGGTATTTGTCTTAAAAGGAAAAAGTTTTATAAAATTAACCCCGAATATTAACCTCATGGCATTAATTTGGGGTTATATAAAGAATGAAATATTACTTTAAAATTAAAAAAGGAATAAAAAAGAACTTTAAAAATAAATTTAAAATATATAGATAAAAGGGTTTAAAGGATAAATGAAAGACAGTTGGGACATCTTAGAGTAGGGGAAAGTTTATAAATTATAATTAATATAGTGTAAAGAGGCAATAGAATTCGCTATACTTTCAACATTTGAAGAGTTAGAGGGGTGTGAATATTATGAAAATATAGTAGCTAATTAATATATATATATATATATATATATATGTATATATATGTTAATTATATATATATATATATATATATATATATATATATATATATATATATAAATATGTAATGAAAAACAAACCACTTTAAGGTACCATTACGTACAATATTTTATCGATCTCGCGAAATATAAAATATTACCATGGCTTTC
Organism: Acanthosepion lycidas; assembly: GCA_963932145.1. Taxonomy (NCBI): domain Eukaryota; kingdom Metazoa; phylum Mollusca; class Cephalopoda; order Sepiida; family Sepiidae; genus Acanthosepion; species Acanthosepion lycidas. Next base: position 110,962,513 of record OZ010576.1, on the reverse strand, counting down.
TGATGTCCAAGATTTGTTAATTAATTATTACTTGCTCTGTTTACTATATTGATTTATATCCTCCCTGGAATTATTCGTACGGATTACCAATTAACTACATCATATATATATATATATATATATACAGTGCTATTCGATAAAAGTGACTCACCTGATTTTTTTTACTAAAAATATTTTTTGTCTATTGTTTTGGGGTTAAAATAATTTTTTATCTTATTAATATAAAGACCTCTTCCGGACCACCTAGGAAAAAGTTTATTCACCCTAAGGTATTCTATTATAAATTTGGATATAAATGAGATTCAAGAAAAAAGAACATGTGCAAAAAAGTGACTCAGATATCACATTCTAATAATTAAACTGGTAAATTTAAAGTGCTTTTGACAAAATATTGAAAACTATTTAAAAATACACCCAGAACAATATTCTAGATAATTCTAGAACAGCTTAAATTAAATTTTGAGTATTCCAGAACATTCCAGAAAGCCTCATACAATATAAAACAGCTTGAAATAGCCACTCAAGTCACTAACCAGATGAAAGGGTACAAACACGCATCAGAACCACTTAAGGCATCTTTTATTGTCCTCTCAAAAGCAGACGTGAAATTGCAGAAATTGCTATAACCTCGCAATCAACTGTATCTCGAGTGCTTAGGGCACATAATGATGCCACTCCTGTTCCAAGGAAGGAAACAAGGGGACGAAAGAAAAAGATTGATGATAGAACTGGCAGGGTAATCAAGAGAGAAGTTGTGAAGAATAGGACTATAACTAGCCAAGGAAATGCAGCCAGTCTAAGCGAAGAGCAAGGTGTTAATGTTGCCTCTTCAACAGTCCGTCAGAACAAGGGTGTAAATCTTGTACACGAAGGTTTAAGCCGCTAATAAGCAAAGCCAACAAAGCCAAGAGACTTGAATGGACTCACTATTACAAAAATGTCACCGTAGAAGACTGGAAGAATGTTCTCTTCTCCGATGAAACAAAAGTTGAGCTAAATTCAAAGGATAAGGTGAGTCACTTTTATCGAACAGCACTGTATATATAATATATGACATTATTTATTAACATCAATTATGAAAAAGATCACAGTTTACAGTCTGCATTAAGAATATGATTACATTTTCACCACTCTTGAACATGCATTCTCTATATTATTATAGTATAACGAAAATCCTTGAAAATAGATTATAGATTAGCCGAAACATATAGAAACAACAAACATTTGACAAATTTCGACACTCATTCATTGTTTTTCTCGCCCGAGTCCATCTTTCAAATCTATAAATCACACATTCGCCATTGCATGGTGTTGAAACTTGACTAATGCATGGAATAATAATGCAACACAAAATGTACTTAGAACAAAATGTATTGAAACAAGAAAGTGTACACAATATTTACATATAGTCTTTTGTATTTACCTGGGAAGACCGTTCCTGGAATGTGTGTTGACTGAGTCGCAGTCGGGCAGAGTCTCTGGTTGAATCTCTTGATTCCTTCCCTCTCTTCCCGGTACCAACCATATTTATATTGTTCAACTCAAGGTCTTCGACAAAATCCAGAGACGGATATGCAATGTGATCCTCTACAGTCACTTTTTCACAGACATGCCGTCGCTTCCCTCTGTCTTTTCGACAAATACTTTCACGGTACCTAGCTCGTTAACCATTACCCCATTAAGTTTACGTTGGAATAACTTTATATCTGTATCAAAGTACCCGAGTCAGCAACAAGTCTGTAAGCATTAGGAGTGATTTCCTTGCACAAATATTTCAAGGAAATCTTAACCATAAGTTTTACTTAAGACTGTCCTCAAAAAGTATTTGGCATTTATTATTTATTTTAATATATATTAAATAAGGAAATGTGCATCGAAGATGCCAACGGACTAAAACATACAGTATTCAAAGTAAAATATAAAACATTATACAATACCAATCAAAACTAGTTAAATAACTATCACAAACTCCATAGAAGAGTCTGGTCTATTTTCTTAGATTCAGTCACTTTCCCACTAACATAATCTATCGTCTTTTTGCTTCTTCTATAAATATTTTCACGGTGATTGTCCTGGTGAACTTTTTTTTCCCTTACCTCGACTTCACGAATATAAGGGCATTACGAGATTGGCAGTTAGGCTTCATAATGTCAATGGTGGAATTGCCATAGTGTAACCACATGTCTTATGCTAATTGTTTCTTCCCTCGCAATTCTCGCTTGTTGAACTCTTGTAAGGTCAGTCGCCATCTTCCGTATCCTTGAAACCAGTTCCTTTTATTGTCCTGTCTCTTTTTTCCCCTTTCAAGATCTTCTTCATTGCATTGCATTCGATGAAATGATCCATGTTCGAATGTTATACTATCACATGAAACTGTCACTACGTTCTTAAAAAGTAAATGTCCTTTTTATTGTTGGTTTTATTGAAGAAAACAGAATATGATCCTGTTGAATGATAATTTTATAGTTTAGTGCTTATTTTTGCTAAAAGCAAATATATATTAATTTCTCGAAGTTTTATCTTTTATTTAAAAAATACAAAATTATCCTATGTAGAGTCATCCAGTTTTTTTTACTTCCTGTAGTATATATATATATATATATATATATATATATATATATATTAAGACATGTGTCATGAAATAATTTAGACAAGTTTTGTCCAAACATCAAGGAAGGTAACTAAATTAGTTATTCGTACGTGTTTCCACATGATAAAATTAAAAAAAAAAGGGCAGTACATAACAGCGTTTTTAACTCACTTTACTTTGAACGCAACAATTCTTTGTTAAAAAAAACAACAAATCACTGATGACGACTTTCTGCTAATGTCGAAAGTACTCGGAATAAAATGAATATGCCTCATGGTCATTTTCTTAATAAAGATACTAAGAAACTTGTCCGTAATTACGAGAGGATCCTATTAGAAATAAGTGGACAAAACTTGTCTAAATTATTTAATGAGACATGTCTTAATGGAAACATGTTGCCAATATATATATATATATATATATATATATATATATATATATATATATATATATATATATATATATATTGTTATGGTCCAGGTTAGGACCAAGGAAGAACAACATGAGCAGAATAGAAAAAACGAAGGTATATTACACGAAATAATAATGCAAGATGTGGAAGGTGTTAGCATGAGTGTCAGTCTGGATTGGAGTGAAGTATTATCGGCTCGACTCGATTAGATATTTACTCCCCACCCACATGGGAAAGCTGTGGCACAAGGCCGAGATTTACGTGGGTTTTCCGAGCCCATAGGCTCGCCCTCAAAAATGACCGTAGAAACTGTAAAAATCGGGTTGGTCAAACTCCCCGAACGAGTCTTTGCGCTTCGGCGGAGCCTTGACTGGGTTCCTCTCACAGGCAGAGACTTCAACCGTCAAGCCGAGAAGCTCGGCTCGATTCGGTATCTACCCCCCCCGAGGGTTGCATGTGGCACAAGGCCGAGTTTAACGTGGATTAGGCTCGGCCAAAAAATCCCCGTAGAACCCGTATAAACGGGATCGGGTTGGTAAACCTTCCCGAACGAGACCTTGCCCTTCGGCAGAGCCTCGTCCGGGTTCCTCTCTGCTCAGAAGCAGAGAGTTCGACATCAAGCCGAGAAGCTCGGCTTGATTCAGTATCTAGCCGCCCTCCCACGTGGGTTGCATGTAGCACAAGGCCGAGTTTAACGTGGGTTTCCCGAGCCCGTAGGCTCGGCCAAAAAATGCCCGTAGAACCCGTATAAACGGGATCGGGTTGGTCAACCTCCCCGAACGAGACTCTGCCCTTCGGCGGAGCCTCGTCCGGGTTCCTCTCTGCTCAGAGGCGGAGAGTTCGACCGTCAAGCCGAGAAGCTCGGCTTGATTCGACCCTCTCTCGTGAGAGGCGTAGTATACATAGTGTTAGGAAGAGTTCATTCTGTACTTACATGTAAGGACCCATGACATACACACACACACACATATATATATATATATATATATATATATATATATATATATGTACAAATGTTTTGTATGTTCCAGCGCTTCAGCTATACTTTTACCCATTACCAAGGATTTTTTCATTTTTAAATGAATGTGTGGCTTGTTTTATGTATGTAACTAGAGTTATAGGAATGTTTTATTTTCCAAACACGGCCAGCAAGTTTTGTCAGTTTTCATTAATAATAAAAACAAAAAAACCGACACTCAACAATATCAACTATGAATTGTGAACGTTTTTAAGGAATTATATATATATGTGTATATATAAGGCTTTTCAACCCAATCAAAGCTGGAGGGGAGTGCCACTAGCACGCAAGGGGTTACAGAGGGTAGATGACAAGCGTAAAGAAGCGTGTTTGGGCAGAGGATAAAGAGAAGGACGAGGAACAAGATGAAAGCAACTGAAGATATCGATGGCCATTACACTTGAATATATGAAGATTATAGTTATAAGCGAATCAATTAAGAGTAAAATAATTTCACAAACGGGAAGTGCGAGAGAAGAAGCTGCTTGAGTAGAAGAGACGTTTACATTTAACCGTTTCGACAGTGAATAGGTGGGACCGAGATGCTAACCAAATAGCTCGCTTAAAGTGATGCAGTCTGGGAACCAGCGAAAGCAACTCGTCGGAACAGTTGCCGTGAAAATACTTATAGAAGAGACAGAGGGAAGCCACGGCACGTCTGTGAGAAAGCGACTGTAGACTAGATGCCAGTTCAAGACCTATCACATTGCATATCCATCTCTGGATTTTGTCACGAGACGATATATGACAGCAATATTTCCTGCAAGGACGGGTGGCTGATTTATAGATTTGCAGGACGCACTCAGACAAGGAAAATTTTCTGGCACAACAGAGAATCAACTTTCCTTGGAGTAGATGAAACTATTGAGTCTATGTATTTGTTCCACCTCATATCAGCGGACAACGAGAGACCCTGGAAGTTAGGGAGGGTTCTCTGTGGTGAGTAAATGAGAGCGGTTTTGTTTTGGAGGCATCGAAGCTTACAAGTATATATGTTAAGGTGATCGGAAAGAAATTCCATATTTCACTCCGATGAATAATATATTAACCAACCAGGGTTCAATCGTAATAACTACATGTATGATTTGTATACACGTATATCCCCGGGTAGAGTGTGCGTGTTGTGTATTTCGGTAGCAACTACTCTATAATACATATTTCGCTGAAAATGACTCGCAAGTTATATATTTTAATAATTGATATGTGGGGGAAAGGTATGTAAGTTATGAATAAATTTATTCAAATCATTTTTATTTAGGAGTTCTTTCCGGTGATTTATTAATTAACATTTGGCTTAATCTAATAACCATTTTCAAGGATCTGGGTTTTGGTATGCAAATGGTTTGTCGGTTGCAGATACGTAGACATGATTTAAATTCCTGAACACGGCGTGTACATTTTAGCAACGTTCGTAGTTAATGTTAAGTATTTTTAAATTTTATGAATACGACTTTGAATATTTTCGACGTTTTTTACAGATAGAATCATTTATTATATTTATGTTTTCGACAAGTATTTTACAAGCTGAACTGGATATGTTTTCGTGTTGACTTAAATGGAGCTTATCTAGCTATGATCCGCGAGATGTGTGTGTGTGTGTTTGGCAGCAGTTTTTATTTAATCATATCTTATTAAAGACCATAGAAAACAAGGTTAGTTTTAATAAATCTTTTGTGACTTTCTCTTATTTCCAAACAAGTGAGCGGATATATGTTTTCAGAATGTGTAAAATTTATGTGCATGTACATGTTTGGGCCTTTCAACCCTCGTTGGTCATTGTCAAGAAAAAGATTCATGTTGATGCGGCTTTGAAATTCAAGAAAACACTTTTTTTTATCACCACAGTTTTGATGCTTAGAATGTAATAAATTAAAACCCTATTTTGATGTGTTTATGGTGTCATTTTCCGACCCCTTACAACAAATATTGCGGTTTTATGTTGAAGGAAAACATGCGTTTATTAATTCTTGAATATTTTTAATCCATCAGCCCTGTGTTTAAACACACACACCCGTACACATACACACCCGCACACATACACACAAACACACACACACACACACACACATATATATATATATATATATATATATATATATATAATTGTGTATTTAGGCAGCAATCATTCATTTATATATGTTTCATTAAGGACGACAGACAACGTACTACGATTAAGCTTTTTATTTAATTTTTCTTGTGTTCGAACAAATGTTTTCTTTTTTGGACAGTGTGTAGAAAATATCCAAATGTTTTATAATTCCAAGCGCTTTCGGCTATACTTTTAGCCATTATCAAAGATGATTTTATTTTTTCCCTTTTAATTGGGTGTATGAGTTGTGTTTTTAGTGTTATAAAGATGTTTTATTTTCCGAATACGGTTAGCACATTGTGGCCGTGTTGGCAGTTAATATTATTAAGTGTTGGCTTTTTATTTTTTATTATTAAGGCTTCCATTATTTTTAATCATTTTTTTTTTACATCAGGATTAAGTTAATATGTTTGTATTTTCTACTAGTATGTTTCGGATGGCGTCTGGTTAGTTTGTGCGTGTGTTTAAATGGGTTTTAAGAGAGCTACGGTCAGAAAAGTGTAGGCGTATGGGTAGGCATGTAGTTGTATAACCGATGTAATTATTTATGAGTTCGGTTTGATCAGGAAAACTGTTCCTTAAAGGGCATTTGAACTCATAAATAATTTTCATTAATTTTAATTTTGATTTTGATGGTGTGTTCTTAGATAAGGTTATCTGTCTTAAATTTTTTGTAGTAGATAATTAATTTGATTTTTTTTTGTTTGGGTCAATTGGGGTAGTGTGTTTCTTTATAATATTTCTAAGTGAAGATTCATCTTGTAAGTAGACATGCATTTGGCTTTTGTAGAAAATAGGTTATTTTTGACTGTTCACTATTGTTTGTACACACGAAAAATTGAATAAAAAGCTTAATTGTAGTATTTTGCCTGTCGTCTTTAATGAAACGTCTCTCTCTCTCTCTCTCTCTCTCTCTCTATATATATATATATATATATATATATATATATATATATATATCGGATTGATACAAATATAAAATTTGTCATTTAGCTTATTGATCTTATATTCAGCTGAATAAACTTTTTTCCCAAATTCCAATCTCCCGCTTTCTCTCCGCTCTCATTCTCTCTGTTTCACATTCTCTCCTTCACCCTCTCTCTATATAATATATATACCTACATACATAACAAAAATACTAAAGAACTTTGGATTATTTACCTAACCAGTTCTTTCCTATTTTCTATATATTTTCACACACACACACACACACACACATATATATATATATATATATATATATATATATATATAAAGAAAAGTATTTAATATCTGTTTATATATATATATATATATATATATATATATATATATATATATATATATATATATATATATAAAGAAAACTATTTAATGTGTTTATATATATATATATATATATATATATATATATATATATATATATAAACAGATATTAAATACTTTTCTTGCATTATCCACTGTTTCCATCTGTCATTTTTTATTACTTTGTTTAAGTACTTTCGTCCATTTTCAAAAAACAATGTGGTGCCTACGTGTTCGTTAAAATTCCTTTTTTATGCAGTGTACGATGGATAAATTGTCGTCTAAATTACGCATTGATGAAAATAACAATGGCATCTCATTTTGCATATATTTACCAAAATTACACAAAAATATCTGGAAATACTAAAGTGTAAATTTATTCAATAAAATCGCCAAATGCGTCAACCACGGCTTCCAAATGACTTCGGAATCACCTGCACTTTCTCTGGAGGGTTGGTGAATGCTGCCATAATCCTTGCCTTCAGTTCCTCTTTGGTGTTACAAGGAATCGTGTTGGTCTCTAGCGTAACTGCGGCACCTCAAATAATAATCAAGGGCATTGCAGTCTGGGAAGTCAGGTGGCCAGATGTTAGATGCGATGAGGCCGCAGAAATTGTCTGACAGCTATGACTGGGTTCTCCTGATTGTGTGGCATGTTGCTGATTCCTGTTGCCAGACATATGTTTTTTCCAGCAGCCACCCTCTTGACTCAGAGCAACACTACCTCCTCAAGGCACTTGATGTAGGTCTCCGTGTTGCGCCTTGTGGGAAGATGAATGAGGCATAACGTCGCCATCTTCGTAATCACAATAAGACTCATACAACTATTTCCGAATCCTCTGCAATGTCCTCGTTCGGGCATACATACGCACCCGATACCAAAATAAAATTACAACTGCGTATGTATGCATGCCCGAATGGCCGGACAAGTATCTGCGCCTAGCCTCGAATTTCTTATATGGATGTGTTGGAGCGAACTAAAATGCGTACACCTGTATGTACGTGGGTCTGTGCGTATGATAGTACCATCGCAAATAAACACAGAAACAGATTCCCCCTCCCACCACCAAACATAGTCAAACAAGCATAAATAGATCCAATTAAAAAGAAAAATAAACCCGTTTGTTTGATAATTGCAAAAGCGTGAAACCTAGAGTCACAAACTCATATCCATACAACTTATATATATATATATATATATATATATATATATATATATATATATATATATATATGAGAAGAAGAAATATAGTTTTATGGTGAGCTATATTTATGGGATTAAGTGCCCAATATCAGAGATAGAACGTATGTAAATATAAATAAAAAAGTGAACATTGAAGTCAACACTCAGAGGCGACAGGCTGTTTCTTTCTAGACGCAATCGTCAGGCAGCCTGACAATTGTGTCTAAAAAGAAACAGCCTGTCACCTCCGAGTGTTGACTTAAATGTTCACTTTATATATATATATATATATATATATATATATATATATATATATATATATATATATATATCTTCAAAGAAGCTTCATCACAAAGAACTGACAAAATCTGTCTGTTTAATTTTTCTTATTATATCTTTTAATTTTAGGATATCGTGTTGAGTACTATGTTCGAAGTTACAAATAAATTGTCCGAAGTTCATATTTTATTTTTGTTCAAGCATTTTCAACTTTCGCAGTCATTATTAAGAATCGATGTGGTATCTGTGTGGTAGTTAGACTTTCTTTGTTTGTTTGCATCCTGGTATACTTTGGGAAGCGAGACGTTTGGAATAACCTCGCGTGACGTCATGTGTAATGGCTATTAGCAACGAGGCCGTACAAAAAAATGCGAGTTATTTGTTTTAATTAATTAATTAATTATTTTTTGTATATTTTTAATACTAATATGATATGTGCACACATTAGTTATATCATATGCGCTTAAAGATAGCTTCTCCTGTGGTGAATGATATTTTATTTAATGTGGGCGGTTTATTTTGTATAATGTTAGCTTCAAGAGTTTTGAGTCTTTCCTCGTATTGGGTGCTGCTGAATATTCTGATACTATCTACTAATATTTGTCTTATGTTCATTGTTACGTTTTGATCAATAAATACAGAGAGATTAGAGCGGGTGTGTTTGTTATCTTTTAGCAATCAAGATATTTTATTTATCATTTTATACCGAGATAATAATTTCAAACTCTCAGGACGAGGTAGAACTAAACCTTTCAAAAGAAAATATTTTATATCTGGTCATTTTTTTCAAAATTTGGGAATTGGTTGCAATGAAAACTTTTAGTGACCCATCATATATTTTAATTTAATTGCATTAGATATATCTGCTTGTGCGTAAGTATGTACATACACAAACATAGAAACACAGACACACACACACACACGCACACACACAAACACACACACATATATATATATATATAGTAAATATTACCTGTTTCACTGACTTTAACAATTCATAAATTGCTACATATGTACGTGTTTGCTTCTGTTTCTTTTTGAGAAAGTTAATGTCAGTGCTGTTAAACGACCTTACACTCAAATACAAGCGCGCACAAACATACACACCTACACAAACACGCACACACACATATGTGTGTGTCTGTATGCGTGTCTGTATGTTTGCGAGTCTGTGTGTGGTGGAAGTACGGAAAAGGATTTATGGTGAGAGGTTCGGGTGAACGCATTTGTTTTTTTTTTTATAACATTAAAGCCATGTTGTTTATCATTTTATATGGGGATAACAAATCGTTAACCACCAAAAATGGGACATTTAATACGAAGACATTTTGTCAGATAAAAAGTCGATGTTTTCAAACACCCTATCAGAAGGAACTGAAATGCGAGTATTAAACTTCAACTTAGTTGCCAGACGTATGACAACGTTTAGCATCGACCAAAATGTTGTAAATGTACTTATAGAATGATTTATCAAATATATCTTTGTCTTGGCAAAATTATTGATCATCATGTCTGGATCGAACTTGATCAATGACTTCTAAGAGGAAACCATTTCTGGTATATTCTGATGTTTTTTTGAGATTCAAACAATATTCACTAGATAATCGACTTCATGGATAGCACTACAGACAAAAGAATGATCAATTCTTGAGGTTTTATCTAAAGACAAAGATTGCTAAGCAAATTGATATTAGAAATAATCGATCTCGTATATTATTTTCAGTCGACGATTTGGGTATATTTACTAATTCAGCTTTCGGAATCTCAGTGGAATAATAATAAAAAAAAAACCTTCAGAAATGTGTATGAATATATAACGGGGACAAGGACTGGGAAAAGCAAAGGGAACTCCATCATTTTTTTTCTTTTAGGCTTCGAGATGAACCGTGGTCAACTGCTAGAGAACATACGATTGATAAATACCAATAAAAACCAGTTCAGCACCTCTCACTTCACTGACGGAAAGATGATCAAATTTCAAATCGAAATTGTTCGTTTAAATATTACATTTATTAGAAACATATCTTTACACATATTTTAGCCAAATTGTGATTTAATACTCCTAAGACACCGGATTAACTAAATCGTTATTTTTTATTCCCATATATGTTATTTTCAGTTAAATTGTGTCTGCCTATCATTTTGAGAATGTTTGAGCTATATTGTGTCTTTTTATCACATTAGGCATCAGTTCAGATATATTGTCCTTTTTTATAATGTATTTTTCAGCTAAATTGATTCTGCCTATCATTTTACGAATGTTTTGATAAATTGTACCTTCCTATCATCTTACAACTGTTTCAGCTAAATTGTGGCTGCCTATTACATTAGTCATCAGTTGAGCTAAATAGTTGTTTTGCACCAATATACGCTATTTTCATCGAAAATGTGGGTGATTATCACATTATGCATAGGTACAGATAAACTGTGATATTAAATGTTTCAGTTATATTGTGAATGCTTATCTCATCAAGCATCAGTTGTGCTAAAAGAATTTTAACACTATACGCTCTGTTTCAGCTAAGTTTTGGCTACCTATCATCTAACAAATATTTCAGCTCAATTGTAACTGTGTTTACCTTAAGGGTCGCTTCACTTATATTGAGACTAATAAACAACGTTAGCGTTATTTTCTTGCTATGTTGTGACTCTCTAAAACTTTACACATGTTTACGCTAAACTGCGGCTTATTAGGCAACGTTCCTGTTTGACTGTAGCTGCCTCGCTTCTCACGTACTGTTTCATCTAAATTGTGCATTAATGACAAAACCAAGTTTGATTTGATGAATTTATCGCTCACATCGAATCACAGCATCCACTGATCATCCTCCAAGATAATCATTTTTAGGGAAACAATATCATGGTCACATGTCATGGGAATATGCTCAACAAATTCTATCTTAATTGTCGATTTTCACCCGTCTATTTTCTCGTAAAGCATCATTTAAACATATTTTCTGATTTATGTGAATTTTTCTAGAGGTTCAGCTGTTGTTTTTGCTACGATTTTCTTTAAAAAAAATCCAGTTGATGGTTGTTTCCCAAATTCTGAGTTCTTACAATGTATTCTTTGCTCTTCTGCTGAGTAGTCCCTTTTTGTAAACTACCCGAATTTTCCTCTCTGAAACAAAGATACCCAGGAATAGAAAGAAAGATATAGAAAACACTTATACATTTTTCATACATAAATCTTTTCTTCCTATCACACACATGTTTATAACATTTCCATAAGGTTTAAAGATCCGAAACCTTATGACCACTTTCTTAATAAGGTGTTGGCCATCCTTATGCACATGAATCTGATATTAGCATAGCTGTTATTGGCACAGGATATAAGATTGGCGTGTCGTGTTCAAATTCCAACCGTTGCGTTCGTTTTCTCATAAATACACTTGGAAAGGTATGAATCTCTTTTCTTTTCACAGGGATTAATAGCAAGACAAACTAGCATATATGGCTTTATCAACCAGTCTAGAAGAAGTAAAATTTAAAACCAGTTGGGCGTGGGTATACCTCTGCCCAGAAAGAAAATATTTCCGACAGAAAGGACAGTAGCAACACCTAACTTAATGCGGCCGAGGTCTTATTCGTCATTTACGAGTGTACAGATTTAACAACAGGAGGAAAAATCTTGTGTCCCGAAAAGGTGCATGCATAGATAGTGATAGACTCTACAAGACACTTTAAATTCTTCAGATTAAATGTGTTCCAGAAGCAACGTGTTTGACCAACACATTCCATATATGCTCAAAGGGATTGTGACCTGAAAGGTTTGGTAGGCAGAGCAACAAAATGAAGTCTTCGAGATTCTGAAACCGCTCATATACAACTCCTGCGGATTGTCCCAGTTAAAAGTGCCGCCACCATTGTTGAATACCGACCCCATGTACGTTGTCTTCAGTGAAGATGGGGTTACCTTCTACATTTATTATAGAAACTCATCACACTGACTCCACTGACATTTTTCCCTCCGCGCTTTCTGCTGTCATGGTTCCTATAGGATAACTTCTACTGCCCAACGAAAATAAGATAACAAAATGAACGAGAAAACCTCTTTTAAATCACTTTTGGCAGCAGATATTTTTTCACATGATTACTCTGATTGGCTTGTGTTTATTCCGATCATAGACAGAAAGAATTGTTGTATTCATGTAATGCATTTCGTTCTTCATTAAAGCCATCTGCAATCTGTGTCACAGTAGCCATTGTGTTGTCTCGTACTTTACGGGCAAGTCATCTGTCACTTTTCGAATCAACAAGTCTTGTTATCCAAGTGCATAATCGGCAAACGGAGATTTTTTCCTCTACGAATAAATCTTGTTTATAGCAATTGGATTTATTAAAGTCATTAAAAACTTCGAGCTAATAAATCTGTCCGTCAACAGGTTCAAATAAAGTACTCGAATTTGGCATACCTGCTTATTTACCTCTTATATACTCAGCTGTTAAGCAGTCACTTTTCCCAGATATCGCAAGGTATACAGTTTGGGGCCAAGAAATATGTATTTTGCGCATAAATTTGAAATCAGCCCGCAAAAGATCTAGCCATTTATGACCTAGCTAATACGGAACAATCTTGTAATGTTGCAGACAAGTTCAATTTTGATTGGGAGTTGGGTGATGTTTTGGTAAAGTTACTGTAATGTGGCAATAAACTATTTTTCTGACTCCAAACTGGCCTCTCATTCCAAACATTGCCACAACGTTGTGAGAGGTGCTGTAGACGAAAAATACTTTTTCTTCTTACAACAATAATGTAACAATACGATATCTCACACATCATTAAAAGATGATTAGATAAATTCCTTCCTTTTAAGTCCACTCAGTTATCAGAGCTTCGTATGAATTTCGTCTCCAGGTCATCCATGAGCCAACTTAATTGCCGGGGTTTTCTTTTGAATTGGCAAACATAAAATTTTGTTAATGATTTTAGATAGTCATAAAACTAGTTTTTGAAGATTTGACCATGTGGGTTTGGGGTGTTTTCTATCAAGTGGATAGATGGGGGCATGGGACTCCAGCCACTATCCATATAAGTACAGTGAGGGACCAGTAGTACGGAAGTCAGGAAGTAAGTAAGTAGGCAACCACTAAGTGCCCAGCGGCCAATGACAGAATCAGGAGTCGTCGAGCCCAGGGGCCAGTGAGGAAGGGAAGAGCGCACGTTAGTGGGAGAGAAGTTTAACCGAAGGAAAAGATGGTCGGTTATGTGAGAATTCGTATTATTTTTAATTCCCAACCAGGGAGTATTAAAAACAATTGTCTTATTATTTGTTGAATGGGATCACAGCCAAGAAAACAAACCGGTGAACAGAGCGAGTTGGTTGTATATGCAAATACAACCAACCTTGGATGCCATCACAGATGCAATTGAACTGGAGAAGCCGTCACATTACTAATCAAAAACTCGCGATGGACGTCATCACAATAATCATAGACAGTATAAATTTTATTTTCGTATTTTGAAATTTAGAATCACTATTTAGAGGGTAAATGCACGTTCTAATATCTTCTTAGAATTTATTATCTATTTGTTCTATCGTCGAGAATACAACAGAGAAGAATGTATACAGAGAAGAATGAGTGTTTAATATGTTTTTTCAGCACCAGTATCCGGTGCTAACGGATACATACAAAAAACACAGAACAATAAGTTACAATTAAAAAGACAACTTACAAGGGATAGAGGAGGGTCAAATTCTTTATAGCCAAACGAAGTAAGATCAGTCCGAATATTAATCAGTTTAGTATCGACTTATTAATCAAATGTTGAAGTTCTTAATCGTAGACTATATAAGGCTATGAGCCAGGCCATCTGGTAGAGTGCTGAAGGGATGCTAGCTACTCTACAACACTATTTGATGACAAAATGGCGTTAAGACAACGTATTTGCAACGTGGACGACGCATTTGGGAAGTTTACAAAAAAAAAAAAAGTTTTTTTGAAACCATTATCTAACGTTGCAGAAACGTCAATTCATTTTTGAGGATAAACTAAAAATGCCCCCCCCCCCCTCTACGTCGAGCAATGACATCTTCGTTCGATTTAAATGCGCTCATTAGAAACTCAGGCATTTATTTCAGTATTCCTGAGAAATTACAAACAGACTGCAATATCCAGTTTCGTGAATGCCATGTGTTGCATAGTCACGGTCTTCTTAATTTTAGCTCTACTCTTTAAAAGATAATTTCCTAGTAAGATTGTAGCTTTAGAACAGACTTCAGATACTTAGTAAGACAAATTTGGATTCTTATAAAGGTTTAGAGACAAAGATGATTTGATGTTTTGCCAAAAATATCTTCACGGGAAGTGAAGGATAAATAGGCGCATTTCTTTATTCTGCAATCTCTTTAGGCTGCATATCTATCTATCTATCTATCTATCTATCTATCTATCTATCTATCTATCTATCTATCTATCTATCTATCTATTTCGCAGTCTGCACATCTCTCTCTCTCTCTCTTTCTATATATATATATATATATATATATATATATATATATATATATATATATATATGTATATACACCTCGTGCCAAATTATTATCAAGATAACTTTTTTCTAATATTTCAAAAACCGTCCAATTAATTCACACAAAACTTTCACACAATGTTGGCAACACTGACCTGCGCAATCACTGAAATTTTCGTACTGATCTGCGCAATGTAAGCACACTGGCGCCATATTTGTTACCAGCACTGTGATTTGAGCGTGCCAAATTATTAGATAAGTGTAAGAATTTAGTGAAAAGATTGGCCGTAAAAGCAGTTTAAGGGATGCTGAAAAGAAAACTATTACCTCAGAACTCTCAAAAGGTAAATCTACCGTAGAAATTTCTAAAATGATAGGGAGGTATCATCAAACAGTGAAAAAGTTCACCGCCGACCCTACAAAAATACGCAAAAGGGCAGATAAAGGCAAGCCGAAGGTTATTTCACGTCGTCTCATCCCACGACTTAAACGAGAGGCCACGAATAACCATGGACTTACCAGTCAAGAGCTTTTCAGTTCCATTGGGGATCCTACTGTGTCGAAAAGTACTCGGTGTCGGTATCTGAGGGAAATAGCAACAACAGTCAAACCTGTATCGAAGCCTCCGTTGACGAGAAATCACATTCAAAATCGATTGAAATGGACCGAGGACAATATGAAGATTGACTTCTCGAGCAACACTTGATGGGCCAGATAGATGGTGCAAAGGCTAGATAATGAACGGACAGAATCAGCGTTTGAGACGCCAACAAGGCGGTGGAGGCATAATGATCTGGGATGATATTATTGAAAAAACATTAGTGGGTCCATGGAGAGTACCAGATGGTGTCAAAATGACTGCTGATGCATACATAGCGTTTATGAAGGAGCATCTTGAGCTGTGGATGAAAAGGCAAAGAGTTGCCTTCAGAAGGGCCATTGTTTTTATGCAAGATAACGCTCCCTCACATGCTGCCCACAAGACTACTGAATATAGTATTGTATATAATGAAACAATTAGGCTTCGATGGACCTCGAAAAATGAAATGGCCAGCAAATTCTCCGGATTTGAACCCAATCGAAAACCTTTGTAGCATCATGAAGCGAAGACTACGCCAACGGACGACAATTTAGGAGCAACGCTGAGTTGTGGGAAGCAATTCTTGACATATCTCGCGGCATTAAGCAGATGACATCCTACAATTAACAGATTCTATCGATCGTCGACTTCTTCAAGTAATTTCAAAACAGGGAAACCACATTCCCTATTAGTTTGTTTAAAACTGTGCCTTTGTATGTTATTATTTGTTTGATTATCTCATTTATTAGCTTCTTTTGATCATAAACATTCACGTGCAACATTAATAAACGTTTCGTTTGCTCCATTATGTGAATTTTACTAAATCTTTCTAATAATTCGGCACGCTCAAATCACCGTGCTGATAACAAATATGGCGCCAGTTTGTTTACATTGCGCAGATCAGTACAAAAATTTCAGTGATTGCGCAGGTCACTGTTGCCAACATTGTGTGAATTTTTTTTGTGAATTGATTATACGGTTTTTGAAATATGAGAAAAAAGTTATCTCGATAATAATTTGGCACGCAGTGTATAGATATCAGTCTGCACATCTCTATCTATCTATTAGTCTGCACACACTCACTCACTCACACACATCACACAAACACACACACAAACATATCTCTTCCGTCACTTTCTCTTTCTCTCTCTCTATATATATATTTATATATACGTACTGCAATCTATCTATCTATCTATCTACTGGATAAAGATTATGCAGTCGTTAAATATTAACAAAGTCTTCGACAACATAGGACAGTGGCGTCTTATTGCCTTTCAAATTATGTCCATTGCAAACTCACTCACTTATCTCAGAGTCTCTTCAATTTTTTTTAAAAACAGTCAGCACATTTCGTTTTTTAAAATCTCCATCATTTGCCAACTCCCCTGAACATTTTTGGATTCTCAGCGCATGGATTTCACATGTGTGCGTGCGTCTCTTCCTTACATACATACATACATACATACATACATACATACATACATACATACATACATAAGTATATGTGTGCGTGCGTGTTTGTTCGTATTTACAATCACATATATTTATATATCGGCTAACATGTTAATTTTTGCAAAGCATTGATTAAATTAAAAGATACAGATCTGAACGTGGATGTCACTAATTAAACCTCTTGCCACCTGACTTCTTCAATTCTTGTTTTTATCAACTTCCAGCTTTCTAGTTCTTAGAGTAAGTCCAACTGAACTTAAACACTTGAATGTTTGCTTTGGTTTCCTTTGTTTTACGGCATATCAACCTTAATGGGTTATTTAATGCCGACAAGATTTTTTATTGCTGGTAATATTTTTTTTCAAAAATTATTTTTGGTAATATTTTTTCCAAAAATGTTTTGCTGCTAATCATTTTTTCTTCAAGAATTCATTGCTGGTAATAATAATCTTTTACAAAAAAATGTTTTGCTGGCATTAAAACATATTTTTATACGTTTTGACCCCCTGTTGGGGGTTATCTATCAATATCTATTTCTGGTAATATTTTTCCTTCAAAAATGTATTGTTGGAAATAGTTTTTTCTTCAAAAATTTATTTCTGGAAACAATTTTTTACAAATTATTTCTGGTATAAAAACCTATTTTACACTTTCATACTGTTTTTACCCCGATTTAGGATTTAACTATTTGCCCATAGCTGGGACCCTAACAGGTGCTACCACCCAGTCAGGGTGTACCTGGTAACACCAGTAATTAAGAGGTGATTCCATGCTCTTCAAAACCTCCTGATCAGAGGCTTTGGTGTTGGATGTAGTTTATCGTCATACTCTTGACGAACACTTAGATGTCTAATTAAACGGACGCCAATAATCAGCACCGACTACATTCAGTCACATAAGATTACTCATAAGCCTTATAAACGCACTGAATACGCTACACTTTGATTATTAGATATTCTTTCTCTCCTATGTCCAGTGTCCTTCAGAAAGTTGGCGATCATGGCTCTCCACAATTTCCTGTCTTTTGTAGCTCGCTCTCAATATTTTGGGGCTTTTTGTTATCTAACCTAAATTTTTTTTCGTCATCCATTTGCTGAAGCTCTCTAGTAAGGTTATGCATTATTTTATTTTCTCCAACTTCTCTTCAATCTGTCATACGTGTATCAAATTTTCCAAGCCCTCTTTCCTCATTATGGACACTAGAAACTTTAACTCTCTCTGCCAGATGTTAAGTATGAGAATCCTTTTTTTCTCGAAAACTTCGTCGTTGCTCACATGTTCGTTACATAGTATTCTCAAAATGTAATTATTTATAAATCGGAAAGTTCTTAATTTATGATTTGTTCGATCGTCTGTGATTATAGCCCTCCACAACGTTCTGTTTTTTTTTGCTGTGTGTGTCTCCTTACTATGCCTTCCAGGCCGTCTTCTATCATTCTTGTATACAAGCGCGTTAGAAAGGTAACTGAATGTTTGTTATTTCTGTCCTTTTTCTCAAATGATATCTTCTAAATTGGTAGGGTTTTGAACAAAGGTTGATTTGCGCCAAATAAGTACGCTGTTGACCGGAAATAGATTTCATTGTGGATGTTACCACTACTTAAAGAGTTTTATTTCTTTCAGATGATCAATCAGGTAGCCGAATCGGCCGATCCCTAAATTTAAAAAATTTTAAAAGCTGTGCATTTTAACTTTTTATTTTATTTATAGATGTATTGATCATTTGTTAACTACTGCTTCCTGGTCTGATCTAATTCTGCCCAAAATGCTTATATATATATATATATATATATATATATATATATATATATATATATATATATATATATATATATACAAATGTAATTTTAGTGTATACACGTGTTTGAATAGACGCCCCGTTATTTATCTGTGGGAAGTACATATATCGGCCTGCCCACTCGAGATACTTAAAAAAAATTGCCTTTCGGCAGACTTCAAACCACATCTGTAATAATAAATTTTCAAACAACACTTACATTGGCTACCTTGCCACACCGATTAACTTGCAATTTATCAGTAGTGACATCCACGGAAGACCTGTATCTCTTAATTTAATCAATGCTTTTCAAAAATTCACGTTAGCCGATATATAAATATATGCGATTGTAAATACGAACAAACACGCACGCGCACATATACTTAAGTATGTATGTATGTATGTATGTAAGGAAGAGATGCACGCAAGCATGTCAAATACATGCGCTGAGAATCACAAAACGTGCTGGGGAGGTGGCAAATGATGGGGATTTTGAAAACCGAAATGTTCAGACTTTTTTTAAAAAAATGAAGACTGTTAAAAAAAAAAACATTGAAGCAACTCTGGGATAAGTTCAATTAAAAATGATCTCATCAACCAACAGAACAACGGAAAAGAACAAAGATATCCGGCAAATGCATACAAAGAAACACAAAAACTGCCATATCATATAATTGTAACACACTAATGCAGATACTAGAAGCGTTAAGCGTTAAAAAAAATACTGAAGTAGACCAACGTATATAAAATGTTGTCAATCAAAATTAGGTATAAAATATGCTAAAAATACTACATAAATAAGAAAAAGAAACACACACATACTGAGACACACATAAAACACACACACACATATATTTGTTATTATTCTCATACGCTGAGCTCTCTACTAGGAGTTTTACCTAGATATTCGTTTCTTAGTAACTCCTTGGGATTATCCACAAAACCAAAGGATTTTGCATATATACTGTGTAATGGACAAATTATGTAAATTATGCAAAAATGAAAATAACACTGATATCTCATTTTCACATATATTTACTAAAATTACACAAAAATTTCTTGAAATACTAAAGAGTAAACTTATTCAATAAAATTGCCATTTGGTGGTCTGATAATTATATGTATTATCTGTTATATATTATTAATATATTAATGCAATATACATGTGGATTTTGATATGATACTGTCAAAATTATTTCTGTATGCAAATGTTTTTTCAAGTAACATACTTTCGACCTTGCATATTTTTTTAAAAAAAAGATCAGTTATTCTTATGGCATTTGACAGAAGAGATGTTTGGAACAGTTTCATTAAAAACTCACCCCATGCCCATTCACCCAACAAGATATTTTCCTATCCCTTCTGTCTTCATTTTTACCTGTTCCTGACAATTATTGCCTTCCACTATGACAAATCTTTTCTTTTTTTTTCTTTTTTTAAATCAATTTATTTTAAATCAACTGAACTTAAACCAGTTTGAAGATACAGTGTAAACCAACTGCAGAAATAAATTTAAATTTATTACTGAAAAAATTCAAATGTAAGGTCTTTCTTTGAAATTTTCTTAATTATATTGCACTGTATGATTTGTTATTATTCTTAAACTCTCTACTAGGAGTTTTACCTGGATATTCCATTTTTAGTAACTCCTCGGGATTATCGACATAACCAAAGGGCAATATGTATGTATGTATATATATATATATATATATATATATATATATATATATATATATATATATATGTGTGTGTGTGTGTGTGTGTGTGTGTGTGTGTGTGTGTGTACTGATTGTACCAGTAAAATTGTCCGAATCATTTAACAACAAAATTGCCCACCTCACAAAATGTTTATATAAAAACTACTAAAGTAACTGAGTTTCTTTTCCCAGTTTTCCAGATCAGATGCATAGCCATATTGATCCCATTTATCGTAAAAATCAATGAAAGACCCCTTGAGTTATTAAGCTGGAGACGAATCTCCAACTGCATGATATCTACCAACCGCGGTCAGATGTGGCACAACGCCGAATTTAATGTTGAGTTTCCGAGCCCGTAGGATTGGCCAAAATTCCCCGAATAAAACGGGGTTGGGTTGCTGTTTCCCGAGACAAGACTCTGACCTTCTAGGGGTCCACCTAGTGCAGACCAATATACAGTATTTAGTACTGTATTTATATGAATAGGGACATACCTATTATCGTACGTAGGTATGTTGTAAGTGATATCGATATATATTTTTATGTATCAAGGACAATATTGTGGAAATGTGTGACAAAGTGGAAAACATCTACTTGTGACACGATTCGCCCTTCACGAATTTATCGGATTAAATTTGTTATGTTGTTGCCACTACACATAATTTAGTCTAATTATCTCTTGTAGGAGGAAACGCGTCACAAGCAAACGTTTTCCACTTTGTCATACATTTCGTCATATATATATATATATATATATATATATATATATATATATATATATATATATATTCCTCTTGCTTGAGTAGGCCTTACCGTTAAAACCGGGATTCCGAGTAGGCTGGCATTTTAGCCATTTCTCATACATATATTTGAAGAAATATACTCTTAAGGTGTGCTATATTTATGGGATAACGTGCTCAGTATCAGAGATAGAGCGTGTGTAAATATAAAAGTAAACATTGAAGTCGACATTTAGAGGCGACAGGCTGTTTCATGCTGGACGTGATAGTCAGCCAGTAGGATCTGGCAGAAATTCCCAGTAGACACCATATAAAACTGCGTTGAGTAGCTGTTTCTTGAGACAAGACTGTGCCCTTCGAGATAGCCTCGTCTGGGGATCCTCTGACGATTGCGTCTAGCATGAAACAGCCTGTCGTCTCTAAGTGTTGACTTCAATGTTCACTTTTATAAATATATATATATATATATATATATATATATATATATATATATATGTATGTGTGTGTGTGTGTGTGTGTGTGTGCGTGCATGCGCGCGTGTGTGTGACTGTTTGCTTTAAAGATCAAAGGATATTTATATAGATTTCCTTTTGGACCATTTTAATATTTTATCTTACTTATAAAACGCAGATTGTATGTGTGTGTGTGTGTCTGTACGTTTATATATTGGATCTGATTTCCTACATTTTTCAACCGATTTCAACAAAACTTTACAGGACTACGTAAAATTACCTTGCAGTGGTTCTGACAGCGCAGCGCCAAAAATTGGAAAAACACAATTGTTTTTGCACGAAATCAATTTGAAAACACGATAAAACACGATTCTGTCGCCAGAATGAAAGGGGGACAACTCATATCGAGTTATACTTATAAAAACCCAGGTTGTTTCTGTGTGTGTGTGTGTGTGTGTTCGTTTATATATGGGATCGGATTTCCTACATTTTTCAACCGATTTCAACAAAACTTCACTTTTTTTTTGGCAGGCAGTGTTTCTTATTGTCTTGCACACTCTTTTATTTATTTTTACATTCAGAATGCTTTAAAAATTCCATTTACAAGACAATTGTTTATAATAAAATTCTATTCAATCGCTAGACTCATAGCGATTGAAAACAATGTTTTTGTTTGAGTTTGGGTTTGACCAATTCGTAAAAAAAAAATAAAAATAATTAAGACATGCGTGTCCGTCAATCTTAAACAATAATCTTTGTCAATTTTATTATTCAGTCTTTATGATGGTCGATACTTGGTCTATCTCTTACAGTTACATCCCCGGGCAACGCCGGGCTCTACTGCTGGTATACTATAATTGTAGCGTCTCTTCGATACAAACTGGATAGTGAGCTCGTCTCGCATAATGTTTCTCTTGTTTTATTGCAGTATGGGCGTGTTGCCACTTTATATTATTTACCCCTATTGACCACGTACTGTATCACATATATCGCTGAAGCGCATTACTAAATGTGCTTATATACATTGTCTTGTATTCGTCAACCTTCAGTAAACGTCGATGAAGAACAATGGTTGCAATCTTTTTCAGTTGAAGTAATTCAGTCACACATCTGTGCTTCTTCTGTCTTTTCGGGGTTAGACGAAATAAAAATCAGAAAAAAAATACATCAGGGATATAAATATTTTACGTCTAACAGCATGTGTGCGTGCGTCGGCCTATAAGGAGAACCATCCACGCTTTTCGGATGAACTGAATGCAGAGAACCGGTGCACATAGAGTTGCCCGAACAGAAATACATATATTTTTAATACAGACGTAACCAATCTAAGAGAAGGAAAAAACAGTCCTCTCTGCTTTATTATTTAATCTATAGTCGGGAATAAAAGAGATGAATTCATAATATTCACAAATGTATATGCGCGTAAGTTCATGCAACGAATTTGTATTACATTTGAAACTACGCATTAGATGTCTATATTTGTATTAAAATTACTGTTATATATTTGCATTTGGAGATATGTAAACGTTAACACACACGCACATACATGCATATATATATATATTTTTTTTTCTTACTGCCACACCAAGATAAGATAACTTTCAGGAAAAGGATCATATTTTTCATTGTTAAAATAGATACATAAATATCTCGTTTAAGAAAGAGATTTTAGGCGCCTTTCGACCGACGCTTCCTCCGAAACAGAATCGTCGGCAAAATAAAACAGAAATTCTGAGAAACATTATTATCAACAATTGGTATTAAAAAAATAAATTACCCATTAGTCATATGAGGGGGAAAAAGATAAAAAAAATTATTACTAAATATGTTCCCAGTCAGGCAATATTTTCCCCAAATAGGGCCAAACTATATTTCATCTCCCGTTGTCTACACAGGGGAGGACGTTGCATATTAATAATAATAGACTCCAAGATGTCTAAGTGGAGTCTCGTCCTATCACTGTGTATGACAGAAAAAGAAAAGTCAGGCGAATAGTTCGTCCTGCAAACGACAGAATTTAATAAGTGCTCACCTACATATATATATATATATATATATATATATATATATATATATATCAATACTTAAATTATGCAACGGTCAGTTTTCAATCAGCACCTGATGATTACATCGTGTATGAAACTCAGAGTTGTATCACTGGTGAGGAAAACTTATTATTACTATTATGAACACACTATATAGGTAGCATATATATATATATATATATATATATATATATATATATATATATATATATATATATATATATGTGTGTGTGTGTGTGTGTACGTATGTATACTGGTAGCACAAACACACACACACAGACGTATATAGGTGTGTGTGTGTGTGTCTACATTGGTAGCATTTATGTGCGTGTGTAAATATATTGGTAGCAGACACACCAACACAAACACACAAACACACGCATACACACAAACACACACAAACATACACACACACAAACACACACACAAACACACACACACACAAACACACACACACATATATAGTTGCACGCTGAGATTAATTGATTTAGATTTAATCACTATACATGTTCATTTTTTCAAATTATGAAAACGGTATATCGATTTGATGCATCGCACGAAGCGATTGGCATGGTACGGAGGGTTCGCCGGATAAATATATATCGTTGTTCCTCAGCTGCAATACAGCAGTCTACGTGCCAAATCCGGCTGCTATCTTAATACGCGAACACACGCACATGATAATACAATCATAAAAAGAGGAGGCCTTTATATAGATCCACATTCATTCACTCACTTTCCTTGAACCCACTTCGGTGAGTGTCGAACATACCCTCTTTGCAGTGGGGCATTTTTTCCCACGGGTACAAAGCGTAAATGCGAGTGATACGTACTAATTGGTCGAAGGAGTAATTCACTCTGCGAGCTCGAGCTGACAGTGTGTCAAAGAGAAAGCGAGACAGAAAGAATGAGTAAATGAATGAAGGGGCTATATATATATATATATATATATATATATATATATATATATAGATAGATAGATAGATAGATAGATAGATAGAGAGAGAGAGAGAGACAGAGAGACAGACACAGACAGAGTTAGAGAGAGAGAGAAGAGAGAGACATATATTTAGAGTTAATACTGAGAAAGCGATAGAATGGTGAAGGAGAGAAAAGAATAAAAGAAACATCGGATAACAACATTCTTCGCGAAGTTAACAAGACAGTGTGGGCGTTGTTGCCTCTTCTCTTGTCATAGTGCCGACTAAAAATAAGGCGACAAAGACGGTACTTCCTCGTCGTGGAGGAAACGAAGGCGAGCTCCTCTTGCTAAGTTTGAAAGAAATACCGTAAATTCCGGTGTACAACTCGACCTGGCGTACAAGTCGACCTCAAGCACGAAATTCTGATTTAGGCCTATATCTACTGTATAGGCCGACTTCCAAATATACGGTAGGCTACTATAATAATAATTTTTAAGCATTATTAACTTTGGAGTTGAAACTTATAAAATATCGTATCTATGATTTACCATGATGTTTTTAAAATTACGTATTATCTCAGAGTTAAGGTTTTAATAATAAATGCAATATGCTAACTTTCAAGTAACCTTTAAAATAATGTTATACCATAATTGCACAGTAATGATGCTTTTTCGATATGTTTATATTCAATAAATTGCCATGTCTTATTAATCTGCCATTACTATCATGAAATTGCGCAGATGACACGCATACTATACCGTGTAGTCTGAATGGCGGCCTGAGTTAAACAGCGCTTCGGTCAGTGTTTACGCTTAGTGTATCAGCAGTTGGACGCGATGTGTTTTGTAGCGTTAAAAGAAATACTGAATTTGTGTTAAGATTTTAATATTTTATATTACTTTCTATGTTAATATGCTAAATATATTCACCAAACCCAATTTTTAGTGGGATTTTTTGTGTCAGCCTGCTGGAGGAACGAAGTGATGTATAGTAATTGCGAGGAATGCTGTCCACTTGTTTACGGTAAAGGTTTGCATTTTATTCCAAGTCGACCTTTAGTTTTGAAAAGGCATTTTAAGGCTTGAAAACACGACTTGTAAGCCGCGATTTACGGTAATAAGAGCGACTTGGGTGTTGTATTGTATCCTGTTCACCACCTAATTTTATCTTTCTTTGTCATTCGCAAAACAGGATGAGATGTTGCAATGCTTTTAATTAGTTTTTCAACTGTAATAGTAAATAGTACATTGTCCTGATTTCTTAGAGGTTTCATTAGAAATGATTTATTATTGGAATCTTCCTCTTCAATTTGCATATAATATTAGAGGATTATGAAAATAGGCTTAGTACAATTACTGGTAGTCTGCGGCATCCTGACACATAGAATCAAATGATCGATTCATTGAGTGATTGATTTTTAAGGGCTTATTCAACTTTTGCAGGTTATTTGAAACTGAAGAATATTTTAGATTGTAAGAATTTTTAAGAGATAATGATGATTTACTGAAAGACGTATTAGCAATTAACCCTACATCTGGGGGAGAAGTGGTGAATTCATACCTACCTCATAAGTATTTACGAGTAAGGGCTCGAACACAACTGGAATTAGAATTCGTATCTTGGATCCATTAGACCAAAACTTACAGCACATGGTATTTCAGTCCAGATTCGACATTGCTTAAATTCGCTAATCGTAAGAGAAACGGGGTTTCAATGTCATATGGTCGTAAACCTAATAAAATCAACATACACATACACAAACATAGAGACATACGCACACACATATATATATCTATGATAAAATATAGTTTTAAGGTATACTATATTTATAGGTTACAGTGATCAATAAGGATAGAGTGTAGGTAAATATAAAAATGGACATTGAAATCAACAGAAAAAAAACTTGCGAGAAAGCAAGAAAAACAGAAAAAAAACAGAAAAAAGATTATTAAACAGAAAAGATGCGTAGTCCTTAATAACACAAGCCTCAATAATCACATTTTGCCAATATATATATATATATATATATATATATATATATATATATATATATATATATATATATATATATATATATATATATATTAAGCAATATACATAATATCTTACATTAATTTCGCAACTCGGAGTTTCATACCGAACCAATTTTGAAGTGCTGGAATTTTAATATTCATTTTAAAAAATAAATATTATCCTGCACTTGAAAATTATGATATTATGTATATTGCTTAATACATACATACATACATACATATATATATATATATATATATATATATATATATATATATATATATATATATAATAGAACTCTTACTTTTCATTGAGCACTGTTTTTTCTTACCCTATAGAGTATTTATATGTTTTTTTATACGATCGCTCGCTCGTATACCTACGTCTATTTACCCATTCGTTTATATATATATATATGTGTGTGTGTATGTTTGTGTGTGTATGCGTATGTATCTGTGTGTGATGACTGCTTACACTTTTGTATACTCATCTGTTTGGGTGGTTATCTAATCCCGGTAGCAGGCGCCTTCTCAGGCATATTTGTGTTTCTACAACACTCCCAGACCCAAACTGTATCTTATAATTCACCTACGCTGGGCGAGCATGTGGGGAGACTACTCTGAAATCCGGCATGCCTGTTCGTTAGAGAGTGTGAAAATGAGCGTATAATCAGCGTGGGGATGACCTGTTGGACAAGGCCCGTAGGCTCAGAATTTGAACATGCCCCCTTCTCATTTTGTACTCGTTCAACCGTTAACGCCTTTCGAATTCGTCTGACCAACTTCAGTAAAAAAAATCTTGCTTCAAAACGTGGTATAGTTTTAAGTACTTCTCCACAGTGCTGCACTCTGGGATTGACACCCCCCCACCACCACCAGGCCGGGATAATTAAGAAGTTACCTCCCAAAAATATCGACCTTGGTAAAATACGATCCCTGGTCTAATATTTAGAAATCTAACGCTATAAACACTCGGAAGTGTTCTTATATCTTGGTAAATAATAACCAATCGAATAGTACATTTTCGCGTTTCATATCAGTGAAAACCTGTAAACATACAATGATATAACAGCGAAATGGCCCAAATCGTGTAAAAAGAAAAAAATGTCCATTTCTTAGATTAAGCTCTGAATCGTTGCATCTTAGAAATGATTAAAGATATCTTACAGGAATTCTCTGAGGTTTTTATAACACTAGTGGACGCTACTTGGAGCAGTTAGAATGTATAATTACTCTCCAAGCTTAACAGAAGAATCGTGATGTAATCGATCATAAATCGAAAATGACATGTTCATTATTAATTAATCATTGCTGCTATAAGCTCATGAAGGATTGAGATAAAGTTCAAATACATACATACATACATACATACATATATATATATATATATATATATATATATATTATTGCAGGATCATTTTCCAACGTATTCAAGATGATCTTCGCCCTCTCTAACCTTCTAACTTTCTGTCCTGGTGTAACAAGTTGCTTCACGTAACACGTACGATTTAATGTTCAAGTTTTTTTCACTGTTTTTTTTAACTGTCATAACTGAAACTCCTCCCTCTCTCTTCTAGATTGAATTGGATTTTTTAATTGATCTCTTTATCTCTGAGTTGAAATGATGATCTCTTTTTATATTGTGACCTCCTGATCCAGTTTTCCTCTCTACTGTTCCCTCTTTTTTAAAAATTTATTCACCATTCTCTTGATGGTACCTCAATGGACTTTGAAGATGGAAACCAGAATATGAATTTTGCTACCATTATTGAAATATCAGTCAAAATAAAGGTAAAAATTAATATGTGGAAATGTCAGATCACTTCGTATTACTATTACAAGATATTAAATAATATGATTAGAATATTCCGATGTAGCTTTATCGATGCAGTTTTGTCTTTGTTTTCTTCAAGTCTGTCTTGATAGCCAAATCGGTAAACCGGCTTCTAGGATAAGGGATGCAACGTAAAAGCTAAACTTCTTGATTACGATCTACGCTACAAAAAATCCACCGTATAATACAATGACCTTATTGTGATAAAAGAAGCAATATGATAATACTTAAGAAATCTAAAAAAACAATGAATACTATCAATGTTTTTTTTTCCAACGTTCTTTTTCCTATTCTCAATATTTATCATCAAATTGACGAAATTTCAAAAGAAATTTGAATATATATAATATTTAGCTGGGTGTACAATGTCGACGGAAAAGAGTATTAGAATAGCAATGGTTTATGACAGAGTGTAGGTCTTCAATTAAGGGCAAAATTCACTTAAGAACTAAAGATCTCCAAGGTGAGGTGGCTAATTTACTCTATGGCCCGGAAGCTAAAACTATCTATCTATCTATCTATCTATCTATCTAAGTTCATAGCTATGTACATATATTCATATCTATCTATTAATCTAATTCACATGCATACACACATTGGGTCTTACATTATTAGCCACTCTTATTTCCCCCTAATATTTAAAAAAAAAAAAAAAAAATAAACAGAAATTTACTGGATCCATACTGAAGAATGAGGGTTTGGAGAATTTTGTCATTCGCTTGTCATATCTTAGGCAAAACGAACAAAGGGAGACAGCATACGACCACCATGACATGCTTGTGTGAATGGATAGCGAATCTCTTCTCAGTTCCTTGGTATCTACCGATTAGTTTTGCAATTTCCAGAATTGTTTTACATTTTACCGTTTCTGACGTCATTAAATATACTTTTTTCCCGTCAATTTATTCTTAGGATCAGCTTTGTGACGGGTACACACCTGGCCCAGGGTCGAATCCTTTGGTTACGGCGCCAACTGTGACGTCGCTCCTCCTGGTCGCTCCTCCTGGTTCCAAGCGTGCCGCTCCATCCTCTTGGTTAGATGATCACCAGCCTCGCCTTTCCCAACCCGCTTCCAATACCTGGTTGCTAAAGCAACTGTACTGATCTCCGGTCTGTCTACCCACGCTGTGTTTAGATCTTAGACAGACGGGACCAGCAGGGATTGGGCCGTATGCAAGTTGAGTCCGACGGGGGTGGCAAAACACAAGTAAAAGAAAAAAAAAAAAACTCACGAGACAAAAAATTACTGATAAAAAAAAGGTGACAACCTTTTATATCTAATGTCCGTTACATAAAGAAAAATTGTTCTCATTCCCGACCCGCTCTGTGGACCATGGCACCAAGCTTCTATCATACAACTTAACGATTTCGAATTGTCTACTCTCCAGAATTGGGTATGTCGGAGTGTGGTTTAGTTCGACACTGGGGCTAATTTCTATCAATCATTCGCAGTTGATTCTTCTCTTCGACTTGAGTTGTATTTCTTCACTTCGATCTGGTTGGGTCGAATTCTGTTCTCGGCTGGGCTTGATTTTAACTTCTTCTTCTTCTTCCGTCCAGTAACTCTTTGGCCTTGTCTTCGACTTGGCTGCAACTTCTCCGCGGCTTTCGAGTAATCTTCTTCTTCGTCGACTTAGATAGAACTTCTCTTGTCTTTGACTTGGGCCGGAAGGATTTCTTGTTTTCGACTTGGGCTGGAAGGATTTCTTGTTTTCGACTTGGGCTGGAAGGATTTCTTGTTTTCGACTTGGGCTGGAAGGACCTCCTGCCGCAACCCAGCCGCACCCCCCCCGCCGTCCGAGGTGATCTCTTCTCGCTGCCGTCCGGGGCTGAACTCATTTTTTTGTCGATTGGGGTCCTGCTTTTATTGACGCCGCAGCAAACCGGGGTGGGTCTGTCGGCGTCAGGGCTCTCTCGATAATCCCAAAAGTCGCATTAGTTCTGATTTCCCATTATCGCTATTATTTTCACCCCTACTTCCTCACAGTGCCTCTGGGGGGAAGACGCATACCCATCTCTCCCGGTCTCTCGTATGTCAGGTGACCGTTTTCGACCAATGGTTCTTAATCGAGCATTCTCCCTCTTCTTTCCGCATATCACGTGACCGCTTTCGGCTAATGAGACTGTGGTGGGACGCCTCCCGTCTCCAATCGGGCGTGGCTTACATCGTTCTTGTTCTAAAAAAAACAAAATCTAATTTGGCCTTTTTCACACGTACGAAAAATGATAATCTTGGCTTTTTCTCACCTGGGTTCTGTCAAAACAGCCTGCCGCTAATTAGATGTGACTTCAGGAAAGAATATTGGCGCTATCTGTGAGCCGAGACAATCGTTTTCTTTCCTTCTTTGTTTTTGGTCAGACCTGATAGTCAAAAATCTTAATTATCTGAATTGAAAATGTCTCCACTTCATCATCGTGGGGTTCCAATTTTTAACAGGTCAGAATCTGTATACAGTTCCACCGGTCACCACCTCAACACAAAAAACACCTTTCCTCCGATTAAAATTTCGTTTTCATTGTTCAAAAAAATCTTTATTGTTTCAGCCAACCTTAACAAAACTTCCATCCTACGCGGACACGGAATTAGTTCAAGTGCTTGACCTGATAATTTTGACACTTGTTAGGTGCTGGTCGTACGTGTGTGTTTTCGCTTACGACCTGGTCTCGTATTATGTTTCTGTCTTTCCTCTTCTTTTTGTTTTATTTCATTATCTCCAAACTCTATTTCTTCAACCAAATATAACAATTTCTATTTCCCTGGATTTCGGTCAGGTAATTTGACCTGATATATTTTGACACCTGTCTTGTCTTAGTTTTACTTATGACCGGGTTTTGTTTTATCTATTCCTCTCTCTCTTTCTTTTTATTATTTTTTTTTCTTCTTCTCTTTGGATCGCCTAAATACAGTTAGAGAATTATTCTCAAAACTCAATTATTCTTCGTTTCTAAATAACTAACAACTGGTTAATAAACCGAATAAAAATTAAATCATATTTCTATGAATATCTCTTTTTAGTCTTTCTAAAAATGCAGGGTGCCACAGCTTTAAAGATTCAGTTTTTGCAACATAACTGTTAATTTGAGATTTCGAAATTCAAGAAATATCTGATAAATGACTACCATCTGTTTACAAATATTCAAAACGAGATGGCTTTCATCTTTACTGTGCCGATAGAGGTAGCCATAATTCAGCAAATCAGCTTTTAGATTCCAATAAGGATTTATTTTAGATATCGATAAAGTATGAATTCTCAAGAGTAATCTTTTTTTGTCAAATCGATGTAGTTCGAGTAAATGTGTATAAATTTGATACAAAGATGAACAATATTTAGACGTACAAATAAGAAAACTATATACTTACACGGAGATATATTGCCGTGTGGAAAGTATACGAGATCACATTAATAGTTAACCGAATTTTCCTCGGAAATTTTTCACTGTAGAAAGTTCGATCAATGCGATTAACATTAAAAACTGAATTAAGTGCATTGACAAAGATGGGAATTATGCTGAAAAATAAAAATTTACTATTTAAAATAATTTTTTTTTCATCATCAGATTATGGACTGTTAACTTTCTTCACCTTTTTAAGTCCAAAACATTTGATAAAGGGACAGTTATTTCATTTTGAGGAAGTGTTGAAATTCCAAAATGAAACTGTACTTATAAATTCGATAAAAGCAAATCGATAAAAATACAATGAGAAACAAACTTACTATGAAGGGTTTGAAAGAATAACAAGTAAAATCTGCTCTAAAGAATGTGATCATTGATTTTATCTTTAACCATATAACAACAAAAGCGAATCCGGAAGAATCATTGGATTCTATTTAAGAGCGCCCAGAATTTGTAGGCCTTAATATTTATAGTGATTTTCCAAGCGTAGCTTGGATGTGGCACAAGGCCGAAAGTAAGGGACACCCAGTGAGTATCGAACTCTCTTCTCATTCGTAATTGTTTTAGCGAGACAAAATTGCTAACTATTACACCACCTCGAGGTGCCCAAGGCCTTAATATTTATATGAAGAAGAGAAAGACATTGAAAATGCTTTTAAACTACAATATCCTAATTATTTCATATTCAACGCCAAGAAAAAGTCTTGTCAAATATTTCAAAATAAAAGAGTGAACAGTTCTAACATTGTAATTGTTAAGATTTTTTTTTCATTGTTTTGGAAGTAAATTTTATGTTAAACTTAGATAAATTCTTTTCAATTGTAGTTGGTGGGTAGCCCATATTTTGATTCACTGAGTCTCTCTGAATTGTTCACTCTTCTGTTATATGAATATGATATAATTACGGCATTGGATGAGCTTAAAAGTAATTTCAATCTATTTCTCTTATTCATATAAATGTCATCTTCTGTGGACACACGTAGAAAGCAAAATGGTGTCATAGAATTTCAGTTTCTGGAAGTCGAATTTGCTACAAACATTCACAGTAAGGTTAGTGTATATTTATGGAAAAGTAAGGAGATAGACACTAGAGAAATTACAATCTTAAAAGAAAAGGAAAAACTGACAGCAGCATACAGATCAGATAAGCAATCACATCCACGTTATCCATCCTACAGTTCGAACATGGTACCCTCAGACTTTCAACTGATTGGGGCCATGAAAAAAGCAGTCGGATGATAGCAGTTCTCCAGTGATTATGAAGTGAACGCTTCACTCGCACATGTCTAGTAATTCCTGATATGAACCCTTCAGATATTCATCTGTCCGGAGGAGGCAGCCAGAGGATAGTGGTTCTCCTATGATGAGGGTTGAGCCGTAACTAACGCATTGTTAGAAAGAAGCCAGAAAGCTTTTAACAGGAAAATTATATACTCTCATTCAAAAGTAGATCGTTATGATTGAAAAGGAAGGTGTTGTAACCTAGGGAAGGTTACTGAACAGAATAATCACTCGAAGGTTGGTAATGAAAGATAATACTTAGGACAAGAACAACATATATAAGATTTTTCAGCGGCACGTAAAAGTAGTAGTCAAGTGCTAGAAGTGAGTCAAGTGAATTCCACAATGAATCTCCAACTGCAGGATATCTACCAACCGCCCCACGTTTTCAGATGTTTCACAAGGCCGAATTTAATGTGAAGTATCCGAGCCCGTAGACTCGGCCAAAATTTCCCCGTAGACCGCGTATAACACGGGGTCGGGTAGCTGTTTCCCGAGACGTTACTCTGTCCTTTGACAGAGCCTCATCTGGGGATCCTTTCTGCAGAGAGGCAGAGAGTCTGACCAACACAGCCGGAGACGAATCTCCAACTGCAGGATATCTACTAACCTCCCCACGCGGTCAGATGTGGCATAAGGCCGAATTTAATTTGGAGTATCCGAGCCCGTAGGATCGGCCAAAGATTCCGAATAAAACGGGGTCGAGTAGCTGTTTCCCGAGACGAGACTCTGCCCTTCGACATAGCCTAAACTGGGGATCCTCTCCGCGCGGAGACAGAGAGTTTGACCAGCACAGCTGTAGACAAATCTTCAACTTCGGACAAACATACAGTATTTACTACTGTATTTATGTGAGTGGGGCCATACACATTATCGTCCGTAGGTATTCTTTTGGTAAACCTTCTTACGGTATAATGAACTCTTCCTTCTCTCATAAATACAAACTTCAAGAGTCGGAGTCGGACAGGGGCGCAGAGTGTGAAGTGGAGTGAGGTAGTAGACGAAGTGCTAATCTACTTATTACTAACACTATTGTTTTGTATATATCTTCAACATACTATCTTCAATCGACCTTCGTCTTTCGTGAGTTTCTGGCCCCTAAACAGGTCACAACAGGTGTACTACAATAGAATGAAACTATACTGAGAACGAATTTTGTGCTTATTGTGGTGTGCTTTTTGTGCTTCTACTACTCAATCGGTTGCAATTAAAGACGTTCAGACTATAGTCTTTGCAACACACACACACACACACACACACACACACACACACACACACTCACTCACTCACTCACATGAGCACACTCACGTGGCTTGTTTGCTGGATAATAAAGTTACGTGTTCCATACTAACACTAGAATTTTAGTTATAATTCATAACATTTCTCTGCTTTATTTAATTTTTTTTACTCCTTTTCTGTTTTTCTGTTATGTTCTTCGGAGCTTTTCTTTCGTTTTTTTATTCTTTTTCTTCCTATTTTGTTTTTTATTCTTTTTCTTCCTATCTTTTCTTTTATACATTTTCGCTTTTTTTCTCATATGTTTTTTTTTCCTTCTCTCTCTTTTCTTTTGTTTGTTATAATATTCAGAGATTTTTTTGTTCTTTGTGGTTGTTGACAAAGTTTTGTGGCAAATAATTTAAAGTGAAAGAGATCTTCACACGAATCCCCATTTCATTACAGCTAACAGCAGGATTGCAAATAGGGCCCGATTCTTTGCCCTCACAATATTAAATTCGGCGAACTAAGAAACACAAAGCTGTGAGGAGTTAGGTAAGAAACTCGAAAGTCATTGGACAAGTTTTTTTTTCCGGCCAGCGTTCGATATATTTTAACTTATATTCGAGAGAGATTTCATTTAATCATGCAGAAAGAATAAAAGAACGATTTTTAGAAAGTTAGCGTTGACGTTTTTGCAAACCACGTGAACAGTGTATTAGTTTAGGCTGAATGAAGTTTTACATTTAATAACATTCACGGTTTGGCGCTATTAAGACAGACTTAAGTCCGTAGCAGGAGATATTATTCTTTGAAGTTGCAAGTTTGAGAATTCAGTTGATATTACTCCAATTTCGCTTACATCTACCTCATTCGTGGCCGGACATTTGGCCGAGAGACATTTGGCCAATGTATATTTGGCTGATGGACATTTGGCCAAGAGACATTTGGCCGATATATATTTGGCTGATGGACATTTGGCCAAGATACATTTGGCCAATGTATATTTGGCTGATGGACATTTGGCCGAGAGACATTTGGCCAATGTATATTTGGCTGACGGACATTTGGCCAAGAGACATTTGGCCGATGTATATTTGGCTGATGGACATTTGGCCAAGATACATTTGGCCGATGTACATTTGGCTGATGGACATTTGGCCAAGAGACATTTGGCCAATGTATATTTGGCCGATGGACATTTGGCCGACAGACATTTGGCCGATGGATATTTGGCCGAGAGACATTTGACAGTGGACATTTGTCCGAGAGACATTTGGCCGATGGACATTTCGCCGACAGACATTTGGCCGACAGACATTTGACAGTGGACATTTGTCCGAGAGACATTTGGCCGATGGACATTTCGCCGACAGACATTTGGCCGACAGACATTTGACAGTGGACATTTGTCCGAGAGACATTTGGCCGATGGATATTTCGCCGACAGACATTTCGCCGATGGATATTTGGCCGAGAGACATTTCACCGAAAAATTAAAAGTAAAAATAATAACAGACAATACTTTAAGCATTTTAAATAGCAGTATTATAAAGTAGAATAGGACTAATAATTACCACTGAATTTCAAGTGATTAAATAAGTAAATCTCATTTTAAAATTAAAAATGACAAGGAGGTGGTTCCATGGACATTTTGGTTTCGGTCAAGCTTGACCTAATTAATTTTTCTCTCCCAGCACCCTGCGGGAGGTATCTTGTCCAACTTGAAAAAATCTTTTTTTTATCATTGCCATGGGCAGATTGGATATATCTTACTCGCCGCCCCGTAACATAAATCAGATTAAATTCTGTGTTTCACCTTCTCGTCAATGGAAATAAAAACTTACCACTTTCCCTGTCAGAAAAATAACACCGCTTAGCGTCCTTTTCGTGATGGCTTCTTATCACCTAAATTTAATACTCGCCTTTCTTTTTTTTTCTTCTTTCTTTCTACCGACGTAAATAGTGTCACAGTGAGGATTGACAAAATGATCAGAAATTCTTCTTGAATTGTTCAGTCACATCACTCGTCACCATTTTTCAGCTGTTATCTCACTTCTTTCTGAATTTACCGCTTTTTACTGGGCACCCTGTATTTGTCATCCATATTGTTTGTTCGGAAGATAATTAATTAATTCTTTTTTTTTTTATCAAGATTTGTTTGCAAGCTCCTGAATTATATAATAACGGCATCATTATTAGTTTATCCGCCAGTTAGCTGTTCTCACCAGTGAATTAAAACTGTCACTATCGCTGATCAGTCAGTGCTGCGTGTGCTTAACCATATTGACTTCATCTTGCGGTTGTCCACATCCTGCAATAATAAGACACATTTGCACAAATGTGTTGTAAATCTTTTAATTTGTTAACACGCAATTCGCCACTGCACTACTGACCACATTTTATGTTCTGTGGCACGAGTCGTTGTATTCTTTCATTGGCGTTTGTCTCTTTTATTTAATGAGTATAAAAATATAAAACTGCAGAGATCTTAAATGATGTGGTAAAGTTTACGGTTTCTCGATTTTTATGGATGTTTAAACTCTTTAATGTATGCTATGTTAACTTAGACACCCACGTCGAGCATACAGCCATGGTATAAATGCGCTAGGTATTATTGCAGTGGATGCTGCAGCAAGTAGTTTTTATTTCTTTACGAGCTGAAATTGCTGACACAGCATCGAAATGGTTTTGAATTCAAAGTTGTAATTCTTCTTTAGTGATTACCAACCCAAACTACAGAATGCTCTCTACCGTAGCTGGTTGGTGGTATAGAAGAGATGGGTGTGTTCCTTTCCAAAGATATTTGTGTGTAGCCGAATACAACGCTCTCGGCTGAAATTTGAACTCGACACGCCAATCCGATTGTCTCCTACGTCAGGATCAAGCCTAAACGACCCCATACTGTTTATATTTCGCGTGGATATGCCGACGGTGTAATTGCTAGCGAGCCGAGTTCGAATTTGCATAAATGAAAAGTAGGAATTCATTTCTTCTGCCACCATATACGGGTTAAACAGTAAACTGACAGAGCTTTTTGTTTTGAACTTGGCAGGAGAAAGAACTTTTTGAACTCAAAACCAACCTGAAAAGAGATGTGCTCTATTAGTGTGTTTTACCTTAGACACTTCAATGCTGTCATGGCTGCAGTACTAGTCTAAAGGTTAAGGGATCTCGTGACGATATTTGTGGAGACAAGGACAAAGAAAACTGACAAGTAGCCGCTCATCGAAAATATTTTTCTTAAAAAATGAAAGAAAGCAAAATTGAAAATGCAGGTTTACATTACAATATATAGAAGAACCTCGGTTCACGAATTTAATTCGTTTGTTAAGGACGTTCGTAACCTGAAATGTTTGTAAACCGAAACTATTTTTCCAATAGAGTAAAAAAAATATCACAGTACAATAAAATTGTAAAAGAAAAACATAGCACAATACACGAATGTATACAACATGGCGGTCGACTCAGAAATTATTCCGTTCGGGTTAACTCGGTTCAGCTATGTTGTTCGAGAAACGAAATTTTGTTCGGTAATCGAGGCATTTTAATCTCTAATTTTCTGTTCGAAAACCAATTTATTCGACATGTGAGACGTTCGAGAACCGAGGTTCCTCTGTATTTGGAAAACGTATCAATCTATGACTCTCACCATTCTTGCTAAAATAGTAAGACAGAGTTGGGCTTCACAACCTTGAGTGAAAACAAATCTAGAACAACTCTAAATTCAACACTGTATTGAAGATATATTTCTTAAGATCAAAATAAATTTTTGTATTCATCAAAATTGAACGTTAAGGTTTATATTATTAAAGAAAAAGAACACTTTTTGTTATCTATGAGTTGAATTAAATACATTACTGCAAAAAATCATTTGTAAGGAGAAATGCATTCCTGGAATGTATTCATCAATTTAGGAATATATTCACGGAATGGACATTTACTTAGAATTGATCTAACAAACTACAGAGGAAACTAGGTTCTTGAACGTCTCACATGTTGAACAAATCTGCTTTGGAACAAAAAATTAAAGATGGAAATGCCTAGGTTATTGGAACGATATTTCATTTATGGAACAACATATTGGAACCAAGTTAACATGAATGGAATCATTTCTGAGCCGACCGCCGTGTTTTATAAATTCGTGTCTTGTGCCATGCTTTTCTTTTCCAATTTTATTCGACTGTGACTTTTTTTCTCCACATTGATTCCTATTGGAAAAATAGTTTCGGTTTACAAACATTTCAGTTTACGAACGGCCTTCAGGAATGAATTACATTCGTAAACTGATGTTCCACTGTATTAGATCATTGCAAAGTTTCCTGCCCGATTAGAAAGTTAAAATCTATGAAAATCGGGCCCGGGCTTTTGCAGAGATCCAAGTCCTTACTGTCTTTCGCGTTCTTGGACTAAGAATAAGATTAATAAATATTTCCTTTTAAGGGGGCCTACTGTAGAGCTATGGATTGTCTTCCAGATTATTTTTAGTATATGACCTGCTGTTTCTATGGATGCTCCTCTACCGAACTAAGACTTATATCTGCTAGTAAACGCTTAAATTTTAAAGGCACGTGCTACAGAGCAAGGATGAACAAACTAAATGCAAAGTCCATTGCACGCGTACCAATTTCGATCCTGTCAGATTTCTTTGTGATAGGCTAACGTAAACAACAAACATCTATTGTGTTCGCCAAATATGGAATTTAATCCATAATTGAACATCAAAAATGGAACAGTTGTATAATGGCTATCGGTAGCAAGGTGTAATTAAAAAAAGAACATTTTTATAAACCTATAATTAATATCCGAATTTTAGAAGGGTGTGTAGGTGGTGTAAACGATAGGATCTCGGAACGAGTAATCGGACAGCCGAGTTCGTATTCCACACATTTCCAGACAATTATCCTTGTATGGGTTAAATAATAGGACAGATGAGGATCTTCAACTTTGGTTGGCGGCCACTCTAGGAGAAAGACAGCTGTGAATTCAACAGCTACCTAGCCCCAGCGAATCAGATACTACGCAACTAATGAAAAGATTGTAGTGTTTTCAATGACCCTCTGACTCCGACTTTTGTCAGCTTCGTTGATTGATCGATTTCTTTTTAGAAACGTATAATTAAACCCGAAATTTTATTTTAAATTTTCTTATACCATATTTACGGCGAGTTAAGATTATAATTCCGAAGAAAATTCGACTCTTTGATCTGTAGTTTAAAACGTTTAAAAATACAGCTTTGTGA
>OZ010576.1:110852537-110917537 GCA_963932145.1 Acanthosepion lycidas | reverse complement strand
TTTCTACTCCGAAGATTGGCGCAACATAATCTTCCTTCTTTTATTCTCCCGACTTAGCGCCTTTCGAAGCTAAACATGTGTGGGTAATTTAGTTCGCCCGTCGTTTGTGATGATTGAAATGGATTAAAGTGCTTGCTTTCTTTTCCAGTCCTCCGATCTATAATCTGACCTTTCGCGAGTGACCTCTTCCTTATTCTCTCGTTCTTTTTAGTACGCACGTACGTTGTCACGCCAACAAACGTTAATATTTAACAGTCCCCCCCGCGAGGGATATATGTGGCACAAGGTCTAGTTTACCGTGGGTTCTCCGAGACCGTAGGCTCGGCCAAAAATATTCCCTTAGAAGCCGCATAAACGGGTTCAGGGCCTGTCTACCTCCTCGTCCGGGTTCCTCTCTGCCGAGGTAGAGTGTTCGACAGTTACAAACAATCGATGCGACTCTTCACGCCAACAAACGTTAATATTTAACGTTCCTCCCCACGAGAGATGCATGCGGCACACGGTTTAGCGTGGCTTCTCCGAGCCCGTAGGCGTGGCCAAAAATATTTCCTTTGAACCGGCATAAACGGGTTCATGGCCTGTCTACCTCCCAGGACGAAACTTTGCGATGCGGCAAAGCCTCGTGCGGGTCCTTCTCTGCCGAAGCAGAGAGTTCGACAGCAATGAACGTTTGGCAACAGACAAACGTTTTTTCAAGCGTAGCTTAGATGTGACACAAGGCCGAAATTACGGGGCACCTATTGAGGATCGAACTCACTACTCAGTAGTAAATGTTCTAGCGAGACAAGCTTGCTAACCATTACACCGTCTCGAGTTGCCCCACGCCGACAAACGTTCTGCCGTCTTCATCACAAACTCGCAATTTATGCCTGCGTTGGGGGCAACTAAAATTTGTATTCGAAACTTCTCGTTCGCCCAAGACTTCCGATTTTATAAATTCATGTTGGTTTGAATTCTTCGTCTTTTTTTCCCATTCCGTCATTTGTTTTTCCCCATTCCCCTTTCCTTTAGTGAGTGTGCTACTTGATTCTGTCTATAGGCAGAATACAGCAGCCACTCTGTTTATTTTTAGGCGTGGACGGGTCTTACTAACATCTGTTTTGTTTTAGTTTATTTTCGTTCCAATTTTAGTTTGTTTTGGGGGTTCATTCCCTCCCAACTCATTTCATGTTTCATGAAATTTTTATATATTTTGAATTTAGGAATTTAAAATTTTTATATCATGGGGTGTTTTTGTAGGTTCCCCATGTGAATATGTGGTATTATGGTATATGTAGGATTGAATGGTGATGAATAAGTTCTTGTGGTAAATGGAGCAATTGTATTGGATAAATGGGTCATGATCGTCATTAACTAGGAATAGGATAGTTAGCTCCCCTTTTCCCCTTTCGGCCATGAGCCAAAATTATTGTATGTTATATACAGTTATAAATATTAAAATTATTGTATGTTATATACAGTAATAACCATATATATATATATATTGTACGTCTGTTCGCGATAGGAATTTCGGAATAATTCATTTTTTTTTTTAATACCAGTGGCGATTTTTTAACAAGACATGGCACATAAAGCAAATTCGCTTTGCGGGGGGTAAGTCTTCTCGTTCCTTACAACTTGGTATATATCAAGCATAATTTTTAAAATCTAGTCAGTGATCCAACAGCAGTTTTGTAGGGAAGGTCTTTTTGGTCAAATTTTCCATTTTTTGATAACTACAATCTTTCGTCATTTTTGTGCTTTTTATATTTTTCTCTTCGTTTTCTTCATATTGTTCATCAGAGGATCACAAAGTTAACGCCACGAAAATAGTACATGAAGATTCTGTAGAGCCAATTTTCAACATGGGGTGGTCCTGCCTGCTTTATTACAAGACACAGTAGAAGACTAGAACTAGAGCCTATCATTTTAGAAAATCCATATTCGAATTTCTATCTTGCAAATGAGTTTAAACAACTTTCCCTTTACCAATAAGAAATATCGTAATTATTGAACTATGAAAATCTAGTAAATAATTTCTCGTGTATGTTATGCACTGATATTTTTAGAATTAGTAGCAGCGTTATTGAACTTAAATTTAACACTTGCTCAGAATTTTTTATCCGATTGTTATCGACTAAAATTAGTATTCTTACATGTTACATTATATTTTGAAATACAAAATTTACACAGTATTTGGGACAAGCGCAGGGAAAAGTTCGTAGAAAAATGTAATATGCTTGCGGTGAAAATAAACATAATCTTAGGGAAACAAAATTATAAGTAAACACACGTTCCACTGGGCAGTGTTTATTTCTCTGTCGGGGTGTAAAACGGAAGCATTCTTGAAGCCATGTTAGCAAAGTAATTCAAAGAAAGAAAGAAAGAAAAAAGAAAGAAAGAAAGATAGATAGATAGATAGATAGATAGAGAGAGAGAGAGAGAGAAACGTGTTTAACGTCTCCTGCTAATATCCCATAAATAATGGAGTAATCCGTTTTGACCGCGTGAGAAGACAAAAGGCATATCAAAGACACTACTTGGTTTCAGTGAGAAAATGAAAGAAAGAGTGGAAGATAGAAGTGTTTAACGGCTTTTCAGTAAAATGGAAAAGGTTTTCAATTTGAGTTCTTTTCATTTGTATCCCCTTACTTCTCAAGTAACCGACGAGCATTCATATTAATGATTGTTATTGCAATATTTAGTTATTGTTAAGATCAAATAATTAACGATGCAATAAGGGAATTTTGATGGATATTTTATTGTCGTATAATTTGCTATGTCTTTATTCAATCATTAACTGAAGAATTAAGATTCATCAGAAGTTTAAAATAGGATAACCCTGAAATTTTCACGGATTAAAACTAGTTATTATTATTATTATTATTATTATTATTATTATTATTATTATTATTATTGTTGTTGTTGTTGTTATTATTTTTGTTGTTATTATCATATGATCTCAAATGTATACACACTTCCTTCCGGGTTCCAACCAGGGACTTAAGGTCTGAAATGGTCTCATGACATTTTCCACTGATTAGTTTTTGGAAAAAAAGCAAATTTAAATCATACACATTTTACATAGATAAAGTTCTTCGTAATATGTGAGCTGCATTTGCGAGTATAGCATTTTGTATTTATTTAAGGCATGGGCTACCCAGGAATCCCTTCAATGAGTCTGTCGGAACCTTTTCCAATCGAATCGAGGGCTCCAACTACAACTGAAATTATTGATGTTCTCATGTGCCACATTGTTGAGATTTTCACTTCAAGATATTTATATTTTTATATTTTTTTGAATATCTTCAAAGATACATTACAATCTGCAGAGACGGTCATGTCAATAAGAAGCACATTCTGTTTCTGTGGTCTTTGATCACGATGTCTGGGTGATTAGCCTTAATTACTCTGTCTGTGTGTATCCATAGAAGGAGGCAGCCATGTTGGCAGGTAAGTCACTTGACTTCTACAGTAAAGTCATATAAAACTGTTACAGGTCCTATATCTGTAACTTGGTCTGGGTGACCATACCAGTCTCTTACAGTTTCCTTCCCGTAAAAGTTGTATATTTTCCAAGTTTGTGGGAAGACCCGAGGCATGTAATGGTGTGTTGTTATGGTTACATATCATGATTTGTTTTTCTTACTCCCATAACATCACAAGTATTTTTTTAGTGTGTTGGCTGTACTTATCAAAACAATCTTTTTTCTATTTCTCTTAAGCTGGGATTTCCAGGGATTTTTCAATGTGTTGTATTCCTTTTTTATCATTCCAAG
Organism: Acanthosepion lycidas; assembly: GCA_963932145.1. Taxonomy (NCBI): domain Eukaryota; kingdom Metazoa; phylum Mollusca; class Cephalopoda; order Sepiida; family Sepiidae; genus Acanthosepion; species Acanthosepion lycidas. Next base: position 110,913,779 of record OZ010576.1, on the reverse strand, counting down.
AGAACCTACTATGACGTGCTATTCTTGTTTACAAATTAAGCATTTTTTCTATTTCGATTTCGATATTTTTGCAAATTCCTTGCTTGCTAATTTCAAGTCCGCTGGGCAAGCCATATCAATTGGTAGGCAAGATTTTTCTTTTCGGTTTTTGAAAATTATGTCCAGCCTATTTCCTTCGATTTTCTGGCGCGGCACAGGGAGCCAACTTTCCTTGTGGTAGACGAAGCAATTGGCTTAATGTATTTGTTCCATCTCAGGTCAGACGTCAATGTGAGACCGAGCAGTCGCAAAGAGATGCTCTCGAGAAGTTGAGCGTCAGACATTCTAATGGAGGGCAGGGAAGGATCTCTGTGGTGATTAATAAAGAGCAGTTTTGTTTTTGAAGCATTAAAGTTGACCAGCCAATTCCTGCCCCAGTTCACAACCGATTGGAGGTCCTTTTCGAGACGTACGTCCAGGTTAGTTTTGTCAGTGACACTAGATTTGTTTTTGAGGCAGTAATAAATCGTGGTGTCATCCGCGTAGATGCCAACTTGGGAATTTATGGCGTCAGGAAGGTCGTTTATGTAGATAATGAATAGAGTGGGGCCTAGGATGGAGCCTTGAGGAACACCTGCGTTCGTGGCATAGGAACTGGAGGAGAATCCGTTGAGAACGACCTTCAATTCACAGTTTGACAGGAATGATTGTATTAGGTCAAACAATCGACCCGTAATACCATAACCCTGGAGCTATCGAAGAAGGCCGGCATGCCAAACCCTATCAAATGCTTTGGTGATGTCTAGGGCCACGGCACGAGCTTCGCCGTTATTTTGAAGAGCTCGCTAGACAGTTTCAGTGATGGCCGTAAGCACATCAGCTGTAGATCGGGCAAAGTGGAAGCCATCTGAGAGCAGATCATGGGTTGTCAGGTGGTTAACCACCTCGGTATTGATTAGGGCTTCGAAGACTTTGCCGAAGAGGGGTAGGAGACTGATAGGACGGTCAGAGGGGTCGCCAGAGTTCTTGAAGACAGGAACAATCGAAGAGGACTTCCAGCAGTGAGGAAAACAAGATTCCTTGAGGCAGTAGTTGTATAGTTTAGAAAGGGCGGGCGCCAGTTCAGGCGCGCATTTCTTCAAGACAATGGCTGGTATCACCTCTCCACCACTAGCCTTGTTGGGGTCTAAATTGGAGAAAACGCCCGATACCAGAGACGGGGTTATGTGTAACCCACTCAATAGGGCCTCAGTTCTAAGAGGGAAGCGGGTATGGGTACACCGGAAGAGTCGAGCGCCGAGTTGAATGAAAATTTCCGAGCAAAGCATTCAGCCTTGTCGACAGAAGAGGTCAGGACTTTGAACAAAGGAGGTTGAACAAAGGAGGTATAGAGGGTTTGCAATTGTTCAATACGCTCTTGCAGACACGCCAATAATCTTTGGAGCCAAATTTGCCAGATGCAATACGCTCTTTCATCCGCGCAGCAAATAGTGGCTTATCATCGTTAAGGACACGCTTACAGTCGTTACAGGCGGAGGCAAAAAGACGTCTATTGCAGTCAGACATGTCGCTACGGAATAGGTGAAAGAAGTGATTCCTATGGGCGATGTCGGCTGAGCAAGCAGCGGAAAACTAGGGGGAGGAGCGCGACTTGACCCTATATTTCCTGGATGGGATGAAAGCGTCGATTCCACCTTTAACCCAGGATGAGACCTCAGAAACACATTCTTGGACGGGGAGCGTAAAGACAGCATCCCAGGGAACATCGCGGAGGAAATCACGGAACGCGTCCCAGTCAGCTCGTTGATAGTAGAGCGAAGTTCTAGTGGCAGGAGGTTCTTTGCAGGGGGTGGAGTTGAAGGAGATGTTAACAGATACTACTGCATGATCAGAGTTACCATGAGGGCAGAGTTGCGTGCGCTACAGGACTCGGGAATGGAGGTAAAACACAGGGTTTTTTTTTATTTAGATTATAGAGCCAAAAGTTAGGAATTTTATCTATTCCTGAAGATTTCCAGTTGTGTGTTTTTTTTAATTTCACATTCAACATTCTCTTCAGTGATTCCCGCCCACGCTTGTTTCATTCGTTCTGCCTCTTGCATAATCTAATATACTACTTTATGTTTTTTAAGGCAAGCCCATATTTTTTCCTGAACTGCATAAACTCTTCCATTGTTCACTTACATTTTTGTTTGCCTATTTCTCTGTAGCATTTCTTCGCATCGTTTTGAAAGATCTTGTTCTGTCTGGAACATCTTGATCTTGTTCTGTCTGGAACATCTTGATCTTTTATCATGGTGTCTGATTCTTTGAGCCTTCAGTTTTGTTTTTACTTTACCTGATATAACTTCATTTTAATTCCTGATTTTGTATTTTCTTTTGACTCTTCTGCCTTTTCGAGTCCTTGCTTATAATTATTATTATTGTTTTTATTTCCTTTGATTTCTGGTGTGTAAACATTTCTTTCCGGTTCCCGACCAGAGACATAAGGTTAGAAATGGCATCATGGCACTTTCCACTGACAAAAAAAAAAAAAAAATACATAGATAAAGCACTTCGTAAAATGTGGGTTGTACATGTGAGAACAATTTTTTGTATTTCTTTGAGGCATGGGCTTCCAGTAATCCCTTGAATTAGTCTACTGGAATCTTAGGGCTCCAACTTCACCAGGGATTGTTGATGTTCCCATGTGCCACATATTATTATTATTATTATTATTATTATTGTTATTATTATTATTGTTGTTGTTGTTGTACTTGCACTTTCGTTCCTTTGCCAGAACGTACGTTGTGCCCTGTTAATACGTCACATAAACAAATGCCCATTTCTGTTTGACTACGTGGATAGACCAGAAAATATATATCAAAAGCTCTGTATGCGTTTAGGACAAGGAAAGGAAAAGAAAGAAAGAAGTAAAGAGATGAAGTGAAAATAGAGAAGGCGATAACACTCTTATATGTTTAGTATCTGCTTCATTGAAATGTCAAATCTTGTCAATTTTGAATCTTTTCATTTGTATCCTCTTACTTCTTTAAATAATGACATGCTGCCACATTTGTTAACGTCATGGTTGTTATTACAATATTTTGTTAAAGTTGTTTATCTTAAATATTTAACGAAGCAATAATTTCCATGTTTATCTTAAAGAATGTATCAAAAATACGTTTACAAACATTGGGGCTGGCTCCTTACATCAAAACAAGGACAAAAGTCCATATAAACATATGTCAGCAAATCCTTCATTTTTGAGTTATTAAGTTTAAAATTTACGGTAGACGCTTTTAAATCTACAATCCAAAAATACTTTTACAAACTTTGCCGGCGGGTTCTTGACACCAAAACAAGCTAAAGTGTCCATATAAACGTATATTCAAAGGCTATAGTTGTACCTCAACATAGCAAATGTTCAAAATGTTCTCTCCTTGCTTCTACATACGCATGCATTCGTCGGACAATTTCAAACAGTCCAAAACTCTGTCGAATAGTTTCGCAGACCCCCATGACACACTGATAAAGTCTATCTGCATTACTAATACCTACTGCATGAACTAATTGTTTTAGGTGGCCCTACGAATAAAAATCCAAAGGTTTGATTTTGGGGAAACGTGCAGGCCATAGAACCGGTCCTGATCTTCCTCTTTCATGGTAGATGTCAGCCAGTGCTTAGCGAACAATATGACTAAAATGTCCTGGACCCCAACCATGCATGAAACATATGAGACTTCGAATTGGCAGGGTCCATATACTAACAGATGTGGAAGTGTGTTCGAAATACAGTCCCCACATACAGCTCATGTAAGACGTGCTGGGAGAACATATGGGCCTACGACACAGTCTCCTTCAATTCCCGGCCACGCATTAATCGTCAAGTGATGCTGGTGACTAATGTAATACTGGGATTCCGATCCGCCTACAAATGTTGGTTGTTTAAATTTGTAATTCCATCTCTTCCAAATGTTGCCTTGTCCGTGAACAAGACTGAAGAATCAAAAACGGATAGGCAGTTTGTGTTAGAAGCCATCACAAAAGTTCTCCTGTGGTGAGTTACCAGATGGCGAAAGACATTGCACCCGTTGCAAATGATGCGTATAGAGGATCTTCTCTTAAGGTACCTTCCATACGGCACTATGAGATGTTCTATATGCTATTTGACGTGTTCTGATATCTAGATCGTCTCTGACAGCCTGTAGAGTGTATTTCTTTGTGGATCAGGCAGTTTTCCTCGATCCATAGTTTGTCTTGCCACGGATCCTGTCTCAGCAACTCGACGATATACAGCAATAAATGTTAGATGAATCGGCTATCTTCGGTCTGGAAACGCAGTCTGGTACAGTCGTGCAGCCTCGCCTCCATTATAATTCGCGCGGCCGTGTGGAAAAATATCTACTTGCTTACGCTATGAATATCTTGCGAGTGTTAAAAGGAACACTTGTCAGTTAACTACACACGTTAATTGTTGAAGATAGACTAGCCAAAAATGTACACGAATGATAAATGTAACCTAGTCATATGTCAACACAGTGCCATCCACCGTAAATTTTCTTTAAACCTAATAACTGAAAAAGGACGGATTTGTGGACATGTGTTTATAGGGACTTGTGCCCTTGTTTTGGTGTGAGGAACCCGCTCAAAATTATGTAAAAGTATTTTTATACTGTTGTAGCCTGGAAAGAGTTACTGAATGAGGAATAAACAAAACGGAAGTTGGAAATGAAATGGTAATCTTTATAACATCAATAAAATGCAATACTCGCCAGCGGCGTGAAGTAGGTAAACCACTGTTAGTGGTGGACTACTTAGAAGCATATTACTCCCCACTTACAATAGTAATGATTGTTGGGACATACCTATTAGTGTTCATAGGTACGGTATATAACAGATACACTCTGTATAGTTGTAGAACTCGCAAGGAGATTATTCAATTATTACGTTAAGAATTAAGGTTCATCGCGAAATTCAAACGTTAATGGTATTGCTAGTTATTAAATATTATATTAGTTACTTTTGAATACTGAGTCTCTTTCACTTGTTATTTTTCTTTCGGTCTCTTTTGTCTTCTGTTCCACCTTCAATCAAATACTCACAAATTACCCACCAAATTTGTATAATTTACCGCCAAATTATCTAATTTACCGCCAAAAATATCCCATAGATTTTTAACCTATTTATATCACCTCTACACTTAAGAAGCATGTGACACGAGGTCCTTTTTATGTGTGAAGCCCAGACATCTACATATGGACCAGGGACAGAAGTTGCCTAGTTCCCGCGACCACTGTCACGCTGGCGTCGATATTATATCGACTTCATCTGCTGTGAGGAAAGTTCAACCGCATGATTGGGATCCCGTCTAAAATGAGAACTGATACTACACCTTGATCCCGGCACGACAATGTATTTATCGATGTCGCTTTCTGTTTCTTCTCCTTCCACAATCTTGACTCCACTGAAATATCTGGCGGCTGTTGCATTCATTTTTCTTTTGTTTCACACTAATATATTTCGTCAGCGTCAATCCAAATTTCTGTCAACCTAATTTTGTGAACGGAAGATGTTATTGAAGGTCGGAACGTAACTGCATGGCCTTGTTGTCGATGTTATTCATTTGTTGTCACCACAGCTATTACAGTTGATACTACGGGACCACCACCACCTCTACCACCAACCCACGACTAATACGTACATGATTTGTTTCTTTAATGTTACAACATAACAGAGAGCGTTGGCGTCAGACTGGCCATGTCACGTGATAATCGTCTTCGCATTTTCATCCCCTTTCTGCTTTCTTTCTTTCTTTCAGTACAACTTAGTCGACAACCTTAAGTCACCAAGTTGAGATCGTATTTATTATTAGGTTGGTGCAAAAATAATGACGTAATAATGTCGTTTTTTGAAGTTAAAAAATACGTAAAAAAACGACATTATTACGTCATTATTTTTGCACCAACCTAATACTATAGTCGACTAGACGAAATTTTTAACCATCACACCTCGACGACACTCCACGTACATGTTTGCTAAGCCATTCTTTCTTTTGATTGTTTCTTTCTTTCTTTCTTTCTTTTTATTTGTTTCTTTATTTTTCACTGTTTCTTTTTCTTCCAGACTTTCCTTTCCTTTCTTTTCTTTATTTTTTTTCTTTATTTATTTCTTTTGGCATAGCTTAGTCGATAACCCTAAATCAACTAATTGAGTTCGAATTTATTACTGGAGTTTACTAGATGAGATTTTTAACCATCACACATCAACTAGACGCCTCGTAAATGCTTTTTTTTTCTTTCTTTTTTCCCGTCTTTGTTTCTTTCTTTGATTGTTTGTTTTTCTTTGTTTCTTTCTTTTCATATGTTTCTTTCATTTTCTTTCTTTCTTTCTTTCTTTTTTTTCTTTCTTTCTTCACAGCTTAGTCGATCACTCCAAGAAATCTAGGTGAGAATAAACTGTAGTATTTATCGACTAGACGAGATTGTAAACAATTACACCTTGATGAGACATCCCGTTAGCTGTTTACTAATCTTATCTTACTTTTCCTCAAGGCCAGAAAAAATGGTGATCTTGAGAATCAAACTCACTGCACTGTCAAATGAATGTGGTAAGAATCGCACATATATAGACACCAATTTATTTATTTCTCATATTTACTACGATTACATAAGTCTGGAACAAGGTTAAAGTGAGCATTTGAAACGAAGAAAAGTTTACTCATGGATTTTTATATAATTTCTGAGCAAAGATTTTGCAATTTTTGGTAAATATTTTTTCAGTTAATAAATGTTTCTTTCCTCTGATAATGTGGAGCGTATTATCATTTACTAATTACAACTGCGATAAGGAGGAGTTGGGCGTCGCTTCACAACTTTTATTTTTTGTTAGAACTGAGAACTAAACAAAAGACTTTGTCTCCTTGTCCTTAATCTATGACAATGCTATCTTGCTGAGCTGTATCATTTTTTATACTAGTGTTCACTCAATCGAAAGTCCAAGAGCCACTCAAAATATAGTTACTGAATGAGGGCTTATCCAGAAATCAAGGTAGAAGCACTTCTCTTTTGGTCGGAACCATCATGGAGACCCAAACTCTGAAACAAGCTCGCTCGACTGTGAGAGCTTCTTGATTAGGAGAAGGCGGGTTTACAAAGGATCCTGGGGAAAAATCGTTTGTTATTCATTTTAAAAATAAATATTACAATTTCCTTCTTATTTTTAGCTTCTATAACGTTTAGTTAGTCTATAGGTCTTTGTTCAGAAGGTAAATACAAACAAGCAGTTAAAACTGTCTATTTAAAGTCAAAACGAAAAAATATCTTGAGCTGATAAGCCGTATAAACAATTCAATGACTCATTCAAAAAGACGAAAAAGAAGCACGAATTTCTGTACCGCGGAGTAGACAGGAAGCAGAAGGAGCGAGCAAGTGGCTGAAAAACGCTTGCTGTTTATCAAGATGACAGTTCTATATGGTATAAAGCTGATTTTATTGTTCAGATAGTTCTTTCCTCTGTAAACATTGCTGAATGAAGAAATAAAGAAGAATCTCTTCAAATATATTCCATTAAAGACAGTATCCTTCTTCTGATATTCCAGTACGGTTATCTCTCTTGCACTTCCTTAAATTCCTCCTTGCAGAATAGGGCCACGTCCTCATCGTGCTAGGTAATGTTGTTATGTTTCCGTAGCCACAAAATTTCTACGGAGTGGAGTTGCCAGCCTCAGCCCCAGCCTGTGTTGAATTCAGAATTGTCATTCTCCTAGACTGGTTGCTAACCAAGGCAAGTGAAGCTTAAGGGCGTGGATAAAACATGGATTCTTACTTTTCCCAAGAGTATTTGTTATGGCCACATCACGTTGAAACACCAGTTCCAGTACAATCACCGAAGTTAAGTCACGCCGAGCCTGGTCAGTAACCACAGGGGTGACCGCTTGGGTGTGTAAGTTTGTATGTTCGGGTGGTGTAATGGAAATAGCTAGGAATTATTAGTCGAAGAGTCGAGTTCCAATTCCAAATAGGTTTGTTATATCCCTCACACACAATTACACTTGGTACGAATCGACTTCTTCTTCCCCAGCTATGGGTTAATTAATAAGACTGTTTTCATTAAAACCATCATTATATCCAAAATGTAAAATAAAACTACGTACAAAATATTTAGATTTCGGCATTAAATAAACCGCAGAGGCGTTGATATGCCGTGAAAAGAACCGAACCCACTTCGAGTATTTGCGCCGAAATGAATTCAACTCGTCCGGAATCCGAACTCGGTTCATTATTTTCTCTTTCATAACTGTTACACCACCCGCTCATCCGTCCATTTCCTTTCAAAGGGTTTCAATTTCTAGTTAGACTACCGTTTGCTAACAACCTCAAAAAAATTTAATGAACGTTCCCTGAAAGTTATTTGGGATAAACTGACAAGTCTATTTACAGGTTTCTCAAATGTCAGTTGCATACGTATTTGTTAGGCGAAGGAAATATGTTTTTATCCCAGCACCAAAAAGTTGAATAAGAAATTGTCTAGCTGAGAGATCTTTCTGACAAAAATAAAATTCATTTATAAGTGTTTCTATATTATTTTAGAATTGAAAGACTACATAGAAGGTAAAAAATGATACCATGTTTTTAAGTGACAAAATTAAATTAGCGGTAAACAGTTTCAAAAGCCTCGCAAATGATAGCATTCTGAAAAATACAAATTTCAAGAAATATCAGTATTAAAATAGAAATATATATCTACATATAATTACTTACAAACAGAACTAAATAAATATTTTAATGAGTCACTTAAAATTAGCAAGAAAGCTGCTTCGTCATTTTGAGCAAAACCAGAAACCATTGCTTCTTCTTCGATGGTCCACTCCTTCAGGATGTGCGTGATCATAGCTCTCCATAGCATCCTATCTGTTGTAGCTTGTAGTTAGGTTTGTCTTTTCACCATCCACTCCATCCCTTTCATGCCATTCAATTAGTTGCTCATTAGTTAGCTTGCAAAATTTTAACCACCCCGTCCCTTTTGACTACAGTATGTTCTGAGAGTGCCAAATTCACTAAGTCTTGAATATTGCTGCCACATATGGTCCGGTGCTCTTGCTATGTATTTATTTCTTGATAAAATCCAAAGAAGAATCAGCAATATTATTGGTCCTGACATGGCATCTCGGCTTCAGTCAATTTCCTGCCGCCGTAAAGTTGCTTCCCTGTGCCTTTTTTTATAAATACTTTCCCGGTAATTGTTCTGATTACCTCTGTGCTAATGTATTTAGATTTTATGAATTTAAGTGCAGTAGCTAGATTAGACACAAGGTTTCATCATTTTACACTTGAAATGGCTAGATGTAACCGTAAGTTCTATGCTAACAGTTTCTTCTATCGAACTTGTCACTTACAGAACTCTCTTCCTGCTTCCCAGTCAACTTTGATCTTCAAAAATTTAAATACAATGCCAATCGTTATCTTCTGTCTTCTTAATTCTTATTCTTTTATTGTCGTGTCACCATAATATTTTTTTCTCATATTCTCTAACATTCTGTAACCTCTTGCGTCCTAGTGACTTTATTGCCTTGCTTGGTGTGACATGATTAAAATATTTGTTATTGTTGTACTAATTATAAGACGCTGACTGACATATGTCAGTAAGAACGGTCGAAGTCCGGCCTTGTTAGTTAGTATGATTACTGTTTTTGCAATGTCGCGGAGGGTAGCACGACGCTTTCAAGGAGGCGGCCTGACTCGTCTAGAATCAGGTCGGGGTTGCTGTTGAAGCCGATATGATGCAAAACCCGAAATCGGCGATTAGAACAGTGCATCACTGAAGACCACGCTTTGATGCATCTAAAATATATGATTTAACTAATCAGAAAGAGGTAACTGAAACTTTTGAGAAATACAATAGCGAATGAAGACTTGAAGAATTTAAAACTCACAGGATACATTGTATTCAATTAAGCAAAGCAAAGTAGAAATTCACCTCTTGACAATTTCTTATGAATTGATGTATGAACAAGTAATAATGCTGCAGTTAAAAAAAGACAGCGAACTATTAACAATTACGATCCATCACCTTATCAATATTTCTGATACACACATGTGGAGAGTGAGTGAGAAAGAGAGGCGGGGAAGCGTTCTGTTAGAATTGATACCCGAAACATCGGTTTTATAGCAGGCTACTGACACTGAATTCTGTTTCAGATAAAAAAAAAAAAAATACACATGAGTGGGGCATGTCACGTGGCCTCTAATGAACACAAAGCAAATTTATATGGTTTTCGAATGTCCGAAATTTCAGTTGACATTTTTCACAAATCTGTTTTTGAATAATCTCTAATTAATTCTTGAACAATGTAGACATTATAGTGCATATGATTAAAAATGTATACATTATGGCGTTTATGGTTGATATGTTTAAAATTGCATCGCAGTTCAGTGCTCATGTCTTTGTTTCTAACGAAGATTCCATGTTTTTTTTTAAAACATTGTCTAACTTTTGGAAGGTTTCTTTTGATATTCCAATGCGCCGTTAGATTTCTTGGTCATATTTTTCATAATAAAACTCCGGTACTAATTATAGGTTCTTACCTATAACCAATTAAATTACCACCTATAACCCATTAAATTACTGCCTATAACTCATTAAATTCCTGCCTATAACCCATTAAAGACAACCGTTCCAAAAAAATGTGATTAGAGTCATTAGTCAATTAATAAGTCTTACTTCTTCAAGAAACAAACATTACTTTTAGAAATTAAATTAATTTTCGTATCTATTTTAACAGGACATGAATCAACCTTAAAATTTAATTTTTTAATCTTTCTTGAAATAATATCACTATTTCTCAATGGGAATTCCCTCAATTTGTCAGTGAGATCTAGATTTAATTCATAATAATGAGAGAGAAAGAAACGCCCCGGGTTCAGGTGACCCTCAGATCACACTTTCAATCACAATTCTAAAAGTCTTTTTTTTTTACAATTTTTCTTTTTTTTGTATTAGGTTGGTGCAAAAATAATGACGTAATAATGTCGTTTTTTGACGTTAAAAAATAAGTCAAAAAACGACATTATCACGTCATCATTTTTGCACCAACCTAATAGAAAGTATACTGTTTGTAAACGGCACCCAGGAAACAACGTTTTTCGAGGGTAAATACATATAAGGCGATAAAAAAGAAAGAAAGAAAATACTAGCAGAAAGAAAGAGAGACTAGTTCTGGAGAAGAGTTGGCACGACGAGGTACATGCCCTCAAGACACATGATGCAAGAATAAATACATCTTCGGCACCAACCCAGATATATAAAAAAAGAACTGGTCAGATTCTCAAATGCGCATTGACCCTACGACGAACCCCGTTAATGTGACTGAGGATAAACGATTATATGAGATTCAACCTCGATTTCCAGGGAATCTAAGCTGTATTCGTAAACGAATATAGGATGTACTTTATCTGCTACTCTTTGTGTGTAGAGACCTCTGGATCGCCCTCTCTCCATATCTAGGGGAAGTAATATGTAAAAGACCGTGGAATTAGACGTTATTGACTAGTACTATATATAGAGCGTGATACGGGGAGATGTTGCAAGTGTTCCGGTTCTACCAAGATGAGAATAAAACAGAGTCGCGAAACGTACATATTCCATGTGTTAAACTCGCATTTCCACAGTGTGTGAGTTTTCGTTCTTTTTTAAACGTTCTTATCAAAATCGTATTTTGTAGTCAATGAAATACCACTCTGCTGTTTCTGTTCTCACCTTTGAAAGTATTCTCGTTTTCCAAACGCTTTCAAGGTGTGGAAACAAGAAAAATATGCAGCATGAGCCGGTGTCTAGTGTGGGCGGCATATAAATTTAAACTTCAAGTGCTTCTAAACATCCATTGTGAGTAGATCCATTGAGCGGCAAAAAATGAACCTCTTTCCGCAGCTTTTCTTGTCGGGCTACTTACATTCTTCTTCTTTGCGTCTTATCAATCTATAGGCGATCATGTCTCTTCGCAACTTTCTACCTGGTGTTGATTTTAACACTTTTTCTACCTTTGCTAAGGTTCAACCATCTATTCACAAAAGCTCGTCAGGTAAATATCTCACTGCCTTCCTCTATCTCTCTTGCCCTATATATACCCCGTTAGGGTTAAGTTTTTCAAGTTCACCTACCTCATTATTTGTCCAAGGAATTTCAGCCACCTTTTTCTTATTCTGTGTATATGCGCTCTTTCTGTTGACATTTTCTTTAGGACTTCTATATTATTCGCTCCGTCCATTGAAAGTTCAGTATACTTCTGTAGAAGCATGATTCTTCTGCTTCAAATATTTTCATTTTCAGTGGGGAGATTGTCCGGCATTGACTGGCATACAAGAGGATTATATCATATAACAATCTATCATTGAATCAAATCTGAGCATTCCTGAGCGTTAATTATTCAACTATACCGTCAACAAAATACATTCCTTATCCTCGCTTTCCGACTGACTGATTATTTTAATAGTTTTTATTTTCAATGGTCTGGAAGAAGATAAATACAACGATTGAACGGACCATAACCATATTTCGTTATTAATGACAAGTCTTGCTAAAAATAATCCCTAAATTATTGAAAATGCTGCAAAGTCAACATGGCGATGTCCATTCAATATCTTTTTCGGTTTGCATTCAAACATTGGCTGACAGCTTCTGCATGACACAAATTTCAGGGAGTATAATCTCAAAACTCCCTTGACATATCAACATAGAAGCAAATCTTTGGATAGTCGAAATTTGACTTCATGAACATGGCAACATTTTCATAGAAGGCGTGCTAAACAATCCCTGGTTGGTAAGTTCGCACAGAACTTCTTCGATGTTGAAATAACGAACTCTTGTTATCACCCAATATTTGTCTTATGAATTTCGTTTGGAATTTTATTTTGCATGAACAGGAACTTCACGATACTTGATGACACGTGGACATTCCACAGATTTCATTCGATATATACACCGGTCTGTCATAAAATGAACTAAGAAATAATCTCAAGATTCTTGAAAATTTGTATAATCTTTCAAGTTACAACGTCAAAATATCTCTCACATCTTTGAAATCAGGTATGTCTACTAATTATAAAGCACCGCTTCTATATATATATATATATATATATATATATATATATATATATATATATATATATATATATATATATATATATATATATATATTTAAGGTGTGCTATATTTATGCATAAAATTGATCAATATCAAGGATAGAGCGTATGTAAGTATAAAAGTGGACACCACTGAAGTCAACACCGAATGGCGGCAGTCTGTCTCATGCTTCAATCCAATCTTCAGGCCTGAAGATTCCATTCAAATATGAAACAGACTGTCGCCATTTAGTATTGACCTCAGTTATACTTATATATAAGTATAACACACTTATATATATATATATATATATATATATATATATATATATATATATATGTATGTGTGTGTGTGTGTGTGTGTGTGTGTGTGTGTGTGTGTGTGTGTGTGTGTGTGTGTGTGTGTAAAGCTGCCAGTATTTAAGAGATTAATATCCGTAGGTGTGTATATTTGAGTTCAAACTCTTTGTATTTCTTTTTAGGCATTGCAATGCATTTTTAAAAACAAGACTACATGTGTTGATAAAAACCTACCTGAAACTTGTTAATTTTATTGTGCTGAGTATAATTCCTGTCGAAATAAAAGCAACTGGAGAAGATTCTGGTGCAAAAAATCATTTCTTTATATTAGAACTAGAGCTTGTTGTCTTTGAGGGTTTTTTTTTTTATAATGGGTGTTCCAATAACTTGGACTGATTTTAAATGTGAATTAAGTTTAAGCGTCTAATATTGTTTTTCCTTTTCTTTCAGATTTGGCGGACATTTGAGCGATATTATTTTTCGCACATAATTGCCATGACTTGAATAACATCATCCAATAGAGAAATAAATAAATGTTTACCAATAACACTGATTTATTTACTGCTGTGTTCGATCCGTCTTAATGAAACACCCTTATATAGAATCCGACTTAATGAAACACACTTTTACTTAGAAAATCCCCAAACCACATTTACCCGCAGAAATAACCCAGTGGAATAATATTGAAAACTGTACATAGAGTTTAAAAATCTAAAAAAAGTAGGCTAATTATTAAATTTCATAGAAATTTATTTATTTTTTTATGAAATGACTTAATTATAAAAACTGATTTTTAGAAGAAAATTTTCAATGGAGATTTTTTTAAAATTTAACTGTAGACATTTCACTTTTATTATTTTATGAATATTACATAAAATATTATTTCCACACTTGAAACATTTCTATTTATAAGAAGGTAAGTCGCTGGAGAAATTAAATTAGTCGAAATTTTATTTAAAACTTCATAAATTGTAGAAAGTATGCCATGAATAAATAAATAAATAAAAAGTGGAATAAAAGTAAAATTATAAGTTCTTTTGAAAGTTTTTGAAAAGAAAATAATATTTAGTATTTTAATAATTTCAACAAAGACAAGGCAACAAAGACACTAAGACGCGGGTGGCGCGAAAGAATATGAGACAAACGTTATTAAGGAGCAAGAACAATAAATGAACGGAAATCAAGAAAACAGAAGATAACGATTGACATTACATTTAAGTTTTTGAAGATCAAAGTTGGCTGGAAAGCAAGAAACCAGAAGAAATTTCCACAAAAAAGAAATGAGGGAAGATAAAGAGTTAGCTTAGAATGTACTGTTCCATCTAGGCATTTTCACTGTAAAATGATTAGATTTTACCGTTATACCCTGATACCCTGAGCATATTGAGCATAAATACAGTACACCTTAAAACTATATATATATATATATATATATATATATATATATATATATATATATATATATATATATATATATGTATGTATGTAGAAGTGGTGCCGTATAGTTAGTAGACCAACCTCCTTTTAAAGATGTGAGAGATGTTTTGACGTTGTAACCTTAAAGATTATACAAATTTTCATCGAGAAAAATTACCATAGAGAAAAGTTTATCAGAGCAATTACCAAGAAATTATTTCTTGGAAAGACACAAATAAACCACATTACAGCGATGGGGAAGGTACTGCGGGCGAGATTTTAGGCCAGGACCAATAGCATTGCTGATTTTTCTTTAGATTTTATCAAATATCTCTAAATCTATAGCAAGAGCATCAGACCAAATGAGCAAGCATTATTCTATACATAGACGATTAGTACACTTGCAAATATGTAAGATAGATTCCGGTGAGGAGAATTGTGTATCACAGCCTAGAGAACAATTTTTTTAGCAGCAGACCTAGTGATTGATTTGATATAATCATCCTATTTCATGTAAGCAGAGAACGGTAGTCCGAGAATGAGTAATGCGTGCCCTTCTGGAGGTTAGCAGCAGCCATAGTGATGGAAGGCAGAGAGCGTTCTCTCAGATGATTAATAAAGACCAAGTTCTCTTTGCTGGCATTAAAATTAACAAGCCATCTTTTGCCACAGATAATAATATATTTGCCCTATGGAAAAAGTCAATTGACAAATTAATTTGAAGCATTTATTTTCACTTATTTAATGAAATTATGAAATATTTTAAATGTTCTAAATTATATAATTCCATTAGCATTATTAGAGAATTATTCCACGTGAAATGCTTTTAAATGTGAACGAAGATTTCTTTCATCTAGAAATGCAAAGTTTAACAAATTCCACTAAACAGAATCTTTTCTTTTTAGAGGGTGGATTCTTTTTTTCCCCGTATTGAAGCTTTCAATTAGTAATGGACGTTAAGAAATGTTTTATTACTTTCCTTGTTAATTGCTAGTCAACTTATGCAACTTAACTTTCACTAGGCGAAGACATGTTAATCCTCTTTACGAGCGTGTTAATTGGTGACAGGTTTCTGTTTACGTGTCGTATGGCCTTCCGTATTTCAAGAACGATTTGTAAATTCTAGCAGTTCTTTTGGGAATTGTTTTAAAAACTGCGAGGTGGCACCTATTACTTTGCATGTAGTTTCATAAAAATAGAACATCTTTTTTAAATTTATACCTATATTCAATGTTTCCCTCATCGGAAAACCATAAGGGATTTCAACTCAGTTCGCACACTAGAGAAAGAGGCCTTCCAGAAACTAAGCAAAATATTTATACATATAAATATTTCGTTAGAAATAAATTAAAGAGTGTTGGACGTCTTATGTCATCCTACTCTACGGCAGTGGATGCTTGGCAATTTCTTTATAGAGAAAGAAGAGACGGGAAGTGACAGAGATATGACCCTACAGATAGATGATGAGAATATCTTCGGCAGAACATGTGAGCAACAAGGAAGTTGTAAAGAAAATGGGAACTAGAAGAACAATCATACTTAAAATCAAAAAGGTGGTAGTTTAAATATCTGGGATACATTATGAGGAAAGGCGGCTTGGAAAAAATAATACTCACAGGACGTGTTGAGGCAAGGTTGAGTAGAGGGAACAATGGATTTTTGTGAATTGATAGTAGATTTAGGGCAAGGAGTGATGGTAAGGAATCAAATGTTGCTTAGAGCTATAAGAGGCTGGAAGTTGTGGTGAACTATACTATAACATAGGTACGTCCACTAGGTCACGTAAAAAAGCGGCCTATCACGATCAAAAATGACTCATAAATCAACGAAAACAAAGTTTTGTCTCAATATGTTTATGTTGTTATGAAAGAGGAAAGACCAAAGTATTTTTAAAATATTTTTTCAAATTTTTTACTCCTTTCTAACACGTAGAAAATTTTGGTTAAAAATTATGTTTTTTTTACGACAGCGCGATAAGACTAAAAAAAGGTTTGTTTTATTTTGCGCTTTTCCCGAGGAAAACACACGTTAATTAGGAAATTCTTGCAAAAATCAAATAATTGAAACTTTCAGGACTTATTCAGAAATGAATGAAATTATTTAAAACAATTTTTTTTTCAGAAAATCTTGTTAAAAAGAGATTTTTTTTTAAACATGTTTCCACCCACTTACATATTTTCATGAAATTTCGAGAAATTAAATCAGAGTTCCCGGGAATTTTTTTATTAGTTATAAACAGGAATCATTGTAGAAAGTAAATCACCAATTTTTTTTTGTCAAACATTTGCTACTTTATAGAAAATCAGATTTGAATTGTAAAAAAAAAAAAATGTAAAAAGTATCTAATTTAATTAATTAGAAAAGCTTCCACCTATTTTTGTAGATACATTATACTAAGGACATTATTTTGTGAAGAAATAAAAATTTTTCGATGAATAATGTATTTTTTGCAAATTTTTTCCAGATTTTAAAAATTTATTCATTAACGTCTTAATACTTCAAAAATCGTTTAAAATTATTTATTTCAATCGTTCACGCAATGTAATGGTAACGTTAATGAAAATGTAAATTTACGAATCGAACTTTGAAAAGCACATAACACTCGTTTAAGCAGAAATAATTTTAAAATAATTTTAAAAATAAATTTTTATTGAAAAACGTTCATAATTTCTATGTATGCAAATGTATACGCGACATAATCCTTAAAAAGGTCACGTGATTTGTGTCGTCTGGCACCGCAGTTATTTCTCTTCTCTGTCCAGTTCAGATCCACATCGTTAACGTGTTTGCAGAAATTCTTTTCAAATTTTAAAAGTTGTAATTATTTTTAATTACTTTTTATTAAATATTTTTCTTTAAAGTATTTTCTTTTATTTTGGATAATATTTCATTGAAATAATTTTTTTATTATTAATTAATTTAACATAAGATTAAGAAAGTAAGAGAAACGGAAACCAAGACAATAACCAATGTTATTTACCTGAATAATAAAAAAAAGTTTAAAGAATTACCTGAATAATAAAAAAAAGTTTAAAGAATTACCTGAATAATAAAAAAAAAGTTTAAAGAATTACCTGAATAATAAAAAAAAGTTTAAAGAATTACCTAAATAATAAAAAAAGGTTTAAAGAATTACCTAAATAATAAAAAAGTTTAAACAATTATGCATTTAAAAAATTTAAACAATTATATAATTAAAAAAATAAAGAATTAGTATCTAATAAAAACTTCAAACAATTATCTAAAAAAAAAAAAAAAAGGTTAAAAAATTATTATCTAATGAAAAAGTTTGAATAAGAAAAGTTTATATACAATTATCTAATTAATAAGAAAAGTTTAAACAATTATGTAATGATTTAAAAAATTGTCTAATTAAGAAAGTATGAAATAAAAAAATAAAAAAAAATAGTACATAATTGCTGAATAAAAATGTTAATATTTAAAAAGTACTAGTTAAAAACGAAAAACCGCGTTCGCCTAATTTAAAAAATTGTCAATTTTGATCATCCATAGCTGTCTGTCATCGCCTCGTCAATTGCGAAATCGATGAAAGACATGCAAAAATTTCAGACACATCGTTAAGAAATGTTTGGATACAAATTTTTTAAGCTATAAGTAAGTACTGTTTGTTTCATATCAGATTATTTTAACTTTAAATTTTCTAATTTTACTCAAATAACGTGTCAAAAATATATAAATTTATTTTAGGAAGAAGTTTAAATTCAAAATTTTGTTTGTTTACAAATTTCTTAAAATTTAAGAAAATGTCCGCTTTTAAGAAAATTAAACAAAAATCGAGCATATATTTGACATTCCAATCTATATAATTTCTATCTAAAAGACTTCAGAATATTTTACTTAGTGTAAATAATAAATTTAATGCTTTAGCTTTCAATTAAATAACAACATATTTAAACAAAACTTTGTTTTCGTTGATTTATGAGTCATTTTTAATCGTGATATGCCGCTTTTTTACGTGACCTAGTGGACGTACTTACTATAACACCTCCGCTAATGTAAACGTATACGTCGTTAGGAAATTTGCATTGCCTGCTGTTGATGTATATGTACGTTTATAATTTCGGTGAAATTTTCGTAAACTAACCTGTTTTGTAAAATATATATTATTATATTGTGAGTTGGAGATGTCTTTTAACTTACTTGGTACAGCTGAGTATCCAACTAAAATCAAAATGGCGGTGCCATAAAAAATGGTAATTCCCTATTTTCCGCAAAACGGACTAGCACAGCCCAGCAACGATGTTATACCAATGAAACATGGAAAGTTTTAATAAAAGTGAAAGTCCTTATGAATCTATTGGCTTATATTTCAATATTAGAAAAATAGTATGAGTAAACATTGAATTATTTAAGTTTTCAATACTATGTTTTTTGTCAAGCAGATATTGATCAAATTTTATTATTTTTGTTACCTGCTATGTTTAGACATTCTTTTATTATTTATTTATTCGTCCCTATTGTTGTTATTAAATTAATAATAAGTCAAAATGATACATTCGATAAGCAACTGTTCACTCCGACATCTAGTCTAACATATATATATATATATATATATATATATATATATTGTTGTAGAATAGTTTTCACAGTGGAGACTTGTATTTCAATAAGTCGTCCTAAATTAGGTTCGACGTACAAAACGTTAGGAACTTGGAAATAAGTGTTAATGACGCAGCAATCTAGTTGTGATGGTTGGTACTTCAATGTCCGATATCGACTGACTCGCTCAACACCACTGGGTATTTATCGATCCACCCACCAGGATTGAATGTGGCACAAGGCCGGGTTTAATGTGAGTTTCTCCGATCCCGTAGGCTCGGCCAAAAATATAGCCTTTGAACCCGCATAGACGGGTTCTGGCCCTGTCTACCTCCCCGGACGAAACTCCACCCTTCGGCAAAGCCTCATCCGGGTTCCTCTCTGCTAACGCAGAGAGTTTGACAGAAGGCGCGCGCAGTCAGAGACTGCTCAACACCACTGAGTATTTATCGATCCACCCACGAGAATTGAATGTGGCACAAGGCCGGGTTTAATGCGGGTTTCTCCGAGCCCGTAGGCTCGGCCAAAAATATAGCCTTTGAACCCGCCTAGACGGGTTCAGGCCCTGTCTACCTCACCGGACGAAACACCGCTCTTCGGCAAAGCCTCGTCCGGGTTCCTCTCTGCTAACGCAGATAGTTCGACAGAAGGCGCGCGCAGTCAGAGACTGCGAGACGCCACTGAGTATTTATCGATACACCCACGAGGATTGAACGTGGCACAAGGCCGGGTTAAATATGGGTTTCTCCGAGCCCGTAGGCTCTGCCAAAAATATAGCCTTTGAACCCGCATAGAGGGGTTCAGGCCCTGTCTACATCACCCGAAGAAACCTTGCCCTTCGGCAAAGCCTCATCCGGGTTCCTCTCTGCTAAAGCAAAGAGTTCGACAGAAGGCGCGCGCAGTCATAGACCGCGAGAGGCCACTGAGTATTTATCGATCCACCCACGAGGATTGAATGTGGCACAAGGTCGGGTTTAATGTGGGTTTCTCCGAGCCTGCAGGCTCTGCCAAAAATATAGCCTTTGAACCCGCCTAGACGGATTCAGGCCCTGTCTACCTCCCCGGACTAAACACCGCTCTTCGGCAAAGCCTCGTCCGGGTTTCTCTCTGCGTTAGCAGAGAGTTCGACAGAAGGCGCGCATTGTCAGAGACCGCGAGATGCCACTGTGTATTTATTAGTCCACCCACGAGGATCAAATGTGACACAAGGCCAGTTTAATGTGGGTATCTCCGATCCCGTAGGCTCGGCCAAAAATATGGCCTTTGAACCCGCCTAGGCGGGTTCAGGCTCTGTCTACCTTCCCGGACGAAACCTTGCCCTTCGGCAAGGCCTCGTCCGGGTTCCTCTCTACTAACGCAGAGAGTTGGACAGAAGGCGTCCACAGTCAAAGAACGCGAGACGCCACTGAATATTTATTAATCCCCCCACAAGGATCAAATGTGGCACAGGGCCGGTTTAATGTGGGTAATTCCGAGCCCGTAGGCTCAGCCAAAAATATGGCCTTTGAACCCGCCTTGACGGGTTCAGGCTCTGTCTACCTCCCCGGACGAAACCTTGCCCTTCGGCAAAGCCTCGTCCGAGTTCCTCACTGCTAACGCAGAGAGTTGGACAGAAGGCGCGCGCAGTCAAAGACCGCGAGACACCACTGAGCCGAAGTGGCCACTGCTACTCCTACTTATTATCTGTGGGAGAGTCTATTACAATAGAATAGGTACTATGGCATAACATATATATATATATATATTTATATATATATGGTCATTCCTTGTCATAGTAGAGGGTTTGCGTGTCCCAGTGATACAAGAGGCGAATCCGCCTGGAGTTTCAACTCCTATACGGATACCCATGGCGGTAAGATCTAAGAGCAGGGACCAGAATAAACTCACTCCCACCCAATGCCCCCAACGGTGGAATAGGCAAAGATCTACACGATCTCAACGAAAAAAATAGCGGAAGAGGGTAGAGCCAGTCGGGCTACCGTAACCAAGGCGGGCCCTGACAGATGAATCATCCGACATCCCGATGCAACCGGAATTGCTAGAAGCTCGTCTGTCTAAATCCACTTTAAGCCGCGAGAGAGGCGCTTCTGGCCAAGTGTGTGGGCTTCTCCGTCGAGCAGAGTTGTCCACCAAAATCAAATTCACGCGAATTTTTGGCTCTCTTTGACTACTTTTCAGAGTCATCTCCGCCACCGCCGACAGAAGAGAAAGAGCATAGAGAAGAGGATGACAATCCCAATGCTCGGATGCGAACGGATGCTAACTAGAGCTATGTTTACATACCAAAACCAGTACTGCGTTCTAACCGTTTAAAGACGTCATTATGAAAAAGTATACTAATTATTTCTTAATTACTTGAAAGATTCCTACCGGCCTCCTATCATTATGTCTGATGTTAAACTCTAGGAGAGTGACGCTTTGCGCCTTCTCGCTCTAATAACATCAGCGTACATGAAGCGGAAATATATTGAATCCATTGCTAGGTCTGCTGATGAGAAAATCGTTCACTGTTTTGCGAGACAATTTTTCTCTCCAGAATCTATCTTGCATATTCATAAGACTACCATTTGTTCATGCATTGAATATTCTTGTCACATCTGGCCCTGCGCCCCTTTAATATATTTAGAGATTCTTGATAAAATCCAAAGAAGAATCGGCAATATTATTGTTCTTGACCTGGCATCTCAGTCACTTTCCCAGAGATGTAATGTAGATTCACTGTGTCTTTTCTATGAATATTTTCATGGTAATCGTTTGGATGAACTCTTCGTACTGGTAACAAGGCCTTATGAATTTAAGCGCAGTACAAGATTAAAGGCAAGGTCTAATCAATTCTCAGTTAAATTGGTTAGATCTAAACGTAAGTTTTATGCAAATAATTTATTTCCTCGGAGTTACGGTTTGTGGAACTATCTTCTGGGGAAATGATTTCCAGCCAACTTTGTTCTTCAAAAATTAAATGCAGCGTCAATCGTTATCTACTGTCTTGATTACTCTTCTATTCTCGTTCTTTAATAATGTTTCTTTTTTATTATTATTATTATTCTTTCACACTCAGTAACCCCTCGTGTCTTAGTGGCTTTACTGCCTTGCTTGGTTTGATATGATTAAAAAAAAATGAAATTGGTATGGAGCCGAGCTTGTGAGTTGTCTAATTGTGACGAGCGAAGTGATTAACAAACTGGACTAGCTAATTATTAAATAATGATAGAAATCTCGCAAAAGACTCAATAATAATAATAATAATAATAATAATAATTAATAAATATTAATTTGATTATTAATGCATTTGGATATCATTAAAAGCAATTTTATATTTTCTTTTACACAAGCGTACAATAAGTAAATTTTTTTCAAAGAATTTAGTTGGATTCAATCTTTCGCATTATTTCTCTTTCTTCGTATTTTATTTCACCCCAATGGCCATATTCTTTTGAAAGAATCGCACAAAAAGGATTTCTGAGATGTTTTCGTGACATTGTCTTATTTCAAAGGCATATATATATATATATATATATATATATATATATATATATATATATATATATATATATATATATATATATAATTCGTGTGAGTGTTTCGGGAAAATTTGGCTCGGGAAAAACTGGATCCAACAATTCTAAGCGCGTAGAATTGGAGGAATGTAGGAGGGGGGGGGAAGTACGCACACACAATCACAAACAGCTGCACATATACACTTAGGAACATACAAATATTTACATACAGATAAATACTTACATGACTCGAGGCGTGTACACTTACAAGGCGACAGCCATCGACTATAAATATATTCCATTGTTGACACAGTTTTGTTTTGAGATTCCAATTCTTATTTGCCAAGTTTTTGTTTCTTTTTGGTAAAATTCCAATCGTATATGTTACCAAATAAAGATTGAACTCGCTACTCAACTGACATAATCTTTATTATAGATTATTAAATGAAAAACTTTAGGCTTTAAAAAACTAGACACATTTTGATTTGTCTAAGTAGTTTGCGCTTCATGCCAGATCATGACAAAATAAACATTGCAATCTCTGTGACGTCAGAGAAGGCTATTGCTTTGATAAGTTGGCCTGAGATATGATTTCCTGGTCATAGAGATACAAGGAGGAGCTGCAAAGTTCCTACCAAGATGAGCATCCAGTTCACACCCCTCCATGGTCTTTGAACAGGAGTAGAGGTTTATCCCTAGTTTCATGTTTAGGATTGGGTTTCCGATTCCTTCTAAATTTTTATCGTACTCTCTCATTCCCAGTAGCGCCTTAGTGACATCATCACCTTGCGTTCAAAAACGCACATACTATCCACATATACACCTCGCATTTCAACGCTAAATGTGAGACCAAAAGTTTCTGTAAGGTGCAAATCTGCGCTTTAAAAGATGTCAGTATGGCTTCTTCGACGCGTGAACACGGGATAGGCACTCGTGGGAAAGAACCGTGTGTAAGACTGAGATGTAAGCACCCACCCCACAGAGAAGACATCGCTCACAAGAATGTAAGGCCCGCGTTTCGGATGAAGAGCTCGTGGGTGCACACAGACACACACTGGCTGAGGAAGGTCGGTGTTGAATAAAATAGAACGTTACGTATGACTGGTTTAGTCTCCTGTTCTAATTTCTGTTTCACAAAGTCAATATTACTCTTTGGTAAATGTTTAAAAGCGGCTCAAATTTTTAATTATGTATAATCAAAACCAAAGATGTACACACCCATACGCACGCGCATACACACACATGCAATATTTTATATATATATATATATATATATATATATATATATATATATATATATATATATAATATTGCATGTGTGTGTGCATGCGCGTGCGTATATATATATATAATAAATCTTAAAGAGCCAGCAACAACCTACCTAGGTTTCACCTAAACGAATTTTCAGAGTAATCTGAACAACCTACCAAGGTTTCACCTAAACGGATCTTCAGATCTTCAGTAGGTAGGTTGTTCAGATTACCCTGAAGATCCGTTTAGATGAAACCTTGGTAGATTGTTCAGAGTACTCTGAAGATCCGTTTAGGTGAAACCTAGGGAGGTTGTTGCTGGCTGTTTAGGATTTATTTCATTTATCCCAGCCCTACTTAGCGTATTGTGCACTCTGCGTTTTAGCTTTATTACTCGTTACGGCTTTTTTTCTTTGGATTAATAACTGAAGGCACTGGACGATTTGTTTCGCCCTCTTCCGATGTTTCTAGTTCTTTTCAAATATTTCCCCCCGGTACCAATTTGTTTTGATATATTTGCAAGTTGTGCTATCCGAAATTTGTTTTTTACCAATCGAATATTACTATTAAAATAATATAATATAATATAATATAATATAATATATATATATATATAGAGAGAGAGATAGATAGATAGATAGATAGATAGATAGATAGATAGATATAGATATAGATATATATAGATATAGATATATATCGTTGTATGTATCATCGGCAACAGACTGATGATTGCCTTTAAGTATGAACCAGCCGTCGTTGTCTGTTGACCTCAATGTCCACTTTTATATTTATATACGCTCTATCTCTGATAGTGAGCACTTTAAACCATAAATATAGGATACCTTAAAATTATATTCTTATCACACACACACGCACGTACACACATACACACGCACGTACACACACACACAGATATATATTCTGTAAGTTTCGTTCAGTTTTGTTCCGAGCTCAAAAGTATACTGTGCCTAGAGAGGATATAGTAGTCATAATCTGCAGGGCTAACTCACCAATCAATATATATATATATATATATATATATATATATATATATATATATATATATATATATATATATATAATTTTATCCATTTTATGATATTAAAATGTCATATTCAAAATCGCTACACAATTAATTTTAATATTATGTAGCGATTTTTAACATGTTTTTGTTTTAATATCCGAAAATAAATACTATTTATCTTTATTCTGTATTGAATCCTCTTTTAAATTAAATGTTACGGACAGTAGAATTAAACTCCATTTATTCTCAGTTTTCCTGGATATATATATATATATATATATATATATATATATATATATATATATATATATATATATATAATGTCGAATTGGGAACTTGAATGGATGGATGGATGGAAATATATATTTAACTAAAGGTTTGTTTCTGAAGTCGTTTTAAATCAAACTGCTTGTCTTATATCTGCAAAATAAATCTGCTTGGTTGATGCGGTTTAGTGTGATAACAAACTCTATTGGTTATTTAATGCAGAATTCTAAATATTTTGAACACAATTTTATGACTTCAGCTACTGATACTATTAGTCATTTTGCTATAAAAAGTATTGTTGGTAATTCTACGATAAAAGGCATTGATGGTCATTTTGCTTTAATAATATATTGCTGGCAATTCTTTTTATATAAAATGTATTTCTGGTATTTTTAATACAAAATATATTTTTATACTTTCATAATGTTACCTTATTGTTTGGGAGTTGCCCATAGTTGGGACCCTAACAGGTGCGACCACCAAAGATCATGGTGGACCTAGGAACAACAACAATCAAGAGGTGGCTCAACGCTACTTAAAACCTCCAATCTCCCGATCAGAGGCCTTGCTGCCAGATATCGTTTATCGTCGTACTCAGGGATAGTGCAAAATAAAGGATGTCACAACGTGTATTAAACGTTTAATGTTACCTGCGCTGAATTTCCTATATTTAAATTTCAAATGTGTCTAATTCTCATTGATGTGCAAAGTTATTTGAACTGCAGTTCAAATATCTTGTTACTGCACACGAAGCATCTTCTTTTCTACTGGGTGTCATTTACCTTCAGCACGTGGGCGATTTATGGCTCGTCACAGTTGCTTATACAGGCTGCGTAAAGTATTTGAGGACATGTGATTGTGCGTCTGTGGTTATGTGATAATTAATGTGCGTTTATCGTTTACAGAGCATCAATGGTGAACTATCAGTTAACGCATGAGATGGAATGACGTCCTGTAATTGTTGTGATACAAGTACATGCTTTTTGAAAGCCGCCAAACTTCACGAAGCCTCCAACGGGGATGTGTTGCCTGCAGCGAAGCGCTAAATGCCTTTACAGTGTACGGACGATATCAGGTAGGGTCATCACATCTTATATAGTAGGTGCAGAGAATTAGCGGTGCTAATCCCGGAACGTCCACGAAGGTACAATCTGATGGCACAATCCGCAATTTGGTGAATGAAGAGATTCAGTATAATCCATACGTGATGAGGAATGGGCAGTTCATGCCTCCAGACACATAAGAACAGCTGTTTCTCTGAGAAAAAAGATTACTGAATCATGTTGAAATATCTAGAAAAAACTGGTATGAGTTTTTTTGTTTTTTTTTTCAGGCGAAAACCCAATTTCGATCAGGATCAAAACGTGAAGAGAAGAAATGGTGATTATAATGGCAGGTTGATTTTTAACTTTTCTGAGAAACTCAACATTGCACTCGATAGCGAGACTGAGGTTTGATATGATAAGTACTGGCACTAAAAAATAGTTTCATAGCTTTTACCACTTTTTGAGGATTTAGTTTTAAATATCGTCTAAAAAAATGTTCAGAAGTACCTAATTTCTGCAGGTTTTTGATTACAAATTGACTTCAGTCTTTTTCAAGAATAAATTCAAATAAAGTTAATATCTTTTGTATTAGATATTTTGGAGGGAAAATATATTCAAATGAGAATCCTAATCATGAATTACCACAAGCAAAATAGGCAATATTTTACTGTATTCAGTAAGGAAAAATGTAAAAAAAAATTGTAAACGTTTCCAAAAACGTCTACTCAATGAATAACATTTGTTTGATCATAATTAATAAAAACAAAAAATGGATAAAAGTGTATATAACACCATCATACTGCTAGGCACAAATTATAAATCAAAATGTTTTAAATTTGCATTGTTTATTGAAAATCACACTAAAACTACTGCACAGTATAACACATTACATCATAATATAGCTCAAGTGTTCAGTATAACATTCGTTTGGAGTAAATGAAGATCTTATTTGAGGGCACAATGATTTAGTAATAATGTACTTGTGCCATGCATCTTGTCTATATACAGTTTGTAAAGCTTCAGTAAATTATAAATTTTATAAGCCATTTTATAAGGCATTCACGGATCATTGGAATGACAACACAACGCTTCGATTTTGAACCTTAATCTTTAAACTGGTTTCATCAAAAAATAAATAAATAAAAAATTAAAAAAAAACAAAAAAAAGAAAAACGGTAATGACATGGGAAAAATGATTTTGTAATTATTTATCAAGGGAAACTCCAACTTTTATTTTGAGTACAATCCAACGGTTCCAAAATGAATCTACCTCAGTGGTTAAGGAAGTATCCTTCTCCCATCCAGTTTCTTGATTGTTTTAGCGATGTCAGTATTTTAGAACAGTGTCATGCCATACTACTTGTTTCAGCAGGGACTTCGGGTAAAAGCGATTGGCTTCATTGAGGTTCTGAGCATATTTGTGAAGCCCTGGATACGATGGAAGTTCATATGTAGTTCAGCAGGACTCTGCACCTGCTCACAAAGCTTTGGAGACCCAAAATTAGATGGCGGCCAATCTGCACGACTACATTACACCAACATGCGACAACATCACACCAAATTCACCAGATGTAAATAGCTTTCACTATTACATGTGGGGCGTTGTTTAACGGGAAACTAATCAACCCGGCATTACACGAGAAATGCATTATACCGGCTCGGAATGAGAAATCTGTGAACCGAGTTCGAATTCCAGTCGAGTTCATTACATTCAAATGCGCGCAAATACCCTTGCAAAAGGTATGAATCCATCTCTTCTCTCTCTAGCTGTGGGTTGAATAACAGAGCGAACTGGATTCTATAGCCTTGGTTGGCAACCAGTCTACCGCAGTAAGAATTGGCAACTTACTGCGGGAAAAAAACCTTCAGATGCTCTCTTCCAACATGCTTTGGGCCAGCATCGCAGAGTAGACACATAAAATTAACATGAGAATAATATCACAGTCTGCAACAAGCGGAGAAAGCGTTGTTTTGGGGTTGTTTTTTTTTTAATCTGATGCGAACATGTCAACGATTCCGGTCCCAAATTGAAGCCAGCATTGCGGCTGACAGAGGTTACATCGAATAATACTAGATTCATTTTACAGTTGAAATGTTTAGATGTAACCGTAAGTTCTACGCTAACAGTTTCTTCTTTAACACTTCTCGCTTGAGGAACTAACGTCTGGCTTCTTATTTCCCAGTCAAATTTGATCTTCAAAAATTTAAATGCAAATGTCAATCATTATCTTTTGTTTTCTTAATTCTTATTCTTTTATTGTCCCCTCTCCTTAATAGTAGTTTTTCTTCTATTGTCTAACATTCAGTAACATCTTGCGTCCTAGGGGCTTTATTACCTTGCTTGTAGTGAAATGATTAAAAATAATTTTAGTTGTTTTCTTCAAAAACATTACGCATCCGGTACTTTATAACTCTTAGCAATATTCGTCGTTTTAATCTCCCTTCAGCCCCTTATTCTGACATCGATTTAATACAATCTTGATATGTAGGTTAACCTCTTGCCTCAGTGTGCCCTGCGAGTGTTAAATAATCCAAGCCTTCTTTCCTTATTATTAGTCCCAGACATTTCAACTTTGTCTGATATTAATTAAAAGTGTCCTTCTGTTTCCATTTTCTTTACTCATAGCTTACATGAACCATCCATAGTATTCCCAGCCTACTTCTGTAGAACTACACCTATATTGTCTCAAGGTTTCTTTTCATTTTCTATTGACATTGTCCAGAATTTACTACCTTATAGGAGGATTAATATTCCATAGCAGTTCAGCCTTATTTTCTTTGTTTGTAATGAAATTTTCCAATTCTTTAAAATTTTGTTTAGATTTTAAAATTCATTATTTACATTACTCGGACTATTGTCCTCATCTTTGTCGCCATATTTATTACAACGTTTCGGCCGTTGTACGCGCGGTTCTTCTTCAGGTGGTTGAAATGTCGAACTGAACCCCTTATTTCGCTCACTGGGGTAGACGGTTCTAGTTCTACGTGCCATGTTTAATGGATGTCAGTTATCAGTTATCTCCTGTTAATTTTCCCTCTGAGAGTTCTCCACTACTTCAACCGGGTATTGAACTCATACTCTTTGGGTCCAGTCACTGGATCTAACCAACGTCTTTATCCACTGTGTCATGTGTCCTCAAGAGTTCAGTTCGACATTCCAACCACTTGAAGAAGGCCCGAGCGTACAACGGCCTAAACGTTGTAATAAATATGGCGACAAAGATGAGGTCAATTGTCCGAATAATGTAAATAATGTACATAATACCTCATCTCAGAAATATAGGCAGATATTTAAAAAATCCTTTATTGCTTCTCCAGTGCGCTTTCATCTTTCTTTGTCAATTTCCGTCGTCTGCTAAAATACTTCTCAGATAGTTAAATTTCAGAAGCTGTTGGATTTTGACGTGTCTATTTCGTAGTTTGTATCATTTTAATGAAATTGCATACAGTTTTCTGACAACTGATGGTCACTAGTAATAAATCCTGGTAGGACTTCTAGTTCTCTTGCAATAACCTCTCTGTTAAGTTTTAATAAATCTGGTGCGAAGACGCATCCTTTTCTTACATTCATTTTTGTTATTATATCTTTGATTAATTTATTTTCTAACCGTATAAATATCTCCCACCCTTTCCAAATATATAAAGCTTTCTTAGTAGAGAGTTTGTAAACCTGGATGTTCCGCCGAAGAGTCAACTGGTAATAGCGTTGAAAAAGTTGTAATCACAACTGCTTGAAAGTAAAGATTTCCGAATCTATATAGAGGGGATCCTCGACTTACGACAAAGTTCCGTTCCTGAGGTGCGTCGTAGCGCTATTTTCTAGGAATTTAGAAGACAGATGATAATGGTCAATAATGCATTTAAATTTTTGTAGATTAAACTTGACTAGGAACCAAGAAGCCAGAAGAGAGTTTCCCAAGTGCAAGAGAAGAAACTGTTAGAGTAGAACTTAGTTTTACATCTAGTAATCTCAACTGCAATGATGAGACTTTGCTACCAAAATAATAGAATGCTTAAATTCATAGGTACCAAATAAGAAAATTCATCAAAACAATTACCATGGAAATATTTATACAAAAAGACACAATGGAGCTACATTACAGCAGTGGGAAACTGACTGAAGCCAAGATGCATTACTGACTGAAGATGCCAGGTTGGGACCAATAATATTGCAGGTCCTTCTTTATATTTTATCAGGAATTTCTAAATACATAGCAATAGCACCAGATCAGATGTGCCAACAATGTTCAATGCATGAATGAGTGACAGACTTATATGTAAGAGAGATTCTAGCAAGAAAAATTATCTAACATGACAGTGAACCAACTTTCTAGAGCAGCAGATCTGGCAAGTGATGCAATCATTCCACTTTATGTCAATGGAAAATGCAAGGAATTAATCTTTTGGAGGTTAGCATTATCTATGCTGATAGAAGGCAAAAATATCTCTTTCAAATTCATACATAAAACCTGACAATTTTTAAAAGATTTTCTTGGGGGAAAATGGTGGTGTCCTTATGTCATAGGATATAACTTTCTCTAGAATAAACACTTACGTCACTCACTTATGCTAATTAATTAATAATGTAGGATATAACAACACATTTCTGTGACATTTATTAACACAATTAGGACTAAAAAAAACACACAGAGGACATAAACACAATTCATATAATGAAATGAAATGAAAATAAAACATTTCATGACAAATTGCTGCTTGTATATTTATTGCCAGTAATGTCATTGGCTTTCGGCAAATGAGATGAAGCATACGATCGCGTCTCTCTTGAAGTACTCGAAAGCAGCAGCAAACCTGGGGAAGAAAGACAAAGAAACATGGGTTTATTTTCGAGAATTTTTCAACTTATAGTTTAACAAGAAAATGTCATCGCTTACAGGGAAAAGCAATATGTATCCATATATGTGTATGTTTTAAGCGACAGTAGAATGAATTAGGCGAAGCATTCGAACAATGTTCGTAGATGTTTCTCCATTTTGACATTATTTAAAAATGTCTAATTGCACTTCTATGATGGTGGCTTTCTTTTTCTTCAAAGCACCTCCATAAGAAGAGGTTACAATACACATCGAAGCCATAATGAGGGCAATAATTTCCCCCAAATCCAACTCAAACGAAGAGAGCAAATGAACCAACAATCCAATATGGCGGTCAACTGAGCTCCGACAGCTTATGTACGAGGCAAACGCCATCAGTCGAAACAAGTTTAATGGAGTTTGCGTCGTAAACATGTATCAGCGTAGGTCCATGATTGTCGTAACCCTGGGACTTACTCTAGCTCCATAAGGCTTTATCTCTGCAGCTAAAACCTCTTCTTCGGGATATCTATCTATAGCCTTATGTGGCTTCAAGTCAGCTCGTAAATCTAGGCGTTGTGATTATAAAGCAATAAAAATACATTTTAGATTACGTGCAAGGAATATTTTACATATTCTTAACACAACTTGACCCTTTTTTAATTTATTATCAGAATTGTGGTGTAAGGTTTCCGGAGAATGTTGATATCTGTTCACTAAAAAACGTTTTAGTAAAGTGTTTCTGAAGAAGTTGCATCGTTTTCTTGCTTTGGATAGACTTTTCAGCCTCTCTGACGGCTAATTTCGTTGGAAGAGATTGGTGTGGGGGCTTATCAGCATTTATGAGAAATATTTAATCTTGGAGTAGTTATACATTTTGTTTTATGAGAAACCATTGGTGGAAATCTATAAAACTTAAATTAAAATTATCTTCGTTTCGCAACTACGGAATACCATTGTAATTAGTTTACTAGCGTGTTTGTATGTAGGTCAAATAGCAGTATACTCGTGAACTAAATAAAACTGCCGGCACGATGTATCTAGAGAATCTTATCAGTATTCAAAGATGAACCAGAAATATATCGCTACTGACCTGTCAGCTATGCTTCAGTCAATTTCCCATCGACGTTAGGTTTCCCTGCGTTTTTTCTATAAATATTTTCATGCTAATTATTATGCTGGGCTGTCCACAATTTTGCTTAGTTTTTTTTGTATATAAATTGTATTCATTGTAGATATTCACTGGGGTTTAATTTTTAAATATTGTTATTTTAACCCCCCACCCAGTGAAATGGTACATATTTAGGACTAGTTAGGACTTCATCGAGACTTTGGGGTATTATGGTTGCTGTAGCAAGAATGGTAAGAAAGAATATGTTGTTTTGGTGTAAGAAATACTGTGGTATGTTTGTGTAAGAAATTGTAGCAGGCTAAGTTGACGATAAGACAGATTGAAGACCATTCTTCCCTTACCCCCACTTTTTGGTATGGTGCCACATTTTTGTATTTGCAAAATAAGTATTGCTTTCCTCTCTGGTGTTTAGACATCACGTATTTAAACGCAGTACTAGATTGGCACATAGGTCTCAAGATTCTACGGTTAAAATTTCTAGATGTATCTATAAGTTATATTCTAATAGTTGCTTTTCTCGCATTTTTCATTTGTAGGATTCTCTTACGGCATCTTACGGTTTTCCTTCCAAATACGACCTTCAAAGATTTAAATGCAACCTTAGTTGTCGTCACCTGTTGCCTTGAATATTGTTCAGCTATTGTCTTTCTCATTTCAATAACATTTTCTCAGCTTGTTTCACACTCAATAACCACTTGCGTCTTGCAATATTTTTCTCATTGATACAATTATTATAGGAAGCATTAGATAGAGGTTCGGATTGAGGAATCGGAGAGCAGAGTTCGAATTCCAGTCGAATCCATTACATTCACTTACGTGTTAATACCCTTGGGAAAGGTATGAATACTCTTCTTCTCCCCA
This sequence comes from Acanthosepion lycidas, assembly GCA_963932145.1. NCBI lineage: Eukaryota > Metazoa > Mollusca > Cephalopoda > Sepiida > Sepiidae > Acanthosepion > Acanthosepion lycidas. The sequence continues at coordinate 110,880,536 of OZ010576.1, read as the reverse complement.
CCACCAGCTATGGGTAAATAGCAGAACAGATTGGTTTCTATAGCCTTGGGTGACAACTGGTCTATCGCAGAAAGAAATGGCAACCTACTGCAGGGAAAAATCTGCCTCGTCAGTCATGTATCGAAATATGCATGATCGCCTAAGCGTGTATCACGCACGACACATGACTGATTGTCGATTATTTTCTTTCGGAGATTTTCCCGCTTAATTTATGAGTTGTAAGAATTCATACCAGCATGTCTATTTCAGACGTTATTTATATTTGGTATGAGCTTTAGTGTATAATATCGATTAATTTGAATTAGATTGTTTAGGCTCAATTATCATGACTATGCCTTAGAGATTTGTTTATTTTTTTAATTTAATTCATGGAGTTTATGCACCCTCAAATACACACGCATGCGCGTATGTGTGCTAAATTGAATACAACGCCCACACAAAAAATCACAATGTCTTTTGCTGCAACTAGACGCACAAAAATTATAAACGAAAAGAATTATTCCTGCGACGCATAAAATAATAATTCATTTCACGCGCTGACCCTGGTAAGCGTGTGATATGTCCTGGAAAGGGATATATTTGTTCGAAGTAGCAAAGTGGATTTGGACTACTGTAACCGGATATGACAATCTAGCAGGTAACCGTAATGGACTGGTCCTCGTCGTAGTGGTAGGCAATAGGCGAAGACAAGGGCGTAGCCAAAATGTGTAGTCAATAGGCGTAGACAATAGGCGTCGTACCTGTACCTCTACATCAGTCTGTATTTATGGCTGACACCAGCCAATCATATTACTGTCAGGGGGAACCCAGGTGTATGCATATTCATTACATCAGAGTGTAAAATATCCTTTACAAAATTGAAATTAATTTAATTACCAAGAGTAACCCGCCTATAAAATCCACACTTCAGACTATCAATGTATATTTGTTGTCACATACAAAACTGTGATTCTTGGACGAAACAAAATGACAGTTCCCGCATATATTTATTTCTGATCTTACAGAAATTGTGGCACAAGTCCGAGAAGAAAATAGGGAGGGGTTAGTCTACATTAGTTATCCTAGTCCCGACCCATTCATTCATTACAATCTACTTATTTACCCCAAGAACTCGTCCATCATCTCTCAATCCTGCATATACCACAATACCGCATTTTCACTTTGGGCTACAAAACACCCCATGACATAAAAATTTGGTGAAAGACCGAAATATATAAAAAAATTCATGATTCATGAAATGATTGGGGGGGGGGGTAGATGAACCCAGAAAACAAACTAAAAATATAACACAAAGATAAACCTCGAACAGAACAATGTTAGTAGGACCCGCCCAGCCCCTGAAAATATTAATAAGAGTGGCTCCGCTGTATTCTGCTAATAGAATCAAGAAGCACACTCACTAATGGAATGCGAAGGCTAAAAATAAATGATGGAATGGTAAAAAAAATAAAAGGCTGACCTAGTCGAGATGAAAACTGGGGGACAAAAACAAACTGGGGAGGTTGAGAATAGTTTGGACTATAGCAAAAGAGAATACTGGGAACATACCGGGAACAACACTTATTCACATTAACTAGGAAAACATAATAGTGTCTAACTTAACCAGGGGAGGGCCCACAGGAAACCACCCCGTAATTCCCGTATATATATTAGCCTGACAAATATAACATTTCGGAGACTGACACACTACATAATAGATCTTAGTACCACGAGGAAGGACTTAAACACTTCTACAACTCCCAGATCTCATAAGAAAAATCGTTGTAGATAACACTGCGATTCTAAGAACATCAAATTGTAAAAGACATTTAAAGCATTTTAGGTAAATTAGTTTAAACCAAACCTGAATCTTACCTTCTTTGAAAGCAGACGTAATGGGCTGATGGGGTTTTGAAGGGATCCCCAACATGGAATTACTACTACTCGCATCAAGTACGGCTTAGAATTACACTTTAGTACATGAACACCTTGAAAATGAAATGATAAATGAATTAATCGAATGCACCTGGGATAATAATCGCCATGAATAGTGTCTGCACCCTCTTAGTACACTTAAAAGAAAAAAATGTCAGAACATTAGAAAGAATGAATAAAAACTTATTAAAATTTTCTTATCCGTCAAATTCTATGTAACATATGTAAAAGAAAGATTTAATGAGCAGATATACTATAAATGTTTTAACGAAAGTACTTGCAATATAGACCAAACAACTAATCCATTTTACAATTAATAAAAACAAGGATTATGTCGTTCAGCGAGTGGTCAGTGAGTTAATGCCTTATTTAATCTGTTAGTGCAGTGAATTTGCCATTAATTACATTAACTTTCTTGATTTATTCTTTGAATGACTATTTTACTATATATATATATATATATATATATATATATATATATATATATATATAACAAATTTGACAACTGGAAAAAGTTTCAGTGAAACTATATTTGATTAAGCGTTTCGCCTTTCTAGGCTTGATCAGCTCCAAAAACGAAAGAAGGAAGTGTGTGTGTGTGTGTGTGTGTGCGTGTGTGTGTGTGTGTGTGTGCTTAAATAATGAATCATTCGTACGTTTTCCTGAAATACAAATATTTTACTTTCAACTCATTCAAAAAGATTGGGTGAGGATTTGCCTCGAATCCATTTCAGAAAATGTTATATGAATTTCTTGCTTTCGAGACATTGTGAAAATAAAATCCAGAAGATGACTAACAGAAAAGATGGGAAAATATATGAATAACTTTTAACATGAACTAAGAAAAGATACAGAATATTAACGTTTTTTTAAAAGTCGTTCATTTTCATTCTTTTTCTTTCATCACGAGAAACGCCAGCTTAGAGAAAAATTCTAATCATTCATTATTTAAGCATACACATAAATACACAAATGCACATTTCTTTCTTTCGTATCTAGACCTGGTGAAGCCTAGAAAGGTGAAACGCGTAATCAAAACTAGCTTCTATGAAAGTTTTCCATTTGTCAACTTTGTCGGGATTCTCTATCCTATTTTAAACACACACGCACACACACACTCATGCACACAGACACACAGACACACACACACACACACATATATATATATATATATATATATATATATATATATATATAAACGTCACTTTAGTATAGACGCGTTTTTAAGTGTGTATCTCTGTTTAATTTAGAACATGCCCTAAAGTAGCGTTTACTATAATAAAAATAGGAGGCTTATAACTATGGTACACCCATCTTGTGGTTACCAATTCCAGAAGGAGAAAGCACTTTATCACAAATAATAAATATTGCCACCAGGATGTTTTCATCGTCAAACTGATCTCCCCAATCGCTAGACCATAATCATATAGATCACATTTGGGGTGCAGTCTTTCACTTGATTTTTAATCCCGTGAGCACGATGGAGGAGTTTGGGTCCACGGTTTCTACTATGGTTTCAATATAAAGTAATATTTTATGCGATGAGTTTGCTAACCAGATGCCCAACCGATTTTGTCGTCGGTATTTGCTCTGACAGTACTGAACGGGGTCGACATTGCTTAACTCCGGTGATCAAACGAGAACCGATGTTTCGGCGTGATTTGACCGGATGCAGTGGAAAAGAAAATTTGAATTTCGATGTGCCACCAAACAATCTGGAGGAATTGTGAGACACCAATGATAAGAGCATGGAACCAGATTTCGGAAAGATACTTCCAAGACATCGTCTAATTCATGCCAAGAAGAACTGCGACTGTTCTAAAAGCAAAAAGGAAGTCCGGGATAATACTAGAAGAGTATGTCTAATAAACTGATCAGTGAGTGTATATGGGTGCTCTAATATCGTTGATGTGACCTATTTCATCTATAAACAAACATCTTGGTTAGGCTTTAATCATTTTGTACCGCCAATATATATATATATATATATATATATATATATGACGTCGCACATTATGAAATGGACAAAGTCCGACAATTATTTTAAGACATTTTTTAAGTTTATACGTTCTTTTTATAGATGCAAATATTTAAGTAAATGCTCTGTTTTATAATAAATAGTATTAACAACATTTACCGGCCTATAGGATACAAGTTCGATTCCTGTTGGAGGACGCATATTTTCTATGAATATTTCTCGGATATTCAGGCCGGTTAATACTGTTTATTATAAAACAGCGTTTACTTAAATATTTGTATCTATAAAAAGAACGTATAAACATAAAAAAATTCTTAATATATATATATATATATATATATATATATATATATATATATATATATATATATATATATATATATATATATATATATATATATGGAGAGAGATAGGCGTGCTGTCAGACGTATATAAGTAGAACGTTAGTAAATCATATGATTTCAAGAGCCTGCCATATAGATAAACAATAACAGAAAAAAGCTGATTTGAGGAACTTGCTAATGGAATAAGTACCCTCATACATTTTAGTTGTTCCTGGCATCCAAATGTTTTTCTTGCTTGCTTTAGAAGTCGTACTATAAGTAGTTTATATATTATAGAACACAAACAAAAAAAGCAAAACTGTGAAAACAGTAGAAGAAAACTTGAAGGCCCTGGTGAAAAGTGATATTAAATACTTTGTGTATTTTACATTGAAAATTCACGAAGACTTTGAGTCATTAAATTATCCAATATTGTCAGATGCTCGAATCGTTTCTATATGAGTAGGTACTTCCACTTTGTTGTTGAAAAACAGCATAGCATGATGAAAAAAGGCCCCAAAACTTAATAAAAACAAAGTTTTTATCGTCAAAATATTTATATTATTATTAAGAGGTAAGACCAACTTAGTTTTTATTATATTATCAATTTTTTTTAATCCTTTCTATGACGTTGGAAATTTCGGTTAATATCTTTTTTTTTTTTGCCTTAGCAGTCTAAGTAAAATTTACGATTAGGGTTTTAGCGCTTTTTTCAAGTGAAAAAGTCATTGATTTAGAAATACTTTAAAAAATCAAATAATTGTCGGATTTTAATGACACTTTCAGGATTTACTGACAAATGAATGAATTTTTTTAATTTATTTTTTTTAGAAAAATTTGGTGAAAATATTTTTTTTTACATCTGTTACCCCTAGCCACTTACTTAATTTCATGAAATTTCGAGAAATTAAATTTTTATCCTAACATTTTTTTATTACTTAAAAACAAGATTCTTTGGTGAATGTAAATCATCAATCTTTCTTTCAAACTGCTACACATTTCACGAAAATCTGCTCCGAATCGTAAAATAAAAAATGCAGTAAAACTAAGACGTTTAATTAGAAAAGCATTTCATTGCTTTTATAAATAAGATATATTAAGGACACTATTGCCTTAAAACTTTCTTAGAAGAATAATACATTTTTACAAGAATTCTCTTTTTGCATTTTAATTATTAAAGTTTAGATTTTTTTTAAATTCTGTATTAATTTCATCCTTTTAGATGATATTATTATTAAGTAAAAACTATATTTATTAATCATGAATGGAAAATCTTAGTACAAATCATCAAGAACCAATATGTTTAAAATGATTTGAAAATATTTTTATATGTGTAGAAACGTGACAGTTTTCTACATACGGGCGGCCATACACGGCGTTATCAAAAAATAAGAACGATAACTATAGTAAATTTAAAGCCAATGTATCTGAAATTCAGTAAAGCATTATATTACGCAGAATATTTTCCTATAATTTAAAGATTATTGAGTACTTACGTCAGTTTCTTCAATTACGTTTTACGAATAAAGACCCCGTAGAACAAGATTAGATCTGTCATTACGCTTTCAGCACGTCAACACTTTAAATAAACTGCTACTGTTTAGTTAAAAATTGCATTTCTGCGATATTTTGTACTTAAAGAAATATTTGTTTCAAATCAGATTAATTATACTTTAAAAGAACTAATATTCTTCGAATAAAACTTCAAAAAAGTATCGTTTATTTTTGAAAGTTAAAACACACATATATTTTTTTTAGCTAAAAAAAAAAGAAAACAAAACAAAAATATTTTGCTTATTAGAAGCATTAAATTTAATCTGTTAACTTGAAATGAAAACTAAAATAAAAGCTTCAAGAAATATTTTTTTCATTTTTAAATATTAATTTTAAATCATAAGCACCCCGAATCTGCTGCGGCACCTACTTAAAATCATATTTTTGTCACACACACACACACACATATATATATGTGTGTGTGTGTATGTATGTATGTATGTATGTATGTATATTACACAGCAAAAGAATCCAAAATGACTTCATGTGGGTATAAATTTAATTTAACCTACTTTAAGTACGTTGGTCTTATTCAACCATGTACTGTATATATATATATATATATATATATATATATATATATATATATATATATATATATATATATATATATATGAATTACATAAAAATGAAACTCAGTTTTATCCCATCTTGATGGGCATTTAACGTTTTTGTATTGATAAGTCCTATGGAGAATATCCCGGGGGATGAAATGTCCATCAAAATAAGGTACAATTGAGTTTCATTTTTATGTAATTCATTTATATGCTCTATAATAAATATATTCAGCTCTTTGGGGGAATCAGTTTTAATATTTTATATTATTAGGATCTACTTGGATTACTTATCCACAGATTTGTACCTGTATATATATATATATATATATATATATATATATATATATATATATATATATATATATATATATATATATATATATAAAGATAGATAATAGATATAGCAGGAGAGTTAGTATTATGGATTAGAGTCAGATTAGATTAAGATCTAGCAACTAGTCCATCTGCATAGGAACTGGATTTAATATACAGTATTTTGACTTCTCTCAAATGCCAGCCTCAATGTACCCTGCTGACGACTGGGAAAAACAATGTCTGGCAAAAGACGGAGCAAGAATCCAAGTGCGATTAGTTATTTCTGCAATCACAGAACGGGGAGTTTTGACAAATATATGCAATTTTTTATACAGACTTCAGTCTAAATCTTAAATGACTTTTTTATGTAGAAAGAAAATAATTTTGTTTTCGCTTTTCAATAGTTTTATTCTTTCGGGAAATCTAGAAACATTTGTTGGAAATTGACACAATAGACCTTTTCTAATCTGTACTTATTACTACTGACCTGTTTTTTTAATACTACAGTTGTTTTTTAAAAATGTCTCAATAAATTCGATTTTGTAGACATCCGCGTGTACACAGATTGAATAAAAGAGAATGTGTTCTTTTATACGCAGAGGCATGCAAACAGTTTTCTGTTTAGAAAAAAAAACATGTGTTATCCAACCAGGTATTTCAGGAAACAATCTTTAAATTTTTAAGTAGAGATGTTTAATACGTGACCAGAACCAGAAAAAAAATTCTTTTAATGTTTTTCTATTACTATACAGGTAGCGGCAAAAGTAGCGCCTTTTTTCATGCTGATGTGGATAGGACGACGTAGAGTAATTGAGTGGCCATCACGATGACGAGGCATAACATCAACTCACCTGTTCTTGGCAAGTGTACTGAAAGATCTTGTTTACAGACTCAAACCGAAAACAAATCCTGAGTTAAAAAATGCAATTGCTGATACATTTTCTGAAATTAATATACAAATGTGTCAACTGATTTTTGCAAGTGTTTCTAATACGGTTCAACCATCTGAACATGAAGGGGAGCCTTTTGAACTTGTTAAATAGTTTGTTAATCATAACAATACATATTGCTTTGATGTAACAAAATTTTCTTAAACTACTATACTTTATTTTTGTTCAGTAACAGTTACTAAATAAAAAAAAAACAGCGTTACTCTTGCCACACATAGATTAAGCACTGTAGATGACGAATATATAACTTATTAAATTTGATAAAAGTTAATAGGTGTCTGTCTGTATTTCTGAGATGAGGTATTATGTACATTATTTACATTATTCGGACTATTGTCCTCACCTTTGTTGCCATATTTATCACAACGTTTCGGCCGTTGTTACACTCCGGTCTTCTTCAGGTTGTTTGAATGTCAAACTGAACCCTTTATTTCGCTCACTGGGGGTAGACTGTTCTAGTTCCACATGCCATATCTAACTGATGTCAGTTATCAGTTATTTCCTGTTAAGTCACCTCTCCAAGTTTTCTTTTCTTATCTCTTCAATACAGATAATTTCTAAGTAACAGTCATTAGAATTTAAGGAAAACTTTCTTTGCATTTTTTTTTTTAAGTAAAAAGTGAATTAAGATTCGATATGTCTCCTGTGACTTTTCAGCAACCTTTTCTAATCAACAATATCTTTTTAGTTCTATATTTAAGGTGAGTTGTGAGAACCAAAAATGTGGTTTTTTATTACTATAAAAAAAAGATATGGTCCCTAGTATAACTCAAACTTTTTATGCTTTCAGATAACTTGGCAATTTTAAAGCGTTTTGATTTAAGCAAATGAGATGAGTGTATTAACATATTGATATTGTGGAAAATGGAATCAGCAGCCTGTGTTGAAATTCTGGCTAAGGCAGTTGGCACTTGTAACCTTTGGAAAGGAAAGAATCAATCTCTTTATGTGTTCAAAAGTAACTTTGGGGCCAACCATTCTGAGAGAAAACTTTGAGTATCTGTCTATATTTCTGAGATGCGGTATTATGTACACTATTTACATTATTCAGACATGGCACGCGGGACTAGAACAGTCTACCCCAGTGAGCGAAATAAAGGGTTAAGTTCGACATTCCAACCACCTGAAGAAGACCGAAGAGTACAACGGCCGAAACGTTGTGATCAATATGGCAACAAAGATGAGGACAATAGTCCGAATAATGTAATTGTGTAAGTTAATATGTGATTTCTGTTTGTTATTTCAATCCATTGTAAATTGACCACCTTACGGAAGCCAAAACAAATATGCTCATACGATACATCTTAAAATATCAAAAATAGTTTTTGATTCATAATCTAGATTTCCTTTTTTTCTTTCCTTTTTGGATTAAGCGCCCCAGATTATAAATTTCAATTTCTTTTTAAGAAATCACGTCGTACGAGTTTTTTTTTTTAATTTACGCAGGGCAATGAATTTACAATTAATTAACTTTTGTAATTTATATTTTTTCACGAATATATTATAAATGTTTGTATTTTATTGCTTATCAACCTTTTGTAGTTTATGTAAAGCCTGAAAATATTTTTATACTGTAAGAATCTTTGACGATAATATTGATTTACTGATACCAGTTTTAGTAATTAACCCGTAATTGGCGGTATAAGACGCGGACTCATCCCTTCTCAAGAGTATTTTGCTTCTAAGTGAATATAACAAACTCGACTGATCTAGGATCGGCGTTGCTTAATTAACTTCAGTGTCGTACGAGAACGGCTGTTTTGAGGTGATATGGCCGTCACCATACAAACCGCACATTCAAACTTACAGCATTGGGTTTCACGAGTGGTGACCGATCTAGGTACTAGCCAAGCTCGGCGTTGCTTAACTTCAATGATCGTACGAGAACGGTTGTTTCGACGTGATATGGCCGTCAACCATAGAAACCGCACATCCAAACTTACAGCATCTGGTTTCACGAGTGGTGACCGATCTAGGTAATGGCCAAGCTCGGCGTTGCTTAACTTCAATGATCGTACGAGAACGGTTGCTTCGACGTGATATGGCCGCCAGCCATACAAACCGCACATCTAAACTTACAGCATGATGGTTTCCCGAGTGGTGACCGATCTAGGTACTGGCCAAGCTCGGCGTTGCTTAACTATCTGAATATTATATTATCAATTTTTAGGAGTTAATAATTTTCAGATACAATTCCTACTAGCTGAGGAGAAGAAGAGATGGATTCATGCCTTTCTCATAAGTATTTGCCCATAAGTAAATGTAACGAACCCACTAGAATTCGAACTCGGCTCTCTCATTTCTTATTCTGAACTTTTAGTCGATATACCATCCGCACATGTAATTTCTGAGCAACTAGCATTACCAATGCCATTCATCAAGGTACTGAGCAAGCTAGACGTTGCTTAACTTTAGTGATCTTACGAGAACACGTGTTTCAACATGATATGGCCGTAAGCAATACCACTCGCACCTACAAGCTTATATCACCTAGTCTTCCCACGCGGTGATTTATCTTTGGTTTGGTTTGGTTTACGGTATATCAACCTCAATGGGTTATTTAATGGCGACAAGATTTTTAATTGCTGTAAATATTTTTTCCAAAATATATTGTTGGTAATATTTTTCCAAAAATGTATTGCTGGTAATATTTTTCTTTTTAAAAATGTCTTGCTGGTATTAAAGCCTATTTTTACACTTTCATAGTGTTTTGACCCCAGTTTGGGGTTAATCATTTTCCCATAGATGAGAACCTAACAGGTGCTACCCACCCCGTGTAATGGTAGACCTGGGAACACCAGCAATTAAAAGGTTGTTTCAATCTCCTCAAAAACTCCTGATCAAAGGCTTTGCTGTCGGATGTAGTTTATCGTCTAACCCAGGACGCAGATGTAGTTTATCATCTTACCCAGGACGGCAGTTATTTATCTATGTATTGAGCAGGATCGACATTCCTTAACTTCGGTGATCGTAGGAGAACCGTTCTTTTAACGTGATATAGTTTTAAGTCTAAACTAGATGAATATCATAGATTTTATAAATGCGCAGTTAGCCAATTGTGTGTGGAAATCAAGGAACCTGATTAAAGATGGCGCTAGTAGATGGTGATGCAAAGCACAAGGCCATTCAAATCCATCTGCATTTGCTGCCTTTATTATTGTGAGTGTCAGCTTCGTAAATTTTGTTATGTCTGTTGCCTGAGTTTTGTCTCCACCAACCCGGTATATAAACAGAGAGTCCCTTGCAGCTAAAACATGAAAACATTTCTTTTCCGTTTTCACTGCTATTTTTACAATTACATGTTCATTCTGAACCAAAATCACAATTATTTTTCTTGTTTGTGGAAGACTTTTTAAACCGTTTTGTTCGACCAATTATTTTTGTCACCATTTTGCTTGATACAATTAACTATTTATTCATTTCAAATGCTCTGTTCTTATTCTATTCCATCTTATTAAGATGCATTACAAAATATTTTCGCTATACATTCGAACAGATACTAAAAAAAAGTACTCGGCCTTACCCACTTTCTAAAATCTTGCCAAATGAACAAACGTCAGAATGTATTTAGGAGTCGGGTTGAGAAGGTTTTCGTACATGCATACGTTTTTGCTCTTTACGTGGGAACTTTCGATGGTCCATATTCGTCTGAAAGTCCTCAATTTCTGATAGTGGGGTTCTTGCGTTTTGAGGCATCATAATTGACAACTGATGATTGGCTTTTTTTTTTAGATATTTATTATTTTAAATTTTATTTCAAGGGATAAAAACTGCAAATTCTTAAAAGTTTAATACAAGGATGTGGCGTAATAATAAGGGGTTTAATAATTAGGTAGACAATTTTTTTTTCAATATGCTATAAATGTGGGTCTCAATAAAACGCAGGTTGGAAAATCATTTAAAGCATCAAAAAGTGTTAAATTAATGAACCGGATACTCAGGGGACCAGAAAATACCCTCAATAAACAAATAAAACGTTTTCGCCTTCTATTACGAACTTCAAAGTAAAAACAAGTTTTGTGTGGTCAGATATTTTTCCACTTCGTTTCATTTCTTGAATTCAACCGGCAGCTTTACTAACTTTGAAACCCAGTTTGACATAATGTGTTAAGGATACCAGTACCTAAAGCCGCCATTATAAAAACTGCGCCTCTTTTTAGCTTTGTCTGGCGAGGAGATCATTTTCTTTTTAATGCCTCAAAATAAGCAGCTTCATTGTGAAAGTTACTCCCGTTGCAGCCCAGTAAACATCGCCTCCATTTGGCTATCACGTGGTCAAGTAAGTTCTGAATGAGACGGTGGGTGTGTCTGTGATACAATCGTGTATACTCGACTGTAGAGGAGGACGATCATCAAGGGCAAGCTGACATTGATTCCTTGTTTAAGTCCGTTTCCTCTTCCAGACATTTTTATTTTGGCTTTTATTCTTGTTTATTACATTTTCCACATGGGTTTTCACATCAGTCACAACTGTTTTTTCTTACTTTCTGGTGGTTATCATGTTTTCATTGAGTATCAAGTGACAGCCAATCTTCGAAAAGATTTTCACACTCCTATTCTGCATTCTCGCAGACTTCGATACTGCTACGGTTGTGAAAAATCTCAGTGCTGTCATGAAGCTTTATTTTGTTCCACTGTCACTTCCTGTGTTTTCTTGACACGGATCCAACTGCCCAATATACTACGGGTACAACCAAAACCAAAAATGTTTCAGAATTTCTTCACTTCTTGAACGGGTATCAATCAGTTATTTTCTTATTCGATTTTCTATTTTGAGCAAAATGTGTGTATTTTGGTAATGCTCACTTTATTCAAGGCCCAAGAACCACTCGAGGTAAAGGGTTACTGAAGAAGGTTGCTGTATGAGCGGTAAGAGTAAGTGGCAAAAGGCGCAGTTTATGAGGATATATCGCGAAGATAAAAGTTAAAGCGGAAGAGGTTCAGATTGTAACGGTCGGGAAAGCATCGGAAAGTAGTGATTCATGGTGCTTACTTCTTACTAATGGAATACGAAAGGAATGAAGGTGGTTCTGTTCAGTTTGCGTGGCGTAGTCGGTGAGAGAGAGAATCGGTGAACTGTTCCACCATGGCAACTCACAGTTTTTAAAACAGTGTGACCGATCGCATACACTGTTCACCAACCACAGCTAGACAGGCTAGTTTGTTATTTAATTCATAGCTGGTTGACAAAAAATAAATTCATATATTTCGCAAGGTTATGTTTTTAATTAATTCACTCCATTCACTACTTAGACGCAGAGGGACTTCTGCGAGTTAAGGAACATGGGAAAACTTTAGAAGCAACCAGAAACCCAGTCCTAAACAGAAAACAGGGGATCTGTACAAAAGGGAATATCACGCATTCAATCTGGTCTTGAACTTGGCTCGTCGATTTCTCATTAACCTCGCCCGCATATTCCTAATCTGAAGGAGTATAGTATAAATGGATATAAAGATCCAAGATTATGCATTTTTAAATAAAACAGCGGTCGGGGGCACAAATATTTCTGGCTGATTATGACGATGGAAAGTAACTATTCTGTCTGTAAATTGGTTGCTGGTCTATTTTTCCTCTATCTGTCAAACTTCTTTCTTACCAATGTCAATCCATTATCTGTAAATCTAGACATACATCCTTACATCTATCTTAAAAACTTGCGTACGCACAAAAATATAATGTGTATGAATAAAAATTGCTATCTATTAAGAGTCCTGAAAAGTACGATATCTATATCAATATGTTTATGACTGTTATGCGTGTATGTGTGTGTCTGTCAGTAGGTGGGCACACGCGCGTTCATAAAAGGACCACCCATTATGTACAACATTATTGCGAGACAAGAGCATCGTACAGAATGTTGTTATTTAAACGATGCAACAATTACAAGGACGACATGGAATTGAGACTATCAACGTCGACAGGAACAACAAGAAACAAAGAGTGTAAAAAAAAAGAAAATTCTATGATAAAAGAACGGAGAATTAAAAAAAAACAATTCTTATAAAGAAGTGATAAAGGGAGAAGAAAATTTAAATTTAAATTATTCTTCTAATGAAATGCTACGCAAACGTTTGCCTTGATTTAGATAAGTCGTGAACCATGCTGTTAAAAAACACGCACAAGCAGCTCCCACACACACACACATATATATATATATATATATATATATATATATATATATATATATATATATATATATATATATATTATTCTGAATGTTATCATATTCAAAAGTTCCATTTTTTTCTTCAAATGGAAACGGTTCTTTCTCGCCAAATTCTTTCGACTCATTCTCATAAGAAAGAAAACATGCAAATATTCAAGAAAACTGCATAATTATTAACGAAAATTAATCTGGCACAGGGCAGCAATAATTGAGCTCTCATTGTGGACAGAACCCATTATCAGTACAAGGCGAGTCAACTAACCAAAGTTTAATTTTAGCGCGTTCATATAAGGGATATAACTATGGGTCCCTCGTTGACGATCTAATTTATTAGTAATTTATTAGTAATGCCTTTCAAGATAAACTCACTAGTAATCTCCCTGTGCCTGACGTCACTAACAATTTTAGAACGTCATCATAATAAATGCAGAGGAACCTTGGTTCTCGAATGTCTCACATGTCGAACAAATCAGTTTTCGAACAGAAAATTCGAGATGAAAATGCTTCGGTTATCGAACAAAATTTCGGTTCTCGAACAACACACGGAATTAACACGAACGGATTAATTTCTGAGTCGACCTCCGTGTTGTATATATTCGTGTATTGTGTCGTGTTTTTCTTTTCCAATTTTATTGTACTGTGAGTTTTTACTCTACATTGATTCCTACTGGAAAAATAGTTTCGGTTTACGAACATTTCAGGTTACAAACGGCCTTCAAGAACGAATTAAATTCGTGAAGCGAGGTTGAAATGACGAGTTCAATCATTAACGATTCAAATGTGAATTTCTTTAATAAGTTCATCTATGGGTTGCCGCAAAAATACCTCCCATATTTTAAAGGTTAACAAAAAGACCAAGGTAACTGCTATTATTATTTCACTTTTGTTTAAACAAAGGACTATAATTTTTTATTCATTTGGTTTTAAAAATTACATCCTCCAATGGTGGCCTTTATTCACTATACCCTGTTATAGATTATTTATAAAGTTTTCCAGAACCCGGAATTTTGAGTGCTGGGTGGTTTTCCAGTTAGCTTTCTTTTAAAAATACAGGTAATACATTTTTCTAAAAAAGAACAAAAAAAAAAACAACAAAAAACAAACATTCCCACCAATACATTTTCCTAAAAAATATAACTAATGTTTCCCACCAAAAATTAAATATCGATATCACATGACCCATAAGGTGTTGGTATGATGCTAAACAAAGAAACCGACAATACGAACCAAAAATATTAATCTGTCCTTCTATTGCTTTTTTTAAAAAGTTGTGTTGATTAGCTATATTCATAAGGAAGCTGACTTCCTGTTCAGCGATTAGGTCCCTCCAATGTAGCTCTACATTCATCAGTAAAAACTGCAGCTGAAAAATCAGTTATGTCCTTCTTCACTCTTCTTACACGCTCCTCTTTGTGATATTTAATCTGGTTGCTTTCATGGCTTTAGTTAATATTTTCAGTATCTTACATATATTTTGTTCTTATTCGCAACACGAACTTCCTTAAATATTTTCTTGATCCTTTTTCTTGTTTATTATCTTCCTAATTTCTTCAAAATTCTCCTTGTGAAATCCTTAAATCCATTTTCTTTGTTCTTGCCGATGTTTACCATTTTTGTTGGGATTATTCCATGATGTCTGTTCAGTTTTTCCATATTGCTCTATCAGTAGTCAATAGCTTTATAATATAAAGTCAGATTGTGATACGCCAAAAAAAAGAAGAAGCAAAAACAAATAAATAATTAAGAATTAAAAATTATTTCAATTTCACTGTTAGACTCCCTAAACGTGTAGATATCTCTGCAAAACCTGAAACAGAGACAGAAATGGTGATCATCTAATTTTGTTGATTGCTGCATCAGAAATTTAAAACAAATATTCACAATGCGATGATCAATTTTAATTGAATGGCACAGAAACAAATAAGTTATTTTAAATGTTTCTTATAGAAATAAACAAAATGTTTCCCATAGGAATGTTGCGGCATAATCAGCGCATAAATATAATCATATCCTGAAATTTTCTGCCAACAATGCTTGGTTAATAGCAGATTTATTGTTAAAAGATGGACTCGTTTCTTAGTATCTGACACAGCTTACACAACTCTTTCACTTTATCTAAAGTAGATGACTAACATTCTTCTAAAATCAGAATAGGAAGAGAGAAGGTTAATTTGGTATTATCGTCGGCGAGGAAGAAAGCAAAATAAAGTGTTTCATGGAAATAAAATAATAGAAAAAAGGAAGAAAAAATGTCACGTTGTAGCTATAAGCAGGATAATTCAGAATATATCTATTCTGTTATAATTTATTACCTGTTTATTGTCATTATATCTTGGAAGTGACAGTGAAGTAGTTTCCGTTGTTTTGCCCGTAATTTTGAATTCAGAGACACACTTTTTCTTAGATTGACTACTATTCACGGCTAGAAAGCCGATTATGCTGGGTTGTCCCCAAAGATGGAAGGAAAATAGTTGGATACATAACTTCCCAAACGGTATTTTTTGTGAAGCTGAAAGCAACAAACTCGGCTTTAATTTGTGATTCAGGCCGCTTGTTCAACATCTGTGACAGGCAGTCCGAAAGACACGTGAGGTCAATTTCAAAGCCGTCGAGAACGCAACTATTTGTGAAGTAAATAGTAAACCCTGGTGACTATATGAACTAGTCCATAATTCTAAATAAAGAGCTTCAGGTCAGAGATAAGGAAAATCAAGCCGTTTGGAGTCAGTCTTCAGACTAATTAATACAGGCAGCACGGCAAATAGCCGAAACATTACTTAAGCGCTACGAAGCGCATTATAACAATGGCGACGTGGGATTCGAAACTCAGGCGATTTATAACGGTTGTGACGGGGATTCAAAACTCTTATGACTTATAAAAGTAACGAGGATTCAAGAACTCATACGAGTTGTAATTGGGGTTACAGGGATTTTGAAAACTCATGCTGAGTGAACGAGTACGGAAATAATATACTTGTTGCTTCAGGTACAAGGATACGGGTGACGACAAAAATTTTAATTCCGTCGGTTAAAAAATATTTCTTGTTGTATAGAAGAAAAATTCTCTTGGGTGTAGGAAGAAACATATTCTTGCGAATATGGAGCAAATTTTGTTTTCGATAGTTGAAATTCAACAACAACAGAAAAAGCAGCAACAGCAAAATCAACAGTTGCTAGAACTACAAACACAACAACAAGAGTTTTGTACATAATTCTGAAGAAAACAACACAAATTTTCAACGTCTCTTACGCCTGTCAAACATCATACCAGAATTTGTATACCAACCTCATGAGGGACTTTGTTTATGTGTTTTTTTCGTATATATGAATAAATCTTCAATTAGGAATGGAGCGGCTGAGAAGATGACAGAAAGCTGATATTGCTCTTGAAGAAAATAGCTCCGATAGAGAATGAAAAATACTGTAACTACATATTACCGACAAAAAAAACCCCAGGTAAAATCGCGTTTCAGAAGATACAGTACACATTCTGACGAAAATCTTTAATGACAAGAGCTCTCTGTTTAATCCTCGTTTTAGGTGAATGAATCTAACCAAAAATGAGGCCGAATATTTTGTCACGTATGTTGGTATCGTCCACAAAGAATATGAAAAGTTTAGAATAAAGGAAATGACTCCAGATATGTTCAAAAGGTTAATTTTTTCAAGTTAAAATAAGAGCGAACGTTTTAACGAAAATTGAAGAAAACAGTAATGTTACCCTGTAAGAAATAGTGGACAATTGCCAGACAAATTCCAAGTCTAAAACACAATGCTCGAGAAATTCAGAAAAAAAAAATTCAATAGTACAAGCAAAGGCGAAATGTATAAAAAGGATACTAAATTCTTATTTCAGATGTGGTGCATTACATCTTGTAAATGACTACCCACTTAGAAATGCAGAATGCTACAAGTGTGGTAAAAGAGAACATATAAAGTTACACTGCAAAACCAAAACAGGAAAAATTCTCACAGGAAGAAATTCGTACAGAGCATTTCGAAGAAAAAATGATCACAGAAATCAAAAGGAAAATTGTGAATGTTAAATTAAATAAATGGGGTTATGAAAATGTTACTGGATGCTGATAGTGATATTTCAATAATCAGGGAAACCATATGGAATGTGGTTTCACTGATTATTGAAATGGAATATTCACTTGAATGCCTTTATTAAAAAGGACTTCCAAAGTCGCGATTTCAGTCTCAGTTGATAATTATTATTATTATTTTTTTTTAGAAATAACGGGTAATGTCTCATTCTGTAATAAGCATGTAAAAACTAAAGCGTATGTAATAAAAACGCTACGAATTTCTTCGGAACTAACTGGATGGAAGAATTTGAACTTTGCGATTTTCCGATAAACGTTTATTGTAAAAAAAAATGTAAGTGGACGAGCGACCAGTTTAAAAAGTCAGATCGAAAATCTTATGGATGAATTAAAAATGTTTTCCAGATGTTCTGTCAAATGAACTGAGTCGGTGTTCAAAATGTAAGGCAGATTTTCAAGTTAAAAAAAGGTTCAACGCCAGTATTTAAGCCGAAAGGGAGCGTACCATTTGCAGCATTGGAACGAATCAACGAGTAGATGAACAGACTCAAAATAATTGGTTTAATAGAAAAAAAATTGCATTCAAAATGGTCTTCCCCAGTGGCGTACGCGAAGGAAAAAAATAATAAAATTCGTGTTTGCGCGGATTTCTTGTCTGAATTAAACAGTTGCTTAGAAACACATAACTACTTATTACCAAGTCCAGAGGAAATTTTTTTCGAAGTTAAACGGCGGAAGAATATTTTCAAAGCTGGATCTGAAGCGTATTTACCAATTCAGATTGAAAATGAATGTTCAGAATTATCGACCATAAATACGCACAGAGGATTATATAAGTTTAACCGACTTCCTTTAGGTATAAAAGTGACATCAGCTATTTTTCAACAAACTATGGATACTATACGTGCGTATTGCGATTTGTCAGTGGCGTATCTGAACGACATTTTAATCAAAAGTGTATCTAAAAAACAACATGTTGGGTATGGGAAAACAATATTTTTATTCTCTTAGAGAATATGGTTACTAGCTTAGTGGCGTAAAACGTGAATAGTTTTTGCCGAAAATTAAATACCTTGGTCAATTTATTGATGAAAATGGTCGTCAACCAGATCCGTCGAGGGCAAGTGCAGTTAAAAGAATGCCTCCACCACCATACGTGACTACGTTACAAGCTTTTCTAGGACTGGCTAATTACTATCAAATATATGTTCATAATGTGTATAATTTAAGAACTCCACTGAACGATCTTCTTAACTGTGTAAAGTGGAACTGGAATAATAACTATCAAAAGACATTTGACGAATTAAAAAAAGACTTACGTCAGATTTAACATTAGCACACTACAATCCAAAAGTAGAAATTGTCGTGGCGTCATATGCTAGTGAGTACGGTATTGGAGTGGTGATTTTACACAAATACTATGTCGGTAAAAGGAAAACTTTTGCTCATGCATCCCGCTCGCTATATAAGGAGAGTAAAGACATGTGGGAAGACGGCGTAATCTAAGCAAGAATCGAGAAGTTGATTTACATAGTAAAAAGGAAAACATTTGAACGTAAAAGAAACCATAATTAGCTGAAAAAATGTTCATCAGTGAAAAACCTGAAACATTGGAAGAATCGATAAAAATGCTATATGATGTTTTCGATGTGCCATCACCACAATAAGTCGTGGAACCAACAAGCACAAGTTCCCGAAAAAGAAAGCGTGCTGAAGTGGATCCGAAACGGAAACGCTACCAAGTCAGATACATTGACTAATTCTCTAGAAAGAAAAGGGGCAGATACTAATATTAATAAAAAAAATAAAATATTTATAAAAGTATTAATCTC
Source organism: Acanthosepion lycidas (assembly GCA_963932145.1). Lineage (NCBI taxonomy): Eukaryota > Metazoa > Mollusca > Cephalopoda > Sepiida > Sepiidae > Acanthosepion > Acanthosepion lycidas. The sequence goes on along the minus strand of OZ010576.1, from coordinate 110,860,897 downwards.
AAAAGTAGGGATGTTGTGGAGAAAAGTGTATATCCCCTGTGACTATAAATGAAGAGTTCTAGGTCAGGAGTCAGAAGCAGAAGCCATTTGGAGTCAGTCTTCAGAGTAACTAATACAGGCGTCACGTCAAGTATCCGAAGCATTACTTATAATCGCTATGAAGCGCGCTATAACACAACTAGAAACTATTAACATTCAAAACGGTTTTCATCGATAGCTGCGACCATTTAAACTGAAGGTATCAATCTTAACCTGGTATGTTCAGTTAAATGCTGAGTAGTACTTGTTCCAGTCACTCATCTGTCTCTTTGTAGAGAGCTCATAGTAGACGACTTGCTTTCAATCACACCACATACACAGCATTGGTTAGTGATAGATCATTAAGTTTACTCTAAACTAATTTACGTCCGGAGATCTCATTAACTATGCATATTATGCTGTCATGTTTTTCCTCAAAAGGTTAACTTTAAAATCTGGTGGAGTAGTTCTTTTTGCTTAAGTGAAAGCTACACATCAAAGCGACTAGCCTAAACAAATTCGCACAGTCGGTTTTTAGCGATTAATTTGATTATTTTTTTAGTGTGCTTGCTGTTTCCTGCGTTGTATGAGGTTGAATATTCTCAATTTTTTTGATTTAATCACTATAAATCTGAAATAGACTACCCGAATCTGAGACATTGCTCAGCGAGAAATATCCAACGGAAAACAGCGAAAACCACTTTTGACACATTCAAACATTAACAGTTCCTTTTCCATAAAATACACAAATATTTTTTTTTAAATTTAAGTTGTGTCTGCATCTTTCTTAGAATAAAAAAAAAATAATATTCACTGTTAATATCAATAATAAAATTATGCCTAATTTGACAATATAAAAATACGAAGAAAACCGATTATTCCGAGTGACTTTATTTAAAACTTCCTTTATGTGGCATTTCCATTCAGAACATGGTCGGTCATGGCTTTTCTCAACTTTCTGTCTCTTCTGTCCGTCTGTGTCACCAGTTAATGACTTATGAATGTTAAATTATCCGGGGACTTCTTTCCTCAGTATGTCTACACAAAATTTCAGTTATCTTCTGAGTCCTGTATAACAGCGTGCTTTACAACCAGATAGAAAAAGAGGCTCTAGCAATTATATTTTCTGTGAAGAAATTTCATAAATTTATTCATGGAAGACATTTAAGGTTGCAGAGAGACCACAGACCTCTATTAACAATATATGGTACAAAGAAAGGAATACATAGTTATACAGTTAATAAACTACAACACTGCAATATCATCTTATTAAACTATGATTCTACGATGTAGTATCAACCGTTTAAAAAATTAGGACATGCGGATGGATTATCAAGATTAATATATTCCCATATTGCTCACAGGTTCAGTCTGTGGTTTTCTCAGCATCCCTCTCTGAAACAACATCTCCATCGTTTCAAGCCTCTTTTTCATGTTTCTTGTAAGGCAGTGAATGCGCGATAAGCGTATTCACTGCCTTACAAGAAAGTAAATATGACATATTAGTTCATCATTTTCTTTTTTTGTAACAAAAATTTTCCTAGTCATAATAATTCTACTTACATTCTGAAAGGCATCTTTCGCTACTCTAATGATGAATCCAATTACTTGACACATTTTCGTTATTGTTCTATCCAGATAGTTAAATCTGTGTGATGGCCCAATTTTGACGTTCACAATATGTAACTCACAGTCTCAACAGAATCCCTTTTGCTGTCGACCATTCATTCTATTTTACTACAGTTAACAGTTAGTCCTTTGTTCTTGCTTTCTTTTCTTACATTGTTTAGTGTTTGCAGTTCCCTTTCTGAGTTGGACATCACCGCAGTTTCCTCTGTGTATCTAACGTTATTAAGACTGTCTTCCAATAAGATTATGCCAGGTTCACTTAGGATTAGATAAAATAAATCTGGTGATCTTACTCCTCTTTCTGTTTAATATTTGTGCTTGCTCTGCACGTTTCCTTTGCGCTTGCAGATTTTTTAATCCCAGTAAATGCTATGGATTATTCTATTTCAAACTTCCTCTAATTCTTTCCAATGAGAAATCTGAAATAATTTTTCGCCAGCTGATTATTACAAAGTTTTTTTTTTTCAGAAGCAAAGCATATAAAAAAAGACATTGATTGATTTGTTTCTTACGGATTATAAACGTTATCAAGCTATCTAAAGTCAGAAGATATTTTTAGAGTTCAAGAAGTTTTTTGAGATAATAATGATTTAGTGATACATGTCTTACTAATTAACTCATAGCCTGGAGGAGAACAGGTTGATTCATACCCTTTTCCAAGGGTATTTGTACGTAAATGAATAAACTGAAACCAACTGGAATTGTAACTCTACTCTCCGATTAACAATCCCGAGTCTTTATCCATTACACCACTTGCATACTTACAGCACCTGGTATTTCCAAACGGTTACCCATCTTGGTATTGTCTAGGCTCGACGTTGCTTAACTTCGATGATCGTCCGTGAACAGGTGCTTCAACATGATATGGCCGTAAGCTATAAAAGAACTATCAGAGAAGAGTGCCAATTATTAGGTTGGTGCAAAAATAATGACGTAATAATGTCGTTTTTTTGACATTTTTTAACGTCAAAACACGACATTAATACGTCATTATTTTTGCACCAACCTAATAGTTTAACCTCACATATATGGGAAAACTACGGTAGCCAGTTCGAATCCCAGCGAATGTTCTAAACTTGTGGCCTTTGTTAAAATATTAGTAAATGCCCCGGTTATATCACCTTATTTTTACGAAAGAAATAGCGAAGCAGTTAAAGCTCGAGGTTTGTGGTTTCTTTAGAAAATCATCAGAGATGTTTTTCAAGCTATTGGGGTCAGCTGTAAGTATATAGCCTAAAGCGGAATATAAAGATGCAATGTCCAGGAGGTGAGGGTTTGGTGAAGAGAAGCAAAAAAAAAAAAACAAAACAACAACAACAACACACACAAAAAACAAAAACAGAGAAAAACACTTTTCAAGACAATCGATAAAACGTCTGGCGGAAACTTAACCAACTCGAGATAAGATTCAAAGTAAATTGTTTTGAAAATGAAAACTTTTGAAAATTCCTGGGATTAAAAAAAAATGTGAGATTTTTTAAGAAGGCGAATACAACTAAAATAGTGAGGAAAAGAATAAGCTGTAGGAAAATTGTTTAAAATGGAAGCAAATGGAGGAAAAGACAGTGACGAACACGAGACAAAAACAAAGCAGGATGAAATGACGTCATTAAATGCGAGTGGTAGACACTTACTTAAAGGAAGCTGAACAGAGAAGATGGCCGATGGTTATCAAGTGTCGCTGAACATATAATATGACTTCGCTCCTTACTGGGTGCCCATCTGTTGCGAAATATTAAACTCAAAAATAAATATCTACTCTGGTGCCTGGTGTGGAGATATATATATATATATATATATATATATATATATATATATATATATATATATATATATATATATTGCACATAATAATTCATTACGTCTAGAATAAGAAACCTCAACGAAATGCAGAGAGCCCTGTGCTAGATCCAGTTTTAATGCTCTGTTGAAATAAAAAGTTGGACTCTTGCGGTGTGTATGGGAACACCTCGAGGTGGTGTAATGGTTAGTAAGCTTGTCTCCCTAGAAGAATTCCGACTGCGTAGTGAGTTCGATCCTCATTGGGTGCCCCCTACTTTTGGCCTTGTGCCATATCTAAGCTACGCTTGGAAAATCTTTTCGGGCACCTCGGCATGGTGTAATGGTTAGCAAAGCTTGTCTCGGTAGAACAATTACGATTGAATAGTGAGCTCGATCCTCATTGGGTGGCCCTATACCATTGGCCTTGTGCCACACGTAAGCTACGCTTAGAAAATCAATATACTTAAGTATGGATGTTTATCAACACCGGAATTAGGAGTATCTGTGCTATATTGGGTCTAGTTAGTTTACACTTCGTCACCGAGGCCCGCTGCTATGACGCTTGTGTTTTACTGTAATGGTCTGGGTTCTATTGCCGGTAGTGAATGTGCACTGCTGATGAGATCATGAAAAAGGAACTCCAGTGCCTTCTGCTGAGGTTTCTTATTCTAGACTCAATGAATTAAATTTCCAGTAATATATATATATATATATATATATATATATATATATATATATATATATATATATATATATGTGAAGAAATATACTATTAACGTGTGCTATATATATGGGATAAAGAGATCAATATCAGAGACAGAGCGTGTGTAAATATAAAAGTGATCATTGAAGTCAACACTCAGAGTCGACAGGCTCTGTCATGCTAGACGCAATCGTCAGGATCCTGACGACTGTGTCTAGCATGATGCAGGTTGTCGCCTCTGAGTGTTGACTTCAATATTCACTATTATATATATATATATATATATATATATATATATATATATATATATATATATATATAGAGAGAGAGAGAGAGAGAGAGAGAGAGAGAGAGAGAGAGAGAGGGGGGGGAGAGAATCAATGAATGTGTAAGTTTGCTTGTAGAAAATTGAATATTTCGGCAGTTCCAAATTGAGTTAATTCGGAAGCGCATTGTCATAGTGAAAGATGTCGTCGAAAAGCTAAACAATGTATTTAGACAGAAACAATTTGTTAGAAATAAAGAAAATGGTGTTGTACTACGATGCAACATCAATCCTCCTCCATACCAGTGAATGCTGGACAATTTCCTTACAGATGAATAGGTGACTTGAGGCAGCTCTACAGAAGGTTACAGGGAATATCATGGACTAAACATATGAACAACAAAAAAGCTTTAACAAAAAAAAAGGTACTAAAAGGACACTTATAATTAATCAATTATTATCCATCTCACTGATAATTGTGAATTGTATAAAATTGATCATTTCTTCATCAATTGTAAGAAGACAGAATACATGGTTGTCAGCAAAAAGGACAGCCCAAGTTATGAGCAACATACTGGGGATGTCCAAATGAAGCAAGTGCAGAAATTTAGGGAAATATTATAACAGACGACGGAAAATTTGACGTAGGAATCCGAAAACGCATTTGACTAGAGAAAGATGCCTTTCAGAAGTTAAACAAAATAATAAAAAAACAGAAAGATTACGCTAGAAATAAAAAAAAAAGAGTGCTGAAATGCTGTATAATATCAGTCCTCCTATATGCTAGTGAGTTTAAGACATTTTCCTCGGAGATGAAAAAGAGACATGAAATGATAGAGACGTGGTTCTACAAAAGGATTTTAAAAAGACGATGAACAGAACACGTGATTAATGGGAAGGTTTTAAAGAAAATGGATTTTTTTTTTTAACGGCTTATAAAAATTTTGCCGGTTATTTAAAACCAGAAAAATATTTTTAGACTATGAGAATGTATTTGAGATAATAATACGAATAGAGAGAAGGTAATGATAAATAGGAGAGAAATAGATAGAAACGAGAATAAAAAGAGACTAAAGAGATAAGAGAGGGAAATAGAAAGAAGAGTGACAATAAGTAGATAGATAGATAGATAGATAGATAGATAGATAGAATGAGAGATAGCGAGAGATAGACAGAGGGATAGAAATGTAAAGAAGGACAAGGAAGTGGTAACAAGCAAGTTGAAAAGGGCCTACAGAAAATAAAGGGTAAGTAAAAAGACAGTGAGAGAGTGCAAGCTCAATAAAGAGAAGTTAAAGATCAACGAGAGAGAGCGAGAGAGTGAGAGAGAGAGAGAAAGGGAGAGAGAGGGTAAGCAAGGAAGAAAGAAGAAGAAATGAAAAGTCGGTGAAGATAGGGAGGAATTAAAGTGAGATGGAAATGAAAGGATTGTTAGCGAGAGGTTAACTAGAAAAGAGAGAACGAGAGAGAAGTGGTAGGAAGAGAGGATTAGATAGAAGCAGAGTAGGAAAACATAGTGAGGAGAAAAAGTAAGAAAAAAAGTATATATTAAGGGAAATTAGGAAACTTGGAAGGGAAAAAAAAGGAATCAATAAATATCCGAAGTTTGTGATGTATCCATCTTGTCAGTGGCATATCGAACGGACAAAGAAAGAAAAAAAAAAAAGAAAAAAAGGCTGACCCCTCCGACATATTCTCAGTCTCAACCGCCACAGAGATGCATCATAGCTATCATTTTCATGAACATTATTTTCTTCATAGTTAAGACTGCTCGCTGATTGAAATGTCTAATGGAATCGGAACAGAGACATCTGAAGAAAGAGAATAAGAACGCCGGCCAACATTCAGTTTCTAACTCTAACCAGAGCGCCATGTTGACAATACAAAATCCTCAGTTTCTAATTTATGCATTTATTCACTCATTTATTTATGTATTTGTATACACACACGTGTTTTCATTTCCTTTTGTTTATTTTATTCAATTTTTTGGGTGGTCTCCGTTTCTCTGTGATCGACAGTGCTTATTATTCCGCTGAGGCCCGTTCAAATTTCTCTCGAAAGTCAAAACTAGGGCCGAAAAGACGACATATTTTGTTTTAACACAAGAAAATACGCTGATCTTTTTTTTTTGTTATTATTAATAAAAAGAAAACAGGAAAAAAGCAACAACAACAACAACAATAATAATAATAATAATAATAAATAAAAAATAAAAACAAAATTCAAGGTAGGACATTTAGAATTGTGAATAATTCTGCCGAGTTAAAAGGTCATCTCAGATGAAACAACGGTTATGTAGGTGGGTCAGCGGATAGTCGAAGAATATAAAAAGAAAAACACACACTTTTTTTGTCATTTCTTAATGTCTTTTTCATCTTTCCTGCAGTGAAAGGACAAAATTTATTAAGGACTACAAAAGATAGGACACTGAAAACCCATTATTGTTCATGTCCAGAAAGTGCACGGCACATAGTAGTAGTAATAGTAGTAGTAATAATAGTAATAGTAGTAGTAATAGTAGTAGTAATAGTAATAGTAGTAGTAATAGTAGTAGTAATAGTAGTAGTAGCAATAGTAGTAGTAATAGTAGTAATAATAGTAGTAGTAATAGTAACAGTAATAGTAATAGTAATAGTAGTAGTAATAGTAGTAGGAATAGTAATAGTAGTAGTAATAGTAGTAGTAATAGTAATAGTAGTAGTAATAGTAATAGTAGTACTAATAGCAGTAGCAGTAGCAGTAGTAGCAGTAGTAGTTGTAGCAGCAGCAATAGAAGAAGAAGAAGAAGAAGAAGAAGAAGAAGAAGAAGAAGAAGAAGAAGAAGAAGAAGAAGAAGAAGAAGAAGAAGAAGAAGAAGAATGATAAAAAGAATATTTTCTTGGGTTAGAGAAATTTGGTTATACAATTCTTTTATTCGAAAAAAAATGGGTAAACCTGTGTCAGATTGTATTACAGCATCAAACAATTCCAAGAACAAAAATGTCACGTTTCTAATGTTTATTCTCTCTGGACTTGTTCCGTCTCAAATTCTGTGGTGCATGGTGGTGGCGGCGGCGGTGGTGGTAGTTAGCCTCGGGATTAACAGTGATAAGACTTGTTATAAATCTAATATAATGTGTGTTTTTAGGTGATTGAGACCAGCTATGTTTCCAGTGTCGGAACAATTTGTGGTTCTCAGGCTCCCACAAGAAAGTGTTAACGCTGAGTTAAGCATTTGGCGTTAATTAGATATGAGGTCGTTATTTTGCAACATTGCCTCAAATCAAACTATTTGCCTAACTGGGCAGCAGATTGGATTATAAGCCGTCAGTTGAAAAGCCAAATTCACAAGAATTTCTACTGCTTGTCAACATTTTCTCCCAGTTTTTATTTGTTTCCTTTTGTTTTTTTTCCTTTCTATAATTTCTTTCTTTCTTTCTTTCTTTCTTTCTTTCTTTCTTTCTTTCTTTCTTTCTTTAGCAAGCTTATCGCCAAAAGATGTTAATTAACTTATCGACATGTTATCTGTTAAACACGAATGGATGTTAATTACGTAACGTCCCCCTTTTTGAAATTCATACCTTGTCTTCATTTTATCCTCCGATGTGTGGAGCATACTACTTTTTAAATTTTTTGACAGTTGCAGGTAAATAAATTGTTGGCGTTGAACATGTTTTGACACATACTAAATTAATATTTTTTCGCTTCTTATTTACTATTATTTTCTTTGCTCCCTTGAAAGATATAAAATGAATATATTCATTAAATCTTTCATTATATATATATATATATATATATATATATATATATATATATATATATATATATTATCATAGTATATTTCATCCAAAACATGTAAAAATGCTACTCAAATGCAATGATGTTTCGATATGCACTAAGAACATCTCATCAGAACGCCTGATAAGATGTGTTAGCACACATCGAAACATGACTATATTCGTGTACCGCTTTTTACATGCTTTT